>CAJQZP010001427.1:4075000-4795000 GCA_907164705.1 Parnassius apollo | reverse complement strand
TTTACGCCAACAAATATAACTTATTTTTGTAACGATCGTACATAGCGTTTTGTAGTTCTGCCTACCCAATCTACACATACAGAAAAATTAAAAACTTGTTTTTTTACATACACATCATCTAGTGCTTCGTAAACGCTTCGTAAAAGCTTCGTAAAGTAGGGATACGTCTGTGTGTGTAAACGACACTATATTCAATGACAGATGTTATAATCAAACTTTGTGTCGAATTGGGTGGATTTTGAGGCAATGATATGTCCCATTCTAATAAAATGTAATATCCGATAACCGCAAAGTCTACTCCTACGTCTAAATAATTTTCCAATTACACAAAAACCCAAATAAACTAAAAATGTTGACTTCAGCGCCATCTTGCGGGAAAATAGCTGGGAGCAGTCCGTAGGCTTCACCTTAAGATAAAAGATGCTAAAAGCTTAAAACTGAAATATTTCGTCCTAAATTCAACAAAACGAAACACTTGTAATCATTTTTTGTTATATTTTTTGAGAGTCGTCGTATTGTACGTCGGTCACAGAGATTTTTCTCTGAGAATATTTCACGTAAATGTTTGAAATTGCCTCTGTAGCCTCGCTTGGCAGGCGGGTTGGCAACGGCAGATTTTTATTTATTTATTCTGAGTTGTTATCAGGAAGTCGCTGCTGCCCATCTCCTCTTTCAGTGTCTCTCTGCCGTCTCTTACAACACCTACGGGACGATATGGGGTAGTGGGTTTTCTTACATCGCCATTAAACTATACTCACTACACTACACTACACTACACTATACTATAACACATATACAAATAATAGGTTAAAAATAAAATTTTCTACAAAAGTTTATTTCGCGGATAAATATAATTTAAAAAAGATGTTTCGATGTCATCGTGTTCATTAATTCATAATTTTTGTGTTTAATTTAGATTTTTTCCTTTATTTTGCATAGTGGCTTCTTGTGTAATCAAATTGTAAATCAAAATTGTAAATAAAAGACGAACGTAATAATGCGTTAGTACGAGTATAATAACTAGTAGTTAGAATAAAGCTCTCGAGAGCTTTTCAGCTATCAATAGCTATGCGTCTCAATCAAACATTAATCATTAGTAATTATAATATATAATCTTATAATTTTAATTAATAAGTGAAATTTAGGTTATAGTTAGGATCGCTGGTAAGATAGCGGTTATGAACGCGAAATAAGAAGTTAATAAATAAGCTAAAGCTAAGACGGTTGTGACTGCGAAAATTTTTTTTTAATAATATGTAATAAGCTTTTACTGCAAAATATGATCTTCTGTAGTTTGTTTACATATTATATATTATTGATATAATATACACAGAGAAAAATATTCATAGTTTGACCTTGGTATTTCATCAACTTAACAGGGTACAAAAATTAAATATGAATTATTTAAAACAAAAAGAAAGAAAGTTTACTAATTTTAATAATGGTTTTTTTATTACCGAAATTGAAACTTCACATTTACAACGTGTATCTCATTTAGATAATGTTTCAAACATTAAGCAATACCTTAATACTTTGTAAATTATATTTAATTTTTTATAATAATTACTGATATTCAATGAAGATTATTGTAAAATTTAAACGCTAAATATTATACGTTTTTAATTGTATTTATCCATTTCTAACCATTTTCGATCTATAATAACCATACAACTAATAACTAGGGCGATTAAAACATATTTAAATATTTAAAAGTGGTAAATCGTAGGTTTTTCGTTTTGTATAAATGACGGAAATCATAGTTACAAAAGGAGAACCTTATTTTACTGATTATAACTACTTGATAGGATTTTTTTTAATTTTTTAAACGAAAACGGATAAAGTAGATACTTTAAATTAAATTCATAAATGATTTGAAAATAGAATAAAGATTCAACTATACTATCTTCATAAATTAAAACTTAATTAATTAATATTAAACAAAGTGAATTTACAAATTGTTTTGGAAGACACAAGGGGGTCGTAACAGAGTATCTATGTAGGTATGGATGTATATTGTATGTATTATATTGTTCACCAAAGGCCACGCCAGCCGCATTTAACACACTGTTATTGCATTTCGAAATATCAGCAACAGTAGGTTGAGATGCGGCCGGACAAAGCAGCGGACATCTAGTTAATCCTGTCGGGCTTAGAAAGCTCCAGGGTAATAGGAAAAAAAATTAAGTGTTTTGACTGCATGCTATGGTCAAAAGTAGTTTTGTTCGGGAAACAGTTCTGACTGTAACACAATATATGAACATAATTGTACACGTAATTAGATATAAATATTGAACATAATTAATATATAAGTAATTTAATAACCTATCTAGCATAAAAGTTATATTTTTGCCTGTTGCACACTGACAGTGTTGTTTTTAAGGGAGTTAACGTCTTTACGTGCTTTTCGAGGCACAGGGGCTAGACACCGCCAAATTCCTGACTCCGTGCAGCTATTGAGAATTTCTTGACGGAAAAACTGCATAGTTGATTTTTTGACCCGACTCGGGATTCGAACCCAGGACCTAATGATCAGTTGTCACACTACTACAACCACTATACCAACGAGGCAGCCAATATAATGAAGTATATAAAATGCTTACGACAGAGAAAATCTTTGATTTTCATTTTTATAGATTTTAAAATACATGTGACAGCGTACAATATTTGAATCATGGTCATAAACGACTGAAGTTGTAAATTAATGTTGTAGTTTATTGTAAATAATGATTAAATATATAAGCTAATGTAGTCTTATTATCATATGTATATTGTAAATAATGATTAAATATATAAGCTAATGTAGTCTTATTATCATATGTAAAGAAATAAGTTTATTTGGCACATACAATATAACAAAGAAAAATGAAACAGTTAAGACAGAAAAAATATTTTTCTCTTTAACAAAATATTAAAAAAATAATTACAATTTGTTGTTCGACTTGTTATCTTACATTAATTTATACACATTTCAATTACTGTGTATATTTTTAGCTTCCTGTTTGTTATTGAAAGTACAAGTAAGATTAGTTATATATTTTGTATGTGTCAATTACACTGACTTTTTCATAGTAATTAAAACTTATTCAGTTTAAATGTCAAGATTTCTAAATGCTAAAGTACTTACGTGTAAAATTATTTTTTTATTAAAAGGACAAAACAAATTTAAAAATAAAAAAATTATTCCATACTGTAGTAATTGTACATTATACATTTGTTGAAGTCGTTGCTAAGACATAGTATTTCAAAGAAATAAACAACCGACAGAAATTATGTGGAAATTATACAGTTGAGGTTGGTATTTCATTAAAACGGTCGTATAACATTTTTCACCAATCAATTAATCTATCAACATCGGTTTTCTTAAACATTTTCATTCGTAACATATATTTTTTAGCTTTGAAGTAGGTTTTAATCAAAGGAGACGGGCGAATTTGGGCCTAACGTTACACAAGTAAAATATTTATTAATATTTTTTTTACAGTTTTTTTGTAGTTAATAATGAAATATTAAGCAGTTTTATCATGGCAAAAGAAATTAAATATTTAATAAAAATAATACTGACTTCCGTTATTTTTATTTTTAAACAATGCTGCCAGATGAAATAGGTTAGTCAATCGATTTTAATAAAAAATAGAAAAACAACAATAAAAAGTGATACATTACTTTCTTCTTTATGTAAGTTTAAGAATAAGTAAGTTTAATTAGACTTATTATTTAAATAATGGTTTCATCGTGACACTTAACGTTTCAAAAAAGTCGTAAAAATAAATTGACTGAATAGATTAATAAATCGATTTCACAATCGATTATCAATGTTTTATACAGGCCACAAAGTGGAAATGTCAACGTTAGTTCGAAAACTCAAACGTCAATCAAATCAATTTTACGTTTGTTTGAGTCTGAGCTTGCGGTGGTATTGAATATTTTCTGTTCTTTTTGTATGCTGTAATAATGTTCTGATCTCTAACGACTCTGTCTACGTATAAAAGATTCTGACGGTTTCTTTTCTTGAAGAATACATGTGCAAAATGATGAACTTAAATGATTTCCCTCAGCTCACACATGGTGATTTAATAAAAATATCTTTAGGTATTTATCAAATTAAGTAGGCTAAGTCCCATTATGCAGAACACATACAACAAGATGGGAGATATGAAATAGAAGTGTGTTGAGAAACGGACAGCTACCTACTAAGAGAACTGTCAATATTCCAATCATTCTAAGAGGTCGTATGAAATTGAGCCATTCAAATCAAACAGCTCCAAAACATATTTTACATATATTTTAGTCGACAGTTCTCTTAATGGTAGAGAGGCCATCAAACAGTATTATTTTAATTGCTTGGTAGGAAAAAGAACTGTAGGTTGCTGTTGTCATGTAATGTAATGTCATAATATTGTACCTAAGCTGGGCAAGGCATCAAGAGAATTTAATACAGCCTGCACCGTTTTTAGACGATATTTTGTTTGTTTATGATGAAGTGGACGATTGATCATTTGGGTTGAGCGCTGGCTTGATACAGGCATTGGAGTCTCTTTATAGGGACTCATGTGCTTGTGTTAGGATCAACGGGGTCTACTCGGACTGGTTTGACATACATAAAGGTGTCAGACAGGGCTGTGTGGCTTCCCCGTGGCTGTTCAACCTATTTATGGACAGTTGTTTGCAAAATTTGAAAGTTGAAGAATGCGGATTAAGAATGGGTGAGTTAACCGTCAAATGCCTTTTGTACGCCGATGATCAAGTTATTCTTGCGTCGTCGGCGGCCGAGTTGCAAATGATGGTTACATTAATGAACGGATCATTAAAAGAAAGGGGTATGAAAGTGAACGCAAGTAAGACGAAGGTTATGGTTTTTGAAAGAGAAGAAAGTAAAACGATTTGTGAAATAAGAATAGAAGGGGAGTTGATCGAGCAAGTAGATGAGTTTGTATATTTGGGCTGCGTATTTAGCAGGGATGGGAGATATGATAAGGATATAGAACGACGAGTGAATGCGGGAAATAGAGTAAATGGGGCCTTGCACTCTATTGTGAAGAGTCAAAATGTGTCGAAAAAGGCACGTATGGCAATTCACAATGCTGTGTTGGTCCCTACTTTAACGTATGGTAGTGAAAGTTGGGTGTGGCAGAAGAAGCACGAGAGTAGAATAAACGCAGTAGAAATGCGGTCATTAAGGAGTATGTTAGGGCTGAACCTGAATGACAGGGTAAGAAATTGTGTAATAAGAGAAGAGTGTGGTTTGCAAGATGATGTTGTGACCAGGATTAAGAAAGGAATGCTTCGGTGGTTTGGTCATGTGGAAAGAATGAATGAGGAAAGAGTGACAAAGAAAATTTATGGTGCAGAAGTGAATGGCAGAGTCGGAAAGGGACGTCCTAGGCGAAAATTTATCGACCAAATTGGCGATTTATTGAAAACGGGCCAAATTAGGAGTACCCTTAACCGACGAGCATGTATGCGTAGGTGTATGGATGTCAAGGAGGCAAGAGAGGTGTGTCAGGATCGTGCCAAATGGAAGTCTGTAGTCTCTGCCTACCCCTCTGGGTGAGAGGCGTGAGTGTTTATGTATGTATGTTATGGACGATTAATAAATCATTAAAAGAGTGTTTTTAATTCATACACCCTCTGTTTTTTTAATAATTATTTCAAACCTCTAGAATTTGGTTGGACGGCGGCGTCTGAATCCTCTATGTGTGAATGTCCTACAATACATAAAATTATGGTAAAGTCTAGTTTACAATAAAGTCTAATAATTATTATCTTAAAGTGTAATGTGAGAGCTTGGTGTAAGAATAACATTGTAAGCATAACATAAGCAATAATATTGTTCTGATACAAACCAAGAACATCCTATTTTTTTTCTACCATGAATCAGTCGTAAAAATTTTAGTTTTTTTTAAATGGTTTTTTTTAAATAAAATAATGCAGTAATCGTTACTTTAACATCAGGCCCAGCTTTCTATGAACTTTCACCCGTATCCTTTGTAATACTCTTTTTAATTAAAAGTTAAATTATTGTACTCTTAATGATTTCTTATATTTACGCGAACATTGCACATGATTAAAACTACTTTTACGGATTTTATCGCGTTTATTTTTACTTTTTATTTTTAATTCCCGACGTTTCGGGCGCTTTCCAGCACCCATGGTCACGGGGGACTGAGATGACTGACGTCCCGATGTCATTGTTAAACCCGGAGTACCTTCAGCTTTTTTAATTATTGTTTATGGTTCGATCTATGCAAAATGAACTGACTATGTCTTGAGGTCTCGCAGTGGTATGCTTGGGTTTAGTTTTAATTTTATTGATTATAGGATCCCAAGCAGGTGGTAGTACCCAGCCTCCTTCTCTATTGAAATTAGGATGTTTTTTAATTTCAATAGCCTCACGTATCATCCTTGGTAGGAATCGGTGTTCTTTTGCGAGGATTTGTGGTCTATCAAATCTGATGTAATGGTTGGGGCCGTCTAGGATATGATCACAAACTGCAGACTTCCCGGAACGTTGATGCTTCACATCAGCTATATGTTCTTTTACGCGGGTCCTAATTGATCTTTTGGTTTGTCCTATATAAGAGAGACCACATTCACAATCAATCTTGTACACTCCTGCATCTTGTAGAGGAATATGACACTTGACGGATGGTAGGAACTGACTAATCTTCTTCGGCGGCTTGTAGAATGTTCTAATAGAAGCTCGCTTCAAGATATAGCCAATCTTGTCTGTGACACCTTTGACATATGGTAGTACAGCAGGCACACGCTCGACTGTGGCCGGCTTCACTCGGTCAGTGACCGATTAAACCGTAAAACCGTAAAAGTGTTTAAATTATTGTACTCTTTTGAGTGGTCTAAGAAATTAAAATGCAAATTAAAATGACTACTAGAATGTTGCCTAGTAGTTACAATAATTCATCCACAATTTTTTCACTCTTAAGGATGAATTTTTTTTTAAATTTACATGGGACCACCCTTAAATTAAACCATTTAATTTCTTAATCCGTTTAGCCGTTTCCGAGAAATCGGTGATCAAAAACATTCGCGTTGATTTTTTAAAACCATTATACGAAAAAATAATACTAATATTATATAAGATAATAATTATAATATATTATTGCAATTAAAGTTGTTGATGGGGAAATTTTCGCTTATCAATTATTAAGTAGTAGTGCAACACTGTAACAAGAAGGTTGTGATTCGTACTCTATTGGGTATATTCGTTTAACTTCCCCGAATCTTCTTTCAAAGCGTGTTAGGGCAAATATATTAATATCCCTGTTATAGCAGACGAGAAATGGAGGCATAATTAGCTATAAAGAGGAATTCTTAGTCTACAGACGATGCAAATTTATTTTTATTCTTTAGGATAGCAAAAACGTTGTCTACATCATCAGGTGAGCTATGTGCTCTTTCCCGCTCTTACTTAAATCGACTATCATTTTCAGTTGTGTCGGTTCTTTAATTTCTTGTTGTATTTACGTTTCATATAATAATGATGACCTAACTGTTCGAGATTTTAGGGTTATCAAATCTAAATATTTTTTTGTCTTCTGAGCTTCTAAAAATTTAAACGTTCTCTGAATTTAAAGCGCACTCTAATTACTGATTTTTATTTTTATTTTTTTATTATTAATTCAATTAATGGCAATTAGTAATCTAGGATAATTAGTACCGCCTAATTAAAATCTCTATAAATATTAATTAATAATTACTAATTATTCATATGTTGCGTGTTTTCTCATAATTTATTTATCTAGTTACCAAGATGAATTGGAAGTTAGTCTGTATTATATACATATATATAGCTTACACGATAATTAATATATAAATAAGTAATATTTATTAAGTTGTTAAGTATCAAGTAAGTTGTAAATGAAAAGTCTCAATTCAGATCGAATTTAAAACCGTAGTTGTATATATTGTTGTTTAGCCTAAGTTAAAATAAATTAGGTTAAAACTTTTTCTCCTTAAAAGTAACTTAAAATATGTCAAGGTTGGTCAAATTTGCATCATTATTTACCCTTAATTTGAATTATTATAATATTTTATCACTAACACACACTAACAGTTATGCATACATTATAAATTAAGGTATATATGTATAATAATAATATGTAAAAATATTTTTATAAAATTATTATACACATAAAGTTGCAAAACTTCATTAGTAAGGAATCAAAATTAAAAGTCTAATTAAAGGAAATAATTTTATGTAAACCTTTGCTTATTGGGATAAAGTTCGTATCAATTTAAATTAGTTTTTTTTCTTAATCATTTCGGATTACGACAATAGGAATACATATTTTGCTTACAAATAAGATGATTCTCATCAAACATTGTTGTACCAGGCAGTAGATGTAAATATTCAGTAGCTAACAATTTGATTTGTGTGTTATGGAGGTGTTTACCGATAAAACTTATAATAAGTTTATTAAATTTAGGAATATCCGCCATAAATTAGTAAAAGCTAAATATAAAAATAATGTAGTGAATCGTGTATTTATCTTAAGATTTAGTTTTCCTACTGTTAGTCAATTCATATTATCTTTAGTCAATTCTGTAGCTTGTAAAGGTAATCAGTTGGGAATCAGGTCAGAAATTAAAATAAATGTTTAAAGATTCTGGTCGGGCCATAGGTTACTGGTTTCGAATCCGAATCGAATGACCACAAATTGTAGGTGCGCGAATGACGAAAGGTATTGCGGATTGAACGATTAGGTGGACTGTATCAGCGTGGTTCGTTATGAACCAAAACAAAACGGACGGCGTACGTGGCACGTGGCGGTCTTTGGACAATATACTTGCTATAAATTTAATCTAATACGTTAGCTGGCACGACGGAAAATGAGGTACTATGGCAAATGGAACAAGAGAATGAAAAACAGCTCAAAATTGAGGAACAGGCACTTACCTGTGGAAGTGGAGGGCGGCCACTTTCTACGGCCTTGTGGGAGCCACGAAAACAGTGTTGCAACTAGGGCGTTGTGCGAAAAAAATGCACTGGAATTGACTGTTTGAATGCCACGACGAATTGTATTGCACTGTGGCAAGCAGTCACTCCGAACATTTGTATTGCATTGTGGCTTGACTGCCACTGCCCCTGTGCGCCGGCGGCGTGCTGCCTCCTTTCACTTTGGCGGAGCGCGCCTCTCATGGGAGGAACAAAATGAGGCATTAGGCAGGCCCTTGTGGGAAGGAACGGATGTGAAGGGAGGTTATTGCCTTCTAACTTAACTAATTAATATAAAATGTGAGGGTGTTCGTTGGCGCAACCAGATTCTAATTTTTACTGACATTTTCGATATGATGAAAATGATTTAGTTTTCAGATTTTCAACAAACACTTGAATTTTATAAATATCTATGATTTTCATCCAATGGATTATTATTCAACCGTAAAAGGATGGTTTTAAAGTAATTTAAATTAAAGTATTTTTAAATCTACCATGTATTCGCGGATGCATAGATGACTATAACTATACTAAAACCCTAAACGGTTTGGTAGGGTTAAACTAGGAAGTGTATAATTGCATATGTACATAATACAATCTATTCTTTTAATATCATGTTGCTTAAAAATATCTGTTGTTAGGTTTAGAATGGTGCTGTAACTTAACACGCAGTAAGATTTTAGGGCTCCAAGTTATACATTTCGGAATCCGTCTGGGTGGAAATATGGCGACATCTTACGTTTCTTTTATAAATAACACTTCAACTTAAACAAGGAAATCTGCAGATGCGTCGCCACTCCGACAACTAAACTGGAATACCTCACAACTTGTAACTCTATTAGCTCTGTATACGCTTCAGATCGGAGCAAAGCAGTGGACACACCGCTGCTTGGTGTCGGAAATACGTAAGAGGGTAGTTCCTCAGACAGGCTCCTAGGCAAGAGTGGTGCGACCATTTATAAATGCAACACGCACACACACACACACACACACACACACACACACACACACATACACACACACACACACACACACACACACATTCACACACACACACACACACACACACACACACACACATACACACACACACACAACACACACACACACACACACACACACACATATATATATATTTCATATATATATATATATATATATATATATATATATATATTATATATATATATATATATATATTATGAGATGATTGTTTAAAATTAATATGTATTTGCTAAATATTAAATCATATTGGATTTACGTGTGGGACAATAATTTATAAAAATTATTATTAAAAAAAGAAAAGAAATTAAGTTTAACTCTGCATATAACTAATAATTGAAAGACAAATGTATAATTACGCACATTTTTGATTTCGTATTTAAAGCACAAAAAGCATTAGCGCCCTCTTGTCGTTCGGTGTGTAGGTATGAAAACGTTCCTTCATTCCATGTAATTTTAGAGCAAATACTCGTAAGTACCATAGCGGCAAACATTTTGCGAAAAAAGTGTACTTCAGGGCGACCGCGAGCGCCTTAATTGTTTCATTTGATTTAGTTTTTTTCAACATGACCTGAAAATAATGAGCCTTTTGATTTGATATAAGTTCAACATGGTTTCCTTATAGAATCTCTCTCAGAACAAGGCAGGTATGTTTAAATTGCAATTTAATGTCATCTTTGTGAATTTTTTTATCGAGTCCCATTCGCGTTTGTCTTCACAAAACCCTTTTCCGTATGTTTAATTTCTATAAAACTATCTTGTTTTTGCGCAATGATTACATAGATGTTCAAAATAAATGCAACATCAGATTAGAAGTTGTATCTACAATCGTGGAATTTAGAGGTATTAGATACATTATTTTCAGCATGCAAGTTTGTTTTGTCTGAAAATATCTCTGTGTTATTCGTCACTGCTTATAAAAGTAAAATACACTCGGTACCTAGGTAATAAATATATATTATGTATCTATGTTACCATTTTACGTATTATATGTTGTTTCTAATTCTGTCACATATATTATATTAAATTAATTAAGAGCGGAATGGTAATCAAGCTTTATTTGAAATGCATGTCTATAACGCGTTTAGAAATTTAAGCTATGATTGTCTTAATAAATGTTTTGGTTGTTTAAATTAAGTAAGGATAGTAAAAAATAAATGTATAAAGTATGACAATTTTTCTCAATTGTATTCTTAGACTTTGTCATATAATATTTACTTTCATTCTCAATCTTATTGATCTAAAATTAAATAATATTAGTGGCATTGTGACACTAAAATGTATGTAACGGTAATAATATAATACTTCGTATGGCCGAGGGTTGGAACGTTATGTAAGTCATTGAACCGTAACTGTGAACAGATTTGTGTTACCAATATTGTACCCCACTTTGTTTTATCCATTACTATAATCATATGTTAGTATTACTTAGCCGACATAGCACAAAGTATTTGTAAGCTAAAGTGGAAATGGGCCGGCCAAATAGCTCGAAGCACTGACAACCTATGGGGAAGAAGGTTTCTCGAGTGGCAGCTTCGTACCGGAGGGCATCCCCTCACTAGATGGAGTGACGACCTGGTAACACATGCGGTAAGTCGCTGCGGTATGAGCGGTATGCGGTTATGTAGGTGGCTCGTGACCGTGCTTTGTGGCATTCTCTCGGGGAGGCGTATGTTCAGCGGTGGACTTGTGAAGGGCTGTAAAATGGATGATGATGATGATTAATTACACATATGCCACGTGATTTGCTCAATCAACAAACATGATTATTTGTTTGTTGTTTGAGTGAATCTCTTGTAATAGTTATTTTCTTCTGAAAGTTTACTGATAAAGAAAACGGCTCTGAACGAATCAACTCGCTATATGTGACATCGACGTGTAATGTGTTGTTGTGAACAGGTGTCGCGCCCAAAAATTTACTTTACTGAAAGTGTTTGTATCTTCTCACGAAATTTCCAAATAAATCACTGTGTGACTATTACAGGCTTTAAAATAAACTAGACTACGTGAGAAATAAAATGACTTTTTTCTAGTTTGAAGCATCTGTTTCCCTCCCTCAATTGCGTACACTTCACCGTCAGGTGCAAGTGGACTCTGCGATGGTCTATTTCTCCGGATCGTGCCTTGCTTAGAGGCAAACACATGTGTTATCAATGGTGGTTTGATTTCATTCTCTTGGTATTTCGAGTAGCAGTGTACGGGTTATTGGTGACGGTGTAGTGCACGTAGAGCGTGTAGGAAGGAGGCGGTTGCTGTTGTTGTTCAAGATTTTTTTTTTTTTATTTAATCTGGTTTATTTTATAGAACTTTTGCAAAATAACGTCTGATTCTATTAATTTCCACAGTTTAACATTAGTTGGTGTCGTCAGCACGAATGATAATAACCACAATAACTGTCCACACTTTAGTTTTTACAATCATTGTCACACGTTTCTGTGCGAGTTAGATCAATATTCAATAGGTTTCTCTTTCTTACCTCATTTAAAATTTAAATAAGAAGAAGCAAGACGAGTACATTGACTCTAACTATGTAGAATTATAGGTTTTCTCTATGCATACATACGTAAGATGTATGTAATTACTCTAAGAGTTAGGAAGTCCTACAATAATTAGTCTTAAGTATAAAATTGATGTTTGTATTGATACGAGGAAATATTTTATTCAAATATAATATTGTAAAACGTCCGTCAAGGTAAATTGTGCTAATTGTGTTGTGACTAATCTCTTATTACTTTTTAAAGTATATATTAATGGTGAATGTATTTTTCGATGTGTTATTGTGATTTACTTACCCTTATCTAATGAATGTAACATATTCTCTGTCTATATATACTAAATGTATAAGTAAAATAATATCAAGTAAAATAATTATGTATATGTATGAATTGTTGTTTTATTTTTAATCATCAAGCACAGACCTAACCTTAAATGATAATAAACCTCAATTTTATTATAATAGTCCACGTGATGGTAGGCTACTTATACTTACAAGAAACTGCAATTGAGGAATGCTAAAGGCGTGTTTTAATCTTTGGGATAACAAACTGTAATGATACTAGCTTTCTTAATTTAATACTGAAACAGCGGTGACTGTATTAACTGCGGCAGACAAGTAATTCCGAGGCTTCAAATCTGGTTGCACGCAAAGGCAAATAATTCACTTGAAACGAGCGATACCACAGCTAAACAACAACAATGTTAAAAAATATTCAGCCAGTTATAATGAACTATGCGCACAGGATAAGCATATGAATGGCTTTACAGATAACTTTAATCTCTACATACTCGTACATGTATTGTCATCGGACGGTCATGATCATGACACGTAAAACATCCTTCCTCTTCTTAACACACACGCACAGGCTACTGTAGTCAATAGACACATCATGTAGCCAACTTTAAATAGAGAAGGCTACAGATGCTTGTCGCCTCTGAGGGCGAGATGGAATGTCTGTATTGAATTGTGTGCTGTAGTTAATACTGTAATTGTACTGGCTCTCTGTACCCATAACACGGCATACATGACAATAACATTTTTTTATACATAGTGTTGTTAGGATTTCGGATGACTAACACATCTAGGGAAGCTAAGGAATTATTTGAATCTAACTCCGTAGTAAATTGAATTTAAGAGTTTATGGAATTAAGATGTTCTAAAAATGATGGTAAAGTTGTGAAAGTATCGTCTACGTATCGGTTGTAGAACCTTGGATTTACAGGTGAGATGAAAAGGTCTTTCACCTCAAAGTCGTCCATAAATATATTGGCGAGAATGGGGGATACATGTGAGAGATATAGAAAGAAGGAAGAGTTTCCTTTCACAATAGATAGCCAGATGTAAGACAGTCTGGAATTAAAAATAACTAAAATTAAACGAGATAAAATCCGTAATAAAAATAGTTTTATTCAAAGTCTAGTTCGCGTAAATATAAGAAATCATTACCTGAATTTGTATATTAAGTTTACCATATAAGAACGAGCCGGCATTTGTGTTTCTACTGCGGTCTCGTACTGACGACGGAGGGAAATAAAACAGGAGATAGGCAGCAGCATCCTTTTCTTAATAACTCAAAATAATAAAATAAAGTGGCTGCCAAGCTGCCTGCCAAGTGTGGCAACTATAGCAAATGAAGAAAGCTATGGGGGAGACCAGTGATCATCAGAGGTCTTTAGATAGTCTCTCATTATTAAGATGATGATGATGATGAAGATAATAAAAAAGGTGTACATAATATGACGTTAAGTATTTCTCTTAATATTACTGAAAAATTATATATACTTTATAATCAACATTTAAAGCAAAAAAATTAAAATACAAACCCCACAAGGGTAGTGGACATCGTAATTAAGAACTCGCTGTAAACTAACTCAAAGCTTAAACATTTTGTAACTGTTTGCCCTCGCTACAGTGACGTGAAAATCAAAATACATACCATGCATTCCGTGCATTCAACACCGCAGTGTTTCAATACAGTCCAGAAAGTCAGTTAATAATAAAGTTTGACAAAAGGATATCTCATAGCCTTAAGATTCTTCTAGACAACTGTTATTGGGTTCGCTTATCTTCTTGCCAAGTTAAACGACTCTTGTATTTAGCGAACTCAAAAATTGGGTCAGTTCTCAATTCGACTGCATATTTCTTTGTATATTAAAAAAGTTAAAGTCACGGCCTGTATACGCCCCACTGCTGGGCACAGGCCTCCTCTCATTTCCCAAAGTTTTAGGACAAGGAAATATCTACCGCGCAGCCCTGCCTCAATGCGTGTTGGCGAACTTCACATGTCATCGAAATGTTTTTTTTCTTATTTTTCAGACATGCAGGTTTCTTCACGATGTTTTTCTTCACCGCCGAGCATGTGGTAAATCAGCACTTGAAATTGCAGTTAACAATTTCATTGGTGCCAGCGGGTATCAAACGCGGGTTGCTCGCTCACTGTGAAATTTACACCGAGCGCAACTCATCTGAGCATCTAAGTATCTCTGAAGGGAGGTGTTCGCCTTAAATTTTATAGTTCGTGAAGCAGGGTACTATCCCAAATAACATTGAAGTTTTTACTGGCAATTTTGAGTACTAATTTATTATATTCTTGACGGAGAAGGAAAACATTGTAAGGAAACTTGCATTGAACTCCGTCTTCCCCCAATGAGGTAGCGTGGTGGATTCATTCCTAGACATAAACCCTCATAGCAATGGCAATGAAATAAGATTATGTAAGGAGCGTCTATTAATTACGCAATTATTGCAAATCTTCCTAAATCTCATATCTAATCTCAGAGGTTAGAGGTAATATTTTATTACAATTTTCTGATACGGGATAATTTTCCTGAAGTACGTCGTAAGAGAATCAAGTAAACCATATAATCCCGTAGATATCATAAGAGGCGACCAAGGGACGCTGAAACAGGAAATGGGCAGTAGCATTTTCCTGAAAACTGCCCTGTATTAATTAAAAAAAAACTACAGTTGCTATCCACCCTACCAAGCGTAGCAACCATGGGAGGGAAGCCTTTGTTATGGACTGGGAGTTTCCTGCCGCGCTAGTGAGAATTGGGAATTACAGAGTGTCAGTCAATCGTGATATATGTATCAGTAATATCGCTTCGCTTAGTAATTTAATGGAATATGTAAAAATATTCACTGCCCCATATCGTCTCGTGGGTGCAGTGACATGAACTACTGGACCCTCCATTCATATGTCACTAGCTGTGTGCGTTAATTTTCACAAATTGGTCACGAAACATCCATCTTAGTAGTCTACAGCATTGGGTTGTTAAGCAACAAAGAAGATATTTAAGGCTACACTAAAGTAAAAAAATCTAATTCAATTAATTAATCCAATTAAATTTAAAATCAAACTGTTATCTTCTTATAAATAAAAGTAGGAAAAAACTCTTTAATTTGTATTAGCAATTAGCGTGGCATTCTTGTTTGTTTTTAAATCAACCCCGCTTCGGATGGAAAAATGAGCTAGAACTAGAAAAGCTTTGTGTTCGTGAAGTATTTTTATATTACGCGTTCAATTTAAACGGTGTTGAAACCCTATCTATGCACTTGTTTGTAGACTAGTTTTTCCGTAGTTTACCTCTTAATAACCATGGAACTCAGATGAAAATGAACTTTCTTAATAAACTCGGAGGGTGATTTCATTTAAACAAATAACTGCCACGATTTCCATTAGGGTCGATTAGGTACAAAACGTCTAGGCAGTTTTTTTTAAACGTTATCCCCACACAAAGCCATTGCGCCCGGGGGCCGTCGTCTGGTCCTGCGATCGTCAATCCGCACATCAAAGGCAAATCTTTACTACGATGAGAGAAACCAATGTCCAGTGCACTTTAGCGGTATGATAAAGTAATGGAAGAAAAACAAAACCTGTTTTCTTTTTTTGTCAATATTGACAAAAACGGTAATATAGGTAATCATTATTCAACTTTTAAATTTAAAAGTATAAATATTAATGAAAGATTTTTTTAAAGTTATCAATAATGCAGAGAAGAATAGCAAATTAGAGATATAATAAGAATATGATATTTTACTTTAGTGCTTAATCTCTTTTAAAAGTCATCAAATGAAGAATAGATTAGTTAGCTGAAGTGGCAATGGGGAAATAGAGATCCAGAATAATTATAAGCTGTAAGGCATTTCGTCTTAGTCCTTAGAGGTGACATCGCATCTGTAGCCTGCTTTGTTTGAACTGGGCTGCAGGTGTCCACGGAAAGTAATAGCCACTTTCCGCCATGTGGCCTGCAATTGCTAACTACAGGGCTACGTGGTTCCATACATATTCCTGCTTACGGTTACCCCCCAAATGGGGGGGCCCCCGTTGTTTTTTTTTTGTTGTGTTTTTAGCGTCATTCTTAGTCGAATCTTAATCGAAGATAAATTTAGATGTCTGCCCCACAACCCCCTCTTTTTTTTTTCTTTTTTTTAAAAGTCCGTTCGTGTGGAGTTGCGGAAACTTTGTTGTGAACCATTATGTTATAAAGAAATATACGTATTTAAATATTTAAATTTTCATTTTAGATAAGGTGTTTAATAAAATTGATAAATACATTAAAATAAACCCTTACTCGATCACAATAATTAAAAATATTTTGTAAATTCCATTGTTTTCATTCTACGTAGCGACGCGACGTGCAGATTAATTTGTGTAATGGGTGTGTTCGGACGTTGACGCTCCGGTGGATTTAATCCTTTACGAGGTGGTGGCGTGAGCCAAATAACTATTGAAGTTTGGACGCCCTACTGTGTAGTATCTGTTTAAAATATTTACTTCGAGCTTTACTATTTTTAAAGAGGATTTTGTACGACTTCATAAAAGGAAGAGACTTTTTTTGTATGTATGTTACACGATATCTCTATCCATTGTTAGTGATTTTGATGATTCTTTTTTATTAAAAATGTCCATTCTTGAGGGGCTGCTCTACATAAAATTGTTTGTTCATTTTGAAATGAAGTTTTTAATGTAACTATTCAGACGGCAATGAGATTGCGATACTCCTTAGTCCACTCAAAATAGTTAAAAATAACTTTTAATAAGGAGTAAAAGTAGTTTATAAGAACTAAGTAGAATAAAATAACTTCATGTTTGAAGGTGGCTTTTATACTTTAGCGTTACCGTTACAGTCTATCAGAAGTCTCATAAGTGGGATATTTGTCATAGTTGCCACTCCTGGTTGACAAATTTATTGTTTTTTTTTACCTGTTATTAGGAAGTCGCTGCTGTCCATCTCCCAGTTTGTTTCCCTCTGTCGCATCTTATATCCTAAGCGACGGCCACGGGACGTCATGGGATAGTGGATATTCTTACACCGGCACTACACGGTTGTTAACATGAGGCCAAGTTATATACAAATCCTTAACTTCTTCTCACTAACCCATACAACTCCACAGATGGACATGTGGGAAATAGCAGAATAATGCTGCGTTTCGTATGGTGGGAGTAGACAACCGGAGACCCTGGGTTAAACCGCATCTGATGATGTTTATTGGCTGCAACAAATACTTTCCTTTCGCTTGTCATCTTTATATAATGATTTTTCATATTTACGCGAACACTACACATTATAATGTACTGGAAATTCTTGTCAAGAATTCGTACTTTCTTACAAAATTACGAAATGCATACTGTATTAGTTGTCACGTTTGCAAAAAAAAATGAGATCTTCTCGATCAATAAACTTTCATGGTGAATCAACACCAAAGAACATCGTTCGTGATTTCAAAACATATCCGTGTAATTTTCACAAAATATGGTGTATTAATACATTGCTTCAGATTTAAGAAATTATTAATATTTATACGTAGTAGAGCCACGCTGCAGTTATATTATGGTTTGTGGCACGAATGAGCGGTGGGCTCGAACGGCGATGGAGCACGCTCTCAGAATACCAGCGTAAAATAGCAGGTTGTATGGTGACCGTGAGGCATTCCATCTTAATCCTCAGTGGTGACAACACATCTGCATTTTGATTCTTAATTGAGGATAGATGTAGATTTCTATGGGTCACAGCATCAACTTACCATCGGGTGAACTGTGAGCTCGTTTGCACCCTTACTCAATAATATACATATAAAAATATTCTTTAAGCATAAAACGGAGACTATCATTAAACCTTGTCTTGTAATGACAATGACGTTCAGTAATATAATATACTCGTACTTAACAATATTAGATAAACTGATCGACCATGGACGAAAGCTTGATCCAATCGAACATTTTCTTAGTTTAACGAAATGAAAACAAAACTTATATAGACCTTCGTATGTACATCGATTTTAAAATTAATATTATACTTTGATTAAAACTACTTTTACGGATTTTATGGCGTTTAATTTTAATTATTTTTATTTTTAATTCCCGACGTTTCGGGTGCTCTCCAGTACCCATGGTCACGGGGGACTGATGTGATTGACGTCCCGATGTCATTGTTAAACCCGAAGTACCTTCAGGTTTTTTAATTATTGTTTATGGTCCGATCTATGCAAAATGACTAGGTAATGAGGTCTTGCAGTGGTATGGTTAGGTTTAGTTTTAATTTTATTGATTATAGGGTCCCAAGTAGGTAGGTTAGGATGTTTTTTTTAATTTCAATATCCTCACGTATCATCCTTGGTAGGAATGGGTGTTCTTTCTCTAGGATTTGTGTTCTATCAAATCTGATGTAATGGTTGGGGTCATCTAGGATATGATCACTAGCTGCAGACTTCCGGAACTTCAAGACGGAACGTCCGGAAGGCAAGACCTCAGGACATAGTCACACACACACACATATATATATATATATATATATATATATATATATATATATATATATATATATATATATATATACTCGGAATCTCTGAAACGGCTCCAAAGATTTTCATGAAATTTAGTATGCTGGGGGTTTCGGGGGCAATAAATCGTTCTAGCTAGGATGCATTTTTGGAAAATGTCGTTTTATCCATGTTTTTAGGCAATGAAAAACTGCTACAGTATCATTAGAATACGAAAGTAAATTTTGCCGGTGCCTGAAAGGTATATAACAGCTCAAATGGGATTTCGGGCGGTCAAGAAATCGTAGAATGCCGGTTCGAGTCCGAATGTCTCTCCGTTCTATTTTTCTTCTTTTGCTTCTTTTTTTTGCTTCTTTTGTAAGAAAATATATTATTTGGAGCCCTTTTTTAGTATATTTTTTCAAAACACGAAAAATAATGATTGAGAAAATCGAAAAATTTTTCATATTTCATCAGTTTGTAATTTGTATCTAAATATAATTTACGAAAAAAAACGATTTCCAAAAAAAAAAAAAAAAAAAAAAAAACAGAGCAAAGCTTGTTCATCCAGATACTATTATTTATTCTGAACCTACTCCGCAAATGTGGCCGTACATTGCAAAATAATCCTATAGAGAAAGAGGAACGTACACAATTTTTATCCTGTCGCCATTATCATGAAAAAATTTACACTTCAAGACACCCTGATTCAAGTCAATTTTATATGATGTAAATAGTCTTCTTTGGTGCAAACGAAATTACCAATGTGCCAATTTGGCGAAAAAATTGTTATTTTACGTCTGATTTGTTAGTAGGCCCTCGATTCCCTGTACCAAGGTAGGTCGTCCGGGCTCGGTGATACTTGCATCCTTATATATATCAATAAACTCTTATTCATAAGTTACAGTATAATTTTATTGGATATATATTGCCTGCGTTTAGGTTGAGTGAACATGATACTCCTTTGCTTGTTATAAGCTATTTGAAGAGCGAAAAATCAAGTAGTTTGTTTTCTTCGTTGAGTGGAATGTTTTATGGAAAGCGCCTTCAAATAGCCTTCTTTAAAATAATAAGGCGATTATCAAGGAGGAATATTTTTGTAAGGAAATCTTTGTAAACAATTTTAATTGGTATCTTTGGCCTTATCCGTTCAGTATTATATTTAAAATAAAACTAAGTAACGTAGATATGCACTAAGAAATTATGGAAAAGAAACTAAGGAATAGGTTAACAATTATTAAAAACATAGAGTTTCTTGCATCGGCAACCTCAAATATTAGGAGTCTACTATAATTTGTTTGTCGTTAGTGGCAGCGTAAATGAATTCCGCTTACGTTTCATAGGTATATGGGGCTATTTGGAGAAATCATGAAACACCTAATGGATTTCGTTATATGGCTGAATAACCATATCGGTTACATCAAAGCTAGACAAAAATATCCAGAACGACTACGGGAAAAAACGCATCTAGTATTGCGATCGTCAATCTGTCTGCCAACCGTGTGTCGCCAAGCACGCTCCTGAGCATACTTTGCTTTTCATGATGATTATTTTTGTTTATTTACGTCGTTCTCAAAAAATATAGCTCATACTTTTGCTAAACTTTCAATTCAAGAAATTAGTTTTATAACATAGTTTGAAATCGATATTTACTTCCTCTCAAAGTAAATTGTCCCAATTAATGATATTTACACAAGGTTATGATACCCTTTGGAGTAATTACATACACACGAGTAGAGAGAACCTACAATTCTACATAAATTGATTAAATATATTTGTCTCTCTCTTTCTAATTTAATTTTCAAATAAGGCAAAAAGATACAAATCTATTGAAAATGTTGCGTGTAATCCATCAAACTTAGCCCTCAGCGACTATAGCTACATTTTGATTCTTTATCGAGGGTGGATGTATTCGTCTGTGGACCGCATCGTCTAACTGATATCGGGTGAACTTTGTGCTGGTTCGTCATCACTGCAGAACTATAGTCTCCTCCATTGATTACTTCATAGGAGTTATTGCCGTAATTGCCACCCTGGCAAGCAGGTTGGCAGACATAGTTTTTGTTTTTATTTAGCTTTTCAGGAACTAGCTGTAGACCATTTTCTGGTCATTCTTTCTTTGTCGCCTCTTACGGCAGCCATTACGACGCCTCTTATGATAATATTTAGAGGTAGTAGTAATTCTTGCAACGCTATTCATCATCATCGTCATTATTACAGCCCTTCACAAGTCCACTGCTGAACATAGACCTCCCCCAAGGAATGCCACATAACACGGACTTAAGCCACCTGCATCCATCGAATTCCTGCATGTCTTACCAGGTTATCACTCTATCTAGTGGGGTTTGCGCTACAATTCGCCTATTGGTGCGAGGCTGTCACTTGAGAACGTTTTTCCCCATCGGAGGTCGGTTCTTTGAGCTATATAGCCGCCCCACTGGCACTTCAGCTTACGAATCCGTTGGGCAATATCGGTCGGTTCCACCGCGGATATTCTAACTTCCAAGTTTATCACACAGAGAAACCCCGAGCATAGCCCTCTCCATAGCTCGCTGAGCATCCTTTAGCTTCCTTATACGGCCAGCAGTGACGGACCACGCCTCAGATCGGTCCATCATCACTGGCAACACGCACAATTGTACAATCTCGTTTTCAGGTTTTGAGGTTTACCTGACGAGAAGATGTGTCGTAATTTCCCGAACGCTGCCCAGCCAATATGAATCTGCCACCGCCATTACAGATATATATACATAATCTTAAGAACTATTTTCCCAGTTATGGTTTAATAGTGAGAAAATATCGTTAAGTGTGTTACTTAAGCAGGTCACTAGATGCGTGTGACAAAAACAGATGGTATTAGTAAATTTCAGTTAAGTATATAAGTTTTAGATAATAAATGATCATGTTCTGTTTTTTATGGAAAAAGTTCACCTCGTTTAATTTAATGTTGTTACGCGTGTAAACGATTTTCAAGAACTTACTCGTACGTACGAGATACACTGAATTTTATTAAATTATCCGTAAATTTGACTTCTGAAAAGGTATATATTGCGGGCTTAGTACAGTAGTATAGTACGTAAACATAATATTTCTGTTGAATTCTATGAGAGTTAGATAATAGCTTTTAAAAACTGAGATTAATACGTAGTACGTACAGTCATGGTACTCCCATACGTGGCAGAAATTTGTTTAAAATAAAACACTTTCGATTGTTCACCGTCTATTCACAAGCCTTGTCTAACCATCTACAACTTGTGACATATCTTTCTTATAAGAAAGCGCCACCCACCCTACATAATAATAATAATAAATAATAATAAAGCCTCTTTTATTTCCTTAACTTACAGAGTTATAAAATAAATTTTTGGATTATAATAATTGTAATATTTTAATACAAATGCACATTTGTAATTGTTGGCCCCTGGCTTAGGTCTCAGTTGTTTTTTTTCTTTGTTTTTTTATTTTTTATTTACCCTTTTAGGACGTCTGTTTGACCCTACATACCATATATATATTACAACTTGTTGTACCTATATTATGGTTATAGCACGATAGGTCGGCTCAATTGGGGAAGTACTACACTAACACAGAATACCAGCGTGAAGTAAACGAGGCATTCCATCTTAGTCCTCAGGGGTGACAACGTATCTACTTTTTGATTCTTAATTGAGGATAAACGTAGATGTCTATGAGCCACAGAATCTACTTATCATCGGGTGGACTGTGTGCTCATTTGTCACCCCTATTCTATAAAAAAAAAAACCTGACCCGACAATATCCATCCGAGGTGAGTATCCTGCGCAATCTTACAACCAGAGGCTATGTATTTGGTCTGTCACAAAATTATTAACAATATTGTTGGTGGTCCCATTCGTCTCAAAAGACGATCCCGGGTGAATTTCAACTAGCTCATCACTTTCAGTTGCTTTTCTAGGGACTGCGACTATATATAAACTAGATTTACTATGAAGAAGCGTATGATGCTTTGTTTTACATATACGGTATGGGCTTTGCGTGGCCTTAGGTTTAGTTTTGGAAGGCTCTATGAATTGTGTGCAACTAATTATATATATATATATATATATATATATATATATATATATATATATATATGTGTATATATATATATATATATATATATATATGTATATATATATATATATATATATATATATATATATATATATATATTGGCAATTTAACAATAGATTCTTTTTGTTCGTTTAACGTCGAAGCATGATCACAATGCGTAGGTAAAGGTTTATCAAGTATGTTTTGTAACCTTCATTGACACCCTTTTTATATAATTGCTTTCTCGTAAGTCTTTTTTTTCATATTTACAAATAATGTTATCATGTTTCATACAAAAACGATCAGCAATCTTTTTTAATTCTTCTAATCTTGGAACAACATATGACTTCGTTACTCTTTCTTTAGGAATTTTTTTGAAGATTTTTCTTCATTTCACTATTTGTTCTTTTAGTTCGTCCATTAATCTTAAATCAGATTACATATTGGTTTGTTTTCGTAGATCGTTTTTGTTTTTGTCCCCTACAGTTTTTATTTAAAGATTTTTAAGTTCGATTTGAGCAATATGTTATAAGTGTTTGGGACTAAATACACTAAAGCTGAATTTGGGCGTAGGTCCCCGTCTCGTCGTTTTTAGTGAAATATTCTAAGTCCCAAACTACTGTGCAATTTTTACAAGTCCAAGATCATGAATTAATTTTTCTAAGTAAGTTTTCGCTTCTATAAAGTTAAAATGGTACTCAAGGTTTGCTATTGCACTTTACTTCGATTTCCCAAATTCTGTTAGAATGTGTCCCCCACTAAGTTGGCTACAATTTTACCATCACAAGAAGGCATCAATATAGTTTCCAAAACGCTTCACGAGAGAGCACTACGCCACTTGTATGTTCCTTACGGCAACAACGTGAACAGTTTTCAGTTTGACTAATATAAAAGCCGTCAACTGTACGCGAAATCACTTGTCGCAATGTAATCTTAATATATATAAATTACGTGTCACGTTGTTTGTCCGCGATGGACTCCTACTACTTAACTACTTAACCGGTTTTAGTCAAATTTGCACACCGTGTGCAGTTTGGTCCAACTTGAAAGATAGGATATTTTTCTTGCCCATGAGTAATCCACAATTTTTTTTGCTAATTTAAAGATTTTTAATAGAACATGACAAAGGGTCGTCGAAAAGGGAAGAACAACGTCTGTCTGGCAAGCTAGTAGATTATATTTCAAAACACGCTCCGACTCTGAAGAACCTTTTGTTAGGTAATAAAGGCAAGGGAACAACGAAAACTCAACGTCCCCGAATGTATAGACTTTTTTTTGCGCCCGAAGCAATTAAGGGCAACCCTCCGGTAATGGGGGAGGGAGGTGGAGAATGCTTATAGCATACCACGCAGCCGGCTGCGTGATTATGTGAAGATTTTTACCCACTAAACTCCACCTTTTGGATTTGGCTTACCGATCTGATGAGAGATCTTTAAGCCGTATACTGACGCGACCCTCCTTGGCAGAAAGGAGGGCGCAGAACGTATATGTATAGAAACATTAATATACCCTATACGTATTTTCAACAGTCTAACCATATCGTGATGCAAAAATGTGTAGCGTCATCTAGATTGACAAGATACAATTATAACATGTCTGTTTGCGATAATAGACAGCTTCCTAGGATCTCAAAACGTGGAGATCTGATGAATACTCGTATCTTAAAATCGGACCGAAATCTATTATTTCCTACTTTTGAAAATCAATAATTTTCAAAGCGGGAAGTTAAAATTACCATATACCATAAACACTCACGCCTGTCACCCGAGGGGTAGGCAGAGACTACAGACTTCCATTTAGCGCTGACATACCTTTCTCGCCTTTTCCACATCCATATACCTACGCATACGTGCTCGTCGGTTAAGGGTACTCTTAATTTGGCTCATTTTTAGTATATCGCCAATTTAGTCCCAAACACTTATAACATATTGCTCAAATCGAACTTAAAAATCTTTAAATAAAAACTGTAGGGGATCTACGAAAACCAACCAATATGTAGTCTAATTTAAGGTTAATGGACGAACTAAAAGAACAAATAGTGAAAGGAAGAAAAATCTTCAAAAAAATTCCTAAAGAAAAAGTAATGAAGTCATATGTTGTTCCAAGATTAGAAGAATTAGAAAAAATTGCTGATCGTTTTTTCTAATTCTTCTAATCTTGGAACAACATATGACCATGATAACATTATTTGTAAATATGAAAAAAAAGACTTACTAGAAAGCAATTATATAAAAAGAGTGTCAATGAAGGTTACAAAACATACTTGATCTAAAAGAGTGAGCTGAAAGAGGCTCTGAGCTACATGGACAGACCTACGCATTGTGATCATGCTTCGACGTTAAACAAACAAAAAGAATCTATTGTTAAATTGCCTAAAATATATATCATAATATATATATATATATATATATATATATATTATCATATATATTTTAGTATATTATACTAATTATATATATATATATATATATATATATATATATATATATATATATATATATATATATATATATGTATATATAATTAGTTGCACACAATTCATAGAGCCTTCCAAAACTAAACCTAAGGCCACGCAAAGCCCATACCGTATATGTAAAACAAAGCATCATACGCTTCTTCATAGTAAATCTAGTTTATATATAGTCGCAGTCCCTAGAAAAGCAACTGAAAGTGATGAGCTAGTTGAAATTCACCCGGGATCGTCTTTTGAGACGAATGGGACCACCAACAATATTGTTAATAATTTTGTGACAGACCAAATACATAGCCTCTATAATAATAATAAGGGCCTTCCACTATTAAAATGGCAATACATAAATGAAAAACAGTATACAGTATAATATATATATATATATATATATATATATATATATATATATATATATATATATATATATATATATATGTATATGTATATATAATTAGTTGCACACAATTCATAGAGCCTTCCAAAACTAAACCTAAGGCCACGCAAAGCCCATACCGTATATGTAAAACAAAGCATCATACGCTTCTTCATAGTAAATCTAGTTTATATATAGTCGCAGTCCCTAGAAAAGCAACTGAAAGTGATGAGCTAGTTGAAATTCACCCGGGATCGTCTTTTGAGACGAATGGGACCACCAACAATATTGTTAATAATTTTGTGACAGACCAAATACATAGCCTCTATAATAATAATAAGGGCCTTCCACTATTAAAATGGCAATACATAAATGAAAAACAGTATACATGCAGTACGTGTACAATTGTAGGTCGCAGAGTCGAACCCCAACGATGACCGCAACATTTATTTAAGCCAGTCTTTGTGTCTGCGCCGCCATTCAGTTTGCCCGGGAGTATATTAATTGGATTATTTGATAGTTTTGAAACAACATCGTTTTGAAGTACATTCACTATGTCTATGCCAGTATTAATTCATTGCATAACCTTAGCCACTGGCTGTTTAGTTTTGTTATTTTCTTTATCCTCATTTATTTATGTATTAATTACTAACTTTTGCCCGTGGCTTTGTCTGACATCAGAGTCATTTAGACTGAGACTGACATTATTTAAAAAACAACACAGTTTATACCTTTTAAGATTTGCGCGCGACTTCGTCCGCATAGTTAACAAAAAATAGTCGGAATTAATATCTTTGTTTCTACAACCCAGTATTGAATGTGATCATTTCAAGTAGTTGCTGACTACGTGAAATTGCTTGTGAGATGACATAATATATTAACATACCGTTAGATTAACAACTAAACTAGGTTAATTTTTCATCCATAACTCATCAACAAAACGCTGTAAATTTAAAAGATTTAAATATTACAACTGACCGTAATTTTGATATGGTTATGTTGTCCACGTTGCAGTAAATACTTCTCATTTACTGCATTTAATTTACTTTACTATAGAATTTACTCTACAGTAAAATAGATCTGTTAACCACTTTGTATTTTTATTTTTATTTTCCGCCAGGACGTGTAAGTTTTGGGCGCTCGATACTCTCGAAAAAGCAATATACACCTGACCATGCAATAAGCAAGGGGACAAACGAATACCCGCTACTTTGTCTGTCTCTGGGATTTATTAACGATGCTAACTTCAACGGGAATTGCAGCCCTTTAAATTGAAATGATAGAATATTTGACATGATTGGAATGCGGGGAATCGAAATACAATTCTCTTTAATTGTCCCAATCTGAATAGTGTCCTTTATAACATTTATCCTCAGCTCTGAGATGCACAGCCTCGTGCCGTTGCATTAACTCGGTGCGTCGAGGTTACGCAGCACCAGAACTGGGACTCCAATTTTTACCTCCAGCCAATGCGAATGCGCGCCCGTTAATCCAAAGAAGTTGAGAAGGTGGACTAAGTAGGCAGTACTGTGGTTACTGATAGTATACCAGTATCTATCAGCGAGCGTTTAAAGATTACATTTACAAAAATATTTTATCATACCATTTTAAAATATCTAAAATGATTTTTATAGTGTGTTTGTTATCTAATTACAATTTTAGGTTTTAAAATCATCAAGCATTTTGCAGAAAAAACAACGGTGAAACGTTTTGTTATTCGTAGGGTTCATTTGGTATTTGCAGAATTCTTAGAAAAAATGCCAAAAATCTAATGGAAGTTGATTTCTTGCGAAAAAGAGAAAGCACCTCTGTCGAAAGCTTTCATCAGTTTCGTGTCGGTATTTGAGAATTGATAAATTATTTTATTCTCGGTATTGATAAATTATTTGAAGTAGCGATCGATCCACCACGTTTTCGACTAAAGTTTATGTTATGTGTAAGGGAAGAAAAATTTCATTTATTCATACAGTAAAATAGTACTCTTAATAATATGTCTGGACTATCTGAATCAATCTGCAAAATTAATGTGTATGATTACAAAATTATTGCTAAGGTGCAATAGTCTTTGTTCGTGAGGTTAACCTTACGGTTTTTAGGAGTTTATTATAATGTTGTACAATTCATCTTATGTTTTTTTTTGTACAAACAGCTTGTTAACGACATCGAGGGACTATTTACGTATTTATAATTATATAATTGTTTTAAAAGGTTCATAAACCATTTAATAGCCAAGAGGATAATTACACATATAATTTAGGAATTAGCTGCATTTTATCATAGTAGGTATCTAGTACACCATATTCGAACTTAAGTTATTATAATAATCTGAATTCACTAAGAGATCAAACTAACAACCTTTTATAACTTTACAATCTTGAAAGCAACGTAATATTATTTTCCTTCATGAACTGCTGTTTACTGTATTTATAACGGTTACATAAATTCTATTATTTAGTTTCTAATTTAAATGACAGTAGAGTTTTCATATGTAAATTTTAATATACGTACCCATATCTCGGTAACTCACAATATCATGTCCGCCCTACTGCGCTGCTAGGTGTTGCTATGGCAAAAGTTTGATTGCGCGTCGGAGCTCCAGTTCCATTCCGGATCATTTCGATATCAAGGTACGTAACAAATACGCTTCAACGAAATTAAATATTACGAACTATGCGCGCTATTATATATATATATATATTTGAGTATATATATTATATAGATGCCTCTCGAATGACCTAAATAAATCAATGTACGTCGGATCAATTTTGACGTCGGTGAACTCGACCTACTTTGTAAGCGTTGGGGTAGGTTCCAGTCGACGAGTCCCGTATATACAAGGGCAAGGTTGTCTCAAACTTTTGTTGTTAAATTAACTGTTGTGCGTTTGTTATGACCGGTTACGACGTTTGTGTTCTTGCGAGTTTTGGAAGTGAAAAAAAAACAATTGTTGTTGTATGTTTGATGTAATAATAGGTCTTTTCTCTTTCTTTTTTTTCGTATTTGCCTATGAAATAGCCGTTCTGCAGTACTGGACATTTCAAATCAAAATAATTTTTTTTGGCTAAGAATTCTAATTTAACATTGACTTTATTTTAAAAACATGGAATTCTTTTTTCAAAATTAGTAATTTATTCATTAATTAGCGTTAGGTTTTCATCACATTTGAATATTTTTCATCATTATGGATACGTTTAAAATTTGAGTAGCGTAAAAGCGGCACGCAACATCAACGACGTGTGCGGAGCGAATACTACAAACGAACGCACCACCTGTTATTAGTTTGTCCACTTCTGTTCTGGAAATTTGGACTTGAAAAAAGAACCCTGTGGTCGTATGAAAACACGAATGAATGAATGAAATGGTCAACAATGACGAATTAAAGACGATTTTGGATGTTAATTAAACTTAATCTACGGCTGAATTAGCAACAGCTTTCGACGCTAGCATCAAAAGAATACAGGTCCATTTGTGTCTACTGTATTTCAGTGGTTTTTTGTAGTTCTGTGTCTGAAATTAAGATTGTTCAATATTGTAACAATATTTGTAGAAAGCAATAGTAAACTTCTATTTTTCCTCAGTAATCAAGTCATCCACGATTGGGTCACCAACATTTCAACCCATCCGTACTGTGGATATTTGATACCAAATTCCCTTTAGTTGCAAAATACTCCAGAATAAATAAGTATAAAGATTTCAATTGTTCAATACAAATAAAATATCATAATTTGAAGAAAAATTGCTAGAAAAAATATAAAGATATATATGATAGATAATAATTTACTTTTGTCACCCCCGCGCCCCAGAAAGTGCGCCAAAATGCAGTTTTTTCAGTTTTTATAAAACCGTACAGGTCACACGAAAAGTGTGCAGGTATATAATACAAAATAGTTCTTGATAAATTTGCTAACAACCTCTCATACATTCGAAAGCAATATCACTTATAGTTTCCGTGCAATATGCCATGAAATACGAGTATGAACATTTTTTTTCATTTATCGGTTTTATGGCCAATTTCTTTACAAAAAAATTCCACTATACCTCCAATATATATGTACGACTAAAGTAATTAATATAATATTTACTTTAAAAAATACAGTTTATTTTTAAACTCTTTCATTTCATGGCGCGATGAAATTTTGAAATTTTAATTGATTAATAATTATAAGAGGTTGATAGCAAATTCATAAAGAATCATTTTGTAACCTACACATTACGTGAAACGTGTGTACACAATTTTAACTCGGAGACGAAAAACCAGATCACGGTGTGCAGAAGACCTTTTGTTTTTATTGTGAAGAAATCACTTGGATTTTTCTTGTTATTGAAGAAATTATCTGTTACAAAAACTGAATAACTATAAGAAAAAGATGAAATTCTTGTCCAGACCATAATATGAAATAATGCACCTAATTTTTTTAAGAACTTCTAAAACAAATTTACTTGCTTGGGTTGTGCAAAATGTGTCTAATCGCTAACACTATAGTTACGAGTCGCTTATTCGCATCTTGTTTGCATGGGCCTTTTCGAATTTTCATTTGTAATCGATAAGTGCTTAAATAATTTATTTGAGAATATAATGCCGCTGGATTTTTAACCCTTAGTGGGCGAAACTTTGATTTATTTTTAGATTAGATACCTAAATTAATATCTGAAGTCTGGTTGAGTCTTATGACTTTTTAAAGTTTGCTTAGTTACTACACAACAAGTTAGAACAGAGTCCGCCGCACTGCCTCGATGCGTGTTGGTGAACTTCATATGACCTCTGAGTCACAAAAATAGGTTTCTTGCACTTGATTACGAAATTTCCGAAAAGTAGCAAGCCTCCATAAAAAGAGAATGGTTGGCTTTCGCACGTGGATAAGCAAGTAGAGCTAAGAGGCTTTTAAAAGTCCTGGAGCATTTGGTTTGTTTTTTACCTTTGGTCCAGCAAGCCGTTTACTCAGCAGCTTTGTACATAAATAGCTTGCCGTAAAAATTAAGCATGCCAACAAAATGTCTGCCGAGTTCTAGTAGCCCTAGACAGTAATCTATTCTGTCTTAAAACCTTTCGAAAGTAAGTGGAAGGTGTCGCTCCCGTATTTATACTAAATAATTTATGGGTGACGCTGGTGCACATCTTCATACCTAGAAGAAACTAGTAAGTTGTCTAAGCATGTGAAGCAATATAAGTCGATTTTTGTCGATAACCGCAGAAACTTTTGAGTAGAGTGGCGTAGTCTAAAACCCATATAAAAATTTCGATTAGAGGAGTGACGTTGCCATGGCTTCCGGAGCGATGAGAAACTGATAAGTACGCACCAAATGTATTGTGGAGAAGATGCTATAACCACGGAACATGTGAGTATAAACTCCGATATGCCTAACCGAATATTTTCCTGGTAGGTACGATGCACGCCTTGAAGGCAATGCAACTTTAATCTGAATTTGAATAATGGACTACCACTGTGTTTCTTCCTGGTTCTTTTCTGTGAATGTCTTTTGGACTTTTAACTATTTTTTAATTCTGGTTAGGCAATTTTTACGTTTGTTATAAAAAAATGTTTCTCTGGAATTTCCAATTGTTACCTCTTTCAACATTAATGAGACGAAACATGTCGATGGATTCTTCAATACTTCCTCCAAATAACTAAATTAAAATGATATTACTTCATAATCATCATCACCTTCATGATTATAGTCCATGACAAAGTATGCCAGGAAGCACAACCCCGAGCCCAAAAATCATCTATTAAGAACTTATTAAATATTTAATATCTAAATAGTACAGATATACTGACCTATATTACGTCAGGCATAGTTCAAAAGAGCAATAAGCTACACGGAAAACGTTAAGCTTAAAAGTATGAATTGGAATGGAAGTGATAAGTGGCTAGTCCATCGCCTGCACAATCACAAACCCAATATTCCATCAGTTGTTTTCTACGACATGCTGCGCAAGTAACACAGTTGCCACCTTCTTTTTAGCCGACTTCAAATAAAGAAGGACGTTCTCATTTAGACTGTATGATCATTTTTGTATGTACGTCACGCGACATCACTGTAAATTGTGAACCGATTGTAAGATTTTTTAATACGTTATACTTTATCACTTACCTTTTTTAGCTTTTTAATAGATTATACGTCAATACTTCTGGAGTACTTCCTTATAAATTTCTAGAAAAAAATCCACCTCGTAGGCTGGAAAGATAAGAAATGATTCTTCTAATGTAAAACTATTTAAACAAATTTTTGAGCTTGTGATATTCTTTAGGCCACTCAAAAGGGTAAAAAACAACCAACATTTAGAGTAACGATAGATTTAAATCCTGTGATTTTATTTTAATCTCGCCTAGAGAAAATGATCTAAGAGCCGAGAATTTTTAATGGAAAATTACAGATTAACGTGAAAGAATGAGAGATAAGACGAAAATAACAAAAAACCATTGAATATTTTATGAAAGAATTAGGTAGTAATTTTCGTAGCGATTTCACAGTAAGAGTGACGTAACCTTTTCGTAGCTATGCAATACAGAAAAATGCTTAAAAGGAATATTTTTTGCTTGAATTCCTCATAAGTGAACAGTGCTATGTACATATCATTTCATTTCTTTATTTTTTTCATTAAACTTTTATCATTTTAAAATAAATGATGATAAAGCTCACAGTTACGGCGGTCTGTAATTAGATGCAGATTTTCTGCGCAATAGCGGTTTTCTTTCTGTATTCGACACTCAGGATCCCTTAGACACGCCAGAAGCCTGTCAAAGCGAAAATCTTCACTTTGAACCACGGGTTGCATAAATTTATGATTTTTCTTTTAAATTAATTTCTTGTCATCTTTAAAATTGCGCAAAATCTTACGTGACGCGTATTGAAGCTGATATAAAGTGTACATGAAAGTAAAATAGACAACATAAAATACTTACAAAGATCAATATGTCTACGAGGCGTTATTGTGTCAGACCCATCATTATTGTGTACTTAAATATAATTCCAATAACATGAAAAAATATTCAACGTACATTTTAAACGTAGCTCATTTTCAGATATCGACGTCTTAAGCAGAATTCGAGAAATTTCAAATAAAATATAACATAAAGGAAATTTCATTAAAAAATATCTGGGTCTATTTCTAATGTGTATGTAGGTTTTTTAAATTTGCTTTTTTAAATTCTTACGATTGGGATCTTACGTCCTACGTACATATCGGATACGTACTCATTGTTTTTATTGTGGCTGCAGAATCTGATGAGGCTTTGTTTTGTATTCTGAATGAATACTACCGGAGACTTGACATCAATCTGTTTACCATGTTTTTATTAACTCGCTTTCGTGTTTTTCTGTTCGGGCGGAGTTTTTCAATTGATTTTAAACTGACTTTCCGATCAGCTAGACACTTGAAATTTTTAACATAGTTCAAAATCGGATGATAATGTAAGAACATGAAAAAAAGTGGTATATTAAAAAATATACATAATTTTTAATTCACTTTTTACTGGTAACGATGCATTACATTTAAAGCATTGAGATGTCGAACGCATCTACATTTTGATTTTTAATCGAGGAATATGTACTCATCTACTCTTACTTAGATTTTAAACTAACTTCCCGAGAATGTGAAAAAAGAAGTATAATAAAAAATATACACAATTTTTTTAATTAACTTGTTACGGGTACGTTGCATCCCATTTATGCCTTGAGATGTAAAATGTTTACCGTTGCCGTCACGGCCTTTCAAAATTCAGTGACTAACATCAGTCTCCCCCATAGATTGTCTCATAGAGTGGATTTTGCCATAGTTGCCACGCTTGGCGAGCGGGTTGTCAACCGCAGTATTTTATTAGTTTGAGTTGTTATCAGGAAGCTGCTGCTGCCCATCTCCTGTTCCTGTTTCAGTTCCCTTCTGTCGCCTCTTACGACACCCACGGGACGGTAGTGGATATTCTTACACCAGAACTACACGGTTTACTTACTTTACATCCTTCGAAATAATAAAAATTACTTAGAGTCAACAGTGCTGCGGCAATGTTGCTGTAGTTTAAACTAAGTCATTCATGATAGCTGCAGCTCAATTTCATTTTTTCTTTTGTTTTCTTTTTAGTCTTGAATTTATTGTGCTGTTTTCTGTGGTAGTTACGAATAAATATAATGTTTTTTCTTTCTTTAGACATGCAGTTTCGTCGCGATATTTTTAAACCAAATAAGCAATAAGTCTGTATTCGTTCTGAAAGGGATCGAAGATGGATTTCTTGCAACCTATGAAATTTTAAGGTTAATGATTATTCTCTGAGCCACCACGGCTACCAATAGAATATTTTTATTTCTGTTGACTCATCATACGAAACACACCAGCATTGAGCTGCTATTATAAGCCGTTATTCTGTGAGAGCGTGATCCTACCGCGGTTGATCCGACTCATTTGTGCTACAACTAATGTACCTGCAGCGTTTCTCTACCACGTATTAAAACGTCATTGAAAAAGTTGTAATTTATGTGTGGTAAAGCCATGCTCCATTTATATTAGTAGTATAGTTGTACCAAAAATGGATCGGCTCGACCGGGGAAGGACCACACTCTTACAGAATACCAGCTTGAAATAGTAGCTTAACGCTGCTGTATTTCGTATGGCAAGTGTAGAGACCGGAGACCATTTTTTAATGGAAACGAGGCATTTCATTTCAGTCCTCACGGGTGACAACGCATCTGCACTTTGATTCGTAATCGAGGATAGGTGTAGATGTCTATGGGCCGCAGTAACTACTTACCATCAGGTGGACTGTGTGCTCGTTTGTCACCCGATCCTATAGAAAAATAACCAAGTCCTCCCTTTATCTAGACAAAGATAAGTAAATATGTAAAGAATCATAATAAAATAAAATAAAATAATAACATGTACCTGCGATACTGCTATATACATCGGTACTGCGAAACTCAGAGGTGGGTGTCGCACTAAGCTTAAGCACTGCCCTCGCGTTGGGCGGGCGTTACTTCACCGCCCTACCTCAAATGAAAGGGAGATAGCAGTCGGAAGCTCGCATCAGTTGCGCAAAATAACGCAAACTGGCTACATCGAAGTAAAAATACAGTGCTGAAACTTTGAGAAGCATATTTTAAATATTTCTGGTTCCTGGCGTTTCAAAATCAAGTCTAAAATCGCAAAAGGTAATTTTTAGATAAATTATAGTTGCATTCGTTATTTCTTTGATTTATAATTTAAAAATAATCTTTTTCTTGTTAAAAATATCTTAGCGTTTTATTAAAAGTACTTTTAAAATTATGTACGCTAAAAACATACTTTTAGAATTACGAGATTTATTGAAAATAATTTGACATTATAGTTTTTAATTACCTTAGTTGGAATTACCGAAATCTGAAGGAAAATAAAATGACACAAAATATAAGCAAAGACAATAGATCACCAAAGCGACCATCTATAAAGTTTCACTTCCGGTGTAAATGTATGTACGAGTATCTTAAGCTTTATATTATAACGACATTCCACGTTTTTATTTTCTTTCAATAGAAAAACGTTTATTATGATTATGGAGTGTATAATAAAAACATGTATTATATATCTCATATATAGCGTTATCAATAATACGTAATCATTATTAGTGTTTAACATTCTTTTTTCCTAGCCATGTATCTAAAAATTAGGTACTTAGTTTTGCTTTGTATTTTAAAACCTATATTCTGAACTTTTGAAGAACGATTGACTGATTGAATTTATTTTTAAAAAATTCTTTATGTTAATTCGTTGGTTCATAGTAGACACGATTGATGCCGCTGCAGACAAGTTATTAACAAATTCTGTTTATAGACGTAGAGTAATGCCAGAAAAGGTAATCACGAAATCTAAACCTGATAGGTGGCGCTGTGATCGAGTTATTGATAAGTTTTAACTTATCTTATCGGAAATTATTAAATTATTATTTACACATATCATAGAGTAGAATAGAATGAATAAAATAGAAGAATATATGGAATGTAATATATTTTTATATAAAGGCTAGTGTATGACTACAATCCGTGATAAAATCCGAAACAGTAAATTGCACTGTCTTAGTGTAACGAGAGCCCTAATGTGTACAAATTATTTTTGTGGGTTTTATATAACTTAATATAACAACTATGATTGAAAAAGGAATAAAAAATTATGTATTGTTGTTATTATGTTCTATTTAGAATTATAACACCTCGCATCAGTAAGTGAAGTGTGGGCGGCCTCCCACTGGATTGAGTGACGATCCGGTAAGACATGCAGGAAGTCGGTGGATGCAGGTGGCTCAGGACCATGCTTTGTCGCATTCCTTGGGGAAAGTTTATGTTCAGTAGTAGTCTTGTGAAGGGCTGTAATGAGTGTATAAATAAAATTATTGTTTATTCCAATTTAAAAACAGCATGTACATAATACATTGTTATTTAATGCCTCATCATAAATCAAAAGATCCAAAGCCCAGTGGTAAATACGAGACTCGCCACGCTTGGCAGTTGGAATGACGGTCGTAGTACCATGTGCTATCGTACTTTCAATGCTATTGTGCGTCACTGGCGTGAGAATTTTATGTATGGGTTACTCGAAGTGGTTATACCGTCACCTATGGGAAGCCATTAGTATTTAATGGCATTGCCAATAGTCAACTCCTACGACAAACGCGGTTTGTTGGTGACATATGTGTGTCCCATTTCAAATCCAATGATATATATTTCTTCCGTTGTTGCAGTCTTACAGCATACATTCAAAAGTATTGTTCCAAACATCTAGATTTCTAGAAACCGAAAAAAACAGATTAATGATTCAGTGTCAACTCGGTTCGCAAAGCACTCCTCTCCCTGGACATCAACAAGTCGAGTGGGCCTGACGAAATCTCCCCAATTGTGCTGAGGACGTGTGCTCCAGAGTTGGCACCGGTTTTAACGCGTCTTTTCCGGTACTCCTACTCCCTAGGCGTAGTCCCAAAATCATTGGAAGACGGCTTACGCCCACCCGGTCCCTAAAAAAGGCGACCGCTCTGACCCGTCCAACTACCGGCCAATCGCCATCACCTCCTTGTTCTCCAAAACAATGGAGTCCATTGTAAACTGCCAGCTCATGAGGTACCTTGAAGATCACCAGCTGATTAGTGACCGCCAATACGGTTTTCGCCGTGGTCGGTCAGCTGGTGATCTTCTGGTCTACCTAACTCACAGATGGGCGGAGGCAGTAGTGTTCAAGGGGGATGCATTGGCCGTTAGTTTGGACATTGCGAAGGCCTTCGATCGGGTTTGGCACAAAGCGCTTCTTTCGAAGCTCCCTTTCCTATGGGCTTCCCGAGAAATTGTGCGATTGGATCACCAGTTTTCTTGCAGATCGGAGCATCAAGGTCGTTGTAGACGGTGCAAGCTCCGATTGCAAGCCAATTAATGCTGGTGTTACACAGGGCTGCGTGCTATCGCCAACGCTGTTTCTTCTGCATATCAATGATATACTGCATACCCGTAACATTCATTGCTATGCAGATGACAGCACTGGTGATGCTCTTTACACCGGCCGAGCCAATATTTCTCGGAAAAACGTCTCCGAGTGCCGGGATAAACTTGTGTCTGAAGTCGAGTTTTTGCTGACCAGAATCTCGGATTGGGGACGACTAAATCTAGTCCAGTTTAACCCCCAAAAGACACAAGTTTGCGCGTTAACCGCTAAAAAGAACCCCTTTGTCGTATCCCCTCAGTTTCAAGGCACTCCCCTTGTTGCCTCAGCCAGTATCGGAATCCTCGGCGTCGACATATCGAGTGACGTGCAGTTTCGTGGTCTCTTGGAAGGGAAGGCCAAATTGGCCTCTAAAAAGCTTGCGTGCTCAGCAGAGTATTTCATGCCACCACACCGCCTGTAACTTTACAAGGTTACAGGCGCAGGTCGCAGGTTCGGCCGTACATGGAATACTGTTCCCATCTCTGGGCTTGGGCTCCTCGGTACCAGCTCCATCTACTTGACCGCATTCAGCGCAGAGCGGCTCGAATCGTCGACGACCGAGTGCTTTCCGATCGGCTCGATTCATTGGCGCTGCGAAGAGATGTTGCATCTCTTTGCGTATTTTATTGCATCTATCACGGGGAGTGCTCTGAGGAATTGTTCGGATTAATCCCAGCCGCCAAATTTCGTGAACGCACTACACGGCAAACGTCCCAATACCATCCACACCATCTGGATGCTTGGCGGTCCACCATTGTACGTTTCACAAGGAGTTTTCTTCCACGTACAACCTCTCTATGGAATAGTTTACCACCGGCGATTTTTCCGGACCGATACGACCTGGGGACCTTCAAGAAAAGAGCTTACTCCTTTCTAAAGGGCCGGCAACGTACCCGCAATTCTCCTGGTGTTGCGGTTGATCATGGGCGGCGGTAGTCACTTAACATCAGGTGAGCCGCATGCTCGCTTGCCCCTTCTTATATAAAAAAAAATTCATTTTGCAAAAAAGAAAGTGTAGAAGCCAAAATAAAAGTCGAATATTCAGACGAAACTTTGGACCAAAACTGTCCTGATACGATTTTAATAGTGAAAAGACGGAAATTATATTTAATCATGATGATAATCAATTTTGAAATAAAATGAAATATATTTCTCCCGTTGTTGCAGATATCATAAAATAAATAACCGTTTACAGTCTTACAGCACACATTCTCAAGTATTACCCCAAACATCTACATTTCAAGAAATCGGAAAACAGATAAATGATTCAGTGGTAACAACTCCAAATACATTTTCTGATTTTTTCAAAACTAATTCAAATCCGAAATTAGAAAATATGTATAATTTAACAAAAAACAATATAGACAGTAAATATAGAAGCCAATTACAGTCAAATGTGGAACCAAATTCATTTGGCAATACAGAAAGGGTAGAGCGGAAAATAAACGTCAAATATTCTGACGAAACTTTTGACCAAAACCATCCTTACAAGAATTTTAATAGTGAAAAGATAGAAATTATATTTAATTTTGACGATAATCAAGAAACTTCCAATTTGAATAAGTTAAAATTATCACATGTAAGCTACTTTTAAATGGACCCGTTGATAATGAAGAACATAAAGCTATAAAAGAGGCTGTTTCCAGCATTATTAACACACTTAACAATAAAAATGACCAAAAAAGATCAGTAAATACACAAACTGATGAAGTCTCAGTTATTTCTATTGAGGAGTACAATGTCATTAAAATTATGATCAGAAATAATATTATGAAAGTTTTGTCACTCACAACACAAAAAAATTCCAATGACAGCTTAGTTAATAACCATTCACAAAACACAAGGAATGAAAATATATTGAATTTTGGCAATGAATCTCGTTGCGAAGCAGTTTTCAATCAGAAAAAAATAAATCAATAATCATGTATGTGTATAACTCCGTTATTAAAGAAATGCTACATCCTGAAATCGTGAATGAAGAAAATATGAAGACCGTTTTTAATAGAACATTTACTTTGGTATCAGAGTTAATTAGTGAAATTTTGAACGATAAAATGCCAAATTTTACAATAAACTCACCAGATGAGACATCTTATATTGATGTCAACAAAAGTAATATCAAAATTGATATGAATGATGAAACGAGGCTTTTATTATCTCAACATATAAAACAGCTTCAGGAATTTCGACAGAACCAACAAATTGGGTATCAATTTTCCACTCAACAGAAACACGAAGAACCACAATGTAGAATGCAGCAATCTAACAACAGATATCCGCAAGTTCAAAGCGTAGGAACGTACAACACGAACAACTGGCCTAGGGTATGCAAATACTATTAAATTTCATTTTGCCTCCTTCATAATTAAAACCTTACAAAATGTATTAATTACACGTAAATACATGCATCTTTATGAATTTAAATATTATGGTACTTTTAATGTTTATTTTATAGATTATAGTAAATATTAATCATAAATTAAATTTCAAATTGAAAAGATATTCCTTTCTGAATTATAATATATAAGTTTCTTTATAAATTTATTTTCCTTTTGTAGGGTCATAACCCAGAGGCTGCAAATGTACAAGTCCCTACACTGCAACAAATGACACATAATCAGAGTCAAGTCATTGGAGTTTTGGAAGCTGTTCCCCACCCAAAAGGTCAAACCAGGCGCTCGTATTCCCTTGGAGACTCAGGTAGCTATAAAAAATATAATAATCAACGACAACATCCGTATCGCAATCAAAATCATGATATAAATAGGGCTCCAGGCACTCAGGGTCAATATGATTTCAACAGCAATGTGATGGCGTTACATCAACAACAACAACAACAACGCCTTCAACAGAATGCTATACTGGTGCAACAAAATAATAACTGGCAACCAGAAGCCGCTGGCCACAAGCAGTATATACCACATAGTTTTTAAGCGCTTTAATTACACACATTTCTTTATACGTACCTAGTCAATTGTGCCAATTTTACTTTAGTTTCAAATACCTATTATGTTAATTTACAAAATATGTATTCGATTTATGTCTATTTCTGTTGTCGATATATCGAATTTTGTTACAATTTACCTTCGAGAAGTTATAGATGTGTTGATGTTACTTAAGTATTACGTGTTGATGTTAAAAATAATGTTAAAGAACTAAAACCATAATAAAATATATAAAAATCTCTTGATGTTGTGAATAGTATTAGCGTTTATCATTCTCGTGCAGTTAAATATTATACTTATACTTTTTAAAATAAATGTTGTTGCACTTTCGTGTTACATATGAAATTACAATTACATGTATCGCTTTATCGTTAAAATCTTATCAAATTACGTCCAGTATAAGTAAAATAATAAAAATATTGATATTTGTGTGCAACTTTCTCTTTTAAATTGCTGGGGTGGATAGATATTTAAGACTTCAACAAAAATTTATACTTAGTTAAAAGACGTATATAAATTTAAGACTAGTGATGAAATAATTCTTACACTCTATTTTTTATCTATGCTGTATAGTGGCGGCGTATATCGCATATATTAATACATTACGCCATATCATAAATGACGACACGGGACAATTAAACACGAGGTGGGCAGCAGCCTTTGTCTGGTAACAAATCAAAATAATATAAAACTGGGATTGCCAACCTGCCAGCCAATTGTGGCAGATATGGCAGTTATACTCCTCAAGAACTAATCTATTGAGGTGCAGCGATGGACTTTTGATAGGTTGTTATAATAAGTGAATAAATGAATTTCTTATTTATGATAGGGTTTACTTTTCTTATGGCTGGTTTTAGACCACATTTAATTTTTATATAGATTTATAAACATATATCTATGATTTGAAGTTGACGAATGTGGTATGTGTTTTTGATATAACGTTTAGAACTTGCAAAATATGTAATCTGCAAGATTATGGAGCGTATGAACAGAATTACCTTCTCACTGACCGCGCATATTCATTATAGGATCGGATGCAAATTACAAAATGTTGAACACGTAATTGGTACATGTTAATTATAGGATCGGATGGGAATTTGTTATTAAGAGGAATGTTTGCTCTGTCTTGAGCTCATCTTCACTGGCCCAACGTCAACACATACACCAAAATCGAATGACAAAAATCCTGAAGATGCTTCTAAAAGTCCGGGGACTGTATGGTATTGCCTACTCCCCGTTCTAAGCGAGTGGTAAAGAAATAGTTGATTATTAGATTACATTTTAATTTGCAGTCACTTAATTTTCTTACAATGTATTACTCTGTTATTGTTTACCTCTGACTGAATATTTAAAAAAGTCTAACTGAACTTATATACGTAGATACGTAAATAATCTTTTGAAATTTGTCAAACTGTCAAATATCAACTCGGGTGCGTGTATATTATGAATTTAGTGAATTTCTGTTGTCAATTATGATTATCAACGTCATTGAAATGACAATGATAAATTAACTTAAATTTTTAGTCTTCTGTTTTACTATGATTACACCTTAGTCATCAGAAGAGGGCAACGCATCTGCATTTTGATTCTTAATTGAGGATAAATGTAGACATCTATGGGCCACAGAATCTGTTCACAGAAACCTTCAAGTGGAGTGTGAGCTTAACTGTCACCTTCACTCTATAAAAAATACCTTGAATGTACGTTATAACTATGACAAATAACTGAGTAAAGCCTTATGGTGTAATGTCGATATTCAATAAATAATATATTTCTTTTTCTGCAAAATTAGTAATTCTACCCACAAAGTTCATAACAAGCTAAACCTAAGTCGAACTTTCAATAAATATTAAAATACTAGTAAGTAATAAAATGTAGAAAAATATTATCAAATAACCAAATCTATTGGTTTCTGCAGATTATTAATAAAGCCATTTGGCATTTTACAAAGTTATTTAAAAATTAAACTATCATCAACATTATTCAAGTGCAAAGTAAACTTTGAAAATACATATTATGACGCACTGACTCCGACTGACCTTGTTAGCATCCCGTCTGGTCCAAATTCAATAATTTAGTGTTTTATATGAAAAAAATAAAATTTATTTTATTATACCGACTGCGAAAACAGGTGATGGATACACGAGTGTTCAGGGGTGTTGACTTGGGAACGGATCACTATCTAGTAATTACTAGATTTAGGGGTTTGTTCGCGGGTTGGCGCTACCGGACGGCAGTAACAGAACCACAGTCGGTCTGTCGCATCCGAAGCTGGAAGCTTCAGGAAGCGGATACTAGGGACAAATATCACACGAGGGTAGGCGAAAATCTTGACGCCATCGATGGCAGGAAAGAATGTGTGGAGAGAACATGGCAGAACCTTAGGGATGGAATGGTAATGGTGTTATACGTGGTAGAGCCATGCTGCAGTTATATTAGATGTATAGTTGTAGCACGAATGGGTCGGCTCGACCGGGGAAGGACCACGCTCTCATAGAATACCAGCGTGAAATAGTAGCTTAATGCTGCTGTGTTTCGTATGGTGAGTGTAGAGAACCGGAGACCCTTTTTAATGGAAACGAGGCATTCCATCTTAGTCCTCACGGGTGACAACGCATCTGCATTTTGATTCGTAATTGAGGATAGATGTAGATGTCTATGGGCCACAGCAACCACTTACCATCAGGTAGACTGTGTGCTCGTTTGTCACCCTATCCTAAAAAAAAAAAGTGCAGTGGAAAAAGTATGTGGAACGACAAAAAGAGGTAGTAGTAAAAGAAGAGATGCATGGTGGAATGATGAAGTGAGAGAAGCTGTAAAAAAAGAAGAAAAAAGCATGGTTAGACTACTTGGCCTCTAGTAACGATAAGCATATGAGAGAGAAGATGAAAGAAAGACACAAAGTTCATGCGAAAACATTGATTGAGGAAGTACGTGAAAGGTGTAGAATAGAAGCGGACGAGAGATTGTCGCACAACTTTAAGGAAAACTCCAAACTCTTCTGGAAAGAGGTTGGAAGGTCCCGGAGTGGTGCGACAGCCTTAAGAATGAACAAAGTGCTTTCGAGAACCAATGACGTCCTTTCAGAAAAATCGGACGTCATGCAGCGATGGAGTGAATTTTATAGAGACTCTAGAAGAGAATGTATGCGTGTCATGATCTTAGTGAAGAATCCGGGGGTGACGCCATGACTGGCACGCCAGACACGGACCTCGATGACACTGAGGTCATCAGCATGAAAGAGATTGAACGTGGGATTCGAAGTTTGAAATATGGTAAGGCTGCGGGACTAGACAGAGTTACTGCTGAAATGGTCAAGTACGGTGGGCCTCGCGTCTGGGACAGCTTTCGTCTGCTGTGCAATTTGTGCTGGCGGACGAGAGATGTCCCGGATGATTGGCGATCCGCGGTCATTGTGTTTTTATATAAAAGTAAAGGTTCACATTTTGACTGTGGGTGCTATCGGGCGATCAGCTTGACCAGTTTAGCAAGTAAAGTTTACATGAAGGTTTTGACACGTAGGATGCAAGAGAAATCGGAAAGATTCTTATGGGAGGCACAATGCGGATTTAGACCTGGAAGAGGATGCACGGATCAAATGTTTTCTCTCCGCATGATCCTGGAAAAGCTTCTGAGTGTTAACCAGAGGATTATCTGTGCTTTTGTGGATCTGGAGAAAGCATTTGACAAGGTTATAAGGAAGAAAATGTGGGAACTGTTTCGGGAAATGGGGGTGTTAAGGGCTGTGCAGTCACTTTAATATGACTGTAAAGCCTGTGTGCGGGTAGGGCATGACCTGTCACCCATGTTTAGCGTCCAAGCGGGCGTAAAACAGGGTTGTGTCATGTCTTCCTGGCTGTTCGTACTGTATCTCGACAGCTGTTTACAGAAGCTGAAAAATAGCTGTTTGGGTGTGAAATTGGGTGACATTAAAGTAAATTGTCTGCTGTATGCTGATGATGCAGTGCTTATTGCACCATCAGAAGCAGAACTGCAGGCATTAGTCACGTGTATGAAAGAGGAATGTGAAATTAAAGGTCTCCGTTTGAATGCTAATAAAACTAAGTTTCTGGTATTTGAAAAGGACGAAGAGAGAACGAAATGTGAAATATGGGTAAATCAGGAATGTCTAGAACAGGTAAATGAAATTGTATACTTGGGGGGCGCTTTCAGCCGGGTTGGAAGATGTGATTTAGATGTGGATAGGCGTGTCGATGCCGGAAACAAAGTCAATGGTGCCCTGAATGCATTAGTCAAAAGGCAAGGCGTGGTGAAGAGTGCACGCCTTGCAATACATAACGCAGTGTTGGTACCGACTTTGTTATATTGCAGCGAAACCAGGGTATGCCAGAAGAAGCATAAAAGCAAGTTGAATGCAGTGGAGATGCGATCTCTTCGTAAAATGTGTGGCGTTACCATAGCCGATCGAAAGCGAAACGAAGAGATTCGCAAAATGGCAGGATTGAAAGATGACCTTATCACAAAAATTGGTAGGGGCGTACTCCAATGGTTTGGGCACGTTGAGCGAATGAGTGAAGACCGAATGGTGAAGAAAATATATAGAGCGAAAGTAAATATTAAAAGGTGTCGAGGTAGACCGAGACTAACTTTCGTAGACCAAGTGAGCAAATTGCTCGAAGAGGGGAAGGTCAAGAGTACTCGGATACCTAGACGTGCATGTATGAAGAAGTTAATGAACCTGAAAGAAGCGAAAGAGGTATGTAAGGATCGTGACACTTGGCGATCTATTCTCTCTGGCTACCCCGTTAGGGATTGTGCGTGAAGATAAGTAAGTAAGTAAGTATCAAAAAATATTTGAAATTTCATCAACATTTTCAACATCAAATTATTATTCGTCGTATATATCGTCGTATATATAAAAGCGCAGCAAAAATATACAATTTACAGCAAACATACGACTACATTTGTACAATAATATACATATATATATATATATATATATATATATATATATATATATATATATATATATATATATATTCTTATTTATTATAATATTATTCTTTTGTAGCAGTAGTTGATGTAAATGAAAATATCTCAACAAAATTAGACAACATACATGTAGGATTAGCTTATGAGTCACTGAAACATGTAACTTGCTCATTAAAAATAAGTCTACTTCCCTGAAAATATTCTGTCAAAATATTCGCAGTATACACAAATACTCAGATGAGTGTGTGAAAATGTATCAATAATTTTTGGCCACTATAATTCACTAAGAAACATGTTTAAATTTCACAATGAACTCGTAGTTTTTAATGACAAAAAATTAATTTTCTGCGCACCTATAAAGCGGGAAAATCTACTTTTGGCGCTTACTTGACCATAAGATACGCTGCTCATTTACCTCTGTTGCGTTCAATATACTATGCTTTAGTTTTGTCTGTGATAGGGTACTGTATAAACGTCTGGGGAGGAGCCTGTAAAACCTTTCTAATCCGCCTGGAAAGGGCGCAAAGATCTGTCTTAAAAGGCATGACCTTTAGGCCATACAGATGTCCCACAAAGAATTGTACGAGAAAAATGTCGAGTATTAACTATGGCAACTGTACATTTTGAAATTAATTACAAAACAGCATGTAGTGTCCATTTATAATACCACTGATTATAACAAATACCGGGTTATAAAAATGTATGTTTACCAACAACATGTCGAACATCCTCTGCTAGACGGCAACATGCTTATAAAGCTATATATTTATAGAACAAAATTAATAAGTTAACAAATATACATCCCTTGACTAGTAGAAAAGTAAAAATTAAAATTAAGAATTGGCTATTAGGATTAGATTACGTATGAACAAACTGAATCGGTATTATTATAAAAGAAATTAACAAACATTTATTATTATTGTTATTATTATTACAGCCCTTCACTAGTCCACTGCTAAACATAGGCCTCCCCCAAGGTATGCCACAAAGCACGGTCCTGAGCCACCTGCATCCATCGACTTCCTGCATGGCTTACGAGGTCGGCACTCCATCTAGTGGGGGGGTCACCCTACAGTTCGCCTACCGGTACGAGGCTGCCACTCGAGAACCCTTCTTTCCCAACAGTTGTCGGTTCTTCGAGCTATATGCCGGCCCATTGCCACTTCAGCTTACTAATCCGTTGGGCTATGTTGGTCACTCTGGCACACTGCGGATATCCTCATTTCTAAGTTTATCACGCAGAGAAACTCCGAGCATAGCCCTCTTCATAGCTCGCTGAGCGACTTTGAGCGTCCTCATACGGCCAGCAGTGAAGGGCCATGTCTCGGTTCCGTAGGTCATCACTGGCAACACGCACTGGTTGTACAACTCAGTTTTCAGGTTTTGAGGTATACCTGACGAGAAAATGCGTCGTAATTTCCATAATAACAAAATAACAAACATACAAAAATAAAAATAAAAATGTTTAAATCTTAAATTTCAACCACACACTCGAAAACACGCAAACGTACGCACACTCACGCGCACTCACACACACACATGCCCACATACGCACCCAGCCGCAAGCAAACACACACACACACACACACGCACATACACAAACGCACATACACTCACGCACGCACACATACATACACATGCACACACAGATTTTAAAATTGCATTATTTACATAAAATAATTAGCTGTCATTATATTAGGGAGATCACGGACTCTTGTAACACAAGTTTTTTAACCTAGCTCGGGGGTCAGAGGCTTAAAAATATTGTTACAAACTTTATGTCAATAAAGATTATTATTATTATATTATTGTTACGAGCTTAGGATTCGTGACAATAAAAATTGCCGATAGAATTACCAAAATTAACTCTTTAATTCACTTTACACTAATTAAACTTAAAACACTAATAATTAATCACACTGATTCACTTTATTCCGCTCCGAAGCTTCGCTTGTCTCGCCAAATTCAATACTTCCCCGATCGCGTATTGCAGCGCCTTTATATAGGGCTCTTCCACGAAAACATCCAGAATATTCCAGAATATTCGAGTAAATACGCGCGCCAACAGACCAAGCGCAGAAAGTTCAAGTTTGGGGCTTCCAGAAAGCTTAGTTCTTCAATTCGATACTAGATGGCGCTGTCGGTTGAAAGATTAGTGATGTCATTTTCTGGAAAGCTCTCTCTTCGCTCTGTTACCCGACACTAGATGGCGCTAGGGCCAGATGTCAGCTTAGCCGCGCAACACTGCCCCTCCTAAGACATGCTCGTCCCGAGCATTATCGGCCCCATAATAACGCGCCAGGCGATCCACATGGGCGATCTTAGGAGTCCCTCTTGCGCCTTTCTGTAACGGCTCCGCAATGTCAAGGGCTGTCCTATCCCATGGTGCATCAACATTGTACAATTTCGATGCTCCTCTACTACGTGTCTGAGGTCTCTTCACGGCCGCACAACTTGTACATGTACGATACCAATCCTCGACATCGTCACGATAATGGACCCAGTAAAACTGTTCTCGGACCTACAGTAGAGTTCGTTTAACTCCCAGATGGACTCTTGAACGACCATTATGACACAGCTGTAGAACATTCGGCACTTTAGCCTTAGGGACAACCATTTGCAAACGACAGCTGTCTCCTCGACCATTGTCCCATTTACGGCACAGGACTCCATCCTGAATCAGCAAGCTGTCCCACTGGGCCCAATAGCCTCTAGTGGTCGAACTCATCGCTGAGACGTCGCTCCACTTAGGCTTGGTAGAACGGGCCTTCATCCGTTTCAGAATCGGCTTGATGTCCGTATCTTCCTGCTGTGCATGTCGTAGGCTGTCCTTCCACTCGTTGCTGAGGTGGTCTGTTCAGAACATCCTCACGGATACCACTTCCTTACTCTTTTGCCCAGTACAATGTTTCCAATCTTCAGGACAAGGTCTTCTTGATAATGCATCTGCGTTGCCATGAGATTTCCCGCTGCGATGTCTGATAGTAAAGTCGTATCCCGGCTGCAGCTGGGCGGTGATGTTAGCCGCACTTCCCTTCTGAGATCGTTCACCTTCCCTTTCTAGGGTTCGCTTAGGGCAGCTGGATTTAAGATGGCCCCTTTCCCCACAGCCATAGCACCTAGGGCTGTATCCTTTATTGTGGTCGCGAACCGTAACTGCTGCAACCTCCCTAGCGCGAGGGGAACGACGATCCTGCCACCGCCAGGCGGTGCCGTTAGCTGCACTACCCTCTCGAGACCAATCAGCTCTCCTTTCTACAGTTCGCTTAGGGCAGCTGGAGCGAAGATGGCCCCTTTCCCCACAGCCATAGCACCTAGGGTTGTATCCTTTGTTGCAGTCGCGAACTGTAGCTTCTGCGACCTCCCTGACGCAATGGGAACGATGATCCTGCCGCACGGCTTCCACCTCCAGTGCATGGGCCAAGGCGTCCTTAAGCGTCTCGTGGTGCCCGAGCCTCACAGTAGCTCTGACTTCCAGGTCGCGGATGCCGTCGATGAATGTCTGCACCAGGTTACCTTCAATGAGCGGAGGTACAGACCGGTATGCTTTTCGCACCAGCTTCTCCACCTCTCGAGCCCACTGCTGCAGGTTTTCGTTGATGCGCTGCACGCGATCTTTAAGTTGCGCACGAAAGACGTGTTCCAGGTGAGCGTCGCCATATCTCGCCTCCAATGCCTCAAGGAGTTGCTCATAAGTCACTTCCTCACCGAGAGCTTCCAGAACTGTTAGGGCCTGGTCACGCAGGCCTAGTGTGAGAGCAGTCATGGCCTGATTTTTATTCCAGCCGTTCGCTTTCATAACAGCCTCGAACTGGATTTTGTAGGCTGACCAGGAAGAAGTCTCGTCGAATGGTGGCACCTTGAACCCACGTAGCGAAGGTGTAGTAGCTACTACGGGAGCTGTAGTTCCCTCCCCAAGTTTGAGTTCGTCAAGTGATTTTCTCATGTCAGCCATTACGTTGTCAACCCGATTGTTCACTTGGTCAATTCGGGTTTCAGCTTCCGACAGGCGGTTTTCATGTTGAGCAACCTTATCCTTCACCTCCCTTATCTCTTTCCCGAAGGTAGCGTGAAGGTCCTTCATAAGGAGCATCTGCTCTTTCAACCGACGTGCCTGTTCCTCTTGTCGGCGGGTCTGTTCATCCTGTCCGCCCTGCAACTGCTCTTTCAACTGACGGACCTGTTCCTCCTGTCGGCGAACCTATTCTTCCTGCTGCTCTTTCAACCAACGAGCCTGCTTCTCCTGTCGGCAAGCCTGCTCCTGCAGCATCACCATCAGAGCACCTAAGTCAGGTGCTGCAGATGTGGCTACTAACGGGCCTGCAGCCGGCGGCTGGCCCTCCGACGTCTGCGGCGTTGCACCACCAAATCTTCTTTGGTCCATCTCCTGCTGGCGTTGACTTCGGGTACGGACACCCTCCGTTTCCTCCTTAGGTAAAATCGGCATGATTTTATCCCACTTCTGACACCAATTGTTACGAGCTTAGGATTCGTGACAATAAAAATTGAAGATAGAATTACCAAAATTAACTCTTTAATTCACTTTACACTAATTAAACTTAAAACACTAATAATTAATCACACTGATTCACTTTATTCCGCTCCGAAGCTTCGCTTGTCTCGCCAAATTCAATACTTCCCCGATCGCGTATTGCAGCGCCTTTATATAGGGCTCTTCCACGAAAACATCCAGAATATTCCAGAATATTCGAGTAAATACGCGCGCCAAAAGACCAAGCGCAGAAAGTTCGAGTTTGGGGCTTCCAGAAAGCTTAGTTCTTCAATTCGATACTAGATGGCGCTGTCGGTTGAAAGATTAGTGATGTCATTTTCTGGAAAGCTCTCTCTTCGAGAGCGAAGAGAGAGCTTTTTTACCCGACACTAGATGGCGCTAGTGCCAGATGTCAGCTTAGCCGCGCAACATTATTATTATAAAACTGCTATAAAAATTTCAGTAGTGCCGTTGAAATCGAACATAAGTACTGAGGGCTAACATAAGGTAATCTTCCGCGCGCCAGATGTCGCTAGTTGGTAGTGAGATGAACTTACTCGTCACAGATATGCACACAGCGTTATTGTTATTGAAAGTTACGTTTTAAATAAAAGTTTCTCGGTCTAGCGTATTATACATATACATAAAACAATATCTCAATTTTGTGCTCTTTAATTCTTTAAACATATTTAGTATCTTTTTTTAACTCTTTCACTGTTAGGAATATCTGTATTTTTGTTTATCCATTTTTTAAATAATTATTAAATTACAAAGAAACATCCAACTACGGTTTTTAACCAATTTAACTCCTTCCCCTTAAGCATTAAAATATTTCACCTTTCAACAACAGGTCAAGTGGCGTTGACCTGTTGGCGAAAAGCTGTGGAAGCTTTCTGCGAGCGCTTACTTTAGCCTGAGCTAAGGTTTTTGTTTCGTTATCCATATTTGTATAATTATTATTAAATATGATGATTTTTCGTAACATACATAATTTTTTAACTTTAGATAGATATTATTTAATTTTGTAAATATTCAGTAGCAGGTTAAGCGCACTTACGTACCTGTTATTATCTATAAATAAATTATAAATTGTTCTCATAGAAGATAAATGTATTTTTATAACATATCATAGGCCTCTATCTTAAATGCTACCATATTTTTTTGGGAAAATAGGTATAAATTTTAATTACCTCTCTACCTTGTAGAGACAATTCCGATATCGTCTCGTGGGTGACGTAAGAGGCGATATAGGGAAACAAACCAGGAGATCAGCAGCAGCGGCTTTGTAATAACAACTAGACAATAAGAAACTGCGATGCCAACCCGCGTGCCAAGTGTGGCAACTATCTCTCTCTACTCTACTCTCTACTCATTATGTGGCAATCTATGAAGAGGCCTTTGTTCAGCAATGGACTCTGCTGTAATACAACAGGCTGTTACTAGTGACAAACATTAAAATATAGAATATTTATTATTAAGATAAAAAAAAACAAAAGCTTAGAACTTAAATTATCACTTAATTATTTCGTCCTAAATTCAACAAAACGAAACACTCGTCATCATATTGGTGTCAGTATGTCAATCACAGACATTTTTCTCTGAGAATATTTCAAGTAAATGTTTGAAATTAAGTAATAGTTATATATTACGCTTATCTAAATACAAATCCATCCATTACCCATCAATCACAGCTTATAACTGAAGAACATAGGCTGGCTTGGCTTATAAGAGGAATTTCGCCATAGTAGCCTCGCTTGACATGCGGGTGGGCAACTGCAGATTTTTTAATAATTTTTAGGTATCATTAGGAAGTGACAGTTGCCTATCTCCTCTTTCAGTGTCTTTTCTACAAAAGTTTATTTTTAAAATTTGTACATGTAAATACTAATTGTAAATGGAAGACAAACCTAACGGTGCGTTAGTACGAATGTAATAAGTAGTAGTTAGAATAAAGCTCTCGAGAGCTTTTTAACTATCAGTAGCTTCTATTCAATCTTACAATAAATAATTACAATTAATAATCTTAAATCTTATAATTATAATTAATAAGTAAAACTGAGGTTATAGAAATGAAAACAAAAAGAAAGCAAATTTTACTACTTTGATGATGGTTTGTTTACTACTGAAATTGAAATTTCATATTATTTAAAACGTGTTAAATGAGATAATCCGTTATTAATGAAATGTTTCGAACATCATACAATACCTTAATGTTTTGTAAATTATATTTCATTTTTTAGAATAATTATTGATATTTAATGAAGTTAATTAATTTAACTCTGGTAAATCGTAGGTACTTTGTTTTGTATAAATGACGAAATTTATTGAAGGGTAATCATTGTTACAAAAGGATTACCTTATTCTATTGATTAAAACTACTTGATAGAATTTTCAATTTGTAAGTCATAATATAAAAACGGATAAAGTACTTTAATAAATTCTCAAATGATTCGAAAATAGAATAAATATTTAACTATACTATCTTATTAAATTGAAACTTAATCAATTAATATTAAATAAAGAAAATTTATAACACATTCTGAAAGACATAAGGGTGTCGCTACAGAGTATCTATGTAGGTATATATGCTTATTGTATATATTATATTTAACACACTGTAATTAAATTTCGAAATATCAGTGATAGCAGGTTGAGAGCAGCGGACATCTAGTTAATCCAGTCGGGCTTAGAAAAATCCAGTGTACTGGGAAAAAAATTGTTGGTCAAACATCGGGTTTGGCAGGTAACCAAGTGTTTTGACTGCATGCTTCGGTCAAAAGAGTTTTTTCCAGGAAACAGTTCTGACTGTAACATAATATATGTACATAATCATACACATAATTAGATATAAATATTGAACATAATTGTATATATACATGTAATTTAATAACCTATCTGGCATACTAGTTATATTTTTGCCTGTTGCACACTGACAGTATTGTTTTTAAGGGAGGAAAAATAATACTGAAAACAAAAATTTCTTTCTTTTGATGTATGTACGAATATTTGATACTAAAACTACTGTCGCAAGTTTCTTTATAAGCCAGTGCTTGACCAAAACCTGTCCTGTTTGTAAGTAGTGATGAAGTAGCAACAAAAGACTTAACTCTTCTTGCCTGAAGTCTTGATATTTTTAATATAGGTGTTTATAGTTGATTGATTCTAGAAACACAACTAAATTTCGCTCTCTATCTATAAATGAACAGAGGGAAATGTTGTAGTACTGTTAGTGGAAACGAAAAATTTATGTTTTCAATAACAGTTTTTTTTATTAAGAATCTTTGATGAGAACTTAAATATTTCAATTCAACCTATACGGCTGCCATTGAACTAAATAGGATCTTACGTATATACTTATATATACGCCTAATTATTAGGAAACACTATAAAGATTTATTTCGCCGGGAAAAGGTTCAAAGGTGCAGAGAAGGTTCAGAACAAGTAATATAAGAAAATATGAAAAAAAATTTATTAAAAAAATCTTAAAAATTCTGTCCTTTTTCTCTTTTAAAAGCAAAATACGAGGTAATGCATTACTTAAGTGATTTTATTGCGCATGCACATATGCGTAAGTGTTGATAGGTAGACATGACGCTATTGTTTATATATCACATTCGATTTGGCATAATTTACACAAAAGCAGAAGCCGTTATTTACTCGTATTTTCACAAACTGCAATAACGATATATAATTATTTATATATTTGAATTTAAGTTTAAAATATGGCTACCCTAAGAAAACTAACCATGTATATAGGAATATATATATATATATATATATATATATATATATATATATATATATATATATATATATATATATATATATATATATATTATTGGAAATGCGCAATAATACCATGCCTTAATTTATAATTTCCCTCTTCCACAATCAGACAACCTGACATACGGCAGGAGGCCACCACCGATGTTGTCGACAAGACGCATTCGAATTAGACGTTTAACTTCGTGGTTTATGATTAAATTTAAAAAAAATGCTAACTTATGTCCTTCTATCCAATTTAAATAAGTATTAAGAGATCTCATCACCATTTACCATCATAGGTTGGGTTATAGACAGGTATAGGTTTATGGTAAGTATTAATTTATATTATTACATAGTTATTACGATAATGGTATATGATAATGGCCTCCAGATCGAATTTCGGTCAACGCGGCAAGCCTCAACGGAGACTAGCCATTGGCGCAGGACAGAATTATGGTGCCCAAGTGTGTAAATGCTCAAGCACAGGTGCTCAAGACCGGAGAGAGATCAGGCGCAGGATCAACGTCTTTTCGTGCTTTCCAAAGCAAAGGGGTTAAACACCGCCAAATCCCTCACTCCGGGAAGCTATTGAAAATTACTTGACGGAAAAACTCGATAATTGATTTTTTGGCCTGACTCAGGATTCGAACCCAGGACCTCATGATCAGCAGTCGAACTACTACAACCATTAGACCAACGGGGCATTCAATATAATAATGTAGTATATAGAATGCTTGTGACAGAAAATATCTACGATTTGCATTTATAGATTTTAAAATACATGTGACAGCGTACAATACTTGAATCATGGTCATAAACGGTCAGGTAAGACAGAAAAAAATATTTTTCACTTTTACAAAATATTAAAAAAAATCAATTTGTTGTTTGACTTTTTCTCTTATATTACTTTATACACATTTTAATAACTGTGTATATTTTTAGTTTCCGGTTTGTTATTAAAAGTATAAGTATGTTTAGTAATTATATTTTGTAGAGTTCAATTATACTGACTTCTTCATAGTAATTAAAAGTTTATCAATTGTATTGTCAAGATTTGTAAAAATGCTAGGTGCGTATGTGTAAAATAAAATTTTTAATTAAAACGGTAAACTGTTTTCAAAATTAAAAAAAATATTTCATACAATAGTATGTACATAGTTGTTGAAGTCAGTGCTAAAACATAGTATTTCGAAGAAATAAATAACCGACGGAAGTCATTATGTGGAAATTATACAGGTGAGGTTGATATTTCGTTAAAACGGTCGTATTACAATTGTTATGTTTATACCCTTTTGAGTTGCCTAAGAAAAATACAAATTAAAATAACTATTCATTCATTCACTTACCTACTTTATTAACAATTAACGGCAATTAATTCAAGATAATTGGTAACGCCTAATTAAAATCTCTATAAATATTAATTAGTAATTATTAATTATCTATAGGTTGCACGTTTTTTCATAATTTTATTTATCTATTAACCAAAATGAAGTCGGTATTGTATACACATATGTATAGCCAATACGATTAATAATATATAAATAAATAAAATATCATAATTTGTTAAGTAGCTAATAAGTTGTAAATGAAAAGTCGCAAGCCATATCGAATTTGAAACCGTAGTAATGTATATATTCTTGTTTAGCCTAAATTGAAATAAATTAGTTTAAATGTTTTTCTCTTAAAAAGTAACTTAAAATACTCGTATGTTAAGGTAGAAGTAGCATATTGTAGTCAACAAATTATCCAGTAAGTTTTTATTAATAATAATATTTTATTCAGTCAAATTTGCATGATTGTTTACCAATTTTTTTCTTACTAATTTTGGATTACGATAATAGGAATAAATAGTTTGCTTACAAATAAGATGATTCTCATCAAACATGGTTGTACCAGGTAGTAAATGTAAATATTTAGTAGCTAAACAATTTAATATGTGTATTATGTAGGTGTTTATTAATGAAACTTATAATAAGTGTATTAAATTTAAGAATATCCGCTATAAATTAGTAAAACTTATAATTTAGTGAACCTGTGTTTATTTTAGGATTTAATTTTCCTACTGTTAGTCAATTCACATTATCTTTAGTCAACTCTGTAGCTTGTAAAGTTAGTAAATAAGTCAGAAATTAAAATAAATGTTCAAACATCCTAATTTTTTACTGACATTTTCAATATTATTAAAATTATTTAGTTTTCAGTTTTCAACAAACACATAAATATCTATGGTTTTCATAGATTATTATTCAATTAATATAAAGGGTGGTTTTAAAGTTATTTAATATTTAAAGTATTTTTAAATCAACCATGTTTTCATATATGCATTTGTGACTGTACCAAAACCTTAAAAGTTTAGGTAGAGTTAAGCCAGGAAGTATATAATTGCAGAAGTGCATAAATACAAACAATTTTTATAGTATCATGTTACCTAAAAATATCTGTTAGTAGATTTAGAATTGTGCTGTAACTTTAAACCCAGTAAGATTTTAGGGCTCCTTATTATATATTTCGGAATCCGTCTGGGTGCATATATGACGACATCTTACATTTTTATAAATAACAATTTAACTTAAACAAGGAAATCTGCTAATGCGTCGTCACTCCGACAACTAAAATGGAATGCCTCACAACTTGTAACTATATTAGCTCTGTATACCCTTCAGATCCAAACACAGCAGTGGACACACCGCTGATGGTGGCAGAAACATTTAAGAGAGGGTATTCTCTATTATCTGCTGCTGGCCGTATGAGGACGCTCAAGGTCGCTCAGCGAGCTATGGAGAGGGCTATGCTCGCAGTTTCTCTGCGTGATAGACTCAGAAATGAGGATATCCGCAGTAAAACCAGAGTGACCGACATAGCCCAACGGATTAGTAAGCTGAAGTGGCAATGGGCCGGCCATATAGCTCGAAGAACCGATAACCGATGGGGAAGAAATGTTCTCGAGTGGCAGCCTCGTACCGATAGGCGTAGTGTAGGGCGACCCATCACTAGATGGAGTGAGGACCTGGTAAGACATGCAGGAAGTCAGCAGTGGACTTGTGAAGGGCTGTAATGATGATGATGATGATGACTCTCTATTATCTCTATCTATCTAGACAGACTCCTAGGCAAAAGTATTCCGACCATGTGTAAATGTGTATTATTAGCTCTTAAATAATATATATAAGTTTTTGTAGTAGCTGGTGTTTGGCCAATGTTAGAATATTGCCTGCAATGGTTTACTGTGTGGATAGTTAATAATATACATATTCAAATGTAATTTCAGCATATTAAAAGATTGCATTAGCTTTCTGGTGAAATAATAAACAAAACTCATGTTTTAATATGTTGTCATATAAGATCATTGTTTAAGATTAATATGTGTTTGTGTAATCATCGATCTGCGTGTGGGACAATAATATATTAAAGAAATATTAAATAAGGAAAGGAAATAAAGTTTAACTCCGTATATAACAAATAATTGAAAAACAAATATATTGTAACGCACGGTTTTGATTTCCTATTTAAAGCCCAAATGAGCAAAAAGCGTTAAGGCCCTTTTGTAGTTCGGTGTGTAGATATGAAAACTTTTCTTCATTGCCCGTAAGTTTCGAGCGAATTAGTAAAATAACGAAGAGCGGCAAAAAATTTCGAAAAAATAAATGTACGCCAGGGAGACCGCGAGCGCTTTAACTGATCGATTTGATTTAGGTTTTTTCTTCGATATGACTTAAAAATTATAAGCCCTTTGATATGATATAAGTTTTACATCATTTCTTTATAGAATATCTGCAAGACAGGTACGTTTACCCTAAGATTTAATGTCATTTTTGTGATTTTTTTAGTCTCATTCGCGTTTGTCTTCAGAAAACCCTTTTCTGTATGTTCCATTTTTATAATATTATTTTGTTTTTGCGTAATATACATAGATGTTCAAAATAAGTGCAACATCAGATTAGAAGTTTTATCAACAATCGTGGAATTAAGAGGTATTAGATACACGCTTTGTTTTAAAATATCTCTGTTTTATTCATCACGGCTTATAAATGTATAATATACTTGGTACCTAGGTAATGAACGTATTTTATGTATCAAATGTAAGATACATAAAATACATGTATTAGATACATAAATGGCAAAAATAGATATATATTAACTTTATTACGAGCAGGATGGTAATCGAGCTTTATTTGAAAAGCATGTGTATAATGCGTTTAGACATTTAAGGTATTATTGTCTTAATAAATGGTTTGGTTGTTTCGATTAGGTAAGGTTTCTCAATTGTATTCTTAAGCTTATGTCGTATAATATTTATTTTCATTTTCAATCTTATTGATCTAAAATTAAAATATTATTAGTGGGATTGTGACATTAAAATGTATGTAACAGTAATTGTAATACTTAATATAGCCGAGGGTTGGAACGTAATTTATGTCATTTTACAGAAATAATGAACAAATTTGTATTACCAATATAGTACCTCACTTTGTTTTACCCATTACTATAATCATATGTTAGTATTACTTAGCCGACACAGTCCAAAGTATTAGTAAGATAAAGTAGCAATGGGCCAGTCATATAGCTCGCAGAACTAACAACCGAAGGGGAAGAAAGGTTTTCGAACGGCAGCCTCTTACCGGCAGGCGAAGTTTAGGGCGTCCCCTCACTAGGTGGAGTGACGACCCGGTAAGGCATTCCGGAATTCGATGGATGCAGGTGACTCAGGACCGTGTTTTGTGGCATTCCTTAGGAAAAGCCTATGTTCTGTAATGTAATAAAAAGGGGCTGTAATGATGATGATGATGATGGTGAATTACACATATACGAGATTTGCTCAATCAACAAATATAATTATTTGTTTGTTGTTTGAGCGAATAAGAGATTCGAATAAAAGTTACGTACGTAATATGTAATTTGTATGTAATTATTCTAATAGTTAGGAAGTCCTACAATAATGAGTCTAAGTATAAAATTAATGTTTCTATTGATAAGAAGAAATGTTTTATTCAAATATAATATTGTAAAACGTCCGGCAAGGTAAACTGTGTTAATTGTGTTGTGACTAACTATTTGTACTTTTTAAAAGATATATTAATGGTGAATGTATTTTTCGATGCGTTATTGTGATTTTCTCATACCCCTATATAATGAATGTAACAGATTCTCTGCCTATTCACTATAAATCTTAAGTAAAATTATTCTATATGTGTACGAACTGTTGTTTTATATTTGATAATCAAGCACATACCTAACCTCAAATGATAATCAACCGCAATTTTATTACTGCTTGTTGGCAGAAACAGGTAAGATGGACATGCAGGCAGACAAGTAAAGAAAAAGATCAAAATAGTTTTATTTTCGCAGACATGCGTATGTATGTTTTAATTGCTGACCATTTTTATATGATGTTTCTGCATTGCGTGTTTTCAAGTGCATAATAAATCAACATTGAATTTAATTTAAAATTTTAGTTATTCCCGAGGCTTCAAATACACCCAAAGATAGATAATTCACTTAAGGCGAGCGCTACCACTGCTAAATCAAATAATGTAATAAAAATATTCCGACGATTATAACGAATTATGCGCGCGGGATAATAATATGAATGATTTGACAGGTAACATTAATCTTGACATACATCAATTTTTGGGGGACGGTCATGATCATGAAACGTAAATCATCCTTCCTATTCTTAACACACACGCACAGGCTACTGTAGTCAATAGACACATCATGTAGCTAACTTTAAATAGAGAAGGCTACAGATGCGCGCGAGATGGAATGCCTGTATTGAATTGTGTGCTGTAGTTAATGCTGTATAATAGCTCTCTGTACCTTTTTGACCACAACACAGCAGTGTAGACACTGATATTTGTTGGTAGAAATAGATGAGAGGGTGGACCTACACTAATGGATCGACAGCTACCTGAAACTGAAACTCAGAATTCTATTTATGTTGTAAAAGTTCCTCCAAAAGAATTTCCCAAGTTACGAAATTATAGATTTCTCTGATATTTATGCCGAGATAATTTTAACGCTTTGCCTAAAAAGGAATAAGGGAAGAATGGTTTATACCCGAGTAGCAGGCGTTAAGGTGCGGTCGGCAGGGGGTGAGACTGCGGATGCGTGCGAAAGCGTTATCATAGCTCTGCATAGATGAACGTGGAATACAATGGGATTTAATTTCGAGTCCCACATAACCTATCCTAGCCCTGTGGTGTGCGCAGGCAAGATGATGGTTATAATGCATAGTTTTCCTTTATTATTATTTGACTCTCAAAGTGCTACGTAAAATAAAAACCGACCGAAGTAATAGTATAAACACTGTATTATACGGGATTCTATCTTATTCTCTCGCAGGCTAAATTTTACATATGTATATTCTGTTTATCATCGAGTTTCAAATCACAACGATTCTAAAGAAGTTTTCACTTGAAAAATATTTCGAGCATAAACGTGTTTCGGCGAAATCCTTAATCTCCATTACTCTCTTACAAACAAGAGAAACCCTGTGCTCTAACAGCGAGAATATTGTAGCTTGTTACTTTACTGGTTACTATATTGCATTAACAGCAGCGGTTCTAAGTCCACCAGCCAACATAAGTCATTGCAAAAATACACAAAGGAAGAATATACTGTTATTTATATATTCTTTTGAAGGAATACATCAGTCATGGTTATCCATGACTGGGAAGATAGATCCAATGCTAAGGGGTACGCCTGATTTAGAAACAGACGCTGCAGATGATCACCGAGTATTCTGAGTATGTATAAAAGAGACTACACACGTGTAGTAGGGAGAAAAGACCTTTGTTATAGAGACCCTTTTTACTGGAAACAAGGCATTCCGTCGTAGTCCTCAGGAGTGACAACGCATCTGCGTTTTGATTCTTAATTGAAGATAAATGTATATGTCTATGGGCCACAGCATCCACTTACAATCTTGTAGACTTTGTGCTCATGGTTATAACGCCGTGTTTCGTGTTTATACTCGTAATAAGCAATAAAAAGCGGAGACGCTTTTAACCAGTAACGAAACATTTAATCTTGTATCCTAGTTACAATAATTGAGATGCAATCTTCAACAGGTAGGCATGTAAACAGAGACTGGACATCAAAACTGACCATGGTTTTATTGTCAGTAAGACGTAGGTTTTATATCTCACTGACATGTCAGTTATTAGTTAAGTAAAATTAAGTTATAAGGTAAACTAAATGAGATAAAATCCATAAAATAAGATTTATACATTGTATAGTTCCACGTAAATATAAGCAATCATTACCTCAAATTGTATATTACGTTCATAATATAAGAACGAGGCGTTTGTACTTCTACTGCCCTACAGCATCCCGTGGGTGTCGTGAGAGACTACAGAAAACCTAACTCAAAATCATTACCTGAATTTGTATATTACGTTCACAATATAAGAACGAGGCGTTTGTACTTCTACTGCCCTACATCATCCCGTGGGTGTCGTGAGAGACGACAGAAAACCTAACTCAAAATTGTAGGTGTGCTGCGCACACACATGTAAACTTCGCAATGTTGTATTGTAACTATATTATGTAGTGAATAAGATTTTTCAACCAGTCTACTTACTACTAGTTTTGTACTTGTTACTAGTTGCCCGCCAACTGTATGGCACGTTCCGCTATAATAAATATATTAGTAAAAGATTTCATCTTTCATTATGGTCACCAATAGGCACCCATATGGAGTCAGCTCCTAAACTGGTGACCCCGACGTGATCAAAGCCCGACGTGATCAAGATGACCGAAGTGGTCTATGTGATGTTAATGCAGTAGTGGGCAATATTCGCGTGGTTGTGATCGGTGGACAATAGATATAGTAACATGAGTGTGCCGTTTCCGCCAACGCCACAGAACGTGCCGCCTGTTAACGTGCTCACTGCGTCTGACTCCAAGGACCTGGACAACCTAGCAGCAGTTGCAGATAACGTCATGGAGGCTGTGTGGCCTTCCTATGCCGCCACCGCTACTTACACCGTGCCAGCGCCAGCATCTACTACCGCCTATGACTTGGCCCTGTTGAGAGCTGAGGTGGCTAAAATAAAGGCTACCGTGGACCGGATCGATCAGCAGAGGTCGCGGTCCCGCGCCCCTGATCGCAACCGGCGTCGTTCACAGTCCAGGCGCCGTAGCAGTCCCTGCCGTCCCCGGAAGGAGAACTACTTATGCTTTTACCATTACAGGTTCCGAGAAAAGGCCAACAGGTGTACGAAGCCTTGCGCGTGGAAAACAACACAGCCGGAAAACTGAGCAGCGAGGTACAGTCCGAGGGTCTTCAGGTCTGTACCGTTTTTCCATTCAATCGTTTGTGTGTGTCAGACAGTAACTCCGGACTTAGATTTTTAGTTGACACCGGTGCCAGTTGTGAGAAAAGATCGTCTAAATCAGTGTAGTGAATATAAATTATACGCAGCTAACGGCAATGAAATCGCAACTTACGGTACCAAGACAATAGTGTTAAACTTAAACTTACGCCGACCTTATCGTTGGGAATTCGTTGTAGCAGATGTCAAACAACCAATTTTGGGCGCCGATTTTTTTAGCGTACCACAAACTATTAGTTGATTTAAACGCGCGTAAATTAATAGATAAAACTACAGAATTGAATGTTTCGGCATCTGTTGTCAATGTATCTCAACCTAGTGTTAAAACTATTGATGTAAATCATCCATATCAGGATTTATTGTTAAAGTATCCGGACATCACTAAACCAGCGTCATTCCGAGAAACTGCGAAACACGATGTCGTCCACTATATCGAGACCTCTGGCCCGCCCGTGCACGCGAAAGCGCGCCCGTTGCCACCTGACAGGTATAAAAAAGTTAAAGAAGAATTTCGCATCATGCAAGAACTGGGCATCTGTCGTCCTTCAAAGAGCGCGTGGGCTAGTCCGCTCCATGTAGTTCCTAAAAAGAATGGAGATATAAGACCTTGTGGGGACTATCGCCAGCTGAATGCGATAACAAAGCCCGACAGATACCCGATTCCTCGCTTGAACGATTTTACTTTTATTCTTCCGGATAAAAAGATATTTTCAAAATTAGACATCAATAGAAGTTATCATTTTATACCTGTCGCACCAGGTGACGTGGAGAAAACCGCTATCATAACACCATTCGGACTTTTCGAGTTTCCTCGAATGACCTTCGGTTTGCGCGGAGCAGCACAAACCTTCCAGCGCTTTATGAACTCCATTTTACAAGGTCTTGATTTTGTTTTTTGTTATTTAGACGACTTACTTATAGCTAGTGACAACGAAGTTCAACACAGGCAACATTTAGAAATTATTTTTAAAAGGCTTAATAAATATGGAATTTCAATTAATTTGGCAAAATGTCGTTTCGGACAAACTAAACTAGAATTTTTAGGACACGAGATTAGTACCGACGGCGTCAGGCCGTTGCAAGATAAGGTTCAGGCAATTGTGGAATTTTCGAAGCCGAAAACTGTTGCAGAACTAAGACGTTTTCTCGGTATGGTCAATTTTTATCGAGCTCATCTTCCCAACGCAACTTTATATCTAACAGAATTAAATAAATATCTTAAAAGCTCAAAGAAAAATGATAAGACTCCCATTGTCTGGACGGATAGTGCGAACGAAGCATTTACGCAATGTAAGGCAGGTCTCACACAGGCCGCTACATTGACGTACCCTAGAGTGGGTTCCGCACTCGCTTTAATGACTGATGCAACTAATACATGCGTGGGAGCAGTCTTGCAACAAAAGGAAGGAGATAGCTGGAAACCATTGGGCTATTTCTCAAAAAAATTGACCACCACCCAACAGCGATATAGCACATACGATCGCGAGTTGCTCGCTATATACTTAGCTATAAAACATTTTCGGAAATTATTTGAAGGGCAAGAAATAACCGTGTATACGGACCATAAACCTTTAACTTTTGCATTTCAAAAGGTAGGACGCGATGAAAGCGAAACGCCTCGGAGAACGAGACATTTAGCTTTCATAAGTGAGTTCACTACAAATATAAGACATATAACCGGTACGAATAACATCGTAGCTGACACCTTATCGCGCATCGAAGCCGTGACTATGCCAACTGCGTTGAATTTCGATGACATTGCAAATGAGCAGCGTAGCGACAGTTATATCATGAATGTTATGTCTGGTTTAAATACCGATAATATTTTGTTAAAGGAACTAGTTATACCTATGTTAAATAAGTCTATTTTTTGTGAGATGTCTACTGATACAGCTCGTCCGTACCTACCGGAAAAGTTTCGACGCCTAGCTTTTGATAGTTTACATAATTTGAGCCATCCTGGAATTCGTTCTACGCGAAAGATGTTAGCCAAAAAGTATTTCTGGCCTAGTATGAATCGTGATGTTTCTTTGTGGGCAAAAACGTGCATACAATGTCAACGTTCTAAAGTTAACAGACATACGGTATCGAATCTGACTAAGTTTCCGGAAGTAGAGCGTTTTGAGCATGTGCACGTCGATATCGTTGGCCCTCTTGAGATCTCACCAGATGGTTATAGATACTTACTCACGATAATCGATAGGAGGACCAGGTGGCCTGAAGCTTTTCCGTTACGAGACATTACGGCAGAAACTGTTGCCAAACATTTATATGAAGGTTGGATTTGTCGTTACGGTTGCCCGATAAAGTTAACTAGCGACCAAGGTCGCCAGTTTGAGAGTAGTCTTTTTAACCAGCTGTTAAAAATGTTGGGGGTTAATAGAATTCGAACTACTCCTTATCATCCGCAAAGCAATGGCGCAGTTGAACGTTGGCATCGTTCTTTAAAAACAGCACTTTCAGCTCGCCTGTCACATGGGTCCTGGGTAGAAGAGCTACCCACAGTATTACTTGGGCTTCGCGCGGCCGCCCGCAGTGACTCAGGGGTTAGCGCCGCCGAGTTAACGTTCGGACGAAACTTACGTCTACCGGGAGACTTTTATGACGGCTCTTCGAACAACCGTAACGTCAATGATTATTGTTTAGTGGATAAGATTAGAGATACTATTCGTAGTTATAAGCCTACATCCGACGATTCACGTAACTGTCATAGTTTTTTTGTGCACAAGGACTTACGTAACTGTGAATATGTCTTTGTTAGGGACGATTCAATACGTAAACCTTTGAAACCACCCTACGACGGTCCATACCGCGTGATAAAAAGGGGCTCAAAAAGTTTACCTAATTCAATTACCCGATAGACAGGTACATATTTCTATCGACAGATTAAAGCCTGCATATGTATTAAAGGAATGTGATGGTAACGAAGCAACGCCACGCCAAAGTAACGCTGACAACGCAGCGGATGTGGCACCTGCGCATGTACGGTTTTCGTTACCACCGTCCACACCGCTGACGTCGTTGTTACCCGGCCCGAGCAACCCGATAACGGTGAAAACAACGCGAAGTGGTCGCATTGTTAAGTTACCTTCACGATTTATAAGCTAGTGTTAATATAAAATATATATTATACAATTACATGTCTAAATGATAATCAGGTTTAGTTACTATGGATGTGAAAGTATTATTTGCATTGTCAAGTGCATAATATTTTCATTCAGGATATTCAAGTTACATTATTTAAGTTGAATGTAATTGTAGAGGTATCGTGTTCAGTATTTTGCGTATACTGCACTTTCATATAGGTTCCAGGTAGCTAGTTTAGTTGTAATGTATTTAATATAATTTCATTCGAAATACTTCCTTTGCGATAGCATTAGCGCGATAAGTTTTACGATTTTTACTATGGGTAATTTTCAAGGAAAACCAGTTATTGTTTCTCAGGCTCAAAATACTGTAGAGAATAAAGTGGATAATTTTCAAACATGGTTATATGTGATAGCCAGTTTTATGGGGGCGATAATCCTGTACACTATTTGGGTAAAGTTTAATAAGAAGTTCAAAAGCTGGCTTCGTCATCAGGTGTTAATGACAGGCGTTCCGATATCGGACCAGAATATGGGTCAGATGATAGGTGCTTCTAGCACCAGTCTGCAGCATGTGCCCGCGCCCGCCGCGGCCGCCACCCCTTTCGCGGGGGTCTCCGTACAGCCCTGCGCACAAGCGCATTAGCAAGTTTTTGTTGTTAGTTTTAAGTTTATATTCATTGTATAGTTTTAAGTTTTTTGTATTCATTTTTTTGTAAAGGGGGAAGTATTGTAGGTGTGCTGCGCACACACATGTAAACTTCGCAATGTTGTATTGTAACTATATTATGTAGTGAATAAGATTTTTCAACCAGTCACTAGTTGCCCGCCAACTGTATGGCACGTTCCGCTATAATAAATATATTAGTAAAAGATTTCATCTTTCATTATGGTCACCAATAGGCACCCATATGGAGTCAGCTCCTAAAAAATCATTACCTGAATTTGTACATTACGTTCACAATATAAGAACGAGGCGTTTGTACTTCTACTGCCCTACAGCATCCCGTGGGTGTCGTGAGAGACGACAGAAAACCTAACTCAAAATCATTACCTGAATTTGTATATTACGTTCACAATATAAGAACGAGGCGTTTGTACTTCTACTGCCCTACAGCATCCCGTGGGTGTCGTGAGAGGCGACAGAAAACCTAACTCAAAATCATTACCTGAATTTGTATATTACGTTCACAATATAAGAACGAGGCGTTTGTACTTCTACTGCCCTACAGCATCACGTGGGTGTCGTGAGAGACTACAGAAAACCTAACTCAAAATCATTACCTGAATTTGTATATTAGGTTCACAATATAAGAACGAGGCGTTTGTACTTCTACTGCCCTACATCATCCCATGGGTGTCGTGAGAGACGACAGAAAAATAAAAGGGAAGATAGGCAGCAGCATCCTTCTGTTGACAACTAGAAATAAAAAATATGGTTGCCAACCTGCCCGCCAAACGTAGTGATTATGGCAATAGAGATATAATATGGGGGAGGCCTATAATCAGCAGAGGAATTTTGATAGGCTATAATGATTATTATAAAAATAATAAAAAAGGTAATATTACAGAAAATATCATTTAAAGTAAGCAAATAAAGATACAAACACTCAAATGTAATGGATATCGTAACTAAAAACTCGCTGTAGATTGACTCAAAGCTGAAACAGTTTGTAATTGTTTGCTCTCGCTACAAAGTGATGTAAAATCAAAATACATAAAATATAACGTGGAAGTTAGAACGCATGTGTATTTGCCACTGCTTCAATACAGTCCAGAAAGTCATTTAATATTTTGTTTTCATTTTATATCCACGTTGAAAAAATTTAATGAAGTTTTCAAACTGTATAAAGCAATGCGAATATTTGCTTCTCAAAAATATGTCATAATTTTCAGAAACAAGATAAGTGTTTTTTGGATCGCTTACCCTCTTGTCAAGTTTGATGACTATTTTAGACGACTTTAAATATGGGGACAGTTCTCAATTCGACTGTATGTGTTCTTTTTTCTATATAAGCTACGCAATATCTTGGCAATTTGTGAAACAATTATAATGAGCTTCTAACGCCTAAACACTCAAACGCTGCTTAATTTCCGGACTCCGTAAAGTCTCGTGTTGTCACTATCATTTAAGTCAATGTGACTGTGACAATTCGAAACTTAAAGACATCTTCAAATTGAGTAGTGTTTGACTAATTGGCCATAAGGCTTCTTTAACTCTTCTCTACACCACACCTCAGCACCGACTTCAGAAGCTATTATGTGAAAATTATTTTAAAGTTTTTGAAGTCTGCCTATTGGGGTAGCACGACGGACTGATTACTCTATAACGGTCTCATAAAAGAGAGGAACACAATAATATAGAAATAGTCGAAAACAATAGTGGTGTCGCACTCATTTTGACGTAAAGTGATAGAGACAGCAAGAGATTAGCAGCAATGTTTGACTATTTGGGCATAAAACCCTCCCATCCACCAATAACTCTATAAGAGTCTAGAAGTAGAAAGTACATAAACTGTGCTATGGCGATATCATCTCGACTCTTAGAATTGAGAGAAAGCCTGCGCTCAGCTGTGGAACGTATATAGGCTGGAACTTTATTTTTTATTATTCCTTTATTTTTTGTAATAATATTTTTTTATAATAACTTTTTGTGTGAAATTGACTGCTGATGCTGAGTAGATTTACCATCAGGATGACAGTTGTCTCGTTTTTGACTCTTATATTATAAGAATACAGATTTTTTATAGGTTCACAAACGATTACACAGTCCATCTGATGGTAAGTGGTTGCTGTGGCCCATAGACATCTATATCTATCTTCGATTACGAACCGAAATGCAGATGCGTTGTCACCCGTGAGGACTGAGATGAAATGTCTCGTTTCCAGTAAAAAGGATCTCCGGTTCTCTATACTCACCATACGAAACACAGCAGTATTAAGCTACTATTTTACTTTGTTATTCTGTGAAAGCGTGGTCCTTCTCCGGTCAATCCGACCCATACGAGCTACAACTATATTACTAATGTAATTGCAGCATGGCTCTACCACGTAAAGATGGACTAAAACCGTCATAGCAATGGAAATGTAATAAAATTATGTAAGGAGCGTCTATTAGTTACGCAATTTGTACAAATCTTCCTAAATCTCATTTAAATTATATTCTTTGAAAGAAAATCTCGGAGATTAGAGATAATACTTTATTAAAACTTTCTGATATGTGATAATTGTCCTCAAGTGTGTAAGAGAATCAAATAAACCATATAATCCCGTAGGTGTCGTAAGAGGCGACAGAGGGATGCTGAAACAGGAAATTGGCAGTTAGCATTTTCCTGTAAACGACACAATATTAATGAAAAATAAAACTTGTTTTGTTATTCCGCCTACCAAGCGTAGCAACCATGGGAGGAAAGCCTTTGTTCCATATTGGGAGTTTCCTGCCGCGCTAGTGAGAATTGGGAATTACAGCGTGTCAGTCAATCGTGATATATGTATCAGTATTATCGCTTCGCTTAGGAATAAATGAAATATATTGAAGCAAAAACCTCTGGTGGCGATGTAAGAATATCCACTGTCCCGTATCGTCCCGTGGGTGTAGTGACATGAACTACTGGACCCTCCATTAATATGTAACTTGATGCGTTCGTTAATTTTCGCAAATTGTTCACGAAAAATCCATCTTAGTAGTCTACATCACTGGGTTTCTAACAGACAAAAAGATATTTAAGTTGACACTAAAATAAAAAAGCATCCATTAAGATAAAAACAAAAACAAATCCAATTTAAATTAAAATCTAACTGTTATCTTCTTTTGAATAAAAGTAAAAACAAAACTCTTTACTTTTATTTATTAATTAGCGAGCCATTTTTGTTCGTTTTTAAATCAACTCCGCTTCGGAAGGAAAAATGATTAAGAACAAGAAAAGCATTGTTTTTGTAAAGTATTTTTTTTATTGAGCTTTGATTTTAAACGGTGTTGAAACCCTATCTATCCACTTGTTCGTAGACTAGTTTTGCCGTTGTTTACCTCTTGATAACGTGGAATAGGTGAAAGTTCGGGTGATTCAGTCGTTAGGGGATGCTTTTTTAACCTTCACCTAGCCACTGCGCCAGGGTGACGTCGTCTGGTCCTGCTATCGTCAATCGGCACATCAAAGGCAAATCCTTTCTACGATGCGTGAGGCCCGTGTCCAGTGCACTTTAATGGGATGATAAAGTATTACTGTTCTCATTTTTTGTCAATATGCCATAGTTACCATATTCAAATAACAGTGTTCTTGTTATACAAATGCTTTGCGTTCTATTTTAAGTAACGAGATGACATTGCTGGTGATGAATTAGTTAGTTGGTCAAAAAGAGTCTATATTCACTTGGTCGGTCGCAACTAGTTTCGATTAGTTGGTACTGTTAGCCTTTTGGCTTTTATAGGTTTATTGGTCACAGGGCTCTCGGCCTGAAAGGCCACGAGCTTTTTTTTATAGGATAGATTGAAAAACGAGCACACAATCCACCTGATGGCAAGTGGTTGCTGTGGCCCATAGACATCTACATCTATCGTCGATTAAGAATCAAAATGCAGATGCGTTGTCCTCCGTGAAGACTAAGATGGAATGCCTCGTTTCCAGTAAAAAGGGTCTCCGGTTCTCTACACTCATCATACGAAACACAACAGCATTAAGCTACTATTTTACGCTGGTATTCTGTGAGAGCGTGGTCTTCCCTGGTCGAGCCGACCCATTCGTGCTACAACTATACCTACTACTAATAAAACTACAGCATGATTCTTTCACGTATGAAAGCTTAAAATAAAAATGGTAAATTTAAGTCATTCTGCATTGTTACTTGCGTAACGATGTTCACCTGAATGTTAATTAAAAGTGCACGTAAATGTGTTTCTTATCTAACGGCCGTCCGAAAAGGGGGTGCTGGCCCCCGGCTTTGACTGATTTCGGGATTCCTGTAAGATCCGCTTCATTTCAAGCATCCGGGAAGGAGCCGCTGGAGAGAAAGGCGTTAAAAATGACCCACTAGGAAACAAACAAGTGGCGCTGAGAGTGATTTAAGTACCCTGTTGCTAATGCCGCCGGGTTCTGATTTATTTTTAAGGTTTTTATTTGCTTCTGTATCTTCATTAACAGTCACAAGTTCTAAGGAGTCGTCCGTGGATAGTAATGCAGACCTACGCTCGACTTCCGCTTCGATCTCTGCGCGGTGAGCGGGATCTATGGCTTCGCTAGAAGGAGTGTATTGACTCTCTAAGCTGTCCGCTAGGCATTCGGCTTTTTCAGAGTCGTCGAAGGCGAGATCGGGGTTTCCTGTCCTAATAAGAGGTAGCATAGGTGAGTATTTTGCCATTTCTTTAGCCAGCTTATGCGGTACCTTGTGGATCACCAGCTGATTAGTGACCGCCAGTACGGTTTCCGTCGCGTTCGCTCAGCTGGTGATCTTCTAGGTTACCTAAGTCATAAATGGACAAAGGCAGTAAAGTCCAAGGGGGAGGCGTCCGCCGTTAGTTTGAACATCGTGAACGCCTTCGATCGGGTTTGGCACAAAGCGCTTCTTACGAAGCTTCCTTCCTATGGGCTTCCCGAGAAATTGTGCAATTGATTCACCAGTTTTCTTGCTGATCGGACAATCAAGGTCGTAGTAGACGGTGCATGCTTCGATTACAAGCCCATTAACGCTGGTATTCCACAAGACTGCGTGCTATCTCCAACGCTGATTCTTCTGCATATCAATGACATGTTGCAAATCGGTAGCATTCATTGCTATGCAGACGACAGCACTGGTGATGCTTTATACACCGGCCGTACCAATATTTGTCGGGAAAACGTCGCCTAGTACCGGGACAAACTTGTGTCTGAAGTCGAGATTCTGTTGAATAAAATCTGGAGGCGACTAAATCTAGTCCAGTTTAATCCCCAAAAGACACAAGTTTTCGCGTTTACCGCTAAAAAGAGCCCCTTCGTCGTATCTCCTCAGTTTCAAGGCACTCCCTTTGTTGCCTCAGCCTGTATCGGAATCCTCGGCGTCGACATATCGAGTGACGTGCAGTTTAGTGGTCACTTGGAAGATAAGGCTAAATTAGCCCTAAAATGCTTAGCGTGCTCAGCAGAGCGGGACAGTATTTCATGCCGGTTCACCGCCTCCAACTTTACAAGATGCAGATTCGGTCGCACATCAAAATTATTAAAACTAATTAACCATTATTTTATACGCCAAAGAGAAAATTATTGTAAGACTATCTACAGTCTGTGTCCACCATAGACATGATAAGCGTACATTTAATCCAAGGAGGTTAGAGAACAGGAGAACGATCGCATCGTGCTAAAGTATAGCCCGTCTGTCCCTAAAAATTTGTAGAATTTATAGCCACGCTGCCGTCGGTAAGTAGTATTTGCGAAGTATTTTTTTTTAATTTTTGACAAAAGGAAACTTTAAAAAAATGGTGGAATATTATAATAAAAATAAAAGTAATAATAAATCAATAATAATTAATAATTTATATTTGTAATAATTTATAATAATTAAAATTATACAAAACATAATTTGTAATTTATTTATTAATAAATAATAACAGTAAATAATAATCATTCCGTTATTTTCTTTTTTCTTTGAATGATATTGTAATCATTTCAAACTAGCGCACAACAGCCCGCTTTTATTGAGACAACTTAGCAATTGCAGCGCCTCACTTATATTGTCCATATTTCTGGGATACTATTTTTTACAGCGATCGTTCTCCTGTTCTCTAACCTCCACGATTTAGTCACAATTCTCAATGACTAACTTTGACCATAGATTTTGCTGGAATTTGACAATCATTGACAACTTATAAAAAACTTGTAAACATGAGAAAAGTTTGTTTTTGTTAAGTACCTAATTACTTGAATCATACACAATACACTTATTTCAATTTATTGACAATACTAAACCTTGAAATAAATCAGAAAATCAGAATAAGAACGAAAAAAGTGATATTTAGCAAACGAACTTATATAACAACTTGGTTATTTATGTTACACGGTATATTTTAACATTCATTGTAAAAAAAATATACAAAATAAAATTTAAAATGCGATTCAATGATCATAAAAATAAAACAGTTTCTTACTTACTTACTTACTTATCTTCACGCACAATCCCTAACGGGGTAGCCAGAAAGAACAGATCGCCAAGTGTCACGATCCTTACATACCTCTTTCGCTTCTTTCAGGTTCATTATCTTCTTCATACATGCACATCTAGGTATCCGAGTACTCTTGACCTTCCCCTCTTCGAGTAATTTGCTCACATGGTCTTCGAAAGTTAGTCTCGGTCTCCCTCGAAACCTTTTAATATTTACTTTGGCGCTATATATTTTCTTCACCATTCGGTCTTCACTCATTCGCTCAACGTGCCCAAACCATCGGAGTTCGCCCCTATCAATTTTTGTGATAAGGTCATCTTTCAATCCTGCCATATTGCGAATCTCTTCGTTTCGCTGTTGGTCGGCTATGGTAACGCCGCACATTTTACGAAGAGAAAGCATCTACACTGCATTCAACTTGCTTTTATGCTTCTTCTGGCATACCCAGGTTTCGCTGCCATATAACAAAGTCGGTACCAACACTGCGTTATGTATTGCAAGGCGTGCACTCTTCACTACGCCTCGCCTTTTGACTAACGCATTCAGGGCAACATTGACTTTTTTACCGGCAGCGACACGCCTGTCCACATCTAAATTACATCTTCCACCCCGGCTGAAAGCACTCCCCAAGTATAAAATTTCATTTACCTGTTCTAGACATTCCTGATTTACCCATATTTCACATTTCGTTCTCTCTTCGTCCTTTCCAAATACCAGAACCTTAGTTTTATTAGCATTCAAACGGAGACCTGTAATTTCACATTCCTCTTTCATACACGTGACTAATGCCTGCAGTTCTGCTTGTTGGTGCATTAAGCACTGCATCATCAGTATACAGCAGACAATTTACTTTAATGTCACCCAATTTCCCACCCAAACAGCAATTTTTCAGCTTCTGTAAACAGCTGTCGAGATACAGTATGAACAGCCAGGAAGACATAACACAACCCTGTTTTACGCCCGCTTGGACGCTTAACATGGGTGACAGGTTATGCCCTACCCGCACACAGGCTTTACAGTCATAGTAAAGTGACTGCACAGCCCTTAACAATCGACCATCCACACCATATTCCGGCAACAGTTCCCACATTTTCTTCCTTATATTAACCTTATCAAATGCTTTCTCCAGATCCACAAAAGCACAGAAATTCCTCTGGTTAACAGTCAGAAGCTTTTCCGTGAGCATGCGGAGAGAAAACATTTGATCCGTGCATCCTCTTCCAGGTCTAAATCCGCATTGTGCCTCCCATAATAATCTTTCCGATTTCTCTTACATCCTACGTGTCAAAACCTTCGAGTAAACTTTACTTGCTAAACTGGTCAAGCTGATCGCCCGATAGCACCCGCAGTCAAAATGTGAACCTTTACCTTTATATAAAGGCACAATGACCGCTAATCGTCAGTAATCCGGGACATCTTCCGTCCGCCAGCACAAATTGCACAGCAGATGAAAGCTGTCCCAGACGCGAGGCCTACCGTACTTGACCATTTCAGCAGTAACTCTGTCTAGTCCCGCAGCCTTACCACATTTGAAACTTCGAATCGCACGTTCAATCTCTTTCATGCTGATGACCTCAGTGTCATCGAGGTCCGTGTTTGGCATGCCAGTCACGGTGTTACCCCCGGATCCTTTACTAAGATCATGACACGCATACATTTCTCTATAAAATTCGCTCCATCGCTGCATGACGTCAGATTTTTCTGAAAGGACGTCATTGGTTTTCGAAAGCACTTTGTTCATTCTTAAGGCTGTCGCACCACTCCGGGACCTTCCAACCTCTTTCCAGAAAAGTTTGGAGTTTTCCTTAAAGTTGTGCGACAACCTTTCGTTCGCTTCTATTCTACACCTTTCACGTACTTCCTCAATCAATATTTTCGCATGAACTTTCTGCAGCTTATACCTTTTTTTCATCTTCTCTCTCATATGCTTATCGTTACTAGAGGCCAAGTAGTCTAACCATGCTTTTCTCTTCTTCTTTACAGCTTCTCTCACTTCATCATTCCACCATGCATCTCTTCTTTTAAAACAGTTTCAATAAATGAAAACAAATGGACAAATTACATGAAATCAATGAGATGGCACAAACAGTCAAAACACATCTAAAAAGTAAGCAGAACACACACCCTACTTTTTGATTGTTACACATGTTTCTTCTTTATTGCAAGTCGCCGAGACCGCTTAGTGTCTTTACTCTGAATAGGTGCAGAAACTTGTTTACCTCTGGCTGCCTCATTCTGCAGATTGACAATGGAATGTGAAGTCTTACCACTCTATTCTTTACATGCGATGCGACCGTAAGTACGCCATCCAATGAGAGATCAGAAGGACTAGCTGTGAAAAACCTTGTTATTAGAACGTGGAGCTGCTCTTGAGTTGTAATCTTCTCACGGCCACTGGAATGTTTGATGTAGATAGCTCCATCGAATGTCCATACATTTCTCATGCCAAAATGTTTTCGAGCCTTTGTGTGAATTGATTGTCGTGTTCTCGTCGGAAAATCACATGGTACGGAGAAAGCGATTTTTTTTCCACACTCGGTTTTTATATGATGATTGCGAAATACACGGGTATTTTTGAGAGTGGCATTGCTGTAGTAATGATGAGAGACCTTTTGGAGTACATCAATTCAGTTTCTGGTATGTCCAATCTGAGGCCTCAGAGATGCCATTAAAAAGAAGGGCATTTTACCGTTGCCGCATACTGATTGCATCAACACCTGTCAGACAATTATTGATCTGAATTATTGATTTTTAAGCAGATTGAACATAGAACAAACTTAATCACTGAAAGCATAAAACTCTTCTTTAGTTGTAGTCGATGCAGCTTTCAGTTTTTGCTCAAACTCTGCCATCTTCAAGATCCAACTCTCTTCAAGTTCTCTTTTTATATTTTCCACGTTAGATGTATTTGCCATAATTGTAGTTTCAGAGGAACAAAAGTAAATAATTGCTTGAAGTGATCACACTAGTTTTATTCATGTATTGGGGAATCGTGTAAGTGCTTTAAAGTTGGTTATAGGAACATAATTTTATGAAAAATTTATTTTCAAAGGATATTGTAAAGTAATATTTTAATAACTGAAATGAACACTGTATAAATTATTTTATATTAAATAAATATTTACGTATTTACTTAATATTTACGTATATTTGACACCTACCCATCATAATATATAACTTGAGAGATAGGATCGTTTTTATACCAATAAGTGACCTTCAATATTTTTTACATTGAATTTGTAAAGCACATAAGATTTTAAAGAAACAGAAATAATTTTTTTTTCAACATGGATTATAAATAATACATATTGAAAGTCACTTTTTTCATTACCACTGGTTCGCAAAATAACCTCTGTCCTGGGAAGAACTAGCAAGAAACCCAGCGGGACTCATCATTCTCTACATTTGGGTGGAGTAAATCTTCTTGTTCATTAGCGTCATTTTATACTTTTTTCTCATGTTGGTTATTTTTTTTTTAATAAGAGCTTACAATCACGTACCTTACAAGCAATCACCCTTCCCAGGGGTTATTATTATCCATAAATTCCTTAATATTATAATAACCCTTTTTATACAAACTTAGTTTAATAAAGTTTTTGAACTTTGTGCATGTCAAATTTTGTATATTTAATGGGATTTTGTTGTAAAACCGAAAACATCGCCCCAAGAATGAAATTACATATTCAATGAGTCGAGTAACTGGTACTACTAGCTTGTGTCTGTTCCCAGTATTTATAGAATAAATATCACTTATTTTTGCAAAAATTTTTTGTAGTACTAATTAAGGCCAGAGTTAATATATTAATTTCTTTAAATTTTTGTTTGAGCGACTCTCTAGGTTTTGAGTCATATATTGTTCTAATAGCCTTTTCATTTAAAACAAATATAATTTTAGTATCAGTCGCGGGTCCCTATAGCAAAATACTATACGACATTATGCTAAGTAAACTATTCTAGCTGTTTCTACACTGGCAAGAGTTCTCTTCTTTTTGACAACGTATGCTGCAGAACTGAGTCTGCTAGCTAGTTTTGATATATGGGGCCCCATTGAAGTTTTGCATCTAGTGTGATTCCAAGAAAAATGGTGGTATGAACAAGACTCAGTTACTCCCCATTTAAAATTACATTAGTATTAACATGTTTGACAGGAGTTACAAATTTCACACATTTAGTTTTAGTTCCATTTAAACGCGACTTATGAAGCACTCTATTTCAGTCTCATAACAGTTTTTTATATTTTCTATCTCAAATTAATATAATTTATGTTTATTAATTAGTACATGTTTTACCTTACATATATTTATATATTTTTTATCATAATTTTAGTTTTAATTAACTTTTGTACTTTCCTAACATATTTAATATTTTTTATGTTTTTCTTTAATTTTCTTTTACTGCATGAAATACTTCCTGCTGTTCTTGATGTGACAAAATCATAACATCATCAAATCGATTGATCGGTTATTGTGGAGGGTTGCATTGTTTTGAAGATTAATATTCTATGAGCTCATTTAACAGACTAAGTTTGGGACGCTTTCGAGTTATCTATGTATTGTTTTAATTGCACAATTTGCTCATTAGCTTCACTTAACTGTAACTGCAATGCAGCAATTAATCTGAGCGATTCCTCATATTCCTTGCTGCATCGGTAAATCTCATCGACTGTTTTTTGAAGCTGATTCCTTTCTTTTAAACATTCGTATAGTCTTTATGCAACTTAATCATATCACTTTTAGCAGAGTATTTTGGCAATTATAATTATTATTTAGTTTTCGTTGACATACCTTTCTTTAAGCAACAGCTCACACTGCTTCTTTGACGCCTTAAGTTCTAGAAGCGCCATTTGAAATTGGTTCTCCATTTGGCGCGTTTTGGCGTTGCATGTATTTATTTTAGTATCATGTGTAAATAGCAAAAGAAAACAAAGAAAGAAAACCAAAGAAACAAAAATAGCAAATATCTAGATTTGTGGGTGTGGCCGTAGAAAGGAAAAGGGGGAGATGTCCCGCCGGGCAAGGTGTTCTGCCCGGGGAGCGGCCAACACTCCGTGTGATAGTTCGGAGATGTTCTATATATACTGTTTATGATTCGGAATGTTGATAGCGCGATTTAGGCTTCGGTGTGTTTTCGCTTGTGGCGGCGACGACAGCGCCGCTACATCACCCCCCTGTTCAGACCGGAGGTCGATAGTGCAGCCTCGTTGCCTACGAATGTGCAAGTGCCAGGAGTTTGCCTTGTAGTCTGCGGTGAGTCGAGAAGAAGGCAAGTAATCTGCGATAGTGCCGTGAAGCAGAGGCGAGCAGTAAGGCTCAGAGCCTTGCTGAACACTGTAGCGCAGAGTGTAGCTTGAAGGAACAGGAAGCATTATTATTCCAGTGCTGCGATGAACCTTGTGAAGCTAGATGGCTTGCAGGATATGAAGACTGCAGAGGATATCTGCTCGGGAGCGAATGGGTGGGATATTCTGGGACGATGATGAAGCTTGAAGTTTCCGAAGGTTATTGGTTGCGTGTTCAGATCACGTCGGGGTCACCACTGTGGCCGTAGAAAGGAAAAGGGGAGATCTCCCGCCGGGCAAGGTGTTCTGCCCGGGGGAGCGGCCAACACTCCGTGTGATAGTTCGGAGATGTTCTATATATACTGTTTATGATTCGGAATGTTGATAGCGCGATTTAGGCTTCGGTGTGTTTTCGCTTGTGGCGGCGACGACAGCGCCGCTACAGTGGGTTTATTTACAGATCTCAAATTAAATCAGTAAGTGTTGTTTCGGATTTCCATTTAAATTGAAATCCGAAACAATACTTACTTAAAAAGTAAATCTTAAAATATTGAAGGGATAACAAGAATTACACTTACAGAATGTTTAAACGATTTGTATGTTACAGCTGTACTTTTAGCTGAAATAGAAAACACTTTTTATTATTTTACAAACACAATTAAGTCCTATTTATCAACTGTAACTAGAAATTGAGGTGGATATTATCATTTTACAATATTTAATTTTTTAAAATAGTTGGGAGCTATTATTTTAGAACTTGTCACCCGGGTTGCCACAGATAAGCACAGCGTTTTGCATCCTTGGGTAGTATACGTAACTAGATTTACTTAAAGGACAGATATAGGGCCTAAGAAGGACAAAATAAAGTCTGTATGGCCAGCTTGTACTAATACTGTATAGAATACAAATATGTAGAGTTATGGTTGCTCAGGTGCTAAGTGCTCGAAGTTAATTTTTCAGTACGCGACACGAACTCGATCCCCATTGGCACCACTAAAATTGTTCATTACAACTTTAGAAGTTGTGCTCGGTGGTAAGAGAAAAAATCAGTGACTAAACCTGCATACCTTAATACAATAACACTGGTTATAGGGATTTTATCGCATTTAGTCGTAAATTTATTAAATTTCAAATATCATTATAAATATAATATCTAAAAGTTAAAGGAAGCATTCGTTAACTATAACATAAGATTATCAGGACGTCAAATAACGCACTCCAACTCCCAATTTAAATTAAACGTGATAAAATTCATAAAATTAGTTTAATTCAATCATAATTCAACTTTTAAATAAAACAGTATTAATAATAATAAAAGTTTTTTTTAATTTATTAATATTAATGAGAAGACAAACAAAATAGAGAGTTATATAAAGAGAATATTATATTTTACATTAGTGCTTAATATATTTTACGTGTCAGAAAATGAAGAGTAGATTAGTTAGCTGGTTGGCTCAAAGAAGTGCCAACCGATGCGGAAGAAAGTTTCCCCAGTGGCAGCCTCGAACCAGTAGACGCAGTGTATGGCGGCCTCCCACTAGATGCAGCGACGACCTGGTAAGACATGCGTGAAGTCGATGGATGCAGGTGGCTAAAAACCGTGCTTTGTGGCATTCCTTCAGGGAGGCCTATGTTCAGCAGTTTACTTGTGAAGGGCTCTAAAGGTGATAATGATGAAATGAGGACCATAGGAACTTGAGGACTAGGATGGAATGTCTCGTTACTCGCCATGCTTAACAGCATGATGCTATTTTACGCTGCTATTTTATTATTATTTATAAGTGCTAGTAATGTTAGGGATTCCAATCTCTTGATTATTTCTGACGGCAAATATATAGTGCTGTCACTGAAAATATGCTTCGGATTAAGAGGTAGGGGTATAGAGATCCAGAATAATTATAAGCTGTGAGGCATTCCGTCTTAGTCCTTAGAGGTGACATCGCATCTGTAGCCTCTTTTATTTGTACTGGTCTGCAGCTGTCCACGGAAAGTAATAGCCATTTACCGTCATGTGGTCTGCAATTGCTTACTACAGGGCTACGTACCTCGAAGTACTGGGTTTGTTCCCAGAGATAATGGCGATATCAAAAAGTGTTTAATATGATTCCTCGAGAGACTAGGACCGCCCGAATAACGGTAATTTCTGCTTATACGCGGTGGATTTTTTACGTTGTAGAGCCAAGCTCTGGTTATATTATGGTCGTAGCACCAATACCACATATTTACCAATATCAGCGTAAAATAAAATAGCAGCTCAACGCTGCTGTGTTTCGTATGGTGAGTATAGAGAATCGGAGGCCTTTTTTAATGAAAACGAGACATTCCATCTTAGTCCTCAGAGGTGACAACACATCTGCATTTTGGATCTTAATCGAGGATGAATGTAGATGTCTATAGTCCTTAGTATCCACTTATCATTAGGTGCACTGTATACTTATTTGTCAGACATATTCTATAAAAAAAGTACGGAAAATACGCGATCGTGCGCATACATTCCGCATTACACGTCGTGGAATGCGGAATGCCGTGTACCATTAAGTTTTTTTTATATAGGAAAAGGGTGACAAGCGAGCACATAGTCTTAAACGTCGAAACAGAGACGGAGAAGGTTGGCAGCCAAGTGAAGCGGTACAAGTTTGCTTTAAAGGTTCATTTATTCCACGGTACATATACGTTCATGGATTACGTATAAAAGTTACTCCTTATGTATTTCCCGTATCGCAATGCTCGAAATGCTGGAAATATGGTCACCCTACAAAGAAATGCCCTTCCAGTAAAACAGTCCGTCCGAAATGCGGTGGTAGTCATGAAAACTCTGAAACAAAGAATTTCCAATGTGTTAACTGTGGTGGAAACCATATGACCTTGCATAAAGCTTCATGCCCAGCCTTTTTAAAGGAGAAGAGGTTGAGAGAAATCATGGTAGAATTTAACTGTACTTATAGGAAAGCCTTAACAGTATATGTACCGCCCCCAGCTTCCTTACTTGGAAAAGATAGCTTTCGACAACAGTCTGACAACCTTCCTACCAACATGATCTCACAAACGGAGAGTAGATTCCAAGAACGTGATACCTCCACATTTCTAGAGATAGTTAAAACTGACATCACATTGCATAAAGAGAATGTAAATGAGGTTAAAAACACTTCTGCCAATACTTCAATGAGATTTCGACGTACTCGTAGGAGGGACACGGCTTCTTGTAGGTTGGAGCTCCCGATAAACTCATCTACAATGAATAGTGAGTCAACAGTGCCTCCTGATGCGGCTGCTGGTGAAGAGAAAAAGAATTCTTCGTTTGGACGAGCTATTAGTGAGACTAAAAGAAATTATATTTTTAAGGGAATTGACGATGGAAGAGCATAGGGTGTTAAAGTGTTGTTTAGAGTGGTTAATCTTATTGAGTGTACAATTCGTACCAAAGTGGCCTTTATGTAAGATTATTGCTGACTATTTTACCTCCAATGTCTCGTAGTCAGAAATCTGTTAGATTAAATATTGCACAATGGAATTGTCAAAGTATTTAACCGAAATTAATTCCCTTAGAGCAATCTCTGAGTCAACTGAAAATTCACATTGCTGCACTCAGCGAAACGTGGTTGGAACGAGATAGTCAGCTGAAAGTAAATAGTTCACGATATATCGTAAGGATAGGGATGACGGTTATGGTAGGGTTGCGGTCTTGGTCTACAGTCAAGTTATGTGTCGTTCGAAAGCTGTAACCCAGGGATTGAGATAATTTGTGTTAAGATTTGCAACTGTGAGCATGTTCAGTATATGTTATCCTTATATTGTGCTCCGTTAATTCACACGAGCCTAAGTGATTGGGAACAAATTTTTTCTCGTTTTAACAATAAAGTAGTTATTCTAGGCGATTATAATGGACACCACACAAATTGTTCTCATAAATTAGATCAAAGAGGTACCCAGATTAATGACGCACTTTTAGATACTGATCTCGTAACATTGAATAATGGCAACCCTACTCGTATTAAATTAGTGAATAATAACTGTATTATTCTATTATAAATTTTCTATTATAAATTTACACGCTATATATGAGGAAGCCAGTGATATGTCTGGCGAAGATTTTTGTCAGTACAACAATCTTCGCCAGACATATCACTGGCTTCCTCAGATATAGAGTGTAAATTTAATTGGGGCACACTTAATGAAACATTTGGCAGCGATCATCTGTACCCACGGTACGCAGGAATTATAAAAAGGCCGATTGGTCTAAGTATCGCAACTTAATAGAAACTCTTATGCAAGGTTTTATTATCACGGAAGACTCACAAAAAAATATGATTCATTTATCGAGTTGATTAATATAGCTTCAGACATTCACATTTCATATATTAAAATTAATTCTGACCCCGAGAAAAATTTCATTCCCAAACATTACTGGAATAGTTCCTTATCAACGTTAGTAGCCGAAGGACGGTTAGCGTTATCAACATTTTGACGTAACCCCATGCCATTTAATTTTGACAAGTTGCAGGAGAAGATTAGGGAATGCCAGAGAAGTCTTCGTATAGCAAAAAGTAAGAGGTTTTCAAGACTTCTGCACTTCATTAGACGGGACGACATCTCATACTGTTTTTTGGAAAAAAAAGAAATGGTTTAAGGGATGCTATGTACCGCGATCTAGTATTAGTAAAGAGAAGGCGCTTGGATTATTACAAAGCCTGGCACCGGATTTCGTTTGTACTGAGGATTCGATATTTAATTCAAATAACCTTAAGATTGAGACACAGATATCTCGACTCGAATTGGACAATAGCTTGCGCACTAAAGACACTTCTCCTGGTAGTGATAACATTTCTTATTCAATGTTATATAATTTGCCGGATAATGCAAAATTTATTTTAGTCAGGCTTTATAATATTTTTTTAGAAACAGGTTTAGTTCCCCAGCAGTGGCGTAATATCACCATAATACCTATACCAAAGCCCGACCGAGATCCTCAATCTGACTCTTCTTGGCGACCTATATCTATGATTTGCTGTGTATGTAAAATACTGCATAATTTTGATTGATTAAAAGATTAGAATGGTATGTTGAACATAACATATCGTTTTCGAAAAGGGCGCTCCATTTTAGATAATTTATCTACCTTTGTGTCAAGAGTCCAACTAGGATTTTCGAAAAAACAATCAACGATTGCTTGCTTTGTTCACATTCACAGTGCATACAACAATGTAAATTTAGAAATAACATTTATTAGATATTTTAGATACTATAGAGAATAGGTTATAAAATATGTACAAACCTACGGAATTTTTTAAAAGAGAGAAACCTAAGTATTGAGATAGATGATACTACTCGGTAATAAGAAGGAAATGTTCTTTAGGTTTAGCTCAAGGCGATCCATTTTCCCCGCTTTTATTTAATATCTTAACAATGGAGATTTGCAAGTCAATAAATAATGTATTTATATCACAGTACGCCGACGATTTCGTTCTATATGTCACCTGTAGTAATATAGAAGAAGGTAGAAACCAATTACTATTATTTTTTATTATTATATGCTATCTTTAAATCAGTTTGTTAGTTTTCTTTCTCTTGCAGGGCTAGAAATTTCAGATCTCAAAAGTAATATTTGTTTTTCCAAAATAAATTTGTACGGGACTCTGTATTATATCTGTTAGTGGCATTTCTTTAGAAGTAGTTGATTGCGTAAAATATTTAGGTATTAGGTTAGACAGGAAGTTACGATGGTCTAAACAAATAAATGAAGTAAAAAAAAATCTTCAAAAGCGCTTAATGTTTTCAAAATCTTAGCGGGGACAGGTAGGGGCATTCACCAACTCATTTAAGGCGTATATACATATCGTGTATTCGTAGCAGATTAGATTACGCAAGTTTCCTTTATGGTAGTAGTTGCAAGACACACACAAGCAAGCTAGATAAAATTCAGAATCAGTGTATGCGGGTAATCGGTGGTTTTATTAAAACAACACCTACATACGTAATGGAGTGCGAAGTGCGAACTAAACCGCCTTTAAATGTACGAAGATATTATCTAGCCGGAAAGTATTGGTTAAAGGCGAAATCCTTTTCTAACCACAAGATTATTGCCATTTTGGACGACCTAGTTCTTTTAAGTCAAAATTCTTATTGGAGGTGCAAATAAAAGCCCCTGCAATGTGAATACTTCGAATATAAATAAGTTTAACATAGATGCCGTAAGTAACGCTAAAATAAGTTATAATTCCTTGACATTACAACAACTGTGTTACAGTTTTATTAAAAATACATATTCAAGTTATTACAAAATTCATACGGACGGTTCAAAGGAAAGTAATTGTGGCGGTCTAGCTATTTATGACCCGCAAGTGGGTTGTTCAGTGAAACTGCGTATTGATTCAAATGTCTCCATAATGTTGTTAGAATTAATAGCAATATCAGAAGCAATTTCTCATATTCAATCTTTTCAATCGGGAAAATACGTCGTTTTAACGGATTCCAAGAGTGCACTACAATGACACATTGCTCGATGCACCTCGAATAGTCGAGGCACACCGATAGCATACAATATCTTGGAGTCATTTCTCTCTCTTCACTCCTCTTTAGCCACAAAAAATTACACAATAGTTTTACAATGGATACCTTCACACGTAGGCCTGACAGGAAATGAAGAAGCAGACTATCTCGCTAGACAGGCCTTGCCTGAGGGTGTTTGCCACATTGAGACCCTTCAGTTTGTTTGCCACATTATACCGACGTTTTTTATATGATTAAAAATAAATGTAGAAAAGTGTGGAACGAATATTTTGATGAGCGATCTCGATTAAAAGGCATATGGTATGAAACAATCCAAAATAATTTGTCCCGTTATCCTTGGTTTATTAATTCCAATTTGTCGAGACGCACCATTGTAACTGCTATGAGACTACGCTCCGGACATATCCAACTGAATAGTTTTGTTTACCTAATGGGCAAAGTTAATTCCATGAAATGCACTGACTGTAATCTCATTGAAGATGTTTTTCATATTTTAGTGGAATGTGCCCGGAACGAAGCTGAGAGGATATCCTTTGGGCTTGCTTACGGCATTAGCTTGCATGACATTGGTGTTTGTAATAGTATTCTTGCTACTCCCTTATCAGAGAAAGCGAGATTCGTATACATATTGGTTGATTGTGCTTTAAAACGTAGATAACAATATTAAATTGTGTATATCTTAATTATCACGTCGGTAACTATGGGGATGGTATGATCATGCTTGATCAAATCCTCTATTTCTCAATAAAGATTTAAAAAAAAGTTACAGTATATTTTATTGGATATAGTGTGTAGTGAACATGATACTCCTTTGATTGTTATAAGCTATTTTAATGGCAAAACATAAAGTAGTTTGTTTTCTTCGTTGAGTGAAATGTTTTATTGAAAGCATTTTCGAATAGCGTTCTTTAAAATAATAAGGCGATAATCAGGGAGGAATTTTTTTGTAGTAAAAACTTTGTAAACAATTTGAATTAGTATATTTGTCCTTTTCCCTTCAGTATTATATTTGAAATAAAAATAAGTAACGTAAATATGCACTAAGAAAATATGGAAAAGGAACTAAGGAAGAGGTGAACAATTATTCAAAACATAGAGTTTCTTGCATCGGCAACTTCAAAGAATTAGGAGTGTACTATAACTCGTTTGCCGTGTAGCCACTACTTAATGGCGTTAATGAATTCCAGTTACGTTTCAGAGGTGTAGGAGGCTATTAAGAGAAAAGTCATGAAAAATCTAATAGCTTTCGATATATGGCTAAATAACCATATATATATCAACCGTGTATCGCCAAGCACGCTCCTGAGCGGTACTTTTCTTTCATGATGTCTCAAAAAAATATAGTTTTGTATTATTTATAACATATACGAATTGATTTTAACTTCCTCTCAAAATAAGTTGTCCTAATTAATGGTATTTATATCGGGCTATGATAATGAATAATTACACACATACGTGTAAATAGAACTTACAATTCTACATAAATTGATTAAATATATTTGTCTCTCTTTTTCTAGTTTAATTTTCACATAAGCAAAAGCGACCAATCTATTGAAAATTTTGCGTGTAATTCATGCGTGAAAATAGAAATGTCAAGGTCATATTTTTGGTCTCTTCATACTTTTTTTTTTAGTGCTAAGCGGTAAAAATGACTTTCAATTAGTATTACATGTAATGAATATTGAATATAAATGATTCTATTATATTATATTAAAAAGTCTGTAATTACACTGGCCCTAAAACCACTTCAGACGGGAATACAGTAGAGCACGCATTGCACTATGGTGGCAGAAGTGCAAGAGATAAGTGAATGGAACGCAGACCAATTCCCAGACACAGAAAGTCTAAGAGTCCTACACTTAGTACACAGCCAGCCAGTAAGGGCCTTCCACTATTAAAATAGCAATACATAAATAAAAAGCGTATACATGAAGTTGTGGGTCGCAGGGTTGACCCCCAACGATGACCGAAACATTTATTTAAGCCTGTCTTTGTGTCTGCGCCGCCGCCACTCAGTTTGCCCGGGAGCATATTAATTGGATTATTTGATAGTTTGGAAACAACATTGTTTTTAAGTACTGTCACTATGTCTATGCCAGTATTAATTCATTGTATAACCTTAGCTACTGTCTGTGTAGTTTGAATGAAAATGGATATTTTCTTAATCCTTATTTATTTATGTATTTGTTACTAACTTATGCCCGTGGCTTTGTCTGACATTTGACAGCATTTAGACTCACACTAAAATCATTTAGAAAACATCACAGCCCATTTACCTTTTAAGTTTAGCGCGCGACTTCGTCCGCATAGTTAACAAAATATAGTTAAAATTAATATTTTTGTTTCTACAACCCAACATTGAATCATTTAAAGAGGTTGCTGAATACGATTTCTTTCACGTGAAGTCAAAATGCTAATTTATGACATGACATAATACATTAACATACCGTTACATTAACAACTAAGCTAGGTTGCTTTTTTGTCGATAACTCATCAACGAAACGCTTAAACTTTAAAAGATTTTTAACTTACCAACTGACCGTAAAATTGATATGGCTTAATTAAGTTACCCCCGTTACAGTAAATTCTGCCCATTTACTGCATGTAATTTGATATACTACAGAAAGTACTCTATGGTAACTGATCTGTAATGTATATTTCTTTTTCATTTTCCGTCGTTACGTGTAACTTTTTGGGCGCTCGATACTTTCAATAAAGCAATATATACCTGACCATACAATAAGCAACGAATAACGACAAACGAATACCCGCCACTTTGTCAGACTTTGGGATTTATTAACGGTGTTAACTTCAACGGGAATCGCAGCCTTTTAAATTGAAATGATCGGAATGCGGGGAATCGATATACACTCCACTTTTGCTGTTCCAATCTGTGCCCTTTATAATATTTCTCCTCAGCTCTGAGATGCACAGCCGCGTGTTGTTGCACTATCACGGTAAATTAAGGTTATGCAGCAGCAGGACTAAGACTGCAATTTTTATCTCCAGCCAATGCGAATGCGCGCCCGTTAAGCCAAAGGAGTTGAGACACTCGACTAAGTTGGCAGTACTGGAGCCGCTGATAGTATACCAGTATCAAGCAATGAGTATCGCAATCCTTATTATATTACAGTAGAACCTCGATAAGATAAAGACCAAGGGAAACGTTAAATAATTTGAGTTACTGAGGTGTTTACTTACTAAATTTTTAAGTTAAGGAGTTTTTATTGGTATAAGTTTGTACTTACAAGGGTTCGTTTATGAGCTTTGTTTAGGAATTATATAAGTACCTACATACATAGATAGACGAGCTAGGATAAATGCAAATGAAACTTAAATGTTTATATATATGTACATTAACTTATTACTTTATTTTCGGTATAAAGATACATTTATTCAAGTTTATTTTATTCTACATAAAAAGGCGGTAATTTTTTTGCTTCAAACTATTCACACTTTCTATATCAATTTTTTATTCAATATTAAATAAAGAAGGGAAAATATCAACCTCTGTGTTACTGCATTGCTCTATATAAGATCTAAAGTGTTTACAACTTTCCTTGCTTCGCTGATAGGTAACTGTATAATCGTAGGTGGAGCTTGGGTAAAGGCTCATGATACAAATAAGTTACTGTACTTAGACCTTAGCGTATTGTTTACATTTGAAGCCATTTGGAAAACATGTGTAAGCAATAACAATTGTCTACAGGAAATCTTAATTGTTTTCACGCTCATTTAAAATGACTCATTGATAGATGCTTAAAGTTGCAAAGGTCGTCTTCGTTACAACTTTATGTTACTGAGGTGCGATTTTTCGTTTATTCAAATTATTAGTTAAAGTTAAAGAGGGTTTGTATTTTAAGTAAAAGAGTTTTGGACTCCGAGTGGAAGGGAACACAAAAATTTATGAAATTATAGAGGTTATTACGCTGTCGATGTTTAAGTTATCAAGGTTCTACTGTATTTGTTTATTTTATAAACTGATTCCATTATTTTGGTGAGAGTACTAACTTTTTTATAGAATAAGGGTGACAAAGGAGCTCTTAGTCCATGCTATAGTAATTGGATATTGTTATTGTACGCTGGTATTCTGTGAGAGCGTGGTCCTCGCCTGGCTTAGTGGTCCCATTAGTGGAACAATCATAATTTAGCTGCAGCATAGCTCTATACTCTACACTCTTTTACAGAACCAATGTTAATTATGAGTATTATTCATTGGGAAAAATATTTAACTTGAGGAAACTCGTGAAATTCGTGCATGACGTGATGTTCACAAAGACAGCAATATCAGTTATACCACATAACTTCAAGCACCGAAATATATATAGTATACATACACCACATATGATTCATCTATCCAATGTCGATAGCGTACAATATTGCTTCTACAAAGGTAATCTGTGATTGTTCTATTTGTGTTCATGACAGTGCAAATTAATGGACACAGGAATTTGAACGGTAAAATTTATAAAGAGTATATTTCAATTATGCAACATTTGCAAATTATATTTCGATATAAAGGGATACACACAGCGGCACTCGAAAGCTTCTCGTACCTAGCCACACAGACATAGGATCGTACAAACTGCACCTAATCGTATCACCTCGAAAACGGCTTGGGCATAGAGTAACTTATATAAATGTCGGGACAAAGGGCTGCGCTTTAATACCTTTAATGAAATTTGCAACGGCGTGAAATCAAATTACGGTTAATAAATAGCGTTACTCAATGATTTATTCGAGTTGATATGTTAGGTATAAAAAAAACCAATTATCATACACTCACTCATTATATCCAGCAAAGTTCAACTCTAAAAACAGGCGCTCCTGTAGAATGACCGTAGATGATAAGTGGAGATTTTGCGATAGTAGTCAAGTTTGATAGGCGGGCTGGAAACCCCAGATTTTTGTTACTTTCAGTTGTTTTCAAAAAGATGCCGCTGCCCATTCACTATTCAGTTTCCCTCTGTTGCGGACTTTATCGCGTATGATTACTTATTCGACGTCCCAATGTAATAGTTAAAATTATAATCTGGAGGTAGCCGTGGTGTACTATGACATTAGGACATTAGGACGTCAAACACTTCAGTCTCCCTCGTAACCACGGGTGCTGTAAAGTGCTCAAAATATCGGGAACATAAAATAAGTTAATATCCGCAATAAAATCCGTAAAAACTAGTTTTATTTAAACGAAATCGTCAATGGCTAACTCTTTATGATTATGCGTTTTTTAAATATGATTTGGTAGCTCATGGGCTAGCATCATCATAGGCTAAAATCCTGGTGCGACATCGTCACAACATCTCGTTAGGAAATATTCATGAGGATTTTCCAACTTAAAAAAGTTTACATTGCCTGTTCTTCTACTAATTTAAAAATATATTAATAATTTTGTATTATTGCAAACTTATTTGCGACCGAACAAAAGTTCTATCGTAACGCTTAATTTTGAATATTAAATATTAAAATAACAGGGTAGTGGCGGTGTAAGAATATCCACTACATAAAACGACAGAAGGAAGTAAAACAGGAAGATGGGTGCAGCATTCGTAATAACAATTCAAAACAATTAAAAATCAAAAGTTTGCTAAGGATAGATGCATTTCAAATGACCTAAATACATAAATCAATGTAGGTCGGATCGATTTTGACGTCGGTGAACTCGACCTACTTTGTGAGCGTTGGGGTAGGTTCCAGTCGACGAGTCCCCGTATATACAAGGGCAAGGCTGTCTCAAACTTTTGTTATTAAATTAACTGTTGTATATTTGTGTCGTACCGGTTACTACTTTTGTGTTCTTGCGAGTTTTGTAAAAAAAGCAATTGTTACTGTCTGTTTGAGTGTAATAATAGATCTATACCTATGAAATAGCCGTTCTGCAGCACTGGCCATATCAAATCCAAATAATTTTTTGGCTTAGAATTCTAATTTAACATTGATTTTATTTTAAAAACATGGAATTCTTCTTTTGAAATTAGTAATTTATTTATTTATTAGCGTTCTGTTTTCATCACATTTGAATCTTTTTCATCATTATGGATACGTTTAAAATTCGGGTAGCGTAAAAGCGGCACGCAACATCAACGACGTGTGCGGAGCGAATACTACAAACGAACGCACCACCTGTTATTGGTTTATGCGCTTCTGTTCTGGAAATTTCGACTTGAAAAAAGAACCCCGTGGTCGCCTGAAAATCAATAATGACGAATTAAATGCGATTTTGGAAGTTAATTAAACTCAATTTACGGCTGAATTAGCAACAGCTTTCGCCGCTAGCATCATAACAATATTGGTCCATTTGTGCCTACAACCTTTCAGTGGTTTTTTGTAGTTCTGTGTCTGAAATTAAGATTGATTAAAACTACTTTTACGGATTTTATCGCATTTAATTTATTTATTTTTAATTCCCGTTGTTTCGTGTGCTTTCCAGCACCCATGGTCACGGGGGATCCATGGTCATGGGTGCTCGAAAGCACCCGAAACGTCGGGAATTAAAAATAAAATAATTTAAATTAAAATTAAACGCGATAAAATCCATAAAAGTAGTTTTAATCAATGTGTAGTGTTCGAGTAAATATAAGAAATCATTATGAATTTAAGATTGTTCAATATTGTAACATTATTTGTAGAAAGCAATCGCAAAACTTCTATTGTTCCTCAGTAATCAAGTCATCCATGATGGGGTCACCAGCTTTTCATATATTGTGTGCATTGAAGTAGGATGTACTTACGTACTTGAACAGCTATTCCAAACGAAAAATGTGCGCTACTCTGTGTTCGCATGGTTGGTTTTTTATCATAGAATAAACATATGTAGAATTATCAGTAGGTAATAATAGATTGTATTGTTAAATAGGTAAATTATATCGAGTACAATTTTTAAATTTTGTCATTTATTTTGTTTATTATATTTGCTTATTTAATATAATGTTACATAATAATATATCACAATTACATTTTAATGATATTTTTATGTGAACATTTTAAATGGTAACTATGTCAAATATAAAAAAAAAACTAAATGTATGTGTTTAAAAACTTATTAATATAACATTGAATTACAAATATATTTATTTAAATTAGAATAAGAAAGAAAAGTAAGAAAGAAAGAAAATATTTATTTCGCCACATAGGCACCACGCCATGTTGTACACAGTTGTTTTTTTCTAAGGTTATTATTAATAATAATGTTGAATAGACGTTGCCGAATGTGACGAAAAGGGGTCGCATCAAGCATTAATTTGGCGTGGCGAATCACAGCCGCTGATTTTCAGTGTGGTCAGTTTCATCTCTTTTGAGTAATTCGAGCAGTGGCCCATATCAATATATCACAAATAAATCCCACCGGTAAGTACATACATATAAAACAAACAGATGAAAAAAAACGTTACGAATAGGCTATATTTAAATTGTTTTCTAAAATTACTAAGCTTCAAATCTAAACAATAATGGAAGGACAGCGACGGAACCAAAATACAATATAATTAAAACAGTAACAGGTAGTTACAAAAATAAAATTAAAAATAATTAAAACACAAAAGAAGGAGAAAAACAAAGCATTTCATTAAATCCTAACATGCTATGCCTATGAAATTATATCATACAAATAAATATTATTTATTATATTAGAATCGTAGTGCGCGCGTAGGTGTGCATGTGTGTGTAAAAAGCATTGGCCCTAGTATGGATCCCTGAGCTATTCTTCTTCGTATTGTTCTGATTCTTGAAACCTGCTTTGCACCGTTGTTATCCTGTTCTAAAACTACACGCTTGGACCCGCTTCGGAAATAACTATTAAACTATTTAACTGCATTTGGGCTGAGCCCGTAGTATGATAACTTTGAGAGTAATAGCGGGATATTTATGCAATAAGAGTCGTTCATAAATGCTGGACACGCGAGAGTTAAATAGGACAAATTAATTCCACTTTATTTATGATGTGGAAAGCTAAAAATAAAATAAAAAAATAATGAGCAGATTTAAATATAAAAAAATTAGCCTAATTACGATAACTTATATATGTTTCTACAAAAATGTGCATAATGTTTCTACAAAAATATATTCATCCTATACTTAAGTATCCACAGAAATGTCGCATCTGCACGAATTAATTTTGTAATCTATATTCCATGAAATGAGATGGCGTCTTAGGAGCAATTTGTTTTATTATTAATCCATAATACCTTTTTTATTGTGTATCTTATTAACCGATAAAAAGTTATTCCTTGGTATTTGCTAACATAACTTGAATTATTTGTGCAATATTTAAAAACACACCAAGGCATATTTTACCAAGATTTTTTTAAATATAATTAATCAACACATATCAACTCACTAGCACCTAGCGAGTAACTGAGTAAAGTGCGGTGCTAACGCCGCAATTAATGGTACAGCGTAACTAAATGCAGTGTTGCCTCTAGTACGTAGTATTAATATATAGTAGTATAAATAATAGCTCAATAATCGTGTTCATATAAAACCGGCTGGTGCTTCGGGACACTTTATAATGCGAGGGAGGAGAGGGGGGGGGGAGTCATGTCATGTCGCGCAGGTTAGTCGCGTGATATACGCGGGTGAAACCGCGGGACACAGCTAGTTTGGGAATAATATGAAATGCCAAATTACTATATAAATAGAGTAAAAAGGGTCTCCGATTTTTGTGACACCATCAATATTTGTTTTTTTTCCTAACTACCTACTATCTTTTCTAAACTAAATTTTTACCTGATAAAGCCAAACCTACTATAAACCTAGCTAAAAATTTATTTCATATTTCCCATTATATATTTTGAGTAGTTTGATAACTCTTTTTACTTCATTAGGAATTGCAGGTAACGCTATTTAAACCAAATGTTTAAAACAAATTACGAGAATATCGATTTAATTCAATAAAATAACTGCCGTCGCTGAAATATTCCGCTTGGAAACTATGCAGAGGAATTTGATATCAGTTTATTTGTAGAAAGTTGCAGTCACTAATAATTCCGGAACCAATATTTAGAGAGGTATGCACCTCTTTATATATTATTCATTGCGCTTGAACGCCCTTTGTACGTGTGTCTTTGTCAGTGTGGATATTCACAGTGCATGGCTATAGCTGATTTTACTACAGCGTTTGATTTGGCTCTGTGCTCTACCTTTGTCGTAAACGTTTGATTAAATGATCGAAAGGACACTGCTCCGCGCCCATACATTGTTCGCCCCGGAACCAAGAGCATCGGAAAATTGTGTGTTGTATTGTCGACCATTAAGGAATTCCTATATGATCTTATTTTTATAGCGGACTAGCTGCAGAAAAGATATATTTCAAAAAAAGTATCTGATTTTGAGGTTATAATAGAATTACTAATATTATGGTTTTTATCATTTTTAAAAAACTGAAAATCAATATCCTGAAACATTTAACAATTTTTAGTGCCATCTACAACAAACAAAACCACCAGCAGAACCGCAATTTACACAGAACAAACTTTCCATTGCGTATGCATAACAAAGATAATTTATAATCACTACGTTTAAGAGGCGGAACTTAGTAAAAGTAAATAAAAGTAGGTATGAAAGAGCGCCAAACTACTCTACCAACATCAAGACATGACATTTATTTTTTGAATAACAGTGCAACAGTGCTGACAACATAGGCGAACTATACTAATGCTGAATGTCTATCCTTAAGTTATTTTATCGATTTAATTTTTGTCGATATATATTTTCTCGTAATTTTTGTATAATAAAAGTTAGATCTCGATGATACTGATTATATAAGAAATGAAAGTTTTTACATGGGGACTGACTAAAAATGCCGAAGAGGATAAGAAATCAATGTATTTTAAACACACATCAATTTGTAATTAATCTCTACAATTATTACGTACAAAAATATGTATAAAATAATCACAAAATAAACAACGCATAATTATACTAGTAGTAAATTAAGAAAAGAAAAAAATAATTGACAAAACACTGCAGGACCATGGATTCGTTCCCGTACTGAAGGCATTTCTCGTTAGTGTGGCCCCAGCATGACAAAGATATGTCACAAGTTTGTAGATGGTTAGACAAGACTTATGAATAGAAATGATGAACAATCGAGAGTATTTTATTTTAAACAAGTCTCCGGTACGTGTAATTACTTACGCTACTTTTAATTAAAAATACGTCCTACATATCAATCTCAGTTTAAAAAGCTATTGTCTGGCTCTCATAGAATTTATTAGAAATACAACGGTACTCTAATCCGATTATTTCATTTCAATTATGTTCAGGTACAAATTGCGAAATATATACCTTTTCAGAATTTAAATTTACCCTGGATATTTAAAATGCTTCGTTGTATATATGTGAAAGTCCTTGAAAACCGTTTACACGCGTAACAACATGAAATTAAACGAGACGAGTTTTATTTTATAAATTATCATTTATTATCTAAAATTTACCTAACTGAAATTGACTAAAACTATCGGTTGCTACGACCTGTTTGTTTGTTTGTTTTCCTCACACGCATCTCCGCTCCGCTTAAGTAACACACGACGATATTTTCTTGATAAAGAATTATAGCTGCAAAAATGGTTCCTTATATTTAAATATATATCTGTAATGGCGGTACAAGAATATCGACAACCTCTAAATATTATGCTGTGGTTGTTGCAAGTGGCGACAAAGAGAGACTGGCCAGAAGATGAGCAGCAGCTAGTTCCTGATAACAGCTAAATAAAAACAAAAAATATATGAGAGGATGCCTTTAGAAGACATACTTGTATGTGGGCTGTAACTTTACTTGACTATAAGCTTATCATCTAAGATATTATGGGTTGTTTTAGCATAATAAAAGATTTAAAGCCTCTACTCATTAGATGCTTTAAATCTTTTACTTAACTATAATCACTAAATACAGTAGAGTCTACTGTATCAAGTTATTATAGTTCTACCATTGTATACGAATAATGTGTGTAGGTATATAACTTTAGTTCATATACCGTCACCACTTTAATTATAGCTTAGGGGCCGTCTATTAATCACGTGATGTTTTTTAGCTTTTTAACACTCTCCTCCCTCTTGGTGATACGTGGTGATGTTTAAGACTAACCCCCCCCCTTCCACCTCTCACCAAAATCACGTGTATTTTTTGTAGCTATGTAAACTATAATCTAGTTTTCTGAAATTAGAAACCGTGATAAAAATGTCTAGACAGAAAGGTTGCAGGTTGTTTTTGACTGTCATAAAAATAATATTAAGGGAATGGTGTAAGCATGTGAAAAACATATATTGTACTAGTACATGAACATATATAATGTACATTGTCCCCGAACCACGGATTAGCAAGATTTCTTCAACACTAACAACTGGATAAGCATCTTGCAAGTCAGTTGCCGGCATTGTGCTTTGTTGAAGATCAACGTCAGTTTCATCAAGCCACTCGGCGTCTACATTTTCTCTCTCTCGATCTACCGATCGATCGTCGCGTGAGGATTCGTGGAGGATGAAAATTGTGCATCTCTAGACTATTATTGCTCGGATTAAGTTCATGCTTGAGACATGTACAGGCGAGTCAAGGTCACATTACACGCCGCTTTTCGGTTTAGAATTCACGCGTTTGACGAAAAAATAAATACACGTGATAATCTTACTACACCCCCCTCCCCCCTTGTGTTTTTTCTTGATTTTTGTCAAACCTAACCCCCCTACCCCCCTACGAGCCTCACGTGATTAATGGACGGTCCCTTATCAGAAGTCCACTGCTGAATATTGCCCCATAGGTTGCCTCGTATGGTGCATATTTGCCACTCTTGGCAGGCAGATTGACAGTTTTTATTTTTGGTTGTTGTCAACTTTTACGACACTCACGAGACGATATGGGGTTGTGGATATTTTACAGCGCAACTACACGATTAATTAATTTATTAATAAATAAATATGTATTTTTTATGGGTAACGTCACGAACGCCTGTCCTGAGATACATAGTTAGTGAGTCAGATGTGTTTATGTAAATTTAAAATTATTTGGACGTTGTTTAAGTCAGAAATTTTGTGTAAAAGTTAAATATCTGTGTACTGCGAACCTCAGATAGCCGGTAAAACCCTCAACAATGACTGTTGCTAACTCGAGTGAGGTTTCAAACCTCGGGGAGGAATTGCGATATTTCCGAGAAGAAATACGGCAAAGCCGCGAGGAATTTCGGGCATTCAGAGAAGAACTTCGGGACATAAGAACCCTCGTCAGCCAATGCGATGCTCGTTTAGATAAGCTCGAGAACACGGTCCAAACTATCCTGGAAACACAAGAGCAATATGGCTCTCAAGGATTCAAAAGTGAAATCCTTAAACTCGTATCGACCGTCAATCAGCTGCAAGCCGACTTAAACGATAGGGACCAGGAGTTGCTTGCAAATGCCGTCGAATTAAGTGGTATTCCAAAGGAGAGTGGGGAGAACCCAACACACTTGGTTCTAACAGTTGTAACCAAGCTTGGTATTCATTTGGAGGAAAAGGATCTGGTCAATTGTATACGAGTGGGGGGCGCCCGCCAGGATGCCACGTCTCGTCCGCGGCCCATCGCTGTGCGGCTGGCGCGGCGCGACGTGCGTAATGACGTGCTGCGCGCTGCGCGCGTCCGCCGTTCTCTAACAACCGAGACTCTAGGTCTTAAAAGTCCGCACCCTGTAATATCTATAAAAACATACGACTGACTAAAACAAATTAACTAACATTAATTTGCCTTCGTAGGCACTCCCTCAGCGGCTCTTAGCCGCCTGCGCCCTCTTTTCCCAAAAGAGGGTCGCTCATGATAAGGCACAATACAGCTTAATCAGCCGGCTGCCTGTCCCCAAAGGCGGTTTTTAGAGGGTATCACTTAGGGTCCCCGGTAGGACAGTGAGCCCCTCATAACCACGATAGACCGGCTATCGTGGTATGCGTAATGCATTTTCCGCCTCCCTACGTATAGGGTAGCCCTTTAATTGCTTCGGGAGCAAAAAAAAAAAAAAAAATAGGCAGTTGTTTCGCATGGCACGCGAGACAGGCCGCTAGTAGGGATGGCGATATGTTTGGACGAAGGGAGGCCGAATTTTTGCACGTCGGGAAGCAGGAGCTCCAATAAATCGCATTCGCTTCAATGCGGATATTGCAAAGGTTTTTGGGTCCGAATTTGTTCGATAACCATAACTGTCTCTCAGTTTACTTACAAAAAAGAATTAGTGTTTTTAATTTCTTTATTTAATTTTGTAACTGTTTACTATCGTCAAGTGTTTTGTGGGTACTCTTATATATCCATAGTTATTAATAATATTTATTTACAACTTCGAAATAATACGAAATCCGATTTAAAAAAAAATATATAGTTGGGCCAAGTTATCGTAATAAGCTATTTGTATTTCCATTTACAGTTATAAAATATTTGCAACCCATGTATATTATTTGTTATAGTTTCCTGAATTTCATTAGTGCATCATTTGTTCTTAACTGTTTGCCAAACAAAGTAAATGTCTTTTTACAATATTCAGACTTTATAAAGCTTGACGCTTATTGTTGTTGTTATTATGTGTATAGTAGAACAATGTCTACAGGGCCGATACTTAGGTATATTTATGTTACTTTCTTTATAAGCTTTATAGGCATTAGTTATTTAAATGTAAGAAAATATGTATATCCTCTAATTCCTACCCGTTATAATTATTTGCTAAATTCAGTTAACATTCTTATAATATCACAAACCTACAACAACATAAATAGAGTAATGAAACAAGCTAAGAGTGGCAAAAATTATTGTGAGTGTGTGTGTTTATCTGATATTTGTTGGTCAAAGATGTCACTTGTGAATATTCCTTTGTATCATACAACATGATAGGTAATCTTAAGTAAGGGTTTCTAAATGTAGGTTCATTAGGAACAGGCCATGAAGAACTAGTAGTAGCTATAGATCGCCACGCTGTCGATTTAATGGCGATTAACGAAACTTGGCTGCGTGAGGGTGAGGAAGCGCGCGCGCCCGCGGTGCCAGGATATCGGTTATTCGTCACATTCCCCGACCGACCAATGTGCGCTCGCGAGTTGGCGGAGTTGGCTTCTACATACGGCAGGGTCTAGATTTTCGAACGTTGCCTCATACTTCGACTCCGCTTGTAGAACAAATGTGGCTTGCTCTAACTATTAACGGTACTAAGATCACGATTGGTACTGCCGATAAACCACCATGGTTAAATGTAGACACATTTTTCGATGCTTTGTCTGAAACTATCGGGACTCTTGTATGGTGCAATTATATAATCTTGTTAGGGGACTTTAATATAAATGTATTGAACACTGCGGATAGTAATTATAAAAAAAACTTAGAGAATTCTTACAGTGCTACAAACTGGAATGTGTAAAAATCGACTAATTTCACCGATCATAGTCAAACCTCAATAGATATAGTTTGTACAGACATCCAGCAATACGATATTTTAGTTAACAACATACCCGATCTGAGTAGCCATGCATTTATTTGTTGTGAAATTAATTTCAAAAAGCCCAAACAAAAACCACTTATAATATCACGCAGAGACTTACATTCCATCATATGATGTCGAACAGTATGAATTAGATCTAAAGTCGATGAACTGGGAAACCATCAACACCCTGAATAACGTTAATGATATGGTATCTCTTACTAACACAATGATGTTAACCATATTTGATATTCATGCACTTTGCACTAAAACTGTAAGACATTTACAATATCCATGGATCATATCATGGATAAAGAAAAATATGAAACTCCGGGATGAAGCTGGATTAGTAGCACGTAAATCTGGTTCAGAGATACATAAGAACTATTATAAGGAACTAAAAAAATATTGTACTGAGGCGCTTTGCAAAGAAAAACAGGCATAATATGACTACTACATCAACAATACTAAAAGAGATCCTAAAGCCATATGGTCACACATAAAAAAGTAAGGTTAGAAAGTAAACCAGAATTACCGTATCATATTTTTAATGATCCCAATTTAATTAATACCAGCTTTTTAAATGTTCCCGGACTTGATCAAATACTTACTTCTAACTCGTCTGTCTTTGAATCTCATATAAAAGTTTCAAGTAAATTTAAGCTAAAGATAGTACAGAAAATTGTTATTTTAAAAATAGTACAGTCATTAAAATCAAATGCGGTTGGTATAGATGGCATATCCCTTAATATGCTCAAAATGTCAAAACCCTACACAATATCTGTTATAACAAACACAATTAACAAATCTATAGAAACTCATACATATCCCACTGAATGGCAACACGCATGGGTCTGACCTACTCCTAAAAACGCAAATCCAACTAACATGAAGGACATCCGCCCGATCAGCATATTGCCCTGTGTGTCAAAGATTTTAGAGAAAGTTGTGGCCGAGCAGCTAAGAAAGTATTTGGAAACAAATGCAATACTTCCTAGTTTACAATCGGGTTTTAGGCAACATTATAGTACAACTACCGCTCTGATTAAAGTAATCGATGATATTCTGTCAGACCAAGACTCTGGAAAAGGCACAATATTAGTTCTACTAGATTTTTCTAGAGCATTTGACTGCTTGAATGTACCATTACTTTTGTCAAAATTGCACTATTATGGTTTCGACGTAACTGCGGTGAAATGGTTTGAGAGCTACTTTAAATACACAATACTCGTACACAGCGAGTAAAAATTTCTGACCATAGAGGGTTGCCGCTAGTTTCCGATTTCAAGGTTGTGAAACAGGGTGTACGTCAAGGCTCAATTTTAGGACCACTTTTGTTTGCTTTGTACTGTGCAGATATGGTAGATCACATCAAACATTGTAGATACCATATGTACGCTGATGTCACACAGATTTACATATCATGTAAGCCTGAGGAAACTCAATCAGCAATAAACAAATTAAACGAAGTTTTAGAAGGCATTGCTGATTGGTCAAAATCGAATGCTCTTGTTCTAAACGGAAATAAGTCAAAGTATATGATTCCAGGAACGGCTAAGCAAATTCAAAAAATTGCGAAATCAACGGTTTCATGTCACCATAAAAGGGAAACTAATTGAACGTGTGACTGAAACTCGCAATTTAGGTCTGCTTATGGTATCGTTTGCGCTTCGAGAATCACATACTTAATACTGCTAGAAATTGCTTCTACAGACTTAAAGTCCTGTATCAAATTAGAAATTTCCTGACTACAGATATTCGAATCAGGCTCTGTGATTCATTAATTCTTTTTTAATTTAATTACGTGAATGTAGTTTATGGTCCTCGTCTATTAATAAGTAGTCAAAAACTTATTCAGCGAGTTCAGAACGCTTGTGCAAGATTTTGCTCCGGGATACCGCCACGCACTCACGTTACGCCGTACATCAACGGAGGCAACATTTTAAAAATGATATATCGTCTTCACTTTCATTTAGCAACCCTACTGCTTGGTATAATTAAATATAATATGCAATCGACGGATTCAACTCGGCTGGGCAGCGTTCGGGAAATTACGACATATCTTCTCGTCAGGTATACCTCAATCTCTAAAAACTAGATTGTACAACCAGTGCGTGTTGCCAGTGATGACTTACGGATCTGAGACGTGGTCCTTCACTGCTGGCCGTATGAGGGCGCTCAAGGTCGCTCAGCGAGCTATGGAGAGGGCTATGCTCGGAGTTTCTCTGCGTGATAGACTCAGAAATGAGGATATCTGCAGTAAAACCAGAGTGACCGACATAGCCCAACGGATTAGTAAGCTGAAGTGGCGATGGGCCGGCCATATAGCTCGAAGAACCGATAACCGATGGGGAAGAAAGGTTCTCGAGTGGCAGCCTCGTACTGGTAGGCGTAGTGTAGGGCGACCCCCCACTAGATGGAGTGACGACCTGGTAAGATATGCAGGAAGTCGATGGATGCAGGTGGCTCAGGACCGTGCTTTGTGGCATTACTTGGGGGAGGCCTATGTTCAGCAGTGGACTTGTGAAGGGCTGTAATGATGATGATGAAATGATGATGCTACCTTATCTGTTTCATAAGTTGGTGTGGTCACGCGACGTAAATGCAAAAATAACTCGTACGTCGATTTATTCTCTCGCCGTGCCATTCCATCGCACCGCTGCTTTTTGTGGGAGCTTTAGGTACGGTGCCTCAAAGTGTTGGAACGACCTGCCGCCACCGCTTCGTAGCCTGAAAACGATTAAAACATTTAAAGAAAATATAAACACTATATAATATTAACTCAGAAGAACATAGGCTGAAGCGTACTACTCACCAAAAATGGTACTGGCACATAGCATAGGTGGTCAAGGTCGCAACTAATAAAGTGAAGTGATGATAATATAACCTTAAATTGGATACTGTTCGGATAGGTCCACTGACTTTAGGCTAAAAAAAGTGTAACTTAGAGTCGTCAATTAATAACTGATGTAATTTATGTACAAGTTTTAGAAGTAAGTGTTAAAAATATTCACATATTAATATAAGAAAACGAATACAACGTAAAAATTTTTTTTTGTAATAATATAACCTATTAATTAATAAAGTTAAGAACACACTGGTAACACAAAATTTTTGAAAATAAAAATAAATGCATCTGAACATAAATTGAAAATAAAAATAAAGTGCATGTATAATAAGCACATGTACATACCTTCGGTTTGAAATCAATAATTTCAGCATAGTTAGACAGATTGGTTTTAAAATATTATTATGTGTCACGTGCGGACGTCCGTATGTTACTATCCGTTCAGGCCCACTGAAAACCAGCGCTGTTGCCCCGGCGACAGCATAAGTTGAGTGAGGTCCGTTTGTATGACGCGCCACAACATACTCGTACAATATGAGAAACGATTTTTTCTGTCTTTCTATTTTTTTCATTATAATCTATAAGTATACATACATTTAAATTGTTTTATCCGTCAAATTGTTGTTTTGTTTCTTTCTTTGTATTTGTTTGTTACAATGTTTATAAATGATATGTCCACAAATGTTAAAATTTAAGTGCCTACTGATGTTCGTGGCGTGCTGCAATACATCTTTCTTTCTTTCTTTCTTTCTATTTTATTAAAATAGGGAATGCAAAAAAGAATAAATATAATATTTCGTGTACATGTAATTTTTTTATTACATAATTCTCCTTAATAAAAAGCTTCTAAAAGTAATGCAAACTACTAATATCTGGTTACACAAAGACAACAATACATAATATGTAAGGTTTTTTCATCTATTTATCACATTAACAAGCATTACGAATATTTGTAGTGATAGCATTTAAAAACCACTAAGGTTTATACCAAAGTTATCAAGAGTTTAGAATGTTATAAGATAATATAGCGTAATATTATATTGTAGATACTATAAAAAGGAAAAAGAGTGACACAAAATAAACATGCAAACAATCAAAAAATTAAAAAAAAAAAAACACTTTATAAGCATTACTTTCTTAAGTTATACTTAAGATCCTTTAACTTACTGAGACGGTTCTTAGAAATTTCTCAAGTGTATAATATACAGGTTGCTCAATCGGAATTATTAGCGAGAGATCGTTATTCCAGATCACCGCCCAATGCCTCGTCTTCCTCAGAGTGTAAGCTAATCGTTTAACAATATTTAATTACAGACACTCAGACCTTGTGCATTTCAGTCACAGATATTTCAGTAACTGCATTTGCATGTACATCCATGATACCTATTATTGTTGAGATAAAACGCATATTTTTCTGCACAAGGATAATTTAAGTATCTCATGATTTATTTATTTAAATTTTAAAAACTATTTACACAGAAACAAATCTTTCTGTTTATCGAAATTCCTATCCTTTGTTGAGCTGAAGGGGTTATTTGTCTGGAGGAGTATTTATCTGTCCTTCTGTCAGTACGCCTGACAGTCTGGAATAATCTCTAGAACGGCTGAAACTGTGAACTGATTATGATGATATTTTTATTTGTCTTTCTGTCAGTACGCCTGACTGTCTGGAATAATCTTCGGAACGACTGAACCCGTGAACTGGTTATGATGATACTTTTATCTGTCTTTCTGTCAGTACGCCTGACTGTCTGAAATAATCTTCGGAACGGCTGAACCTGTGAACTCGTTGTGATGATATTTTTATCTGTCTTTCTGTCAGTACGTCCCACTGTCTGGAATAATCTTCGGTACGGCTGAAACTGTGAACTGGTTATGATAATATTTTTAGCTGTCTTTCTGTCAGTACGCCCCAGTGTGTGGAAGAATCTTCGGAACGGCTGAAACTGTGAACTTATTATGATGATATTTTTATTTGTCTTTCTGTCAGTACGCCCTACTGTCTGGAATAATCTTCGGAACGGCTGAACCTGTGAACTGGTTATGATGATATTTTCAGCTGTCTTTCTGTCAGTACGCCCCACTGTCTGGAATAATCTTCGGAACGGCTGAACCTGTGAACTGGTTATGATGATATTTTTATCTGTCTTTCTGTCAGTACGCCTGACTGTCTGGAATAATCTTCGGAACGGCTGAAACTGTGAACTGGTTATGATGATATTTTTATCTGTCTTTCTGTCAGTACGCCCTACTGTCTGGAATAATCTTCGGAACGACTGAACCTGTGAACTGGTTATGATGATATTTTTAGCTGTCTTTCTGTCAGTACGCCCCACTGGCTGGAATAATCTTCGGAACGGCTGAACCTGTGAACTGGTTGTGATGATATTTTTATCTGTCTTTCTGTCAGTACGCCTCACTGTCTGGAATAATCTTCGGAACGGCTGAACCTGTGAACTGGTTATGATGATATTTTTATCTGTCTTTCTGTCAGTACGCCCCACTGTCTGGAATAATCTTCGGAACGACTGAAACTGTGAACTGGTTATGATGATATTTTTATCTGACTTTCTGTCAGTACGCCCCACTGTCTGGAATAATCTTCGGAACGGCTGAACCTGTGAACTGGTTATGATGATATTTTTATCTGTCTTTCTGTCAGTACGCCCCAGTGGCTGGAATAATCTTCGGAACGGCTGAACCTGTGAACTGGTTGTGATGATATTTTTATCTGTCTTTCTGTCAGTACGCCCCACTGTCTGGAATAATCTTCGGAACGGCTGAAACTGTGAACTGGTTATGATGATATTTTTATCTGTCTTTCTGTCAGTACGCCCCACTGTCTGGAATAATCTTCGGAACGGCTGAAACTGTGAACTGGTTATGATGATATTTTTAGCTGTCTTTCTGTCAGTACGCCCCACTGTCTGGAATAATCTTCGGAACGGCTGAAACTGTGAACTGGTTATGATGATATTTTTATCTGTCTTTCTGTCAGTACGCCCCACTGGCTGGAATAATCTTCGGAACGGCTGAACCTGTGAACTCGTTGTGATGATATTTTTATCTGTCTTTCTGTCAGTACGCCTGACTGTCTGGAATAATCTTCGGAACGGCTGAACCTGTGAACTCGTTGTGATGATATTTTTATCTGTCTTTCTGTCAGTACGTCCCACTGTCTGGAATAATCTTCGGTACGGCTGAAACTGTGAACTGGTTATGATGATATTTTTATCTGTCTTTCTGTCAGTACGCCCCACTGTCTGGAATAATCTTCGGAACGGCTGAAACTGTGAACTGGTTATGATGATATTTTTATCTGTCTTTCTGTCAGTACGCTCCACTGTCTGGAATAATCTTCGGAACGACTGAAACTGTGAACTGGTTATGATGATATTTTTATCTGACTTTCTGTCAGTACGCCCCACTGTCTGGAATAATCTTCGGAACGGCTGAAACTGTGAACTGGTTATGATGATATTTTTATCTGTCTTTCTGTCAGTACGCCCCACTGGCCGGAATAATCTTCGGAACGGCTGAACCTGTGAACTCGTTGTGATGATATTTTTATCTGTCTTTCTGTCCGTACGCCCCACTGTCTGAAATAATCTTCGGAACGGCTGAAACTGTGAACTGGTTATGATGATATTTTTATCTGTCTTTCTGTCAGTACGCCCCACTGTCTGGAATAATCTTCGGAACGGCTAAACCTGTGAACTGGTTATGATGATATTTTTATCTGTCTTTCTGTCAGTACACCCCACTGACTGGAATAATCTTCGGAACGGCTGAACCTGTGAACTCGTTGTGATGATATTTTTATCTGTCATTCTGTCAGTACGCCCCACTGTCTTTAATAATTTTGGAACGGCTGAAACTGTGAACTGGTTATGATGATATTTTTATCTGTCTTTATGTCAGTACGCCCCACTGTCTGGAATAATCTTCGGAACGGCTGAACCTGTGAACTGGTTATGATGATAATTTTATCTGTCTTTTTGTCAGTACGCCTGACTGTCTGGAATAATCTTCGGAATGGCTGAACCTGTGAACTCGTTGTGATGATATTTTTATCTGTCTTTATGTCAGTACGCCTGACTGTCTGGAATAATCTTCGGAACGGCTGAACCTGTGAACTCATTGTGATTATATTCTTATCTGTCTTTCTGTCAGTACGCCCCACTGTCTGGAATAATCTTCGGAACAGCTGAACCTGTAAACTGTTTGTGATAAAATTTTTATCTGTCTTTCTCTCAGTATGCCTAACTGTCTGGGATAATTTTCGGAACGGCAGAACATGTAAACTGGTTGTGATGAAACCAGTCGCGTGTAGTGTTCGCGCACAAAACGAGAGCAATGCCAAGAGTGATGTAGGCCGTATTTTGTCTGAGAGAAATCGAGAAATTACATCAGTAATAAATAGTCTTTGATAATTATACCAAATCCAAATGACGCCATATTAATAGATCTTACCTAGGCAAAACCGGAGCGAGATCTATTTATATAACGTTTCAAATATTTTTGGAACATTCGAAATATGACAATATCATACTGAAATTTCACGGCGTTGAAATAAAAGAAGATCGTTTCTCCTTTTGTAGCACCTCCAGTAAGAGAATATAATAATTTGCAATTATAATCTGCGTATTCAAACCAAGAGTAAATGGGTAAATATGGATGAAGCCCTTCATGGTAAAACAGCAGGTGGCCATTTACGACTTCATCACTTTTCACCGATTGGGTGGAAAAGGGTAATGAAGGGACAGAGGGATTGTAGTAAAGCACTGAGTCCTAAAAAAATTAAGGTCAATGCTACCTCCTTTCGACATATTTTTTATAAAAAAAGTTTGACAAACGGATACGAGATGTAGTCCATCTGATGGCGAGTGATTGCTGTGGCCCATAGACATCTATACATATCCTTGATTAAGAAATTAAATGCAGAATGCGTTATAACCCCTGAGCACTAAGATGAAATACCCCGTTCCCAGGAAAAACGGTCTCCAGTTTCGCACACTCACATTACGAAATATAGCAGCTTAATGTGCCACTTTATGCTAGTGTTCTGAGAGATCTTGGTCCTTCCCCGGTCGAGTCGACCCATTCGTGTTACGACCATAACATAAATTCAGCGTAAAACACTTTTAAAAATATTTCAGGGAAATAAAGCGGTAATTTTATATGCAGGTAGCTTATAACTTCCTGTACTTAATATCGTTAAATCAGCGGACGAGTCAGTAACGAAATTAACAACAGGACGGAAGTGTAGGGTCGCTAATTTTTTTTGCGCCCGAAGCAAATATGGCCAACCCTCCGGAAAGCGGGGGAGGGAGATGGGGAATGCCATAGCATACCACGCAGCCGGCTGCGTGGTTACGTGAAGACTTTTACCCATTAAACCCCACCTTTAAGGATTGGCTTACCGATCTGACGAGAGATTTTTAAGCCGTATACGAACGCGACTATCCTTGGCAGAAAGGAGGGCGCAGGGTCGCTAATATAAATAATGTGGTTATGTACTTAGTTCTAAGCTAAAAAAAAACTAGTGAATATAAATAAGCCAATAGGTCCTAAAACAAATGTATTGTATATTCAAAAGCATTACTATTGCTGTAGTGAAATAGTAGTTTACATCTTTCAAAGTAGTGAGTACCACACAATATACACTTTTACATACGAATGAAAATTCATCAAATTTGTGCTTTCATTTTTATATAGAACCGTAGACGCCATTCCACGCATTCTGTATACAGAGGAATGTGACTGTATTGCGTGCGTCCATGGAGCGTCATTTTCGAACACCTATATCTCATTTTAACCCTTTCCCTGTCCCATGAATTATAAATGAACATTTCAATTGTTTAATTATTGTGTCGTTTTCTCGGACAGGGACACTGTTAATATTTTGTCGGATTGTACTGCAAAAAAAAAACATTACTTGTAACGATTGAAAATACAATATATCTTGGCAGCAGTAAATCTGTTCAACATTTTTTTTTCTTATCTTAGCAGCTTGCTTGTCGGTTTATGAAAAGAAAACAAATTCTTTTTATTTGTAAATGCATCCGTATTTTGTAATAGCTTAATATAATAGCTTATTAGCTACGACTAAATACGCCACGTCATTACTTTGGATTATTTGCAATCCGGAAATCATATCTATTAAAAGGGTTAAAATCGTGGAATACTTCATAACATCATTTGATATGTATATATTTATATGATTTTTACATAGCTTATAGGCTAGACAGCGATATAGGCTACTTTGATCCCGGAAATATGCACGCGTCAGTTGGGTTCGAAAACATGCAACTATCTTGGCTACATGAGTACATCAATGCTTGGCGACATAAATAGGTGAGAGAGTGCTCCTGCCCAGGCGTACTCCTGAGCGGAGAGCAGAACTGTCACCTACTATATATAAGACCTACTACATTTTACCTACTATATTTTAATATAATACAATACTTTTGATGTAAGTAATATAGAGGTATTGCTGTTTTTGTCACTATAAACAAAGATTAAGGAAGGAAGGACTACACACTTTACAAGTATCTTTCCTACTCACATCAATCAAACTGCTCTAGCTCTAAGAAATCAAAATTATTTCGATGAAAATCAGCCATATTGAAAAGCCGTCAAATCAGGTTACACGCATAAGGTAGTTTGTCAAACTCTTTTCTCAAAAACTCTCAAAAATCTCTCAGAAATAAGAGGATGTCTGTGTCGACTGACGTATGCGACATTCTTTGTTTAGCTCAAGTGCTAAGATTTATCATTTATTTTTATACGTGAGGCGACAAACCAGGAGATGGGCAGCAGCGTCTTCCTAATAACGAATAAAAATAAAAAACTGCGGTATGCCACAAACCACAGTCCTGAGCCACCTGCATCCATCGACTTCCTTGTCGATGGATGCAGGTGCAGGTGCAGGCATGTCTTACCAGGTCGTCACTCCATCTAGTGGGGGTCGCCCTACACTGCGCCTACCGGTACGAGGCTGCCCCTCGAGAAACTTTTTTCCCCAATGGTTGTCGGTTATTCGAGCTATATGGCCGGCCCATTGCCACTTCAGCTTACTAATCCGTTGGGCTATGTCGGTCACTCTGGTTCTACTGCGGATATCCCATTTCTAAGTTTATCATACAGAGAAACTCCGTGCATAGCGCTCTCCATAGCTCGCTAAGCGACTTTGAGCGTCCTCATACGGCCAACAGTGAGGGACCACGTCTCGGTTCCGTAGGTCATCACTGGCAACACGCACAGGTTGTACAGCTTAGTTTCAGGTTTTGAGGTATACCTGACGAGAAGATGTGTCGTAATTTCCCGAACGCTATCCAGCCGAGTTGAATCCGTCGATTGACCTCTCGGTCGAAGTTGGACTCCGTTGGGAGGTCATTGAGCATAGTGCTTAAGTCCTTCAGCGATTCTGCCATAAGAACTATATCGTTGGCAAATCGAAGGTGAGTGATGTACTCGCCATTGATGTTAATACCGTATCCTTTCCAGTCCAGTAGCTTGAAAACGTCTTCCAATGCAGCGGTGAAGAGTTTCGGGGAAATAACGTCACCCTGTCTTACACCTCTCTGCAGCTGGATAGGTTTCGTACTCTGGTTCTGTACTCGGATAGCCATCGTAGCCCTACTGTACAAACACTTCAGCACTTCGATATACCGACAGTCAACTTGGCACCGCTGAAGAGACTGTAGTACCGCCGACAATCGAGTCTGCGTACGAGACGATTCGTAATGACTCTCGAAAACAGCACATAGACGCGGCTCTGAAGGGATATCGGTCTGTAGTTCTTCAAGAGGGCGTTGTCACCTTTCTTGAAGAACAAGACCACCGCATTTCTGCTCCACGCCTCAGGAGTAGTGCCACCATGGAGGACGGAATTAAAGAGCCTCTGAAGGATTTCCGGTACCGGTTTTCCACCCGCTTTCAGAAGCTCCGCTGTAATTCCGTCCTCGCCTGGGGACTTGCCGTTTTTAAGGTGCTGGAGAGCCATTCTAATCTCGCTCAGACTGATGTCCGGGATATCATCGGAATTCATATCGAACAAACTTAAATCTGTAAATGTATCGATTATTGTATAGTAAACATCGCTTCATCGCTATATTCAATTTAATTTTAGCTGTAGATTTAATTTGTTTTATTTCTTATTATTATTTTTACATTTACCAACAAGTGAAACTATTAACTTTTAGTAAATATTCTCCAAATATTAACAAGTAATAAAAGGATAAAGGAGGGTAAACAGGTAATGACACTGTTCGTGAGCACATTCTCACTTCATCTCACGAATACGGATATTTCATGCAAAACATTTACAACTTTGTAGTGAAAATAAATAACGTGACACGTAGGAGCTAAAATAAAGCTAAAGTGAGTCATGACTTAAGATTCTTGTCGCATTACTGAATGACACAAAAATAATTATCAATTCTTCTTCCTCTAAAGCGTTACTACGACCAAAGTATAAAGAGACCAAATATGACCTCTATACAATTCTATTTTCACGCATAAATTACACGCAACATTTTCAATAGATTTGTATATTATTGCCTTATTTTGAAATTAAGTTAGAAAAAGAGAGACAAGTATATTATTAAATTTATTTAGAATTGTAGGTTTACTCTACACGAATGTATAATTACTCTAAGGGTTATCATAGCCAAGTATAAATCTCATTTATTAGGACAACTTATTTTGAAAGGAAGTTAAAATCAATATGTCTATGTTATAAAACGTTTACGTAAGTTTAGCTTTATTAAAAGTATTAGGCATACTTTTTGAGAACGACATAAATAAGCAAAAATAATCATCATGAAAGCAAAGTACCGCTCAGGAGCGTGCTTTGCGACACACGGTTGGCAGACAGATTGACGATCGCAATACAAGACGCGTTGCTTCCCGTAGCCGTTTTGGATATTTTGTCCGGCTCTGTCGTAACCGATATGGTTATTCAGCCATATACCGAAAGTCATTAGATTTTTCGTGACTTTTCTCCTAATACACCCCCATACACCTCCGAAACGTAATTGGAATTCATTCACGCCGTCACTACACGGCAAACGAATTATAGTAGACTCCTAATCTTTGAAGTTGCCAATTCAAGAATTTCCATGGTTTTAACAATTATTAACCTATTCCTTAGTTTCTTTTCCATATTTTCTTAACGCATATCTGCGTTTTAAATATAAAATACTGATGGACAAAGCACAATATACCACTTAAAATTGTTCACATTAATTTCCCTACAAAAAATTCCTACTTGGTAATCGCCTTATTATTTTAAAGAAGGCTATTTGAAGAAGCTTTCAATAAAACATTCCGCTCAACGAAGAAAACAAACCACTTGATGTTTCGCCCTTCAAATAGCTTATAACAAGCAAAGGAATATTATTTTCTCTCAAACCCAAAGCAGACGAAACATATCCATTAAAATTATACTATGTGTATGTTAATTAAATTATGAATAATAGTTTATTGATATACTCTACATATATTGATTTTATATATATATATATATATATATATATATATATATATATATATATATATATATATATATATATATAGGATGCAAGTAACTGGCCCGGACGAGCTCGGTACTGGGAATCGAGGGTCTACTAACAAATCAGACGTCAAATAATATATTTTTTGACGATTTGGTACGAGTACATTGGTAATTTTGTTGGGACCAAAGGAGACTATATCGAAGTGTAAATTTTTCACGATATTGGCGACCGAATAAAAATGTTGTACATACATTTCTTAATAATTTGTATACGAGATTATTTTGCAATATACGGCCAAACTTGCAGAGTAGGTTCAGAATAAGTAATACAGGTGAATGGTGAAGAAAAATTAATTAAAAAAATCTGACCATTACGCCATTTTTATAGTTGAAATAATTAAGAATGCTTGGTAATGCATTATTTTAACAGATTGTCATTCATAAATATATAACGTCTACTATTTTACTACGTATGCACACATTCGTAAGGGTCGCTCGGTCGGCGTTGTGAGTTGATTCGCACACCCAGGACCCGTACGTGTAGTTGTTGCTCATAAATCACATTAAATTTTGGATAATTTCGAATAAAAGTTTTTACTTTTATTTGAAGTTATCCCATGTCATGAGAATAGAACACCTCGCCCGGATCGTTGCTAGGGCGATGCGTTCGGTGCAGCTCACTCGTATCTGTGTGCTGTATGTTACAGGTTACAGTTTACAAAGGCGCGTATGTGTGCGTGCCGCTTCGTTGTGAACTTGTTGATAAAGCTATGAGGGGTAAAGATATAAATGCGTTACAATAATTAGTATTGCTAAGAGCTTGACTAAAATAAGTACAATATTCATTTTAAAATCGATATGCGTACATTATACGGTTTTTTCATTTCGTTAAACAAAAAAAATGTTCAGTTATATAAGCCTTTTGTGGATCTGTTTATATATATTGTAAAACATATTATACGTTGTTCTTATTACAAAACATAGGTTATTGTTAGACTTAATTTAATGATTAAAGAATTATTTATTTATAGAATAAGGGTTTTTTTCATCCTCTTTGCAAAATAAACATTGCACCTAAATTTTTTATAGGGGGAACAAACGAGCAAACAGTCCACCTGATGGTAAGTAAATGATGTGGCCTGTAGAAATAATGCCTTACAATCATCATACGAAACGCACCAGCATTATGCTGATATATTACGCTGGTATTCTGAAAGAGCGTGTTCCTTCCCCGGTCGAGTCAACCTATTCGTGTTATAAACGTGGCTCTACCACGTATAAATATTTATTAATTTCTTATACCTGAAGCAATTGATAATTTTTTTTGTAATTAGACGGATAAGTTTTGAAATTACGAGGGATGATCGTTGGTGTTGATTCACCATGGAAGTTTATTTGTCGAGAAGTTCTCAATTCGAATATTTATTTTTTTGCAAACGCGAGAACTAATATAGTATGCATTTAATAAATGTATCACTTATTATGATTATTCATTTAATAAATTTGGTAAGAAAATACGATATCTTGACAAAAATTTCAGTATATTAAGTTAAGAACTTAATGTTTTATTTTTTTAAATGATATCTACGTGACGAGTTTCATAAGTGCAACATCTGTCGTTTACATCTCCTTTTACCTATAAAGAGAATAGAATAGAATTATTTATATTCAAAATAGATTGTAAAAAATACTTTTTGAAGGTCATTTTTTACTTTCAACACCGATTCTCAATAAAACCTCTGTCCTGAGAAAACCAGCAAGAAACACGGTTGGTAAAAATAAAATTTTTAAAGCACGGTATGTTTTTTAATACCACAATCAGCCTTAATACAACTATTAGTTATATGTATATATGTACCGCATAAATATCTGTACCTTTATTATTATTAAATTCCTTATTACGGGATAACCCTTACAATTCTCGGAACCATTATAAAATGTATCAAAACACGAAGCAGGCTTAAATCATAGAATTGCCGCAAAGCCTGCCCTGAAAGCTGTGTGAATTAAGGGGAGGAGGGTGGGCGGGCGCGAGCTCCAGGAGCTGTATTTACAACGGGAAATGCAAGTAAAATAGAAACGAGCAAATACCTAATGTTCCATGTTACTTTGACTTTACTTGTTTATTTTGATGTTGTGAGCGGAAACAGCCTTAATTCAATTCAAAGCAAAAGCAAAGACGTTACCATGATATGACATGATATCCTTACTCGTTGCTGGAATATCTATGAACATTAATCAACCATTAAACAAAGCTTTAAATTACCTTATTTTTAAAGATTTCTTTTATTTTCTGTATAGTATTTACTCAAAATTTATTTTCATTTCTTTTATTTCATTCTAAGGGCTCCAACGGAGTATGATTACGCTCTCACGGAACACCAGCGTAAAATAGCAGCATCAAGCTGCTGTGTTTCGTATGGTAAGCGTAGTTAACCGGAAACACTTTTTACTGGAAACAAGGCATTCCGTCCTAGTAGAGTCAACCATAGAGTTGACAACACATCTGAATTTGTGATTCGTAATTGAGGATAGATGTAGATGTTTATGGGCAACAGCATCCACTTACCACAACATTAATTGTGTGCTCTTTTGCCACCCTTATTCTATAAAAAGGCCATGGTCCGGTGCATGTTTGCATTACCTTTGATGTTGCAGCGCAATGGGTTGGCTCGACCGGGGAAGGACCACAAACAGAGTACCAACGTGAAATAACAACTTAAAGCTCCTGTGTTTTGTAAGACGGGTGTAGAGAACCTGAGACTCTTTTTACAAGTTTTAGATGCTGTCAAAAAGGAAGACTAATAACGTTACGATGCTTTTTAATTTCGTCCTTTATATTTAATTTGTGGCCAAGACTAGATAATAATTGGATTATTTAAAAAAACAATGCCTTCAATATTATTAGACCTGGAAAATTAATATGGGATACAGTCGAAGTACCGGGTAGTGGCGGTGTAAGGATATCCACTACTGCGTCCCGTGGGTATCGTGAGAGGCGACAGAGGGAAGTAAATTAGGGGGTGGTGGTAACGTCTCCCTAATAACGACTAAAATTAAATAACTGCGGTTGTTAACCCGCTTGCCAAGCGTGGCAAATTTGGCAAATATCCTTCCTACGAGGCAATCTTTAGGGGAGACCTATGTACAGCAGTGGATTTTAATAGGCTGTTACATTTACATTTACAGGCTGTTACAGTTACATATGTATATAATGGTAACAGTAACAGTGGAAGTATTTACTTTTTAATTTATTTATTCAGAAATCCAACAGCTTTTGACAAAATAAATTTACCTCAAATCGTATTACCTTAACATAAGCCTTACTATAAGTTTCTCTAAATTATCTTAAGGTTATTAAATGATAATCGCTTACTTGTCTTTATTCCACTATATTTAGTCAATGAGTAAATAAAAATCGATTAAACTGACTGTCTAACTTCATAGGTATCGTGTAATATTAGATACATTTATACATTCATAAATTAACATTACATACATTCAGTCAAAAATTAAATTGATGATTTCTTCCTTTCTTGAAGTTGGTTAAAAAATAATATGAAATTTAAAAAATCTAAACAATGCCACATAGATTTAATACTACGTTGATGCTAATATTATATATGCCTACCATATCTTTTAAAAACCCCTTCTGTGTGCATCGCCCGCTTAAAGCAATGATCGATTTTTCCCGACATGAGTTTTGATTTGTCTTTTTTAACGCTTTGACATGGAAAGTGTACGCTTGTTATATTAAAATACTAGCTTCTATTAAGTTCATGGGGTTATTTGCACTAAGCCTTAAATACTCATTATCAAAAACTCCCGGGCTAATCTTCGAAATTTGTAATGAAACATATGACGAACAGATAGAGCGCAATGCTAGAAGGGATCTAAGCTAAATTTTATTGAAAAATTGATTTAAAAAAAATTGATTTAAGAAAATATAATAATATAATATGTTCTATAATTACCCTAAACCTAAATAACGCCACATTAATACACCCTGTTAAGATTATCCTACTACTAAATTATTTTAAAAATTATCATATTAATAAAATAGGATAATTTTTAAAATAAAGCCCGTAATTTTCATAAAAGCAAAATATATTTTGTTAAAGCGCTCTATGCTTTATACATAATCCCTTTTGTATGCCCCTAGTCTTGATAATTACCTTAGAATTTTCTTTGAGATGTTCATGGCTGTAACTAGAAGGGAGAAGGGCGAGTCGACAATGCTAGAATACTTTACACGCCATTTTATATTAGCTATCTTTAAAAGATTTCATTTATAAAAATGTTTTAAGATACCTTATTAAAATATTTAAAATGATTTTTTATATTGAGTTTGTTGTCTAGTTACCATTTTAGGTTTTAGAATCATCAAGTAGTTTTCAGAAAAGAAAACGGTGAAAACTTTCGTCATTCGTAGGGTTCATTTGGTATTAGCAGAATGTTTAGACAAAATGCCAAAGATCTGATAGAACTTAATTCTTTAGGAATAGGAGAAAGCACTTATGAAATTATCGAAAGCTTTCATCAGTTCCATATATTTAATATTATGATATTTGAGAATTGATAAATTATTGTATTCTCAGTATTGATAAATTATTTGTAGAAGCGATCGATTCACTACGCCACATGATTTTTTGGTCCAGACATATTATTAGGAGTAGAATATTACTATTTTATTGAATGATTTTTTTCCATTTAACATGACAAAAGCTTTAGTGGAATGTTATGTTAAAGGGGAAAAAATCATTCAATAAAATAGTAATATTCTACTCCTAATAATATGTCTGGACCATCTACAGCATTCTGTAAAATTGATGTGTATAATTACAAAATTAATGCTTAGGTGCAGTAATCTTTCTTCGTAATTTTATATTATATATTTATAATTATATAATTATGTTAAAAGGCGACCATTTAATAGCCAAGAGGATAATTACAAATGTTATTTAGGAAATGAACTGCTTTTTATTATAGTAGGTATTTTCAGTACACAATATTCGAACGTAAGTTGTTATAACAAACGAAATTCACTAAGAGATCACACTAACAACCTTTTACCTATGACTTTACAACCTCGAAAGCAACATATAATTATTCCCATTCATAAACTGCTGTTTACTGTATTTTTATATATATAACGGTTACATAAATTCTTTAATTTAGTTTCTAATTTAAACCCTGTAGAATTTTCATATTATGTAAATTTTAATTTTCTTATGTCTCGGTAACTGACAATATCATATCAACCCTATGCATCCGGGCTGCAAGCGACCCTTGGCGTTGCTATGGCAACAGTTTGGATGCGCGCCGGAGCTCCAGTTCCATCTCGATATCAAGGCACGTAATAAATACGCTTCAGTGAAATTAAATATTACAAACTATGCGCGCTATTAATAAATTTCGAATATCTCGTTTCATATATTTTGAATTTATGTGAATATTCTGTGTACAAGCGCATTTGATGTGGATACCTGAAATCTGATGCTTGTTAAATTTTGCAGTAGAATTTACTCGTATACTATATTAAACGTCATAAAATTGACTACTGTATTACGTCCAACATATATAATAATGACTGATAAAATAGAAAATAAAGAAAAAAACGTAACACCAAAAGATACAAAGCAAATAGGGATAATGATTTAACCTAAAGTTTTCTATATACACCGTCATCCAACAGTCAATATTAATTTAAAAAATAATATATAATATATATTAATAATATATATTAATAATATATATTAATAATATATATTAAATATCTCCCATGGTTGATGCAGAAATTTCTAAGAACACATCCTTCTCAATTTCAATTCAATACAAAAAGAAATTCATATTCTACTATCCTGTTTTTTAGACAAATTGTGGATTTTTAACTTTATCAATATTACTAGCTGATCGCCGCTCGCTTTCCTGGGCGCACGATATTTTACTGCGGAATCTACATACCTAGCTAATGTTTGATGGGTCTATCGTAAAATCCATTCTTAGTGAGCTCCTATATTGCCAAATGAGTAACTATACTACATTTTCAGTCAATCGGATGTATAGTTTTAGAGATTCCATGATGAGTCAGTCAGTCAGTAGTTTTCAACTCCCTCACCAGGTCTACACCTGCCTTTTAAAACACGGTCTTTTGCCATATTCATGACAAGACTATATACACTTGATAAAGTAAAGGCTTGGTTGAGTGACCAGGTTATCGCTGTCGTCACTCCATCTATCAGGGTCGAGTCCACAATACGAGAACCTTAAGTCTTTATAGTCTGTTGGATCTTCTAATTATATGATCATCAGCACATTGCCACTTTAGCTTACTAGCTTGACGATGGATATCTTCGTTATGGATTATATCACGCAGAGAAACTGTGATCATAGTCGTCTCCGTAGTTCGATGAACACCACTAGAGAAATGTCACATATTGGACGTAAATTAGTTGCCAGTAATGATATATTTCCATAGATGTTTGTGGTGATAAAATGTTTTGAGACATCATGCTGTACATAAGCCTTTTTCAAGGAATATCACACAGGCCATAAAGCACTTGTATTCATGAACTTCCTGTACTTACCATGACTTCTTCCCTTACCAGGTCGTCACTTCATCCACTTCGTTCGCGCTTCACTTCGTTTACCAGTACAAATCAGCCACTCTTCTTCGAGCTATATGCCGGCCCATCGACACTCTAGCTTACTAATTCGTTGGTTTTTGTCGGTTACTTCGGCTCTAATGCGGATATTCTCATTTCGAAGCCTATCTCGCAGAGAAACTACAAGCACAGGCACGAAGTATCGTGGCTCAGACCCATATGTTACACTCTAACAGAATATCAGCGTAAAATAACAGCTCAATGCTGCTTTCTTTCATATGGTTAGTCTAGACAGCCGAAGACTCATTTTACTGAAAATGAGGCATTCCATTGTAATCCTCGGGGATGGCAACGCATCCGCGTTTTGATCCTTAATCGGGAATTGATGCAGAGATGCCTATGGGCCTCAGTATCGACTTACCGTCAGGTGGTGGTCCTCTGTTCTGGTCTAGCATAAGCATAGCATAAACACTCACGCCTGTCACCCAGAGGGGTAGGCAGAGACCACGGACTTCCATTTGACACGATCCTGACATACCTCTTTCGCCTCCTTTACATCCATATATCTACGCATACATGCTCGTCGGTTAAGGGTACTTTTAACGTGGCCCATTTTCAAAATTTCGACGACTCCGTGACGCAGTGGCTTAGCAACGAGTGACTGCGCTGGGGGTCGCGGGTTGGAATCCCGCACGGAACAAGTATTTATATGACCTACAAATAATTGTTCCGGGTCTGGAGGTTTGTCCTTGTGCAATTTATGTTTGTAAACTGCCCCCACGATACAGGAGAAAATCCTAGTATAGGGGTAACGTTTTTTAAATAAAAAAAATATCGCCAATTTGGTCGATAAAATTTTTTCTAGGGCGTCCCTTCCCGACTCTGCCGTTCACATCTGCCATATAAATTTGTTTTGTCACTCTTTCCTCATTCATTCTTTCTACATGACCAAACCACCGAAGCATTCCTTTCTTAATCCTGGTCACAACATCATCTTGCATACCACATTTATCTCTTATCATGCAATTTCTCATCCTGTCATTCAGATTCAACCCTAGCATACTCCTTAAAGACCGCATTTCTACAGCATTTATTCTACTTTCGTGCTTCTTTTGCCATACCCAGCTTTCACTACCATACATTAAAGTAGGGACTAACACAGCATTATGAATTACCATACGTGCCTTTTTTTGATACATTCTGGTTCTTCACAATAGAGTGTAGTGCCCCATTCACTCTATTCCCTGAATTTACTCGTTGTTCTATATCCTTATCATATCTACCATCCCTGGTAAATACACCTCCCAAAACCACAAACTCATCCAATTGCTCAATTAACTCTCCTTCTATTCTTATTTTACATACCGTTTTGCTTTCGTCTCTTTCAAAAACCATCACTTTCGTCTTACTTGCGTTCACTTTCATTCCCCTTTCTTTTAATGCCCAGTTCATTAATGTAACCATCATTTGCAACTCAGCCGCCGATGACGCAAATATGACTTGATCATCGGCATACAAAAGGCATTTGACGGTTAACTCGCCCGTTCTTAACCCACATTCTTCATCTTTCAAAGTTTGCAAACACCTGTCCATAAATAGGTTGAACAGCCAAGGGAAAGCCACACAGCCCTGTCTGACACCCTTCCGGATGCCAAACCAGTCCGAGTAGACCCCATTGATCCTGACGCAAGCACTAGAATCCCTATAAAGAGACCTCAATGCCTGTATCAAACCAGCGCTCAACCCATATGAGTTCAGTGTTTGCCAAAACACATTCCTGTCCACTCTGTCATAAGCCTTTTCCAAGTCGATGGACGCACAAAAAACTTTCTGGTTTTTAGCCAAAAACTTCTCCGCAATCATGCGCATGGAAAAGACTTGATCTGTACACCCCATTCCCTTCCTAAAACCCGCTTGCACATCCCAAATTTTTCCATCAGTTTCTTTCATAACTCTTTCAATTAACACCTTAGCGTACAGTTTACCCACAATACTAAGCAAGCTGATACCACGGTAGTTTTTGCAGTCCTGCTGTGACCCTTTTCCTTTATATATTGGTACTATAACTGCTTTACACCAGTCATCCGGTACCCGTTTTAATTTTCAAACATAAATTAAACAAGGTGTACAGCAGGCCTGCCACCACTCTCTCTCCGGCCCTTAGCATCTCGAGTGATACTCTATCATGTCCAGCTGCCTTACCTGCTCTCATGCTTTTCATTGCTTTCATTATTTCATTTACACTTATCTCCATACCCCTTTCCACTTCTTTCGGAATTTCTTGTTCATTTAATTCAGACGACTCTTCACTCATAAACACGCTTTCAAAGTATTCCTTCCATCTGTTTAAATTCGAAACTTCATCATTCAGAATACATCCATTCTCGTCTCTTATAGCATTAATTATAGGCTGTTTTGTATTTCCCCTGGCAGTTCTTACGAGTTTCCAGAACATTTTTATATTAGCCTGGAATTTATCAGATATCCTTCTATCATTCTTATCCGTTCTTTCTTTCTTTTTCTTTTCAACTACTTTTTTACTCTCTTATTTAGACGTCTAAATTCTGCCTTTTTTCTTTCAATCTCATCATTCATACCTCCAGAATTACCAGTTTTAGTTGCTAGTAAATCTAACAATGCTTTCTTCTTTGATTCAACTTCCACCAGCATTGTTCTCATTCATTTGTTCTCTTACTTACACCACATACTTCGGTAGCTGCATCCACCAAACCTTTCTTAATATTATCCCACACAGTATTCAAGTCTAAATCATTCATACAAAACTCATTCAAACACCTAATATTTTCTCTCAGTCTACATTTATACTTCTCTTTCACATCTGCATCTTATAAATTCTCTATTCTTATACGCTGTAACGCAGTGGTAGACACTGATGTACGATGCCGCTTGAAAAGACCATTAATTCGACATAAGACCAAGTAATGATCCGTCCCTACGTCGGACCCCCGGTAAACCCTTGTACCTACGACAGCGCTCCTCATTTTTTCATCCACAATTACGAAATCTATCATGCTTCTATCATCACCTCTTTCCCATGTATACATGTGAATCTTCTTATGACGAAAAAAAGTATTCGTCACAAAGAGATTCTTTTCAACACATACGGTGAGGAGGTCTTCACCATTGTAAGAAGTATAAGAATTTAATGTGAGTATTAGGGAGGTGTTTATTGATAAAACTTATAATAGTGTATTAAATTTAAGAATATCCGCTACAAATTAATAAAACTTATAAAATCAATCAGTCAATCAAAAGTAAGTGAATCTGTGTTTATTTAGGATTTAATTTTCCTACTGTTAGTTAATTCACATTATATTTAGTCAACTCTGTAGCTTGTAAAGGTAGTAATTAAGTCAGGAATTAAAATATAGATGTTCAAACATTCTAATTTTTCCTGACATTTTCGATATTATTAAAATTATTTAGTTTTCAGGTTTTCATCAAACACATGCAATTTTACAAATATCTATGGTTTTCATCCTATGGATAATTATTCAATCATATAAAGGTTGGTTTTAAAGTTATTTAATTTAAAGTATTTTTAAATCAACCATATTTTCATATATGCATATGTGACTGTACCAAAACCCTAAAAGTTTAGGTAGAGTTAAGCCAGGACGTGTATAATTGCAGAAGTGCATAAATACAAACAATTTTTATAATATCATGTTACCTAAAAATATCTGTTAATAGATTTAGGATTGTGCTGTAACTTAAAACATGACATGACTAGTCTTTTAACCAACAGCGCCATCTAGTATCGAATTGAAGAACTAAGCTTTCTAGAAGCCCTACACTCGAACTTTCGGCGCCTGGTCGGTTGGCGCGTGTATTTACTTGAATATTCTGGATGTTTCGGTGAAAAAGGTGTATTTATAGGCGCTGCAATACACGATAGGGGCAGTATTGAATTTGGCGAGACAAGCGAAGCTTCTGAGCGAAATAAAGTGAATCAGTGTGATTAATTATTAGTGTCTTTTAAGTTTTAATTAGTGTAAAGTGAATTAAAGTGTTAATTTAGGTAATTCAATCGTCAGTTTTTATTGTCACGAACCCTAAGCTCGTAACAATTGGTGTCAGAAGTGGGATCAAATCATGCCGATTTTACCGAAGGAGGAATTGGAGGGCGTCCGTACCCGAAGTCAACGCCAGCAGGAGACGGACCAGAGGGGATTTGGTGGTGCAACGCCGCAGATATCGGAGGACCAACTGCCAGCCACAGAGGCTGCGGGCCCGTCAGTAGCTCCTACATTTGCAGCACCTGACTTAGGTGCTCTGATGGCGATGCTACAGGAGCAGCTGCAGCGCAGACGAGAGGAACAGGCCCGTCTGTTGAAAAAGCTGCAGGAGTAACAGGCTCGCCGACAGGAGGAACAAGTCCGTCGGTTGGAAGAGCAGCTGCGGGGCGGACAGGATGAACAGGCCCGTCGACAGGAGGAACAGGTCCGTCGTTTGGAAGAGCAGCTGCGGGGTGGACAAGAGGAACAGGCCCGTCGGTTGGTAGAGCAGATGCTCCTCATGAAGGACCTTCACGCTACCTTCGGGAAGGAGATAAAGGAGGTGAAGGATAGGGTTGCTCAGATGACAACCGCCTGTCAGAAGCTGAAACCCAAATCGCGAAAGCTGAAACTCGAATCGAGAAAGCTGAAACCCGAATCAACCAAGTGAACAATCGGGTTGACAACGTAATGGCTGACGTGAAGAAAACGCTGGACGATATCAAACTGGGTGATGGAATTACAGTTCCCGTAGTAGCTACAACACCTTCGCTACGTGGGTTCAAAGTGCCACCGTTCAACGGGACTTCTTCCTGGTCAGCTTACAAAATCCAGTTTAAAGCCGTTACGAAGGCGAACGGCTGGAATAAAAGTCAGGCCATGATTGCTCTCACACAAAGCCTGCGCGATCAGGCCTTAACTGTTACGGAAGCTCTCGGTGAGGAAGTGACTTATGAGCAGCTCCTTGAGGCATTGGAGGCGAGATATGGCGACGCTCACCTGGAACACGTCTTTCGTGCGCAGCTTAAAGATCGCGTGTAGCACATCAATGAAAACATGCAGCAGTGGGCTCTACAGGTGGAGAAGCTGGTGCGAAAAGCATACCGGTCTGTACCTGCGTTCATTGAAGGGAACCTGGTGCAGACATTCATCGACGGCGTCCGCGACCTTGAAGTCAGAGCTGCTGTGAGGCTGGGGCACCACGAAACGCTTAAGGACGCCTTGGCCAATGCACTGGAGGTGGAAGCCGTGCGACAGGATCATCGTTCCCATCGCGTCAGGGAGGTTGCAGCAGTTACAGTTCGCGATCGTAATAAAGGATACAGCCCTAGGCGCTATGGCTGTGGGGAAAGGGGCCATCTTCGATCCAGCTACCCTAAGCGAACCCTAGAAAGGGAAGGTGAACGATCTCAGGAGGGTAGTGTGGCCAACAGCATCGCCCAGTAGCAGCAGGGAAACGAGTAAAAGCCAGAACTGCGGGGCGGGTGCTGGCTGATGTTATAAGAGGCCTAAGGATCTCACAAACCCATGATGGGAACAGTCGAATCATCAAGGGCGAGGTCAACGGAATGCCGTGTAAACTGACCATAGATACTGGAGCCTCTCGTACGGTTGTTAGTTCATAACTTATAAGTCAGTTCCTTGGGGACTCCGCATACAACCGAGAATGCATTAATTTGGTAACAGCGACCGGTCGTATACCCGTCCGTGGACAGAAAGAGATGAAGTTGAAGCTATGCAACGTGATCTACCTGCATAATGTCATCGTGGCTGATATAATGGACGACTGCATCCTGGGCAGGCTAGACTTTATGAGGAATAATTGTTGTGAGATCGACGTTAAGTAAGGTGTTTTGAAATGTGGACAGGAGGAAATTCTTATGGAAGGTGCGTTACCAGGGAACGTGTACAGCATCAAGTAGATTGTTCTTCCGCCGAGATCGGAAACGATTGTGCCGGTTAGTCTTGCTCGAAACGCTGGGCAAGCTGACCGTTGTGGAAAGGGTAAACAATGACCTTCCATGGAAAGTAGCTCGAAAGTTGGTCAGAACCACTGACATCTCAGGGGTACGTGTGCTGAACCTTTGTGACCGGGAACAGATTATAGAAAAAGGGACACTGGTTGATACTTGTAAGGAAGTGGATTGGTTACGTCAGTGCCAATATCTATCGAGTGTGATCCCCAGCAAGGGTGCACAAACGAGAGTGACCACACTTTTAGAAGACTGTCGCATCGTTCTCTCCCCGAACGAAATGGTCAAGACGAAGAAGTTGTTACTCAAGTACGCCGATGTATTCTCGTCAAACGATGCTGAGATAGGGAAGACCGGCTTAGTTCAACACAAAATAAACACAGGAGAAGAATTGCCTATCCGACAGCGACCAAGAAAATTGCCGGTAGCACGTGAAAAAGAAGTGGAAACTATCCTTGAGGGAATGGTGAATGATGGTGTTATTGAACCTTCCTCTGGTCCATGGTGTTCACCCGTTGTGCTGGTAAAGAAAAAGGATGGCAGCATGCGGTTTTGTGTTGACTACCGCCGTCTGAACGACGTTATGAAGAAGGACAGCTATCCCTCGCCAAGAATTGATGACACACTGGACATGCTTACAGAAGTAAAGTGGTTTAGCACGCTGGATCTAAAAAGTGGCTACTGGAAAGTTGAAATTGACCCTAAGGACAAGGAGAAAACCGCGTTCTCGACGGGAAAGGGTCTGTGGCAATTTAAAGTAATGCCGTTGGATTGTGCAATGCTCCGGCAACGTTTGAAAGGCTGATGGAGCTTGTACTTACCGGCCTAATTGGCGATGCCTGTCTAGTCTACTTGGATGACATCATCATCGTGGACCGTACGTTTGAGGAACACCTTCAAAACCTGGAACGCGTGCTCATGAAGATTCAGAGTGCCAACCTTAAGTTGAGTCCGAAGAAATGTTCACTATTCAAACGGCAAGTCAACTTCTTGGGGTATGTAGTGTCGGAAGAAGGTATCCTCACGGATCCGGAGAAAATCGCCGCTGTCAAAGATTGGCCGGTTCCAAAAGACAAGACGCAGTTTAGAGCATTTTTGGGGTTGTTCTCCTATTATCCGCGATTTGTGAAGAACTTTGCAGATATAGCCAAACCTCTGCATAAGCTAACCGAGGAGAAGCGTCATTTCTACTGGGATGAAAGTTGCAATATCGCATTCTAGGAGCTCAAGGACCGTCTGTGCAAAACACCTATTTTGGGATACCCTGATGCAAGCAAAGAATTTATAGTTGACACAGACGCAATTGATATAGGACTTGGCGGTGTGTTATCTCAATGGAACGGTGACCAAGAGGTCGTGATAGCGTACTTCAGCAAGTCGTTGTCAAAACCGGAAAGGAACTATTGTGTCACAAGACGCGAATTGCTAGCTGTGGTAAAGTCGTTGCAGCATTTTGGCAAATATCTTCTGGGGCGGAAATTTCACTTACGAACTGACCATGCTGCACTAAAATGGCTATTACAGTTTACAAATCCAAAAGGACAAGTTGCGAGGTGGATTGAACTACTGCAGGAATACGACATTCAGATCGAACATCGCAGCGGGAATTCTCATGGCAACGCAGATGCATTGTCAAGAAGACTTTGTCCTGAAGATTGCAACCATTGTACTAGGCAAGAGAGTAAGGAAGTGGTATCCGTGAGGATGCTCAGGACAGACCACCTCAGCAACGAGTGTAAGGACAGCTTATCACATGCACAGCAGGAAGATCTGGACATCAAGCCGATTCTGGAATGGATGAAGGCCAGTGCTCCCAAGCCCAAGTGGAGCGACGTCTCAGCGATGAGTTCGACCACTAAAAGCGTTTTAATCAACTTTATGTATTCCGGTAATATCAATCCAGAAATTGTTCCAATTCTTTTCGGCGCGAACCACATTGCTTAGGGGGGGGCTGTTGGATCAATACTACGACGCCTGGCCTTCAAAATTGCTGTTCGACATATTTTACCGAAATTAAATTCGGAATTTGAACCCGTACAGTTAGGCTTCGGCGTAAAAGGAGGGTGTGAGGCAGCGTTCATGCCCTACGCTCTTTCCTAACTTACGGATATCCTGACGTGTTGCTCAAAATTGATGTCAAAAACGCTTTAAATTCGGTAAATAGGGATACCCTGCTGACGGAAATAAATCAACATATACCGGAAATATACAATTATCTTCTTCTCAGTTACGCTGACCCAACAAAATTGTTATATCGTTCTAATGAACTATCCTCGGAAGTAGGTTGTCAACAAGGTGATCCCCTTGAGCCAGCAATTTTTAGTTTGGGCTAAATTCAATGTTTGGTATTTGGATGACGTAACCTTAGGAGGTGATATGGATACTGTGTTTTCTGACATATTTTCAATCAAAAATAAATTTTTATAAATAACTGCAACTTAAATTTAAATGACGTAAAACAAAAATTTTATATAATGGCACCTAATATTAAAATAGTTAACAGAAATTCCCTTTATCTTTTAGGTTCTCCAATTTTTAATGAATCTATGTCTGAATATATTAATAATTCAATCGCTAAATTCCAAAATTCTGTTGACCTTCTCCTTGAAATTAGTCCACATTATGCATTTTGCATTTTAAAATTCTGTCTTTTCGTCCCAAAATTTTCGTATGTGCTCCGTTGCTGCTCCTTTTGGAATCACCCAGACCTCTTGACACCAGTAGACAACTTAAACAAAATTACTTTAGAATCGATTCTTAATACATACCTGAACGAGCAATCTTGGACCCAAGCATCCCTACCCATCCGTTATGGTAGTTTAGGGATTCGCAAAATTTCCAGTGTATCTTTACCAGCCTTCCTATCTTCTCTCCATAGTTCAGCAAATCTCATAAGTAAAATTTTAAGGGCACCCCCTTCAAACTTTGAGATTGCTGGCCTGGAAAAAGCTAGAAACGCTTTCTTAATTGCATGCCCTGGTCAAAATTTTCAATTTCCTCTAAATTCACAGAGGAGCTGGGACGACATAAACTGCAAATTGACTTATGACAATCTTTTGAGCTTTAGTACAGGTTCGGCACGTGCTAGGCTTTTGGCCGTGGGTACGCATGAGGCCGGCTACTGGCTTCACGCGTACCCTTCTTCAAATACAGGAATATTTCTTGAGCCTGAGACGCTCCGAATCGCAACCTGTCTACGGTTTGGGGTTCCGGTCTGCCCTCTCATAAATGTCCGTGTGGCAGTGACGACGACAAGCTAGGACATCATGGGCTATCATGCCAAAAAAGTGCAGGTCGCTTCTCGAGACATGCAGCACTTAACGATATCATACGCCGGTCTCTTGCCACCGTCAACGTGCCAAGTCTACTTGAGCCGTCTGGTATTGCAAGAGACGATGGCAAGAGACCGGACGGTATGAGTTTGATTCCATGGAAGATGGGCCGGGTGCTGGTGTGGGATGCAACCTGTTCAGACACGCTGGCCCCTTCTGATCTACATGGAACAGAGCTGGTGTGGCTTGTGAAGCGGCTGAAAAAGCTAAAGTATGCAAATACAGGGGTCTAGAATCCGAATACATTGTTGTCCCTTTCGGTGTCGAGACCCTTGGTTCGTAGGGTCCTAGCGCTATAAGCCTTTTTAAGGAAATAGCAAAAAGGTTAATCGACGTCACAGGAGACCGAAGAGCTGGCTGCTATCTCGGACAAAGAATTAGTCTAGCTATTCAACGGGGAAACGCTGCCAGTATCTTCGGAACCTTGCCTAAAGGACCTCCTTTTAATAATATATTTTAGTTATTATAATATATATTTTTAAGGTTTTTAGTATTAGAATTAGAATTTAGAATGTTGTTCATTTTGTGTATATTGATAATAATAATAATATATATATATATATATATATATATATATATATTCCCGGATGACCGAAATTACATACTGATGAAACATAAATATTATTTTTGATCTTATTGACATAATAGAAAAAAAAACTGAACTGGTTATTTGAATAAAAAATCGTGAGTACAATTAGTTTAATTAAAATTTTCGTACTTTAAAAAATACTCGAAAAAAAAGGGCTCGAAATAATAGATTTTCTCACAAAAGAAGGGAACTGGAAAAAAAGGGAAAAAATGGGACAGAAGATAGGACGCGAAACAAGGCATTGCGATTTCGCGACGGCTCGATATCCACTTGAGCTATTACGATCATTAACACAGTGTCATAATTTATCTTCTTATATTGTAGCAGTTTTTCATTGCCTGAAAACACGGACCAAAAAACATTTTCCGAAAATAAATCCTAGCTAGATCGATTTATTGCCCCCGAAACTCCCTGGACACAAAATTTTATGAAAATTGTTGAATATAATATATATTTACTTTATTACGTTTAATTTACTTTATTATTTAATATATATATATATATATATATATATATATATATATATATATATATATATATATATATATATATTTACTTTATTACGAGCATGATGATAATCGAGCTTAATTTGAAAAGCATCTCTATATTGTATTTAGAAATTTAAGGTATTATTTGGTTGATTGTTTTGATTAGGTAAGGTTTCTCAATTGTATTCTTAAGCTTATGTCGTATAATATTTATTTTCATTTTCAATCTTACTGATTTAAAATTTAAATAATATTAGTGGGATTGTGACATTAAAATGTATGTAACAGTAATTGTAATACTTAATATAGCCGAGGGTTGGAACGTTATTTATGTCATTTTACCGAAATTGTGAACAAATTTGTATTACCAATATTGTACCTCACTTTGTTTTACTCATTACTATAATAATATGTTAGTATTAATAAGCCGACACAGTCCAAAGTATAAGTAAGATAAAGTAGCAATTGGCCGGCCGTATAGCTCAAAGAACCGGAAACCGATGGGGAAGAAAGGTTTTTGAACGGCAGCCTCTTACCGTCATGCGAAGAGTAGGGCATCTCCTCACTAGATGGAGTGACGACCCGGTAAGACATTCAGGAAGTCGATGGACGAATGCCACAAAGCACGCTCCTGAGTCACCTCAGGAGCGTGCTTTGTGGCATTCCTTGGGGAAAGCCTATGTTCTGTAATGTAATAAAAAGAGGCTGTAATGGTAATGATGATGATGGTGAATTACACATATGCCATTCCACGAGATTCGCTCAATCAACAAACATGATTATTTGTTTGTTTTTTGGGCGAATCTCTTCTAATAGTTGTTTCCTTCTGAAAGCTTACTGATGCAGAAAAAAATTATGAACAGATCAACTCACGAATTGTGAAATTGACTTCTAAATTTAATGTATTTTTGTGATTACGATTACGGGTTTCACGCCCAAAAATCTACTTTACGGAAAACTGTGTGAATCGTCTCACGAAGTTTCAGAATTAATCACTGTGCGACTATTACAAGCCTTAAAATTAATTAGGTCCGCGATGAGAACTAAAATGACTTTTATCTAGTTTGGTGTACCTCATTGCCTCCCTCAATTGCGTACACTTCACCGTCAGGTGCAAGTGGACTCCGCGATGGTCAATGTCTCCAGATGATGCATCGCTTAATGGTAAACACAAGTGTTATCAACGGTGGTTTGTTTTTGTTTTCTTGATATTGGGAGTAGTGGTGTAGGGGTTATTGGTGACGGAGATAGTGCACGTATATTACGTATACATTGCAGGAGGGAGGCGGTTGCTGTTCGAGATAGGGAGGATACGTTATTATTGTTCTTCACGCGAATCTCAGCTGATTTTATTTATCTGGTTTAATTTATAGTATTTTCGCAAAGTAATGGCTGATTCTATTAAATCTACTGTGTAACATTAGTTGGTGTCGTCAGCCCGAATGATAATAACTACAATAACCGTCCACACTTTTAGTTTTACAACGTTTGTCACACGTGTCTGAAGTAGTCAGATCTCAACATAAATTACACGCAAAGTCTTTCAATAAGTTTCTCTTTTTGCCTTTAAAATTAAAATAGAAAAAGCAAGACAAATATTGAATCTAACTATGTAGAATTATAAATTTTCTCTATGCATACAAACGTAATATGTAATTACTCTAAGAGATAGGAAGTCCTACAATAATTAGTGTTAAGTATAAAATTGATGTTTCTATTGATACGAGGAAATGTTTTATTCAAATATAATATTGTAAAACGTCCGTCAAGGTAAATTGTGATAATTGTGTCGTGACTAATTACTAGTTACCTTTTAAAAGATATATTAATGGTGAATGTATTTTTTGATGTATTATTATTGTAATTTGCTTATACCCTTATGTAATTGAATGTAACAAATTCTCTGCCTATCTACTATAAATCTTAAGTAAAATTATTCTATATGTTTATGAATTGTTGTTTTATTTTTGATTTTCAAGCACATACCTAACCTCAAATGATAATCAACCTCAATTTTATTATAATAGTCTACATGATGGTAGGCTGCTTATACCTGCAATAGACTGTAATTAAGGAATGCTAAAGACGTGTTTTCATCTCCGGCAAAACAGCCTGTAATGATACTATTGATGACTACATTAAGTGTTTGTTGTCAGAAATAGGTAAGATAGACACGCAGGCAGACAAGTAAAGAAAAAGATCGAAATAGTTTTATTTTCGCAGACATGCGTACGTATGTTTTAATTGCTGACCATTTTTAAATGATGTTTCTGCATCGCGTAATTCACTTAAGGCGAGCTCTACCACAGCTAAATCAAATAAAGGAATAATGTTATAAAAATATTCCGACGATTATAACGAATTATGCGCACGGGATAATAATATGAATGATTTGACAGGTAACATTAATCTTGACATACATCAATTTTTGGGGGACGGTCATGATCATGAAACGTAAATCATCCTTCCTCTTCTTAACACACACGCGCAGGCTACTGTAGTCAATAGACACATCATGTAGCCAACTTTAAATAGAGAAGGCTACAGATGCGCGCGAGATGGAATGCCTGTATTGAATTGTGTGTTGTGGTTAATGCTGTAATTATACTAGATCTCTGTACCTTTTTGACCACAACACATCAGTGCAGACACTGATATTTGTTGGTAGAAATAGATGAGTGGGTGGACCTACACTAATGGATCGACAGCTACCTGAAACCGAAACTCAGAATTCTATTTATGTTGTAAAAGTTGCTCCAAAAGAATTTCCCAAGTTACAAAATTATAGATTTCTATGATATTTATGCCGAGATAATTTTAACGCTTTGCCTGAAAAGGAATAAGGGAAGAATGATTTATACCCGAGTAGCAGGTGTCAAGGTGCGGTCGGCAGGGGTGATACTGCAGATGTGTGCGAAAGCGTTATCATAGCTCTGCATACATGAACGTGGAATACAATGGGATTTAATTTCGAGTCCCACATAACCTGTCCTAGCCCTGTGGTGTGCGCAGGCAAGATGATGGTTATGATGCATAGTTTTCCTTTATTATTATTTGACTCTCATAGTGGTACGTAAAATAAAAAGGCACGAATAGAAGACCGAAGTAATAGTATAAACACTGTATTATACGGGATTCTATCTTATTCTCTCGCAGGCTAAATTTTACATATGTATATTCTGTTTATCATCGAGTTTCAAATCACAACGATTCTAAAGAAGTTTTCACTTAAAAAAATATTTCGAGGATAAACGTGTTTCGGCGAAATCCTTAATCTCCATTACTCTCTTACAAACGAGAGAAAGCCTGTGCTCTAACAGCGAGAATATTGTAGCTTGTTACTTTACTGGTTACTATATTGCGTTAACAGCAGCGGTTCTAAGTCCACCAGCCAACATAAGCCATTGCAAATGTACACAAAGGAATAATATATTGTTATTTATATATTCTTCTTTTGAAGGAATAAATCAGTCATGGTTATCCATGACTGGGAAGATAGATCCAATGCTAAGGGGTAAGCCTGATCTAGAAACAGACGCTGCAGATGATCACCGAGTATTCTGACTATGTATAAATGAGACTACACACGTGTAGTAGGGAGAAAAGACCCTTGTTAGAGAGACCCTTTTTACTGGAAACAAGGCATTCCGTCGTAGTCCTCAGGAGTGACAACGCATCTGCGTTTTGATTCTTAATCGAAGATAAATGTATATGTCTATGGGCCACAGCATCCACTTACAATCTGGTAGACTTTGTGCTCATGGTTATATCGCCGTGTTTCGTGTTTATAATAAGCAATAAAAAGCGGAGACGCTTTTAACCAGTAACGGAACATTTAATCTTGTTTCCTAGTTACAATAATTGAGATGCAATCTTCAACAGGTAGGCATGTAAACAGAGACTGGACATCAAAACTGACCATGGTTTTATTGTCAGTAAGACGTAGGTTTTATATCTCACTGACATGTCAGTTATTAGTTAAGTAAAATTAAGTTATAAGTTAAACTAAATGAGATAAAACCCATAAAATCAGACTTATACAATCTCTAATTCCACGTAAATATAAGCAATCATTACCTCAAATTGTATATTACGTTCATAATATAGAACATGGCATTTGTGTTTCTACTGCCCTACATCATCCCGTGGGTGTCGTGAAAGACGACAGAAAAATGAAAGGGAAGATAGGCAGCAGCATCCTTCTATCGACAACTCAAAATAAAAAATATGGTTGCCAACCTGCCCGCCAAACGTAGTGATTATGGCAATAGAGGCATAATATGGGGGAGGCCTATAATCAGCAGAGGAGTTTTGATAGGCTATAATGATTATTATGATGATTATGAAAGTAATAAAAAAGGTAATATTACAGAAAATATCATTTAAAGTAAGTAAATAAAGATACAAACACTCAAAGCTCAAAGGTAATGGATATCGTAACTAAAAACTCGCTGTAGATTGACTCAAAGCTGAAACAGTTTGTAATTGTTTGCTCTCGCTACAAAGTGATGTAAAATAAAAATACATACAATATCACTTGGAAGTTTGAACGCATGTGTATTCGCCACTGCTTCAATACAGTCCAGAAAGTCATTTAATATTTTGTTTTCATTTTTATCATTACGTTGAAAACATTTAATGGAGTTTTCAAACTGTATAAATCAATGCGAATATTTGCTTCTCAAAGAATATTTCATAATTTTCAGAAACAAGATAAGTGTTTTTTGGATCGCTTACCGCTACGCTAACATGGGGACAGTTCTCAATTCGACTGTATGCGTTCTTTTTTCTACGTAAGCTACGCAATATCTCGGTAATTTGTGAAACAATTATAATGAGCTTCTAACGCCTAAACACTCAAACGCTACTTAATTTCAGACGCCGTAAAGTCTCGTGTTGTCTCTATCATTTTAAGTCAAAGTGACTGTGACACTTCGAGACTTAAAGATATCTTCAAATTGAGTAGTGTTTGACTAATTGGCCATAAGGCTTCTTTAACTCTTCTCTACACCACACCTCAGCACCCACTTCAGAAGCTATTATGTGAAAATTATTTTAAATATTTTGAAGTCTACCTATTGTGGTAGCATGACGGACTAATCACTCTATAAAAGAGAGGAACACAATAATATAGAAATAGTCGAAAACAATAGTGGTGTCGCAGTCATTTTGACGTAAAGTGATAGAGACAGCAAGAGACTTAGCGGCATCTTAAAATTGAGCAATGTTTGACTATTTGAGCATAAAAACCTCTCATACACCACTGACTCTATAAGAGCCTAGAAGTAGAAAGTACATAAACTGTACCTGTGCTATGGCGGTATCATCTCGACTCTTAGAATTCAGAGGAGGCCTGCGCGCAGCTGTGGAACGTATATAGGCTGTAACTTTATTTTTTATTATTCCTTTATTTTTTATGATAATATTTTTTTATAATAACTTTTTGTGTGAAGTTGACTGCTGATGCTGAGCATTTACCATCAGGATGACAGTTGTCTCGTTTTTGACTATTATGTTATAAGAATATAGATTTTTTTATAGGAAAGGGTGACAAACTGCTGGTGAATGGTTGCTGTGGCCCATAGACATCTACATCTATCTTCTATTACGAATCTAAATGCAGATGCGTTGTCACCCGTGATGACTAAGATGGAATGTCCCGTTTCCAGTAAAAAGGATCTCCGGTTCTCTACACTCACCATACGAAACACAGCAGCATTAAGCTACTATTTTACTTTGTTATTCTGTGAAAGCGTGGTCCTTCTCCGGTCAAGCCGACCCATACGAGCTACAACTATATTACTAATGTAATTGTAGCATGGCTCTACCACGTAAAGATGGACTAAAACCGTCATAGCAATGGAAATGTAATAAAATTATGTAAGGAGCGTCTATTAGTTACGCAATTTGTACAAATCTTCCTAAATCTCATTTAAATTATATTCTTTGAAAGAAAATCTCGGAGATTAGAGATAATACTTTATTAAAACTTTCTGATATGTGATAATTGTCCTCAAGTGTGTAAAAGAATCAAATAAACCATATAATCCCGTAGGTGTCGTAAGAGGCGACAGAGGGGCGCTGAAACAGGAAATTGGCAGTTAGCATTTTCCTGTAAACGACACAATATTAATGAAAAAAAAAACTTGTTTTGTTATTCCGCCTACCAAGCGTAGCAACCATGGGAGGAAAGCCTTTGTTCCATATTGTGAGTTTCCTGCCGCGCTAGTGAGAATTGGGAATTACAGCGTGTCAGTCAATCGTGATATATGTATCAGTAGTATTATCGCTTCGCTTAGGAATAAATGAAATATATTGAAGCAAAAACCTCTGGTGGCGATGTAAGACTATCCACTGTCCCATATCTTCCCGTGGGTGTAGTGACATGAACTACTGGACCCTCCATTAATATGTAACTTGATGCGTTCGTTAATTTTTCTGCAAATTGTTCACGAAAAATCCATCTTAGTAGTCTACAGCACTGGGTTTGTAACAGACAACGGAGGTATTTAAGTTGACACTAAAATAAAGCATCCATTAAGATAAAAACAAAAACAAATCCAATTTAAATTAAAATCTAACTGTTATCTTCTTTTGAATAAAAGTAAAGACAAAACTCTTTACTTTTATTAAATGAAAGCGTGCCATTTTTGTTTGTTTCTAAATCAACTCCGCTTCGGAAGGAAAAATGAAGAACAAGAAAAGCATATTTTTTGTAAAGTATTTTTTTTATTGAGCTTTGATTTTAAACGGTGTTGAAACCCTATCTATCCACTTGTTCGTAGACTAGTTTTGCCGTTGTTACCTCTTGATAACCGTGGAACTAAGGTGAAAATGAATTTTCTTAATAAACTCGGCGGGTGATTTCATTTAAACAAATAACTGCTACAATTTCCATTAGGGTCGATTAGATACAGGATGCCTAGAAATTTTTTTTAACCTTACGCCACACTAAGCCACTGCGCCAGGGTGACGTCGTCTGGTCCTGCTATCGTTAATCGGCACATCAAAGGCAAATCCTTACTACGATGCGTGAGGCCCGTGTCCAGTGCACTTTAATGGGATGATAAAGTAATGGCCTGTTCTCATTTTTTGTCAATATGCCATAGTTACCATATTCAAATAACAGTGTTATTGTTATACAAATGCTTTGCGTTCTATTTTAAGTAACGAGATGATATTGCTGGTGATGAATTAGTTAGTTGGTCAAAAAGAGTCCATATTCACTAGGTCGGTCGCAACTAGTTTGGATTAGTTGGTACTGTTAGCCTTTTGGCTTTCATAGGTTTATTGGTCACAGGGCTCTCGGCCTGAAAGGCCGCGAGCTATTTTTTATAGGATAGATTGAAAAACGAGCACACAGTCCACCTGATGGTAAGTGGTTGCTGTGGCCCATAGACATCTACATCTATCGTCGATTACGAATCAAAATGCTGATGCGTTGTTATCCGTGAAGACTAAGATGGAATGCCTCGTTTCCAGTAAAAAGGGTATCCGGTTCTCTACACTCACCATACGAAACACAACAGCATTAAGCTACTATTTTACGCTGGTTTCTGTGAGAGCGTGGTCTTCCCTGGCCGAGCCGACCCATTCGTGCTACAACTATACTACTAATAAAACTGCAGCATGACTCTTTCATGTATAAAAGCTTAAAATAAAAATGGTAAATTTAAGTCATCCTGCATTGTTACTTACGTGTACGTGTGTTGTACATGTTCACCTGAATGTCAGTTGAAATTGCACGTAAATGTGTTTGTTATCTAACGGCCATCCGAAAAGGGGGTGCTGGCCCCGGCTTTGACTGGTTTCGGGATTCCTATAAGGACCGCTTCATTTCAAACATCTAGGAAGGAACCGCTGGAGAGAAAGGCGTTAAAAGTGACCCACTAGGAAACAAACAAGTGGCGCTGAGAGTGATTTAAGTACCCTGTTGCTAATGCCGCCGGGTGCTGATTTATTTTTAAGGTTTTTATTTGCTTCTGTGACTTCATTAACAGTCGCAAGTTCTAAGAAGTCGTCCGTGGATAGTAATGCAGACCTACGCTCGACTTCCGCTTCGATCTCTGCGCGGTGGGCGGGATCTATGGGTTCGCTAGAAGGAGTGTATTGACTCTTAATGTCCGCTGGTTCGTTTTTCATTCGTCAGGCAAATCGGTTTCTGCCTAATAAGAGGTAGCATAGGTGAAGATTTAGCCATTTCTTTAGCCAGCTTATGCGGTACCTTGTCACCAGCTGATTAGTGACCGCCAGTACGGTTTCAGTCGCGTTCGCTCAGCTGGTGATCTTCTAGGTTACCTAACTCATAAATGGACGAAGGCAGTAAAGTCCAAAGGGGAGGCGTCCGCCGTTAGTTTACGTTGTCGTGAACGCCTTCGATCGGGTTTGGCACAAAGCGCTTCTTACGTAGTTTCCTTCCTATGGGCTTCCCGAGAAATTGTGCAATTGATTCACCAGTTTTCTTGCTGATCGGAGAATCAAGGTTGTAGTAGACGGTGCATGCTCCGATTACAAGCCCATTAACGCTGGTATTCCACAAGACTGGGTGCTATCTCCAACGCTGATTCTTCTGCATATCAATGACATGTTGCAAATCGGTAGCATTCATTGCTATGCAGACGACAGCACTGGTGATGCTTTATACACCGGCCGTACTAATATTTCTCGGGAAAACGTCGCCTAGTACCGGGATAAACTTGGGTCTGAAGTCGAGATTCTGTTGAATAAAATCTCGGACTGGAGGCGACTAAATCTAGTCCAGTTTAATCCCCAAAAGACACAAGTTTGCGCGTTTACCGCTAAAAGAACCCCTTCGTCGTATCTCCTCAGTTTCAAGGCACTCCCTTTGTTGCCTCAGCCTGTATCGGAATCATCGGCGTCGACATGTCGAGTGACGTGCAGTTTAGTGGTCTCTTGGAAGATAAGGTCAAATTAGCCCCTAAAAAGGTTAGCGTGCTCAGCAGAGCGGGACAGTATTTCATGCCGGTTCACCGCCTCCAACTTTACAAGATGCGGATTCGGCCGCACATCAAAATTATTAAAACTAATTAATCATCATTTTATACGCCAAAGAGAAAATTATTGTAAGACTATCTACAGTCTGTGTCCACCATATACATGATAAGCTTACATTTAATCCAAGGAGGTTAGAGAACAGGAGAACGATCGATTCGTGCTGAAGTATAGCCCGCCTATCCCTAAAAATTTGTAGAATTTATAGCCACGCTGCCGTTGGTAAGTAGTATTTGCGAAGTATTTTTTTTTTAATTTTTGTCAAAAGGAAACTTTAAAAAATGGTGGAATATTGTAATAAAAATAAAAATAATAATAAATCAATATTAATTAATAATTTATATTTGTAATAATTTATAATAATTAAAATTATACAAAACATAATTTGTAAATTATTTATTAATAAACAATAACAATAAATAATAATCATTCAGTTATTTTCTTTTTTATTTGAATGATATTATAATCATTTCAAACTAGCGCACAACAGCCCGCTTTTATTGAGACAACTTAGCAATCGCTGCGCCTCACTTATATTATTGTCCATATTTCTGGGACACTATTTTCTACAGCGATCGTTCTCCTGTTCTCTAACCTCCACGATTTAGTCACAATTCTCAATAACTGATTTTGCTGGAATTTGACAACCATTGACAACTTATGTATGTAAACATGTTTTTGTTACTTGAATCATACACAATACACTTATTTCAATTTATTGACAATACTCCTTGAAACAAATCAGAAAATTAGAATAAGAACGAAAAAAATGATATTTAGCAAACGAACTTATATAACAACTTGGTTATTTATGTTACACGGTATATTTTAACATTAATTGTACAACAAAAATTATACAAAATAAAATTTAAAATGCGATTCAATGATCATAAAAATAAAACAGTTTCCTACTTACTTACTTATATTCACGCACAATCCCTAACGGGGTAGCCAGAGAGAACAGATCGCCAAGTGTCACGATCCTTACATACCTCTTTCGCTTCTTTCAGGTTCATTATCTTCTTCATACATGTATGTCTAGAGTATCCGAGTACTCTTGACCTTCCCTTCTTCGAGTAATTTGCTCATATGGTCTTCGAAAGTTAGTCTCGGTCTACCTCGACACCTTTTAATATTTACTTTCGCGCTATATATTTTCTTCACCATTCGGTCTTCACTCATTCGCTCAACGTGCCCAAACCATTGGAGTACGCCCCTATCATTTTTTTGTTATAAGGTCGTCTTTCTATCCTGCCATATTGCGAATCTCTTCGTTTCGCTTTCGGTCGGCTATGGTAACGCCGTACATTCTATGTAGAGATCACATCTCCACTGCATTCAACTTGCTTTTATGCTACTTCTGGCATACCCAGGTTTCACTGCCATGTAACAAAGTCGGTACCAACACTGCGTTATGTATTGCAAGGCGTGCACTCACGTTTCACGTGTTCACTACGTCTTGCCTTTTGACTAACGCATTCAGGACACCATCGACTTTGTTCCCGGCAGCGACACGCCTGTCCACATCTAAATCACATCTTCCATCCCGGCTGAAAGCACTCCCCAAGCATACAGTTTCATTTACCTGTTCTGATTTACCCATATTTCGCATTTCGTTTTCTCTTCGTCCTTTTCAAATACCAGAACCTTAGTTTTATTAGCATTTAAACGGAGAACTTCAATTTCATATTCCTCTTTCACACACGTGACTAATGCCTGTAGCTGAGCTCTGCTCTGCTTCTTATAGTGCAATAAGTACTGCATCATCAGCATACAGCAGACAATTTACTTCAATGTCTCCCAATTTCACACCTAAACAGCTATTTTTCAGCTTCTGTAAGCAGCTGTCGAGATACAGTATGAACAGCCAGGAAGACATGACAAAACCCTGTTTTACACCCGCTTTGACGCTAAACGAGGGTGACAGGTCATGCCCTACCAGCACACAGGCTTTACAGTCATAGTAAAATGATCAGCCCTTAACATCATCCACACCATATTCCGGCAACAGTTCCCACATTTCTCCTTTATCATCTTTCTCCAGATCCACAAAAGCACAGAAAATCCTCTGGTTAACAGTTAGAAGCTTTTCCGTGATCATGCGGAGAGAAAACTTGTCGTGCATCCTCTTCCGGGTCTAAATCCGCATTGTGCCTCCCATAAGAATCTTTCCGATTTCTCTTGCATACTACGTGTCAAAACCTTCGAGTAAACTTTACTTGCTAAACTGGTCAAGCTGATCGACCGATAGCACCCGCTGTCAAAATGTGAACCTTTACCTTTATATAAAGGCACAATGACCGCGGATCGCCAATCATCCGGGACACCTCCCGTCCGCCAGCACAAATTGCACAGCGGATGGAAGCTGTCCCAGACGCGAGACCCACCGTACTTGACCATTTCAGCAGTAATTCTGTCTAGTCCCGCATCCTTACCACATTTCAAACTTCGAATCGCACGTTCAATCTCTTTCATGCTGATGACATCAGTGTCATCGAGGTCCGTGTCTGGCGTGCCAGTCACGGCGTCACCCCCGGATCCTTCACTAAGATCATGACACACATACATTTCTCTATAAAATGCGCTCAATCGCTGCATGGCGTCCGATTTTTCTGAGAGGACGTCATTGGTTTTCGAAAGCATTTTGTTCATTATTAAGGCGTCGCACCACTCCGGGACCTTCCAACCTCTTTCCAAAAGAGTTTGGAGTTTTCCTTAAAGTTGTGCGACAACCTTTCGTCCGCTTCTATTCTACACCTTTCACGTACTTCCTCAATCAATGTTTTCGCATGAACTTTCTGCAGCTTATATCTTTCTGTCATCTTCTCTCTCATATGCTTATCGTTACTAGTAGAGGCCAAGTGTCTAACCATGCTTTTTTTCTTCTTTTTTACAGCTTCTCTCACTTCATCATTCCACCATGAATCTCTTCTTTTAAAACAGTTTCAATAATGATAACAAATGAACAAATGACATGAAATCAATGAGATGGCACAAACAGTCAAAACACATCTAAAAATTATGCAGAACACACACCTTACTTCTTTATTGTTACACATGTTACTTCTTTATTGCAGGTCACCGAGACCGCTTAGTGTCTTTACTTTGAATCGGTGCAGGAACCTCTGGTTGCCTCATTATGTTTACATCTGGCTGCCTCATTCTGCAGTTTGACAATGGATTATGAAGATTTACCACTCTATTCTTTACATGCGATGTGACCGTAGGTACGCCATCCAAAGAGAGATCAGAAGGACCAGCTGTGGGAAACCTTGTTATTAAAACGTGGAGCTGCTCTTGAGTTGTAATCTTCTCACGGCCACTGTGGAATGTTTGATGTAGATAGCTCCATCGAATGTCCATACATTTCTCATGCCAAAATGTTTTCGAGCCTTTGTGTGAATTGATTGTCGTGTTCTCGTCGGAAATTCACATACGGAGAAAGCAGAAACTTTTAATTTAGTTTTTCCACACCTCAGTTTTTATATGATGATTGTGAAAAATACAACAACGGGCCTAATCCTATCATTTTTGTATGCCGAGCCATTGGCATTGCTCTAAGCAGGTACCAGTAATGTGTGAGAGACCCATTTTGGAGTACATCAATTCCAGTACTTCATGCTGTATATCCAATCCTGAAGCCTCAGGAACGCCATTAAAAAGAAGGGCATTTTGCCGTTGCCGCATACTAATTGTATCAAAACCTTTCAGACAATTATTGATCTGAATTATTGATTTTTAAGAAGATTAAACACAGAACAAACTAAATCACTGAAAGCATAAAACTCCTCATTAAGCTGTACAAAAGTTGGGTTGGTTGGAGTCGATGCAACTTTCAGTTTTTGCTCAAACTCTGCCATCTTCAAGATCCGACTCTCTTCAGGTTGTCTTTGTATATTTTCCACGTTAGATGTATTTGCCATTATTGTAGTTTCAGAGGAACAAAAGTAAATAATTGCTTGAAGTGATCACGCTAGTTTTATTCATCTATTGGTGAATCGTGTAAGTACTTTAAAGGAACATAATTTTATGAAAAACTTGTTTTCGAAAGATATTGTAAAGTAATATTTTAATAACTGAAATGAAAACTGTATAAATTATATTATATTAAATAAATATTTACGAGAGATCCAAACCTGCTGTCACTCATTTGACACCTACCCACCATAATATATAACTTGAGAGATAGGATCGTTTTTATACCAATAAGTGACCTTCAATATTTTTTTACCGTGAATTTGTAAAGCACATAAGATTTTAAAGAAACAGAAATAGATTTTTTTATTCAACATGGATTATAAATAATACATATTGAAAGTCACATTTTTTCATTAGCACTGGTTCGCAAAAAAGCCTCTGTCCTGGGAAGAAACAGCAAGAAACCCAGCGGGACTATATTTTTTTTTAAATAAGAGCTTACAATCACGTACCTTACAAGCGATCACCCTTTCCAGGGGTTAATATTATCCATAAATTTTTTAATATTATAATAACCCTTTTTATAAAAACTTAGCTTAATAAAGTTTTTGAACTTTGTGCATGTCAAATTTTGTATATTTAATGGGATTTTGTTGTAAAACCGAATACATCGCCCCAAGAATAAATTACATGTTCAGTGAAGTCGCGTAACTGGTACTACTAGCGTGTGTCTGTTCCCAGTATTTACAGAATGAATGTCACTTATTTTTGCAAAACTACTTTTATTTTTGTGTACGTAACATTACATTTTCATAAATGTATTGAGTTAATATATTAATTTCTTTGAATTTTTGTTTAAGCGACTCTCTAGGTTTGAGTCATATAATGTCCTAATAGCCTATTTATTTATAACAAATATAATTTTAGTATCAGTCACGGGTCCCTATAGCAAAATACCATACGACAATATGCTTTGGCTGAAGTAAACTATTCTAGCTGTTTCAACACTAGCAAGAGTTCTCTTCTTTTTCACAACGTATGCTGCAGAACTGAGTTTGCTATGGTGGTATGAACAAGACTCAGCTCCTCCCCATTTAAAATTACTTGTGAAGCACTCTTTTTCAGTCTCATAACAGTTTTTCATATTTTCTACCTCAAATGAATATAATTTAAATTTATAATTCATTTTTTACCTTACATATATTTATATATTTTTTTTATAATTTTAGTTTTAATTAACTTTTGCACTTTCCTAACATATTTAATATTTTTTATGTTTTTCTTTAATTTTCTTTTACTGCATGAAATACTTTCTGCTGTTCTTGATGTGACAAAATCATAACCAGTCAAATCGATTGATCGGTTATTGTGGAGGGTTGCAATGTTTTGAAGATTAATATTCTATGAGCTCATTGAACAGACTTTAAGTTTGGGACGCTTTCAAGTTATCTATGTATTGTTTTAATTGCACAATCTGCTCATTAGCTTCACTTAACTGTAACTGCAATGCAGCAGTTAATCTGAGTTATTCCTCATATTCCTTGCTGCATCGGTCAAACTCATCGACTATTCCCTGAAGCTAATCCTTTTCTTTTAAAACACTCGTCTTTATGCAACTTAACCATATCACTTTTAGCTGAGTATTTTGGCAATTATATTTATTATTTCCTTTTCGTTGACATCCCTTTCTTTAAGCAATAGCTGACACTGCTCCTTTGACGCCTTAAGTTCTATAAACGCCATTTTAAATTGGTTCTCCATTTGGCGCGTTTTGGCGTTGCATGTATTTATTTTAGTATCATGTGTAAATAGCAAAAGAAAACAAAGAAACAAAAAGAGCAAACATCTAGATTTGTGGGTTTATTTACAGGTCTCAAAAAAAATTATCAGTAAGTGTTGTTTCGGATTTCCATTCAAACTGAAATCCGAAACAACACTTACTTAAAAAGTAAATCTTAAATATTGAAGGGATAACAAGGATTACACTTACAGAAGGTTTAAACGATGTTTGTATCGTTACAGCTGTCACTTTTAGCTGAAACAGAAAACACTATTTAATTAAAATACTTATGACTTTTATTTATTTTACAAACACAATTAAGTCCTATTTATCAACTGTAACTAGAAATTGAGGTGGTTATTATCATTTTACAATATTTAATTTTTTTAAATAAAATACTGTAAGTTAATTTTTCAGTACGCGACACGAACTCGATCCCCATTGGCACCACTAAAATTGTTCATTGCAACTTTAGGAGTTCTGCTCGGTGGTAATAGAAAAAATCATTGACGAAACCTGCATACATTAATACAATAACACTAGTTATAGGGATTTTATCGCATTTAATCGTAAATTTATTAAATTTCAAATATCATTATAAATATAATATTTAAAAGTTAAAGGAAGCATTCGTTAACTATGACATACGAATGTATCAGGACGTCAAATATCGCACTCTACCTTCCCTCCATGACCAAGGGTACACACAAAAGTTCGAAAGTTCGGGAATTAAATTTTAAATTTAACGCGATAAAATTCATAATATTAGTTTAATTCAATCATAATTCAACTTTTAAGTAAAACAGAATTAATAATAATATAAATGATTTTTTTAAATTTATTAATATTAATGAGAAGACAAACAAAATAGAGAGTTATATAAAGAGAATATTATATTTTACTTTAGTGCTTAATATAATTTACGTGTCAGCAAATGAAGAGTAGATTAGTTAGCTGGCCGGCTCAAAGAAGTGCCAACCGATGGGGAAGAAAGGTTCCCCAGTGGCAGCCTCGAACCAGTAGACGGAGTGTATGGCGGCCTCCCACTAGATGGAGTGACGACCTGGTAAGACATGCGTGAAGTCGATGGGTGCAAGTGGCTTAAAACCGTGCTTTGTGGCATTCCTTTAGGGAAGCCTATGTTCAGCAGTTTACTTGTGAAGGGCTCTGAAGGTGATAATGATGAAATAAGGACCATAGGAACTTGAGCATGAACTTGAACATGAGGACTAGGATGGAATGTCTCATTACTCCCTATGCTCAATAGCATGATGCTATTTTACGCTGGTATTTTATTATTATTTATAAATGCTAGTAATGAAGAAGCACGAGAGTAGAATAAACGCAGTAGAAATGCGGTCGTTAAGGAGTATGTTATGGCTGAATCTGAATGGCAGGTTAAGAAATTGTGTAATAAGAGAAGAGTATGGTTTGCAAGATGATGTTGTGACCAGGATTAAGAAAGGAATGTTTCGGTGGTTTGGTCATGTGAAAAGAATGAATGAGGAAAGAGTGACAAAGAAATTTTATGGTGCAGAAATGAATGGCAGAGTCGGAAAGGGACGTCCTAGGCGAAAATTTATCGACCAAATTGGCGATTTATTGAAAACTGGCCAAATTAGGAGTACCCTTAACCGACGAGCATGTATTCGTAGGTGTATGGATGTGAAGGAGGCAAGAGAGGTGTGTCAGGATCGTGCCAAATGGAAGTCTGTAGTCTCTGCCTACCCCTCTGGGTGACAGGCGTGAGTGTTTATGTATTTATGTATGCTAGTAATGTTAGGAATTCCAATCTCCTGCTTATTTCTGACAGCAAATATTATATAGCGATGTCATTGAAATTATGCTTTGGATTAAGAGGTAGGATTATAGAGATCCAGAATAATTATAAGCTGTGAGGCATTCCGTCTTAGTCCTTAGAGGTAACATCGCATCTGTAGCCTGCTTTGTTTGTCCACGGAATGTGCCCACTTTCCGTCATGTGGTCTGCAATTGCTAACTACAGGGCTACGTACCTCGAAGTACTGGGTTTGTTCCCAGAGATAATGGCGATTTCAAAAAGTGTTTATGATTCCTCAGCTCGAATAACGTTAATTCCTGCTTATACGCGGTGGAGGTTTTACGTTGTAGAGCTCTGGTTATATTATAGTCGTAGCACCAGTACCATCTATTTTACCAATACCAAAATGAAATAGCAGCTCAACGCTGCTGTGTTTCATATGGTGAGTGTAGAGAATCAGAGGCCTTTTTTACTGAAAACGAGACATTCCATCTTAGTCCTCAGGGGTGACAACGCATCTGCATGATGGATCTTAATCGAGGACGAATGTAGATGTCTATAGTCCTCAGAATCCACTTATCATTAGTTGCACTGTATACTTATTTGTCAGATATATTCTATAAAAAAAAGTACGGAAAATACGCGATCAGTCGTGGAGTTGTGGAATGTTTAAGTTATAAAAAATCTACTTAATTAAATATGTTAACTTTTTTTTTGATATTGTGTTCGATAAAAAATACTTAAAAACAACCCTTACTTGACACGGTATTACAGTCAAGTTTTCCACTGTTTTCATTCCACGTAAAGACGTGCAGGTTCATTTGTGAAATGGATGTGTTCGGACGTGGACGCTCCGGTGGATTTAATACTTTACGAGGTGATGGCATAAGCCAAATAACTATTGAAGTATGGATTCCATACTGTGTAGTCTTTGCTTAAAACATTTACTTTGAGCTTTATTAGTTTTAAAGAGGATTTTTAGCCGACTTCGTAAAATGAAAATACTTTTTTGTATGTATGTTACGCGATATCTTTATGAATTATTAATTGATTTTAATGATCTATTTATTAAAAGGTTCATTCTTGAAAGCCTGCCCCATATAAATTTGAAAAAAAAATCCACCTCTCCAGGTCGCAAAGTAGGGGATCAAGTTTTTAATGTAAGTATTCAGACGACATTGATTTTGTGATACTCCTTAAGTCCACTCAAAAGATTAAAAAATAACTTTTAGTAAAGAGTAAAATTCGTTGAAAAAACTAAATAGAATAAAATAAATTCACGTTTGAAGGTGGTTTTTTTATTTTATTGTTACAGTAACAGTCTATCAGAAGTCCACTGCTGGACATAGGCCTCCACGTACATGGTCTCATAAGTGGGATATTTGTTATAGTTGTCACTCTTGGTTGGTAACCTCAGTTTATTTTATTTGTTATTAGTAAGACGCTGCTGCCCATCTCCTGGTTTATTACCCTCTGTCGCTTCCTACGACAGCCACGGGACGACATGGGACAGTGGATACTCTTACACCGGCACTACACGGTTGTTAACATGAGCCGAATTAATACATAAATCCTTTCCTTCTTCTCCATTCACCCGTAAAACCCCACGGCTGGACATGGGTGAAATAGCGGAAGTAATGCTGCGTTTCGTATCAAGAGAGTAGATACCCGGAGACCCTGGGCTACACCGCACCTGATGTATATTGGCTGCAACAACTACTTTCCTTTCGCATGCCATTCCATTCCATTTTAAAAAAAAAAAAACAATTTCATTTGGTTTAGCATTATGAAATAAATATATTTACAAAAATTGTTGAAATACCAAGGAAAGCGTTTTATAGGCATCCGATATTATAAAACAACGTAGAGGAAATAAAAGTAATAAAAATAAATTTTGAGTCACGTTTAACAGAATATAAAAAAATCTCTAGAAATAAGAAAATTTAAAGCAGCGTTGAATAGTACAGCGACGAGCAAGGATATTATATCATACTATGGTAACGTCTTCGCTTTTGCTTTGAATTAAATTAAGGCTGTTTTCACTTAATAAAAGAGTAATATCAAATCAACATGGAACACGAGGTATTTGGTCGTTTCTATTCTTGCATTTCCCGTTGCAAATCCAGCGCCTAGGACTCGCGCCGGCCCACCCTCCTCCCCTTTATTCACACAGCTTTCAGGGCAGATTTTGCAGCAACTTAATGATTTAAGCCTGTTTCATGTTTTGATACAGTTTATAAGGGTTTCGAGAAATGTAAGCATTGTCCCTTAATTAGGAATTTAAAAATAATAAAGTTACCGATATTTATACTGGACATTAATGATTGTAGTACTAAGACATTGTAGTATTAAAAACCATACCGTGCTATAAAAAAATATTTTTAACAACCGTGTATTTCAGATGGGTGGAACCGCTGCGTTTCTTGCTGGTTCTTCTCAGGACAGGGAACTTTTTACGAACTAGTGATGAAAGAAAAAATTACCTTTAAAAAAGAATTGTTTATAATCTATGTTGAATAAAAATTATTTTATTCTATTCTATTTATAGGTAAAGGAGATGTAAACGGCAAATGTTGCACTCATAGAAGCTGACAACGTAGATATCATTTTAGAAAAAAAGTTCTTAACGTAATGTACTGGAAATTCTTGTCAAGAAGTCGTACTTTCTTACAAAATTACGAAATGCAAACTATATTAGTTCGTAAAAATTCGTTCATTCAAAAATATTCGAATTGGGTTCTTCTCCATAAATAAACTTTCATAGTGAATCAACCAACATCGTTCATAATTTCAAAACTTATACGTCTAATTTTTACAAAATATCGTGTATTGATACATTGCTTCAGATTTAATGCTTATGCTTATAGATTATTAATATTTGTAAGTGGTAGAGCCACGGTGGGCTCGAACGGGGATGGAACACGCTCTCAGAATTCCAGCGTAAAATAGCAGGTGACTGTGAAGCATTCCGTCTCAATCCTTAGTGGTGACAACACATCTGCATTTTGATTATTAATTGAGGATAGATGTAGATGTCTATAAGCCACAGCATCTGTTTAACATTAAGTGAACTGTAAGCTCGTTTGCATGCCTTATTCTATAACGTAATACATAAAAATATTCTTTAACCATCAAACCGAGACTATCAATAAACTATGTCTTGTAATGAGAATGACTTTCAGTAATATAATATACTCGTATTTAACAGTATTGGATAAACAGATCGACCGTGGCGAAAGCTTGATCCAACCGAACAATTTCTTAGTTTAACGAAAAATCATCGTTCGGCTAGTAAAGAGAGTGGTTGTGTACAACTTTTGCCCCGCGCTATTACACATAATCTTTTTACTAATATCAGTTTAATTAGTAGTGTAACACAGTTGTTTTTTGCGTGCAATTAAGTGGCATCTAATTATTAATACTCCACAAATCAGTGTTTCTTACCTTCTCTCGCGCCGCTGCTCCTGGTCGTATCTGAGGGGTACCTCACCCCCGCGAGATAACAACAGTTGCTATTTTTCGTCTTTGTCTTCTGCAATCCGAGAAACTAATATTGGTCGTGTCTGCGTTGTTTGTTATATACAATGGCACTCCAGCGCACGCCGCCTAACATATTCTCATCGAATCCTGACATATCGGTGTCGGTAGACAAAGAATCTTTGGTAAATATACGCAAACGTAAGCAACCGGAATGCGAAATTGGAGAAGATGTGTTCGCGTGTTTCGAGCGTAGGTTCGAGCAACAGACGAAATTATGGAATGATAAAATTTTTGACAGTATTTCAGAAGCTATTAACTCGGCATTTACCAATCAGCTATCAAATATTACCTCAAACTTATTTCAGATTAATAGTTGTTTAAAACAATTGACAGACGATAACGACATAATGAAGAAATCGCTATCTGAAACAAATATACGTCTCACAGAAATGGAGAGGTCTTTTAGCTGTTCCTCTCAGAGACAGGACTTATTTGATAGCCGGTTACAAGCACTAGAAGTTTGTAGTTCTCAAAACACTGAATTATCCACTCAGATACAAAATCTTGAATTAAAAATTCAATACATGGAACAACAGGCCAGACGGAATAATCTTGAGATATCTGGCATCCCTGAAAAGTCAAATGAAGACCTGTCCCTTTATTTAAGAAATATTACTAATTTTCTGGGAGTTGAGCTGTCTTCTAATGACGTTATCCATATTACTAGAACTCGCCCATTTAATGCGGTTTCTGGACGTCCAAAAGCTATTGTCGTAAAGCTGAGTTCTCAATTATTACGGGACACCATTCTGTCTGCTGTTCGTACCAAGAAAGGACTGAGGTTGAGTGATATAGGTTTTCCTGGTGAAATGAAGAAGATTTACTTAAATGAACATCTCACACCAGCCAACAAGTTATTATATAAAAGTACAAGGGAAAAAGCAAAAGTCGCTCAATACAAATTTGTATGGATACGTGATGGCAAGATTTTTGTTAGGAAGAATGATATTAGTCCGTCCTTGTGTATAAAAAACTCTGTAGATCTTCAAAAAGTAATTTGACTATTTTATAGTTTATTCTTCATAAAACTTGCTCATCTAATGTGTCTTCGTAGTTTTTATATGATTTATCAATGCTTGTTATTACTTATAATGTTATGTACCACATCCTACGGTAAGGAATATTGTTATTATTGTTATAATATTTTTATTATCATCTTATTCCATTTGTTTTTATCTAAATTCGCATATTATATTTTTTTATTGTTGTTATTTATATATTCTATAATAATATTCTATTCTACCTATTTCCCACTAACTTTTAAATATTATTCTATAAATCGTTACTATTTCATACCAGTATTAAACTTGGAACATACTCCTACAATTAACTTTGAGAATATAAACATTTTTACTTATTTTTACTTAACCGTTAATTATTTTTCATACGTCCTTAATACTTATAAAATCAAATTAAGTTTAGGTTTTTTAAGACAAATAAAGTACCAATTAATTACTCTTGTTAATTATTATTTGACATTGGGGGCCCGAGTATATGGGAAGTTAATGAAAAAACTTTATAAGTTCAAATTTATTCCTTAACTATGAATATTACTAAGTTAAATATTTTTTACCAAAACGTTCGTGGCCTCCGTACGAAATGCTTAGATTTGTATAATAATATTTTATCGTGTGATTATAATTTAATACTTTTGTCTGAAACTTGGCTGCAGAGTGATATTCTTGATAGCGAAGTTTGTGATGGTAGGTTCGATATTTTTCGCTGTGACCGTGACTTAGCAACAACGGAAAAAAGGACGGGTGGAGGGGTAATGATCTGTACTCGAAGAGAACTATGCGCTACGCGTCGTAATGATTGGGATTGTAAAGGATTTGAATCATTATGTGTGAGTCTATCGGCACGTTTTCTCAATTCAAATTGTAACTTGAATATTATTTCAGTTTATATACCACCAAATGATAACATATTAACCGATTGTATTTATGAATTCCGAAATAATTTTGAACGCTTTTACCTACTGGCACCTTCTGACCATTATCTTATGGTTGGCGATTTTAACGTACCTTGTTTAAAATGGAGCTCCTCAGGATGGTCGACAATACATTCTGGCCGAGCTGATATTCAAAAAGCTGCCAGTGTTTTGGCCGAGGATTTATGTTTTTTTGGCATGAATCAATATAATTTGCTCCCTAACCGTTGTAACAATATACTGGATCTATGTTTCTCAAACTTATGCTTCGAAATCAACCATTCTGACCCTTTGTCTAAAGTCGACACCTTACACCCACCTTTTACCATTGATATACATTTATATACACAGACATTTTTGTAAAACCTTTTAAAGAACATTTTCACTCAAAACACAATTTCCGTAAATGTAATTATGTTAACATAAATAACTTTTTAAAAAGAGTAGACTGGGATCAATTATTATTAAACACAAATACAGTCGACCAAGCCGTTGAGATTTTTTATGAAAAACTCCACGAATGTTTTACTTTATTTGTACCACTATCTTCCCAAATTAGTAATCGTTACCCGTGTTGGTACAGCCTCGCACTTATTGAAATAATTCGTGAAAAATTTAATGCACACAAAAAAATGGAAAAAATTTAACAACCCTCGTGATTATGAGGAGTTTAAACTTCTCAGGGATAGACTACATAGAACAAAAATAAAATGTTTTGATGACTTTATTCGTAATACTGAGAAAAATTTAAAGAATTCGCCTAAGTATTTCTGGAAATTTGTTAAGTCTAAAAAGGGAAGATCTAATTATCCTCGTAATTTTACCCTAAATAACGTTATTTACACGGAGGGACAGGATATTTACTCTGCCTTTAATGCCTTCTTTCAAAGTGTATTTGCTGTTTCTCCTTTGACTGATTCTAGTTCACACTTTTGTAATACTGTCTCTTCGTCATGGAGTGATGATATCTCTCAAATTGACGTTTCTCAGGATTTTATACTAACATATCTGAAAAACTTAGACACCTATAAGGGAGCGGGTTACGATGGAGTACCTCCAGTTTTTCTGTCAGCCTGCGCCGAGAGTCTTAGTTATCCAATTACGTTGCTCTTTAAGCTTTCTTTAATGTGTGTTTCCCACACTTTGGAAAAAGGCATATATAATACCGGTTCATAAAAAAGGTTCTAAAACAAAAATTGATAATTACCGTCCAATTTCTATTCTCAGTACAATTGCTAAAATATTTGAGAGACTTATATTTAATAAAATTTATGCTACAATAGTTAGACACATCCCGAGTACGCAACATGGTTTTCTGAAAAAGCGTTCTACTATTTCCAATCTTGCAAATTTCACTAATTATGTTCTTCATGAAATGGAAGGTGGCAGTCAAGTTGACGTGATCTACACCGACTTTGAAAAAGCCTTCGACCGTGTGGATCACGTCATACTTCTTCAGAAGCTGCAGTCCCTCGGCATTCATGGGGACTTACTGAGATGGATTAGATCTTATTTGACTAACCGCTCTCAAGCTGTGGTTCTAGGCGGTTATAGGTCAGATTTCGTAACGGTTCCCTCTGGTGTTCCTCAAGGTTCCCACCTTGGTCCTCTCTTTTACAACGGTTATATTTATGATATATGTCAATATATAAAAAATTCTCAACATTTACTTTATGCTGATGATAAAAAAATATATCTGCGTGTACGCACTATCAAGGACTGTGAACTAATTCAAAATGACTTAAATATATTACACCATTACTATGTCGCTAATAAAATCACGGTAAATGTTGGTAAGTGTCAGTGTATTTCATTTACGCGGAAAAATAATCCCATAGTTTTTTCATACAATTTCAATGGTGTTGTAATCGAGAGGACTACGGTGGTGCGCGATCTTGGCGTATATTTTGACTCCCGTATGTCAATGAATGAGCATATTGATGCTATTTGCAGTAAAGCGTTTCGTAATTTGGGATTTGTAGCAAGAACTTGTCTTCCTTTCTCTAATCCTCAAAGTCTAAAAGTAGTATATTTCGCATATGTAAGATCTATATTAGAGTACTCCTCTCAAATATGGTCGCCATTTTATGCTAAATATGTTCATAAAATTGAAAGGATTCAAAATAAGTTCATTTCCCATCTAAATTTTAAAATTAGACGTTCTGGCTCTTCATATAGAGACGATTGCAGATTTTACGGTCTGTTAATGCTTGAAGAAAGACGTATTCTGCTGGATATGGGGCTTTTATTCGATATATTACACGGAGGAATTGACTGCCCTGACTTATTGGCTTTCATTAAATTTAATGTCCCATTGAAACGTACCAGACATACCAGAAACTCTTTGTTTTACATCCCCTTTCACCCGACCAATTATGGGAAAAACAATGTTCTAACGCGTTTAGTAGCAACTTATGACAAAAAAATTAGCGCAATTGATCCTTTTAATAATACTAAAAGTGGATTTAAAAAATAAAATTAACAAGTTTTTATTCTATGCAGCTGAAGGTAATCAGTAAATTGTAATTAAAATAGTACCTAAATTAATATTTGTGCCCTCGTTTCATACTGTTATTATGTATGTATATGTATATGTATGTATGTATTTATGTATATATATGTGTATGTATATATATATATGTATATATGTATGTACGTGTATCTGTGTATGTATGTATGTATATATTAGTGTCTCTTTTTAATTTTTTATCTATTTTATATAATAACAATAACACCAAAGTATATTTGCATTTATAGATTCATATTTGTGTGTTTGTAAGTGTAATTATGTATGTCTTTTGTACGTATATACATCTGTACTTGTATATATATGTACGTCATGATGGTAATATTATTACTTCAATTAATTTGTTACTGTTTAGTAATAGTTCTTACCGATTTTATTTTGTAGTGTATTAGATTTTCAGTGTTATGTTTGGTTATCTACTTTGGGGATAACTATAATTGGCTTTTTCATGTTTAATTATTTAAGTAATATTGTTTAAGTATTAATAAGCTGTTGTTATCCTGAATAAATAAATAAATAAAAAGAACTTATATGTACGTTCGCATGTACATCGATTTTAAGATTAATATTGTACTTATTTCATTCAAGCTCCTGGAAATGCTAATCATTGTAAGGCATTAATATCTTAATGCTCCATACAACAAGTCCACAACGAAGCGGCACGCACACATACGCGCCTTTGTAAACTGTAACCTGTAACATACAGCACACAGATACGAGTGAGCTGCACCGAACGCATCGCCCTAGCAATGGTCCGGGCGAGGTGTTCTATTCTCATGACAGGATCTAAAACAGAATAACATTTTATACGTGGTAGAGCCATGCTGCAATTAAATTAGTAGTATAGATGTAGTCGAATGTCGAATGGGTCGGCTCGACTGGGGAAGGACCACGCTCTCATAGAATACCAGCATAAAATAGTAGCTTAATGCTGCTATGTTTCCTATGGTGAGTGTAGATAATCAGAGACCCTTTTTACTGGAAACGAGGCATTCCATCTTAGTCCTCACGGGTGACCACGCATCTGCATTTTGATTTGTAATCGAGGATAGATGTAGATGTCTATGGGCCGCAGCAACCACTTACCATCACGTGGACTGTGTGCTCGTTTGTCACCCTATCGTATATTAAAAAAATCGCCAAAATATTGAACGCTTTTTCTTGTGGTTATAGACTTGATTACACACATCATCATGACCATCATCATCATCATTACACCCTATCACAAGTAATTTGCCTGACAATTGCTCAGCTTGCTTTCTTGTATTACTATATCAGCTTACTGATCCGTTGGGTTATGTACAACATCTGTTTTCATGTTTTGTGGTATACGTGACGAGAAGATATTTTGTAACTTCTCGAACGTGACGAATTGAGTTGGATCCATCGATTGATTTCATTTATAGACTTGTTCGAAGTTGGACTTACTGTAACTGTAACAACTTTGAGTGTAATGCTCCCAACAACTACCAGCATAGGTATAATATGGACGTTACATAAGTTACATTTGTTTTGACTATATTCATTATAAGACCCATTCTTTGGGAATCACTATACACTATAGTTTTATCCTGTCGCTATTATCATGAAAACATTTACACTTCGAAACACCCAGATTCAAGATAATTTTACATCATGTAAATAGTCTTCTTTGGTGCAAACGAAATTACCAATGTTCCTATTTGGCGTTAAATTATTTGACGTCTGATTTGTTAGTAGACCCTCGATTCCTAGTACCGAGGTAGCTCGTCCGGGCTCAGTTATAGTTGCATCCATAAAATCTTATTCATAAGTTACAGTATATTTTATTGGATATATATTGCCTGCGTCGGGGTTGAGTGGACATGACACTCCTTTGATTTTTATAAGCTATTTAAAAAGGCAAAACATAAAGTAGTTTGTTTTCTTAGTTGAGTGGAATATTTTATTGAAAGCACTTTAGAATAGCGTTCTTTAAAATAATAAGGCGATTATCAAGGAGGAATTTTTTTGTAGTGAAATCTTTGTAAACAATTTAAATTAGTATATTTGGCCTTTTCCATTCAGTATTACCTATCTTTAAAATAAAACTAAGTAACGTAGATATGCACTGAGAAAAAAATGGAAAAGAAACTAAGAAAGAGGTGAACAATTATATATTATCAACAAAAACTTCAAAGATTAGGAGTCTACTATAATTCTTTTGCCGTGTACTTAGCGTTTTACTACTTAATGGCGTTAATGAATTCCAGTTACGTTTCAGAGGTGTATGAGGCTATTAAGAGAAAAGTCACGAAAAATCCAACGGCTTTGGATATATGGCTAAATAACCATATATCTGCCAACCGTGTATCGCCAAGCACTTTTGCTAAACTTCAAATTTAAAAACTTAACTTTATAACACAGACGAATTGATTTTAACTTCCTCACAAAATAAGTTGTCCTAATTAATGGCATTTATACCTGTACGTGTAAAAAGAACCTACAATTCCACATATTAAATTAATGAAATATATTTGTCTCTCTTTTTCTAGTTTAATTTTCAAGTAAGCAAAAGCGACCAATCTATTGAAAATTTTACGTGTAATTCATGCGTGAAAATAGAAATGTCAAGTGGTCATATTTTTAGTCTCTTTTTACTATGCTTAAGCGGAAGAGGAATAGATAGTTATTTTTGTATCATTCGGTAATGCAAGAGCCTTGAGTCTTTGACCCACTTTAAACTTTATTTCAGCTTTTGCAAATCGCGTTTTTTATTGTTATTGCTATGTTGTATGTGTTCTTCTTTAAACTCGCGTTAAAATCAGTTACTCGACTCCAAAGAGTCGGTAACACCTTCATGGGGCAAGGTATACGCTTTTACAACAAAGGCCCAGAAAATATGCAGACCTTATCTGTATATCTAAAGGTTTAAAATATTTAATAAGCAAAAATTACTTAGTAAAGGTTATTATACTACTAAAGAGCACATGATGGATAATCACCCCTGGGAATGAGGTGATCGCTATCATGCTATTTCTAAATGATTTCGTAACAATTGTATAAGATGTTATATTGTAAATTGTTCCTTAAAACAAAGTCTTGCTATGTTTCTTGCTGCTTTTTCCCAGGACAGAGGTTTTTTTCTAATCCGGTGGTATAAGTGAAAATGACTTTCAATTAGTCAATTGTAAATGATTCTATTATATTCTAATGAAAACTCTGTAATTACACTGGCTCTAAAACCACTTCAGATCGGAATACAGTAGAGCACGCACTGCACTAAGGCGGCAGAAGTGTAAGAGATAAGTGAATGAAACGCAGCCGAATTCCCATGACAAAGAAAGTCTAAGTCTACACCTAGTAAACAGCCAGCCAGTAAGGGCCTTCCACTATTAAAATAGCAATACATAAATAAAAACCGTATACAAGTTGTGGGTCGCAGGGTTGACCCCCAACGATGACCGCAACATTTATTTAAGCCTGTCTTTGTGTCTGCGCCGCCATTCTGTTTGCCCGGGAGCATATTAATTGGATTATTTGATAGTTTGGAAACAACATTGTTTTTAAGTACTGTCACTATCTATGCGAGTATTAATTTATTGTATAACCTTAGCTACTGTCTGTGTGGTTTGAATGAAAATGGATATTTTCTTAATCCTTATTTATTTATGTATTTATTACTAACTTATGCCCGTGGTTTTGTCTGACATCTGACATCATTTAGACTCACACTGACATCATTTAAAAAACATCACTTCACATTTTCACAGACTTCGTCCGCATAGTTAACAAAAAATAGTTAAAATTAATATTTTTGTTTCTACAACCCCACATTGAATCATTTAAAGAAGTTGCTGACTAGGATTTCTTTCACGTGAAATCAAAATGCTGATTTATGACATGACATAATACATTAAAATGCCGTTACATTAACAACTACGCTAGGTTTCTGTTCGTCAATAACTCATCAACGATATGCTTTAACTTTGAAAGATTTTTAAAATACCAACTGACCGTAAAATTGATATGGCTTAATTACGTTGCCCAAGTTGCAGTAAATACTTCCCATTTACTGCATGTAATTTAATTTAGTATAGAAATTACTCTATAGTAAAACTGATCTGTAATGTATATTTCTTTTTTATTTTCCGCCAGTACGTGTAACTTTTTGGGCGTTCGATACTCTCAAAAAAGCAATATGCACCTGACCATGCAATAAACAAAGGGACAAACGAATACCCGCCACTTTGTCTGACTCTGGGATTTATTAACGGTGTTGAATTCAACGGGAATTGCAGCCTTTTATATTGAAATGATAGAATATTTGAAATGATCGGAATGCGGGGAATCGAAACACACTCCACTTTAGCTATTCCAATCTGTGTCCTTTATAATATTTCTCCTCAGCTCTGAGATGCACAGTCGCGTGCCGTTGCACTATCACGGTGAATCAAGGTTATGCAGCAGCAGGACTAAGACTCCAATTTTTATCTCCAGCCAATGCGAATGCGCGCCCGTTAAGCCAAAGGAGTTGAGACGCTCGACTGAGTTGGCAGTACTGTAGCCGCTGACGGTATACCAGTATCAAGCAATGAGTACCGCGATCCTTTATTTTACAATTATTTATTTATTTTATAAACTGATTCCATTTTTTCTCACCAAGAGAGAACTGACTTTTTTATAGAATAAGCGTGACAAAAGAGCTCTCAGTCCATACTATAGTACTGTGGCTCATAGAAATATACATCTATACCATTACGATTTTAAATGTCACCCTTGAGGGCTAACATGGAATGCCCCGTACCCAATAAAAAAGATCTTTGGTTCTCTACACTCGCCGTACGAAACACAGCAGCTGTGTATTTTACGTTGGTATTCTGTGAGAGCGTGGTACTCACCTGGCTTAGTGGTCCCATTGGTGCTACAATCATAATTTAGCTGCAGGATGGCTCTACAACGTTGATCCTTTTACAGAACCAATGTTAATTATGAATATTATTCATTGGGAACAATATTTAACATGGAAAAACTCGTGCAATTGGTGCATGACATGATGTTCACAAAGATAGCAATATCAGTTATACCACATAACTTCAAGCACCGAAATATATATAATATACATACACTACATATGAATCATCTATCCAATGTCGATAGACTACAATATTGCTTCTACAAAGGTACTCTGTGATTGCTCTATTTGTGTTCATGACAGTGCAAACTAATGGACGCACGAATTTGAACGGCTTCCCTTACATATATTTTTTATTGGATTCAAAGCGAGCGTTTGAGCGAAATTGGAGCTTTGACAGATTTTTGTTTAATGCATAGGCACGTGAAGCATTAAGTGGTTCATATGGGCAAATATATGAATTATTTTTAACCCACTGAAAAAAGGAGTTTCTCGATTCGACCGTATGTTAGAGTATGGTAGAGCCATGTTGTAATTATATTAGTAGTGTGCTTGTAGCACGAATGGATCGGCTCGACCGGGGAAGGACCACGCTCTCACAGAATACCAGCGTAAAATACTAGCTTGTTGCTGTGTTGTTTCGTATGGTGAATGTAGAGAACCACAGCATCCACTGATCATTAAATCACTAATTTTGTTTGTCAACCTATCCTGAAAAAAGCAAAGTTTCACTCCTAAGAGCGGGGTTGAAGTTTTACCGTTACTGTTACAGTTTATTAAAGTCCACTGCTATAAATAGACCTCCCTCATGATTGCCTCATAGGGAGGATATTTACCATAGTGGCCACGCTTGGCAGGCGGGTTTGCAACCAGTATTTTTAATTATTATTAGGACGCCTCTTATGACACCCATAGGACGGTATTTGGTAGTGATAAAAAAAACTATGTCGTAGTGGTATAAGTATAAAGCGATACACATATAGGCGCCGCGCACGTTAGCTACCTAGCGACATGGACATTGATGGAATTGTGTAAACTGCACCGAATCATGTCACCTCGGCAACGGCCCGGGCGTAGAGTAACTTATATAAACGCCCGGGTAAAGGGCTCCACTGTAACAACTTTAATGAAGTTTGCAGCGGCGTGAAATCAAAATACGATTAATAAGACAGCGTTATTCAATGATTTGTTCCAGTTGACATTTAGGTAAATAATAAATCACACTAATTGTAATACACTTTCATTTATTATAGCATATAAAAAAATTACAACTCTGAACAAAGGCCTCTCCCATGGAATTACCTTGCGATAGTATTGAAGCTTCATACGCGAGTGGGCAACCCCTGATTTTTGTTATCACGATGCTGCTACCTATTTCGTATTCAGTTTCCCTCTGTTGCGGATTTTATTGCGTATATTAACTAATTTAAGGTCCTAATGTAATAATTAAAATTTTAATCTGGAGGTGAAAGGTGGTTAATGTGACTATGTGATGGGTGCTGTATAGTGCACGAAACTTCGGGAATATAAAATACCTAAGATAATATACACGATAAAATCCGTAAACACTAGTTTTATTTGAACGAACTCATCAATAATAATCCTTATGACCCTTAAGTGTTTTAAAATATGATTTTCTAGCTCAGAAACAGAACTTTTTGAGTTGAGTTAAGCTGAATACCATGGGCCAAAAACCTAGTGCAACATCGTCACAACATCTCGTTAGGGAGTATTCATGAGGAATTTCCAACCGAAAAAAGTTTACGAAGTAAGTTAGTTGTTGTGGTTAAAAGAAAATCAATTGTTGCTGTCGGTTTCCATGTTGCCGTCCTGCAGTACCGGCCATTTCAAACCAAAATAATTTTTGATTAGTAGAATGTCGACTCCAAAAACTATATCATTACGAAGTCTCTCTGGTGCAAAGTATAATTGTTTTATCCGCTACTTATTTTGCTTATCTTAATCTGGGGTCACGCCAAGTCGAGCGAAAAAGCGGTACGGCCGTACCATACTTTTCTCGAAGCAGTTCAGACCATATTCGACCCCCCTATAACTTTGTTGTGATTAAAACTAGCAGCCTGAATTTTCAATAACCAAGCAGGTATTGTATAAATATGGTATGTTTAAGAATTATAAATAGTCAAAGTTTCTTAATTTTGTCACTCACTGACTGACCGATCATCAAAACTCTAAGGCACTTCTAGCAGACATAGAAGCTTCAAATTTAGAATACAATTAGTGTTAGGTTGATCAATAACTTTTCGGAATAGGACACTTATCAAGAATAAGTTATACAAATGCGTACTATTTTTTTTTCCGAATCATAAAAGTGTTAGTAGCAAAGGCCAGAAAAACTATAAATGACATTGCTTTTGTATGTATGAGAGGTTGATAGCGAATTCATCAAGCATTATTTTGTAACCGACATACTTTTCTTGTATCGTGTACGGTTTCCTTTAAAACTGGTTGGTGCTTCGGGACACTTTATAGAGGTGGGGGTGTGGGGGATTCTCACCCGGAAAGGGATGTAGAGTGGATAAAATTTTACTTTTCTCTTAAAGTTCATATGCCGATAGAAAAAAGTACTCCATAAGTTTTGCCATTTTTTCATACATTGCTATCTAAGGCTAGCCGCGCACTGGTGATTTTTGTCACCGTGACTGTTTCGTCACTAATATCAAGTCCGTGGATATTATGTATGGAGATGCGCGTATGTTACGACTTAACAACTGGGTGACATTTTCGTTTTTATTTTGGAAACGTGATAAAACTTTAATGTCACGGTGTCAATAATTACCAGTGCGCGGCTAGCTTTAAATGCTTGAACTGGGTGTCATGTCATGTCGCGCAGCTCAGTCACGTGATATACGCAGGTGAAACCGCGGGGCACAGCTAGTTTGGGAATAATATGGAATGCCAACTTTCGAGTAAAAACGGTCTCCAATTTTTGTTACACCGTTAATATTTGTTTTTTTTCCCCGCCCGAACCAACCTATTCGTACCGCAGACATAATACGCGGCAGCTAAATTAACCTACTAACTTTCTAAACTGTCTTTTTACCTGATAAAGCCAAACCAAGTATAAAGTTTGTTTAAAATTTATTTTGTATCTCCCATTATGTATTTTTGAGTAGTAGTTTCGATAACATACAATAGCAAATTACGTGAATATCGCTTTTGATTGAATGAAATAACTGACGTCGCTGAAATATTCCGCTCGGAAACAATGCAGAGGAATTTGATATCAGTTTATTAGCAGAAAGCTGCAGTCACTAGTAATTCCGGTACCAATATTTGCATAGCTATGCGCCTCTGTATATAGTATTCATTGCGCTTGAACGCCCTTTGTACGTCTGTCTTTGTCAGTGTGGATATTCACAGTGCATGGCTATATGACTGCTGATTTTACTTTAGCATTCGATTTGGGTTTGTGCTCTACCTTTGTCATAAACGTATAATTAAATGAGTCTAACTAACTCGCCGGGAGCTCATATTTATTTACTTACTGATTTACTTTGTGCTCAGCTTTAAAGAAAAATATCGTAAGGAACTTTAAGAAATAAAATATATTTAATGGATACTAAGTCTGGGGAATGAAGTTCCAGCTGCAGCCACGCCGCAGATCTGTTGGGCCGTCCCAGATACCAGGCTAAATTAATATATTGGTGCTATGTTTCATATGCTTAATGACTACATTCGGTCATCCTTTTTACTGGTAATGAAGCATTCAATCTTAGTCCTCAAGGGTAACAACGCATTTGAATTTTAATACTTAATCAAGGACATATACGTGGTAGAGTCACGCTGTAGCTATATTAGGGTTGTATCACGAATGGGTCGGCTCGACCGGGGAAGGACCACGCTCTCACACAATAACAGCGTAAAATAGCAGCTTAATACTGCTATGTTTCGAATGATGAGTGTAGAGAACCGGAGACCCTTTTTTACTGGAAATGAGGCATTCCATCTTAGTCCTCAGAAGTGGCAACGCATTTGCATTTTAATTCTTATTCGAGGATAAATGTAAATGTCTGTGGGCCACAGCATCCACTTACCATCAGGTGGACTGTGTGCTTGTTTGTCACCCATATCATATAAAAAAAAACTTTCTTCATTATCATCATTAGCTCGTAAACACCTACTGCTGGACATTACCTCTCCCGCTGCAGAGCGGATTTATCTTGAACGTCACGCTTGGCAGGTGGATTGTCGAACGCAGTACTGTTTCACATCCTTGATAATGCTGCCCATTGCCATTACGCCTGGTGTAGTATATTTTACGCCTGGCGTAAATGGGGTGGTGATATCTGCCACCTATCGGAAGCTATAAGGTGTTGGTGGCATTTTCCACAGTCGGGTTATGGATCTTCTTACGCTGCCACCACACTAGAAAGAAGTAGAACATCATTAATTTAACATTAATCTATTGTTTGACTAAAAGAACAATGTTCCTGTTTTTCGCTGTAATGTGTGACTCAAAGCAAAAAAGCTTGAACATTTTGTAACTGTTCGCCCTCGCTACTAAGCGATGTCGAAATCAAAATACATACCATGTATTCCGTGCATTTGACACTCCTCTGTTTCAATACAGTCCAGAAAGTTATTTAATATTTTCGTTTTATACGCACTTTGAAAACATTTAATGGAATTTTCAAACTGTATAAAGCAATGCGAATATTTGCTTGACAAAGGGATATCTCATAGCGTTGAGAATCTTCTAGACAAGTGTTATTGTGTACGCATATCTTCTTGCAGACTTTAATGATTACAGTGTTATTTAGCCGACTCAAAAATGGAGGTAGTTTTCAATTTATTTTCTTTTTTTTGTGTGTAAAAAAGTTAAAGTTATAGCCTATATAGGTCCCACTGCTGGGAAAATAGGCCTCCTCTCACTTCTGCAATGGTTTATGGGCAAGGAAATGTCCGCCGCGTTACCCCACTGCATGTTGGCTAACTACACATGTCATTAAAATCTTTGGCACCAACGAAATTGTTAATTGCAATTTTAAGTGCTGATTTACCACGTATTTCTTCCAATAGGTGATGACGGCAAAGAAAATATATCGGTCATGTCGGTCCATGGGATGGATATAGATCCATCTAGATGGGGCTCCTTTTTATTTAGGCGTGCGTCTAAGTTAGTAGGCAATACCGTCTGGGCTATTTTCAGTAGCCAAGCAACAATGCACCTTCTATTGGGTTCCGGTTTAAAGGATAAAAGAGGAGTACTGTTTGGGGGAATTTCATCTTAGTTCTAGGTATTAAATTATCGGTTTAAATTTATTCTGGTATTAATATAAGTCAATGGGTATTAATCGAAACAAAACTGTAAATTATGATGACAAACATGTAAATAATGACAACTCTAAAAAATCAATATTAATTTTTCTTAAGCATCGAATATTGTACGTACAGATGTTTTGATAGGCGTGCGTAGTGCATTGAGACTGACTGTCAAAATGTATTTTTTAGATTTCGTTGAGTCATTTAAGTCTGTGTATTGATAGTATTGGTGAACTTTTCAACGCGAGCACATTACAACCTATTAAAAGTCCTCTGCTGATCATATGCCTCGCCTATAAATTTCCTTTTATATTTATAGATGTTATTTGGAAGACGTTGCTGCCAATCCCCTGGTTTGTTTCTCTTTGTCGCCTGTTTTGACACCTACGGGACATTACGAGTTAGTAGATATATACACCACTTCTTAATGGTCAGTGGTATATTTTAAGACATTTGAAGTTCGCCAATACTTACTGGGGCAGCACGACGGACTAATCACTCTATAACCGTCTCAGAAAAGAGAGGAACCTAATTAAATTAAATAATCCTGGTTTCTCAATTATTGTAATCAACGTGTTAGTTATCGTGGTGTCGCAGTCATTTTAAATTAAAGTGATAGAGACAGCACGAGACTTAGCTGTATCTTAAAAATGAGCGGTGTTTGACTAATTCAGCATGAAACCCTCTAACCCACCACCAACTCTTTAAGAGCCCAGAAGTAGGTATATCACAGGTACAGACTGTAACTGTGCTATGGCGGGATTATCTCGACTTTCAGAAATGAGAGGAGGTCTGCGCTCAGCTGTGGTACGTATATAGGCTGTTACTTTATTTTTTTATTTTTTCTCCATGTCTATAACTTTTTTTATGAATTTGGTTGCCGCTATACGTGTGCTGCAGTAGTACTTACCATAAGGATGACAGTTGGCTCGGATTTCACTATTATGTTATAAAATTACAGATGGACTATTGGACTATAACATATATGTAATTATGTGGCATTCAATATATCTCGTGTCTACCCATCTCTGATGAAGTCCGCTTACCCGCATGTAGTTTCTGTCTCGTATATAAGTATCTCAGGAGAGAGGCGTTCGCCTTAAATTTTATAGTCCGCGAAGCAGGTTGCTATCTCCGACACCAGTGACATTGTTATTTGAATTTTTGAGTACTAATTTTTTTAAAACCATTGTAAGGAAACGAGCATTAAAGTCCGTCTTCACTCATTGAGGCAGTGCGGTGGATTCATTCCTAGACATAAACACTCATAGCAGTGGAAATGAAATAAAATTATGTTAGGAGCATCTATTAATTACACAATTATTGCAAATATTCCTAAATCTCATTTTAAGGATATTCTTTCAAAGAAAACCTCAGAGATTAGAGGTAATTCATACTTTATTACAAATTGCTAATACGGGATAATTGTGCACCGTAAGAGAATCCATTACACCATATAATCCCGTAAGTGTCGTAAAAGACGCCCGAGCGATGCTGAAATAGAAACAGCCAGTAGTATTTTCCTGAAAAAAAAACTCTATATTAATTTTAAAAAAAACTACAATTCAGACCCGCCTACCAAGCGTAACAACCATGGGGTTACCCTTTGTTCTGCACTGGGAGTTTCCTGCCGCACTGGTGAGAATTGGGAATTACTGCGTATCAGTCAATAGTGATATGTGTATCAGTATTATCGCTTTGCTTAGGAATTTAATGGAATATAATGAAGCAAAGCCTGTGCCTGTGCCTGTGCCTGTGTGTGTGTGTGTGTGTGTGTGTGTGTGTGTGTGTGTGTGTGTGTGTGTGTGTGTGTGTGCGATGCGTGGGGGGTGTGCGTGTGTGTGAGTTTGTGGTGTGTGCTTGGGGCGTGCGTGCGTGCGTGCGCGAGCGTGCAGTGGTGGTGCGTGCGTGCGTGCTTGCGTGCGTATGTGCGTGCGTGCGTTTGCGTGTGCGTGTGCGTGTGCATGTGCGTGTGCGTGTGCGTGTGCGTGTGCGTGTGCGTGTGCGTGTGCGTGTGCATGTGAGTGTGCGTGTGCGTGTGCGTGTGCGTGTGCGTGTGCGTGTGCGTGTGCGTGTGCGTGTGCGTGTGCGTGTGCCTGTGCGTGTGCGAGTACGAGTGCGCGTGCGTGTGCGTGTGCGTGTGCGTGTGCGTGTGGACTGTGTGCTCGTTTGTCACCCGTACTCTATAAAAAAAAAATTGAGGATAAATGTACATGTCTATAGGTCACAGCATCACTCACTCACTCATATTCTATAAAAAAAGTACGCAAAATACGAGTTCCGTCGAGGTGTTGCAATAAACTATACCTTGTACCATTAAGATATACAAAATCTACGTATTTTCGTTTTTGTTACTCTTTTTGATAAAATAAATAAATACTAAAAATAAACGACGTTGTCGACACGGTATTACAATCATATTTTGTAAAGTCCATTGTTTTCTACGTGGAGACGTGCAGGTTAATTTGTGAAATGGATGCGTTCGGTCGTCGACGCTCCGGTGGATTTAATCCTCTACGAGGTGGTGGCATAAGCCAAATAACTATTGAATTTTGGACGCTCTACTGTGTAGTCTGTGCTTAAAACATTAACTCCGAGCTTTATTATTTTTAAAGAGGATTTTCAGCCTCTTCATAGAAGGAAGAGACTTTTTTCGATGTATGTTACGCGATATCTTTATCAATTGTTAACTGATTTTGATGAGTCTTTTATTAAAAAGGTTCATTCTTGAGAGGTTGCTCAATATAAGTTTGGAGAATAATTCCACCCCTCAAGATGCCAAAATAGGGGATGAAGTTTTTAATGCAATGACATTGAGATCGTGTCACTTCTTAGTCCACTCAAAAGGGTAAATAATAACTTTTAATAAACGTGAAAATTAAAAGTGGTTTAAAAAAATAAATAGAATAAAATAAATTCACGTTTGAAGGTAGCGTTTACATTTTAGCATTACCGTTACAGTGTATAAGAAGTCCACTGCTGGACATAGGCCTCCCCATACGTGGTCTTATAAATTGGATATTTGTCACAGTTGCCACTCTAGGTTGGTAACCTAAGGTTTTTATTTTTATTTGTTATTGGGAAGTCGCTGTTACCCAGCTCCTGGTTTGTTTCCCTATGTCGCCTCCTACGACACCCACGGGATAAAATGGGATAGTGGATATTCTTACACCAACACTACACGGTTGTTAACATGAGGCGAATTAATATACAAATCCTTTACTTCTTCTTCATTAACCCGTACAACTCCAAATAAAAAATAGCAAATAGCAGAATAATGCTGCGTTTCATATGGTGAGAGTAGACAAACGGAGACCCTAGGTTACACCGCGTATGAAGTTATATATTGGCTGCAATAACCATTTTCCTTTCGCTTGTCATCTTCATTCTATAAAAAAGTAATTAAAAAACCAATTTCATTTGGTTTAGCATTATGAAATAAATATATTTATAAAAATTATTGAAATACCAAGGAAAGAGTTTTATAGACATCTAGTATATAAAACAACGCAAAGGAAATAAAAGGAATAAAAATAAATTTTGAGTCACGTTAAACATAATGTATATATGTTTAATCCAAGATATACCTACTTGGCGAATTGTAAACAGAATTTGTGGCAAATTTACCGAAACACTAGATGAATGGTAAAGCATTTAACTTCAAAAGTAAAATAAAAGATATCTCTAAAATAATGAAATTTAAAGCTGCGTTGAATGGTTGTTTAATGTTCATAGACATTTCAGCGACGAGCAAGGTTATAATATCATATCATGATAACGTCTTCGCTTTTGCTTTGAATTAAATCAAGGCTTTTTCCGCTTACAACATCAAAATAAAAGAGTAATATCAAAGCAAAATGGAACACGAGCTATTTCCTCGTTTCAATTTTACTTGCATTCCCCTTGCAAATCCAGCGCCTAGGGCTCGCGCCCACCCACCCTCCTCCATTTAATTCACACAGCTTTCAGGCAGACTTTGCAGCAATTAAATGATTTAAGCCTGCTTCGTGTTTTGACACAGTTAACAATGGTTTCGAGAATTGTAAGCATTATCCCTTAATAATGAATTTAAAAATAATAAAGGTACCGATATTTATACTGTACCTTAATGATTGTGGTACTAAGACATTATAGTATTAAAAACCATACCGTGCTATAAAAATATTTTTATCAATCGTGTATTTCAGATGGATGGAACCACTGGGTGCTGCTGGTTCTTCTCAGGACGGGGAATTTTTACGAACCAGTGATGAAAGAAAAATGACCTTCAAAATGAATTATTTATATTTTTCTATATTATAAATGAATAAAAATTATTCTATTCTATTCTATTTATAGGTAAAGGAGATGTAAGCGGCAGGTGTTGCACTCATTGAAACTTGCCACGTAGATAACATTTGAAAAAAAATAAAGTTCTTATTAACGTAATGTACTGGAAATTCTTATCGAGAAGTCGTACTCTAACAAACATACTAACATACTATATTAGTTGTCGAGTTTGCAAAAATATTCTAATTGAGATCTTCTTGATAAATAAACTTTCATGGTGAATCAACATCCACGAACATCGTCCGAAATTTCAAAAATTATTCGTCAAATTTTTCCAAAATATGGTGTATTGATACATTGCTTCAGATAAGAAATTATTAATATTTATACGTGGTAGAGACACGCTGCAGCTATATTATGGTTTGTCGCACGAATGGGCGATGGGCTCGAATGGGGATGGAGCACGCTCTAAGAATACCAGCGTAAAATAGCAGGTTAAAGCTGCTGCGTTTTGTATGGTGGTGTGAAGCATTCCATTTTTAATCCTCAGTGGTGACAACACATCTGCATTTCGGTACTTGATTAAGGATGGATGTTGATGTCTATGGGCCACAGCATCTATTTACCATCAGGTGAACTGTGAGCTCGTTTGCATGCCTTATTCCATAATATAATACATAAAAATATTCTTTAACTATAAAACCGGGACTATCAATAAACTATGTCTTGTAATGAGAATGACGTTTAGTAATAAAATATACTCGTATTTAACAGTATTAGATAAACAGATCGACCGTGGACGAAAGCTTGTTCCAACCGAACATTTTCTTAGTTTAACGAAATGAAGAAAAAAAAACTTATATGTACGTTCGTATGTATATCGATTTTAAAATTAATATTGTACTTATTTCAATCAAACTAGCAACGCTAGTCGCTGTAACGCATTAATATCATAACCCTTGTAAGCTTGATGAACAAGTCCATAATGAAGCGGCACGCACACCTACACTTTGTAAACTGTAACCTGTAACAGACAGCACACAGATACAAGTGAGCTGCACCGAACGCATCGCCCTAGCAACCGTCCGGGCGAGGTGTTCTATTCTCATGACAGCATCTAAAACAAAAACAGCAAAAAAAAGTAAATTGCTGAACAATGGCTCAGCTTGCTTTTTTACGCTTCCATCCATCGACTTCCTTCATCGCTTACCAGGCCGTTACTCCATCTAGTGAGAAGGGCGCTCTAAATTTCGCTTTCCATTACGGGGCAGCCACTACAGAACCTTTCTTCCCCATTGTCGGTTTCACTACATCCATCAGCTTACTGATTTGTTGGGTTGTGTAAAACATCTGTTTTCAAGTTTTGAGGTATACGTGACGAGAAGATGTTTTGTAACCTCTTGAACGTGACCAAACGACTTGGATCCATCCATCCATCCATCCATTGATCGAAGTTGGTTGGTTAGATGGAAAATTTATGCCAGTTAAACATTTTTGTCAACAACTTTGAGCGTAGTGCTCCCAATAACTACTAGCATAGGTATATATGGACGTTACTTAAGTTACCTTTGTTTTGAGCATATTTATTTTAAGACCCGTTCGTTGGGAATCACTATTGAGGTCATTATTCTTCCAGTGATTAATAACATACGCAAATATTAAAAGAAGTGTTTTTAATTTAGTGCTTATTAAAAGAGTAAACCGTGTGGCTTGCAGAGAACCATGTAGAAATGTATGAATATAGGGGCGTTGCTACACAAGTATATTTTAAAAAACGAACGTCTCAGGATGCGAAACGTCGAAAATTTATTTGCTTGTTTTATCTATTTGTTTTTCTCATTTTAGCGCCGTCTAATATATATCATATATTAGATATCGCTATCCTATGACGTGCCTCGAAGTTTACATATACAGGGTTATTTTTCAAAGAGTAAACAAATTTCATATTTATGTTTATATATTATACAAATAATCATCCCGCTTGGCATGACTCCTATACGGAGTTAGCACTTTTTTAAATTGAGAAGTAGTGTGACTACTGTAAAAAAGATACACCGTAATTGCAGTTTAAAAAAAATATAAAGCTTCTGCGTTTATTTCAAATTATCCGAAATTGAATGTGATTTATGGGCAACAACTACGCGTACGCACCTTCTTCTGTGTGCGAATCAACTCACAACGTTTTATCCGACCGAGCGACCCTAACGAATGCGTGCGTTGTGAAATAGTAGGCGTTAGATATTTATGAATGTCAATAAATTAAAACAACGCATTACCATGCATTGTGAATTTAAAATATAAACATGACAGATTGTTGAGATATTCTTAAATGAATTTTGCCTCACCCGTTACTTATATTATTTATTCTGAACCTACTCCACAAATTTGACCGTACATTGCAAAATAACCTTGTATAGAAAAAGTAATGTACACAATTTTTATCCTGTCGCCATTATCATGAAAAAATGTACATTTCGAGATACCCTGATTCAAGTCAATTTTCCATCATGTAAATAGTCTTCTTTGTTGCAAACGAAATTACCAATGTACCAATTTGGTGCTAAAAATTATTATTTGACGTCTGATTTCTTAGTAGACCCTCGATTCCCAATACCGAGGTAGCATGCCCGGGCTCAGTTATACTTGCATCCTTATTCTTCTTATCAGTAAACTCTTCATTCATATTTTCTCAATTCATAAGTTAAGTAAATAGGTCGGACTTGACAATGCACCCGTGTGAAATGCTGACGATGCCGGCGCGCTCCAGCTGTGGCGCGGTCACCTGATCCGCGCACATCACTCGTAACTGACACTTCTCACAACAAAAGTATAAGTACTTGTTTATATTGTTTAATTCAGTCCATTTGTAATTGCAGGAGTCCACAACAGTTTTACACTGCTGTTTAATATTATCGAAGTCACAGAATTTCTCGTCTTGTGAGAGATGGTAAACTGGTTTCTTTAAGTGACATAAATACGAGTTAGCTTGCTGACTGCATGATGAAATTTCATCTATATCCATCACAATGTACGCATCCTTTGCTAGGTTAATGGCCACGTATTCCAATATTGGTATCGTGGTAACCATCTTGCTGTTATTAATCTTGGTCGGTACTGGAATAAGATGAAATATTTCGAAGGAATCTCTACTGATGAGCGGCACCTTTATCTCGAACAGCAGGTAATCTTCACATATTCTGGCCTTTATTGTTAAAAGTTGATAAATACTTTGAAGGCTTGCTTGTATGTTTTCGATTGGTAAGGCCAGCTCCTTCGATACTTGGATTGCTATGACACCGAGTTCATTTCTAAGCTGTTCTGGAGATGGAAATTAAATCTCCCGTGATAAATATCTGTGATCGTGTCTAGCAAAGATTCTTGCACGCTTCGTAGTTCCTGTATCATATTGCTTGCAGTTACGGCTGCCAAAGTTAATTGATTCACTTGAGACATGTTGACAACCTCTGAGTTTAATATGCTCACGGCCCTTTCTATATTTAGCATCTGTTTGTTTATTAACTTATGCTGCCTGTTCAATGCTTCTTCACACCTTTTAAGTAAGTTATACTCCGCCTCGACTATAGAGGTTTGATTTCGCCACAAGTTTGCCAGATGCTGCTGATTATCACGGATGAGCGTTATGTCTTTTTGGTATTTTTGAGCAAAATTCTCGTCTAAAATTCTAAATAATGAGTTCGCGATACTGCCGACTCCGTTGATCGGTCCTCGGCGGTGGCGCGAGCGCGTGCGGGAATGTTGTGTCATCAAAATAGTATTATAGTGCTGAAACTCGGAGTAACTATGACGTAGTTGCCACAGTATAATGTTACATTGGGCTTCTTGTAATTTATCGCATGTTTCTTGCAAGTAATTGGAATATTGTTCAAAGGTCTTCATCCCTTGCCAGTAGGAGCTCATGTCATAATTGACGACCATGGTCCATTCGTCTCTAATTACTTGCATGTCAGAGACTTTGTCAAAATACATTCCTTGATTCGACTTCAGAGGTGTGTTTAGAAAAGAACATGATGATGTGGTAAGTATGCTCACGAAAAATAGCATAGCCTACGCAAGCGACGAGAAATGAACTTGAGGTTTCTTAATAGATTGAGGCGCTCTTGTTTGTTGATCGTTTTTGATCGATGATGGTTTGTTTGTGTTATTATCGCTGCCATCTGACTCTTGATTTACAGGTAGTAGCGATAATTTCATGACCGGCCTTTTGAGGTAGTCATTCTTGGTTTTCAGTGTGACCACTCTCACTTGCTCATCAGAATCGGGATGAAATTCGACGACGCGCCCCATAGCCCACCGTCCTGGAGGTAAGTTGTCTTCGTGGACGAGCACGACGTCGTTGATCTTGATATTTTTTTGTTCCCTTTGCCACTTACTGCGTAAATTTAGTTGGGTCAAGTACTTTGAACGCCATCGTTTCCATATGTAGTTATACATTTTTTGACAAAGGTACTATCTTGTTCGTAGATCTTGCTCTGTATCAAATATCGTCAACACAGGTCCACTTGCTAGGAAGTGTGCTGGCGTCAAATAGTCCAGGTTGTCTGGGTCTTCATTCATGGCGCACAATGGTCTTGTATTTAAGCAGCCTTCTAGTTGGTACAGTATGGTGGTGAACTCTTCGTAAGTCAGTCTCTGTTCACCAATGACGCATTTCAGGTGATATTTTAGACGTTTAACTTCCCATAACCCGTCTGCTGAGGGCCAGGAAGGAGCGTTAAAATGCCACTATATGTGCATTTCTGTGATCTCTTGCATTAACTCTGGATTATCTTGGTTGATGGTCGATATAATGTCTTGGTATTCTTGTGTTAGGACTCTGCTTGCTCCGACGAAGTTGGTGCCATTGTCACTATAAATGTGACTTGGCGTTCCCCGTCTGGCAGCCATCCTCCTCAAAGCCGCTAAGAATGATGACGTCGTTAGGTGTTAGGTCCGAACTAATCTAAGTGTACGGCCTTGGTTGCCATGCACACGAACACCGCTACATATCCCTTGGTACACTTGGTGCCTCGTCCTTTACTGCCTTTGATCATGATGAAGCCGGTATAATCCAATCCTGTGTGAGAAAACGGGCGAGATGGGTTATTTCTGGCACTAGGTAGGTTACCCATGAGTTGATGTTGCTTGCTTGTTCCAAACCGTCGGCATCTCACACACTGTCGTAAGCGCTTCTTAGTAGCCCTGTTGCCCCCTACTATCCAATACTGCGACGAATAAATGATGCTGTTAATCTTGGTCCCCCGTGAAATGTAAGACTGTGGGCTTCATCTATGATCAACTCCGTAAGATGGTTCTCGTGTGGAATGATGATTGGGTGCTTCATTTCTATGCTTATCTGCGCGTTTCTCAGTCTACCACCAACTCTTAGAACGCCTTTTTCATCTAAATAAGGGTGTAAGTTTATTTATCTTGCTCTTGGTATTCACGCTCTGTTTTGTCTTGAGATCTTCTATCTCTTGCGAAAACTCTTCTTGCTGAACATGCTTGATTATTCTTTGCTTTGCTGCTCTGACTTTTTCTAATTTTAAGTATGATGGAATCTTAATTTTTGTTCTTGTAGTGTTTATGAAACGGTATACCCAGGCTACGACGCGGATTAGTTTATTGAAATTACTGTATTTCTTGATAATTTGACCCAAAATATTCATTTCTTGATCTTGGTATGTCGAAATATTTATCTGCTTTGCCTTCTTTTGTTCTTCATTGGTATCATAACTTGTTTCTTCTTGTTTATCTTGATAAGTAGGTAGCCAGCTTGGTCCCTGCCACCACAGAGAATGACTCACTAGTTGTGTAGCAGTTAGGCCTCCGCTTGCGCAGTCCGCTGGGTTGTCCTGGGACTTTACGTATCGCCAGTCTTGTGCTGGAATGACGTCGGTAATTTGCTTGAGTCTATTCGCTACGAAGGTTTTCCACCTGCTCGGATCACCCTGCAGCCACCCCAGCACTGCCGTGGAGTCAACCCAGCCGTATTGCTTGATTTCGTAATTTTCTAAACTCTGTTTTACCTTGGACATTAATTTTGCTAACAAAACTGCGCCGCATAATTCAAGTCTACGTAAACTTACAATTTTGCTGACCGGCACTAACCTTGTTTTTGCCGCGACCAAAACCACTGTACTTTGGTCTCCACGAGTTATTTTGCAGTATATTAAGCAAGCGTACGCTTTTGTTGACGAGTCGCAAACTCCATGCAACTCAATAACATCGGTTTCGTTTGTATTGAGCCATCTTTTTACTTGAATTTTTTCGATGTTATGAATATCGTCCCTGATTTTCTGCCACTCCAAATTGATGTTATCGGGAAGTGTATCACTCCAGTCGATGTTAGATAGCCACGTAGATTGGAAAAGTAGCTTCAACTTGGTAGTCAATGGTGAAATCCAGCCCAGAAGGTCCCAAAAGGTTGATATGTCAGATAATAAGCTTCTCTTGGTGTCGCTTGTCTGACGAGCTTGAATTTTGGGTTGGAAAGTGAAGGAATCTTCTTGAGGGTTCCGTCTCAACCCTAAGGTCTTTGTAGATTCAGCAGCTCTAAACTCAAAACTCCCTTCTTGACTGACATTTTCACATAATTCTGGAATATTGGATGACCACTTCCTGAGATTAAAGCCGCCTGCTTTTAATAGCTTGATGAGGTCGTCCGTCAACCTTTTTTCAAGGTCAGCGCAATGACAGCCATGGATTACGTCATCCTTATACAGGCTATTCCGTAAAACTGAAGCTGCTTGAGTCTTGGTGTAGTATTTTTCTTCATCATCTGCCAACTGCTTCAGTGTCATCATTGCCAAATATGGCGCGGCCTTGGTGCCATATGTGACTGTAGTGAGTTGGTATTCCTGCAATGGTTCTTCTGGGTCATCTCGCCATATTATTTTTTGGTATTGTTGGTGTTCTTCTTTCAGCCAAATTTGGCGAAACATTTTTTTCTATATCAGCTGTGTATGCAAACTGATATTGACGCCAATCCAAAATTAATTTGGGCCCTTGTGCATAAGATCATTAAGGCTCAACCTTGTCGAAGTTTTTGCTGAGGCATTGAATACAACCCTGATTTTTGTAGTTGTTGACTCCGGGCGCTCGACACAATGGTGCGGCATATAAAAGTTCGGTTTCTTGTTACCGGTAGCCGGTTTCATATGACCCAATGCCAAGTATTCTTGAATAAATAATTTATAAAGTTCTGAGGTATTATTTTGTTTTGTGAATCGTCGTTCCAATTGTTTGAATTGCGCAATTGTTTTTTGTTTCGATGTGCCCAAGTCTTGTTCAATGTTTGACTTAAGGGGAAGTTTCACTTGCTATCTTCCATCCTCGCGTCTTGTGGTTGTTGATTTATACAAATCGATGCATGTTTGATCTTCTGACGTGAGAGTTGACTCTTGAGTAATGTCCTCGATCTCCCAAAACTGTTGGATGTTTTATATATTATTCAGCAAAACATTGCACTGTAAAGTAACTAGATTAGCGCTTCCACTTAATATCCAACAAAATCGCGTTTGTTGGGCGATTGGCGAGTTATTGTTTTCTCTGCAAATTCCGTCTAAGAAGATGTTTGAGTATACTTCTGCTCCCAGAATTATATCTACCCGCCGACTTTTGTAGAATTCTGGATCTGCTAACTGTATATTTTCTAGGAATGACTATGACGGCTTGTCCAAGGTGTAGTTTGGTAAATTATTGATCAGAGTTTTCATTATGAGAGCTTCGGTATTAAGTATGAAGTCGCTATTATTGGACTTGATTGTTAACTTGATCACGCCTTTACAATTGTTTTCTTTTATGCCGATCCCCGTTATGACCCCTTTACACTGACTTCTAGGTAGTGATAGAAGTTGAGCTGCTTTCTCCGTGATAATTGAGGTCTGGGATCCTTGGTCCAGGAGTTCTCGGAGCTTGTAGTAAGAGCCATTGTTAGCTTGAACTTGAACAATAACTGTAGCGAGCAGTATCTCTGGCACGTCGCGCTGCTGTGACTCGTGCACACTGTTCTGGTTCTGCTGGACAGCATCTGCGCTGCTTGATGAGTTTCCCTGGTTAACCGTTCTTGATGAGCTAGGTTGGTTCAAGGTTTTAGATGTTACGAATGCTTCGTGCAATATTGTGTTGTGCTGACCTTGGCATTCGCGGCAGCGATTCTTAGAAATACACTTTCCTTGGTGATGGTTTAGGCAGTTTGAGCACAGCCGTAATCTTGATATAGTACTGCGTCTCTGCTGCGGCGTCATGTTATAAGTTTTTGGCAAAAATATATTCCATGGCCATTGTTACAGAGCGGGCACGTGATTGTAAACTGATTACTAGTTTTTGCATTTGTTGGTTCTGTAATATTGTAGTTGAAAAATACTTGGTATCTTGATTTATTATGCTTCACCGGGACCTAATTTGATGATGGTTTTTGCGTGGTTGGTTCTTGTTTTCTACGGGATGTTTCCAACATAGTGAATTTTCCTTCCAGGAATGCTAAAAAATCTTTGAGCGTCGGTAACTCACGTGGTTGTTCTAGGGATTCATTGTAATCATTGAATGTTTCGTTGTCCAATTTTTGTGACAGTAAGTGCACCATCAATGGATCCCACGTACTTATATCAATACCTAAGTTTTTCACGGCGTTGAGTGTCTCCAGAGTGGTGTCATGAAGTCGCTTGATCTGGTTGATAGCTTGATGTTGTTGTATGACAGGAATATTCAATAAGCTGTTGATGTGCGAAGTAAAAATGAGTTTCTTGTTGTTGTATCTGTGGTTAAGAATTTCCCAGCAGATATTATAGTTTTCAGTGCTGATCGGAAGATGCTGCAAAAGCCTTGCTGCTTCGCCTTGCACCTTAAATTTAAGAAATTGCATTTTCTGTGTGTTTGATAATGATGGGTTATTATGGATAGTTTCAGTGAACAGGTCCTTGAATGATGTCCACTGATGATAATTACCTACAAAAACAGGTATGTCCATCTGGGTGGTAGATTTTTCCCGATGGGACTCTGACCACAGCTTGCTGTTGATGGATCATTTGGTGGAATTATATAGTTGTTCATAATATGAAAAAAAGCTCTCATATTCTTGGTTGGCTCCTTGAACTTCACTGTCGATGTTCCAGTGCAGACTGTCGATAGCTGACCATCACAACTGCAAAGAGCGGAGAAGATCTTCCAGCTCCCATTTCTCCGTCACATCGTCAATATTTATGTTAGTCACATAGTCATTTTAAATGCTCTGAAGTTGCTTGATTACTTCTTGAATAATTCATCTGTCTTGCTGTTGGTTCCCTGGGACTCCGTTCTAAATGAATGTTGAGCTCCCGAAGTTGAGGGTGTACCCATTGGAGTTGCGGGTCTTATCAAGGGCGTTGAAGGTTTTGGTTGATGTTCCGACTTCGGTAAGTACGCTTTTGTTGTAGCTGTTATATTCTCATAATTTGCCTTGGTTTTTTCATACGTATTGTTAGTAAAATAAGCATGGGACTTGTCTGGAAAAGCGCACAGTTCAACATGTTTATTCAGGAATTCCTGCCAATACCCTTCTAAATCATTCAATCTTCGATTATAGTCGGGCGTCTTTCGCTCTTGACTATCTTTCTTGAAATTTACAAATATTTGATTAATGCCATCGATAATTTGTTGTTGATTTGCTAGGAGATTTTCCATGCTTGACATTACTTGGTAAAGGAGTTGATACGTTAAAGCCTTGGTAAAAATCACTTACTTGTTTTGCTGTTTTTGAAAATACCTTGATACGCTTGCTTGATATGCTTGTGCTTTGCTTGTGAAATCCTTCTGCTTGATGTGCTTGATGAATGCTTATGCTTGGTGTGCTTGGAGAGTGCTTGCTTGGTGTGCTTGGTGAATGCTTATGCTTGGTGTGCTTGGAGAGTGCTTGCTTGGTGTGCTTGGTGAATGCTTATGCTTGGTGTGCTTGGAGAGTGCTTGCTTGGTGTGCTTGGTGAATGCTTGCTTGGTTTGCTTGGTGAATGCTTGCTTGGTTTTCTTGATGAATGCTTCAAATTTGCTATGCTTGTGTTATTCTTGATATTCTCGGTTTTGTGCTTGGTGTTATTACTGGTTCTCAGTATATTTGCAGACTCAGTACACGTAGAGCGCCGTCTCAATTCGGCTGATGAGACCCGCTAGTGGGAGGCCAACCGAACCGATCGCACTGCACTTGAGATCCACAGAACACTGATCAGTTTCCTCGAAGGACCATAAAGATGTTTGGTCTTGGTATACCACACACCTTTTACTTGATCTGATGATGAATGATTTAAACACGATCTTGAGAAAAACAATGTTTTATTGCGATTTCACAATACACGAAACTTGGTAAAAATATAAAATTGAGTCACGCGACCGTATTGGTAGGCAAACACAAACACACTACACAATAAAATATTAATGAATGAACAAATTACTAAAATGCTGACGCGGGAGAATGCACGGTGTTGCACCGTACAGTAAATGCTTTTGAAAATACAATAGAATTTTTAGGAACTAGTAGCTTATTAGTAATCAAAGTTGTTTTAGCTTAGAATTAAGTAAATAACCACATTAGTTTTATTAGCGACCTTACAACACGCTACACTTCGTCCGCTGATTAAAAGACATTAAGTACAGGAAGCTAAAAGCTACCTGCGTATAAAATCACAGCTATATTTCCCTGAAATATTTTAAAGGTAATGATTTCTTGAATTTACGCGAACACTACACATTGAATAAAACTAAATTTACGGATTTTATCGCGTTTATTTAACTGATTTTACATATTTTTAATTCCCGACGTTTCGGGTGCTTTACAGCAACCATGCTCACGGGGGGGGGGACTGAGATGTTTGACGTCCCAATGTCATTGTTAGCCCGGATACCTTCAGTTTTTGAATATTAATTTTTGGTCCGATTTACGCAAAACGAACTTACAGTATCTTGAAGTCTTGCAGTGGTAGAGTTGCTTGGGTTTGGGTTTAATTTTGTTAATTATAGGATCCCAAGCAGATGGCAGCACCCAACCATCTTCTCTATTGAAATTAGGATGTTTTTTAATTTCAATTGCCTCGCGTATTATCCTTGGTACGAATCGGTGTTCTTTTGCGAGGATTTGTGGTTTATCAAATCTGATGTAATAGTGGGGACGATCTTGTTCTCTTGAACATGTTCACAGACTGCAGACTTCCCGGAGCGTCGGTGCTTCACGTCAGCTATATGTTCTATCACGCGGGTTTTTATAGATCTTTTTGTTTGACCTATGTAAGAGAGATCACATTCACAATCTAACTTGTACACTCCTGCATCTTGTAGAGGGATATTACACTTGATGGATGGTAAAAATTGACTAATCTTCTTCGGCGGCTTGTAGTATATTTTAATGGAAGCTCGCTTCAGGATGTAGCCAACCTTGTCTGTGGCTCCTCTGACATATGGTAGTACAGCAGGCACACGATCGACTGTGGCCGACTTCACTCGGTCACTGTGACGTAGGCGCGGGATCCGAAGCTTGTTGTCTTGCAACACTTGCTTGACATGCTGCAGCTCGGCGGCCAGATGTTTTCTGTCACAGATCCCTCGTGCTCTCTAAAACAAAGATTTACCCACGGTAGCTAACTGTGAAGGATGATGGTGAGATTCACCATTTAAATATCGGTTGGTATGGGTCTTTTTTCTATACACAGTGTGACCAATAGTGTTATCAGGATTTCGAATGACTAAAACATCGAGGAAACATCCTAATTTCAATAGAGAAGATGGTTGGGTGCTGCCATCTGCTTGGGATCCTATAATTAACAAAATTAAACCCAAACCCAAGCATACCACTGCAAGACTTCAAGATACTGTAAGTACGTATTGCGTAAATCGGACCAAAAATTAATATTCAAAAACTGAAGGTAGCCGGGCTAACAATGACATTGGGACGTCAAACATCTCAGTCCCCCCCCCCCGTGACCATGGTTGCTGTAAAGCACCCAAAACGTCGGGAATTAAAAATAAGTAAAATTTGTTAAATAAAAGCGATAGAATCCGTAAGTTTAGTTTTATTCAATATTTTAAAGGTGTCAGAGTCACGCTTCAGTTTTATTATGGTTGTAACAAGAGTGGGTCCACTCGAGCGGGGTAGAAACAAGATCTCACAGAACACTAGCGAAAGTGGCACCTTAACGTTGCTATAATAAATATATTTGTTTCTATCAGTCACCATCGTTGTTTATTAATATGATTGATGGAATTGAGTGAAACCTGCATGAGCGTGTAATGTACGCCATAGAGTTTTAAGTAATTATATATTCTTGGGTAGGAAGGAGGAGATTCTTTTTGGACACGGTTACACAGGATTATCAAGATCCTGCTTTCACTTTCTGGTTTCAAAATATTTTCATCCAAGCAGATTCAGATTCAGAGGGCTCTTTTTTAATGTTTTTTTTACCCAAAGCAAGTGGTAAATCAGCGTACAAAATTTGTATTGCAAATGGGATTCAACTCGCCCATGTACCTTGTTATTCTCAAGACTTAGTATTAATACCTCACTAACTATTAATTTTTAAAGATTGCGACACGAATATTTGCAATATAACATAATGACCATACTATGTGATTTATCGCTAGTCCTCTATTCTTTGTATTTTAAGACATATAATAAATCAATACAAAATAAATAAACCATAACGAGTATAATGATTTCTTATATTTACGCGAACATCCGTCGTGCTGGTCAATAAAATGGCAGAATCAACTTAGCGTTTGTAATTTAGCCGTGTTTAATATTATTTTTAATATATTCTTATATTATTATATAATATTGATAGGGATGTAATACATAATAATAGGTACATATATATATATATATATATACGCTTATATATGTATAGGTTTTTATGTGTTTATATTTGAATTAAGCCGTACATACTTCTTATTACACCTACCTCTTTTGTCTCTGCACTACTCTAAGGTAAACTGGTAGATAATACCTCAGGCATTAAGTCCGCCTATATACATCTAATGTGTATATGAAGTTAAATAAATAAATAAATGAATTTCGTCTGCCCTGCACCTTACCTTTTAGATGTCATATATTTTTTTAAATTTTTGGCGGTAGTTAGATCTCATTAAATTATTTTTTTTTTCACATTACCTATGGTAGGGATTTTCTTATTTTTTCTCAAAATGTTCAGCAACTTGGCCTAGTTATCATTTTTCCAATCAAATTAATAAGCATCAAATAAACAATAACATACCTACTATGCATTTCAAATTAGAAGTACATCGCTATTTTTATATAGCGTTATTGTTATAGCGATGTTTGATAAATAATACACTATATATATATATATATATATATATATATATATATATTACACTTACCTATAAACTAAGTTTATTTTCAATTCATCATTTAGTTGTATTTTAATAACTTGAAAAAAAAAAGAAAAAAGCAATAGGAAAAATTGTAATATTTAATATCATCAAGTATCGACGCGATATACTTCTTATTTGAAACGCATTTATTTATTTAAATAGCTTTAGGATGAAAACAAAGCTTACCATTTATATTTATTCGTATACCCTGGGTTTTTCGTGTCCCACAACTCGGGGAGAGCTAAGATTTGACCGACGCGTGATTGACGAAATACTATTACACGTTCAATCAAAATTCGTGACTGATAATTGATTGACGTAGAAATCAAAACATCCAGATGTTTGTCAATAAATTTCATGCAACCGTCAATCACCGCATTACATGGTAGGTTATTCATCAATCACAACCGTGATTGTTGTAAAACTGACAGCAAAACCTACTGTGTAATGGGCACCTATTGACCATCCCGTGAATATCGTAAAAGGCGACACGAAGAAAAGAAACAGGAGATAGGCAGCAGTGTCTTCCTGTAACAACTCAAAATAATAATAAAAAAAAATGCGGTTGCCAACACACATGCAAAGAGAGGGAACTATGGCAAATATGTCCCCTATGATTTATTTATGTATTATACGAAGCGGATTATTCAAAATCCTTAATTTGACTAAGTCTTAGACTAAATTAATTTATCAACATAGTCTTTTGTTTCACTAAAGGCACATCAATATAGATGTCTATGAAATGAAAAAAAAACGGCAACGGCCATGTAAAATGAAGAAGTTGAGTATAATATAGCTATTATATTGTGTACCACGTAAAACGTCATATGTATAAAGAGTTCAACTACAAAAACATTGTTCCTATCTTAGGATTCTCTCTATAAGAAGTTGTACGTGGATCTTTAAGACATACCTGGCAACACCGGATATTACTTTTCTCTGTAAAATCACCAGAGGACGCTGTCTGCGACAACCGGATCTGGCGCTGATTCCTGCTAACTATGCTAGTAATTACTCTGAAGTTTTAACTTTAAAATACTTTTGACAGGTTTTATTAGAATAATGATAAAGCTATTTTATAGCAGCTCAGAGATAGTATCTGCAGTTGACGAGCACTTATTAATAAAATCTACGGTTGAGACGCAACTGCTAAGAACTCTTTTAGTTTTTACCTACGACTACATCCGTGTAGAACTTAAACAAGAAAAAATTGATTTGTTTATTATTTGACAATTAATTTGAAATATGCGAAAATATTTAAAAAAAATTTAAAGCTATGATTTCCCGTAAAACAATTTATAATATCTTATCCTATACCACTCATAGTTTTGTTTTGAAATTATATTGAAGTTAAAAATTTAAAAGCTATTTTTTATAGAATAAGGGTGGCAAACGAGCGCACAGTCCACCTTATAGTAAGTTTATGCTGTAGCCCATATACAATTACATTTATATTCGATTAAGAATCTATGTGAATGCTGATGCGTTGTCACCCCTGAGGACTAAGATGGAATGCCTCGTCTAGTAAAAAAGGGTCTCCGGATGTCTACACTCACCATATGAAACACATCAGTATCAAGCTGCTGTTGTACGTTAGTATTCTGTGAGAGCATGTTCCTTCACCGTTCGAGCCGACCCATTCGTACTACAGCCATAATATAGCCGCAACGTGGCTCTAGCACGTATAAAATTTTGACGAATAAGATTTTTCATCAAACTTAAGAAATAAACGATAGTGTTATCTATTTTGTGTAAAATCGTAAATAAGACAAGTTTTATTCAAAACCTTTTTATAACTCCAAAAGTTTATGAGATTATCATCAAACTCCATTTATTTTATCAGTTTTACAAAAAAATCTGTTATATAAATATGCTTTTCGGATTAATTATAGCCTAAATCGCTCCTGAGTTAGTGCATGTTCTGCCGCATACACAAGAATCAAAATGCAGATGCGTTTTCACCCCTGAGGACTAAAATAGAATACCTTGTTTCTATTAAAAGAGGTCCGATTCTCTACATTCACCCTACGAAACACAGCAGCTTTAAGGTACTATTTTACGATGGTATTCTGTGAGAGCGTGGTCATTCCCCATTCGTGCTACAACCATGATATGGCTGCAGTGTGGCTCTACCACGTCAAAGTCAGTTACTCGACTCCAAAGAGTCAGTAATTCCTTCATAGGTCAAGGCATACATTTTTACAACAAAGACCCAGAAAATATGCAGACCTTATCTTTACATATAAAGGTTTAAAATACTTATTATGCAATAATTGTTTACGTTATTTAGGTTAGTTTTACGCTAGTTACGTTACGTTACGTTGTTTATGTTACTAAAGCTTAAAAAAGTTGTACGTACTTACGAATGAGAAATAACTTTTGTGTTGATATTTTCAACTTTCTTTCTCCGGTAAAAAATATTACATTTCAAACATTATTAATTTATTTATAAAAGTGTTTAATTAATTTATCTAAAAATACTAAACTACTAACTAATACTAAATATATAAAAAAATTTGACTTTACACCGAACCCAGACTCTCTCGAGTGCAAACTTAAAATCCACATCTCTACCAAATACACGTTGGTTGAATATTCAAAGTCACTACCTACTATAAATAACTACGTACCTATCTAAAATTCATAGGTTAAAAAATTAAATTGAATTTTTTTAACTTATAAAGTAATTAATAAATGCGTCTAAATATATAATACTAAATTTATAAAAAACAAAAAACAAAATTTGAGTTCATATTACCGGAATCGAACCCGAGCTCTATTGAATGCAAACTACAAATGGTAGCGGTATGTACCAAATACACAACTGTAATAAACCATGTTGCTAAAATTCATTCAAACTCAAACATTTTATTGCGTTCATGTGGTTACATAAATAGTTCTTAAGTTGGATATATTAGAGCCAAACATGAGCCCTGATAGGGCGTAGCAATATTATATTATATTATGTTATATATCAATTTAATCTAATTAATTTAGAAAGATGAATTTTATTTTATTTACTTAAACTACTTACTTAAACTACTACATTACTTTTAGTTTTAATAAACATTTGCAATGATTAAAACTACTTTTACGGATTTTATCGCGTTTATTTTTACTTTTTATTTTCTTTTATTTGTAATTCCCGACGTTTCGGGCGCTTTCCAGCACCCATGGTCACGGGGGACTGAGATGACTGACGTCCCGATGTCATTGTTAAACCCGGAGTACCTTCAGCTTTTTTAATTATTGTTTATGGTCCGATCTATGCAAAATGAACTGACTATGTCCTGAGGTCTTGCAGTGGTATGCTTGGGTTTAGTTTTAATTTTATTGATTATAGGATCCCAAGCAGGTGGTAGTACCCAGCCTCCTTCTCATTAAAAAACCTCCTAATTTCAATAGCCTCACGTATCATCCTTGGTAGGAATCGGTGTTCTTTCGCGAGGATTTGTGGTCTACCAAATCTGATGTAATGGTTGGGTCCGTCTAGGATATGATCACAAACTGCAGACTTCCCGGAACGTCTGCAGTTTGTGATCAAAAAGCTGAAGGTACTCCGGGTTTAACAATGACATCGGGACGTCAGTCATCTCAGTCCCCCGTGACCATGGGTGCTGGAAAGCGCCTGAAACGTCGGGAATTACAAATAAAAGAAAATAAAAAGTAAAAATAAACGCGATAAAATCCGTAAAAGTAGTTTTAATCATGTATAGTGTTCGCGTAAATATAAGAAATCATAACATTTGCAATATTTACAACGATATTAAAGAGGTATACATATTCAAAATAAACAATTATTATTTTTCACCGAAAAACTCTGACAACGAATAGAAACTTTTTTCAATTAAATATTTTTTAAGCTCTCTTTGAAATTTATACAACGATTCTTCTTTTTGTAGACATTTGGGAATTTTATTATAAATTTTTACACACATACCATGGGGTCCTGACTTAACTGTTTGTAATTTTGTGATAGGTGGAGCTAATTTTATACTAGAACGTAAAAAATGAGGCCGGGAGTATATTGAGAAAAAAAAAGGTGCATATTCTTTTTAACAAATGTGCATACTTCTAATATATATATAGATGTAATTGTTAATATTTTTAATGAAATAAAGTAGGGTTTACAGCTGTCAGTGCTATCTATGTTTGTAATTATTCGGATACATTTTTTTTTGTAAAATAAACAATTTATTTACGTCTGTGCTGTTTCCCCACAGTAAAATGCCGTACTTGAGCCATGCATGGGCATAAGCATAGTATGCACACGTGGCTGTTCTTGAATCTGTAACTTTTTAAGTTCGTATAGTGCATGCGAGAAAAGGGAAAGATTAGATGATACTTTCTTTATGTGTTCTTTCCAATTTATACCTGAATCTATGTTTATACCTAATAATGTATATGAATCAACACATTCTAGTTTAATATCGTTGTAAGAATAATTTATAGATGGGGGTATTTTTGATACGACTTAAATTGTATTATCTTAGTTTTTGTGTAATTTATTGGTTTATTGTTGTTAAAATAAATATTTTGTAATAACTTGTAATAGTGGAGACGAACTGTCCACTATTAACAGACTCCGAGTGGTTTTCTGTAAGGTGGAGAAATGAAACTACTGTTTATAAGCAAAGCGGAGTATGAATTTAGAATGTACTGTCGAATGGGATTCGGAATGGAATATATTTTGCATCAACCTTGCCTATATTTATATGGCTGGCTCACTATTGATTTGCCAATGGTAACAATTAATATTTTGCCTAGCCAATTATATTGCTTATTTTATGACCAATGAAAACTATTTAAAATATACAATTATCTACGTTTCGTTTCCCGGCGTGAGACTTGTTTGTTGTTCACGAAGCTACGTCGCTGGACCGGGCTATATAAGACATGCAGATCGGTGCGCACGCGTAGTCGGCGGGCGGCGGCGGTGTGGAATACAGCTCCGGAACAGCAAGAGGAAACGAACTGCGGCGTTGAAGAAACGGCTCACCATTGGTCGACGGATACGTGACGATAGCGGCGTGTGAAGTCGGTGTGGCGCTGAATGATATTTGCGGCTGCTTCTTGTTTCTTTATAAGAACGTCAAATTATCTATATACAGTCCGCAGTATCTCAGTAGCCAAGAATGATTAGGAAATAAAATGTTTTTTTATTTATTCTCGCCTTCCGCGTTATGGTAGCAGCGGAGTATATATTATTTATTCCCGTTTAGGTTTGATTAATCTGGCTGCTACATCACTCTCCCCCAGCGAAAGCGTACCGGAGGCTTGACGACTCGCCCGTATTTCGTAGTTTTTAAAATAGGTTTCAACTGGGTTGATGTAGATGATGAAGTTTCAAGCTTCCTCGCTGGTGGTTTTGATGATGATGATGAATCCTCTGCAGTATCCTCGTTAATAATATAGGCAGGCTTTAGTCGGTCGATCGATATAATCGTAGATTTCCTTCCGGGTATTTGTAGTTTAAAAGTCTTGCTATTTCTCTCTAATACTTTATACGGTCCATCGTAGGTAGGTTGAAATTGTTTTTTCATTGCGTCGTTTCTTACAAAAACTTGTTTGCATGTTTTCAAATCTTGGTGAATGAATACTGATTTATTATTTCTGTGTGATTGCATTTCGGTGCATTTCAACGATAAGGCTTTGTTAATTGATTCTCGAAGTTTAGTTACGAAATCGTAATCCATTTCTTGTTTGTTTGACGCTGCTGAACTGAAGAAGTCACACGGCAGCCTTATGCTGCAGCCGTAGGTTAGCTGAGCGGCGCTAAGACTAGTGTCTGCACGCGGTGTTGCTCGTAGTCCGAGTAGCACTGTAGGTAGCTCATCAATCCACTTTGTATGTTGAGATAAACGAGTTTTGAGTGCAGTCTTTAATGTACGATGCCATCGTTCGATTATTCCGTTTGACTGAGGATGGTATGCTGTTGTACGCGTCTTCTGTATTCCCATAGTTTGAAGAAGTTTGAGGAATAGGTTGCTTTCGAAATTCCTTCCTTGATCCGTTGTGATGGTTTTAGGTGATCCGAAACGAGTAATCCAATTTTCATAAATTATCTTCGCGACGGATTCGGATGAAGTATCATCGGTAGGTATTGCTTCTGGCCATCTTGTTGTTCTGTCGATCATTGTTACGAGATAACGATGTCCTTGCGGTGAAGTAGGTAATGGTCCAACGATGTCAACGTGCAAGTGTTCGAATCTCTCCGTGGGTGGAAATGTAGCTAGACTACTTGATGTATGCCTTTGTACTTTGCATTTTTGGCATTGAATGCATTGCTTCGCCCAGTTGCCAACATCCGCTTGCATTGCAGGCCAAAAGAATTTTTCAGTGATGAGTTTTCTTGTTGTTCTAACACCTGGATGACTAATGTTGTGCAGTGCATTGAAGACTTCGCGACGACATTCTTCTGGTATGTATGGTCGCATGGTTGTCGTTGAGGCTTCACAGTATATAGGTAGATGCGTCATTGGCATTGTAACTTGCTTGATGGACAAGTTACCTTGCTTCGATAGATGTTTTATGTTGTCACTATCTCTGTCTTGTGCTGCGGCGATCTTATGATAGTCGATTGATGTAGGGCACGTTACACTGTCGATTGGTACGCGACTGAGTGCGTCGGCAACTATGTTGTCCTTTCCACTGATGTGACGTATGTCGGTCGTGAATTCACTTATGAAAATAAGTTGTCTTGCTCTTCGTGGTGTTTCCGATAGTGATGGTTTCTTTGGAAGTACATATGTTAATGGCTTGTGGTCGGTAAAAACGATCAGGTTTCGACCCTCGAACGTTTTTCTGAAGTGCTTGATAGCCATGTAAATAGCGAGTAGCTCTCGGTCGAATGTACTGTAGTTACGTTGAGTATCGGAGAACTTCTTCGAAAAATATCCAAGTGGTTGCCATTTCCCATTGCTGTATTGTTGGAGAACTGCTCCTGCTGAGAGATCGGATGCGTCGCTGAAGATAGCAAGGGTTGCTTCGTGTGATGGGTGAGCGAGTAAAGCTGCATTTTGGATCGCAATTTTACAAGCTTCAAATGCCTTCGTGGCTTCATCGTTCCATTCGATTGACGTTTTATCTTTTTTCTTCGTGTTGTGAAGGTAGGCGTGAAGTGGTGCTTGGATTTCAGCGGCTTTAGGTATGTGTTCTCTGTAAAAATTTATCATCCCAAGAAAACGCCTTAGCTCTTCGATAGTTTTAGGTTTTGCATAATCGATGATTGCTCTGACTTTTTCGGCAGGCGGTTTTATTCCTTCCTTGCTGACGGTGAAACCAAGAAATTGAACTTCTTGCTGTCCAAATATGCATTTCGAAGGGTTGATTGTGATTCCGTTGTCTTCTAATCGCTGTAGCACGGTGCGTAGATGGGTTTCGTGCGTTTCTTTATCAGGGCTTGGAACAAGGAGATCATCAATGAATGCGAAAACGAAATCCAGTCCATGAAGTACTTCGTGTATGAATCTTTGGAAAGTTTGACCTCCGTTCTTTAATCCTGGGATCATTCTTGGGAATTCGAATAATCCCATTGGGGTAATTATTGCTGTCTTCTCTATGTCTTCATCGCGGACTCTTATTTGTTGGTAAGCTCGGTTGAGATCGATGGTGGAGAATATAGTCTTGTCTGATAGTTGATGAGTGAAATCCCTGACTCGCGGTATTGGGTAGCGGTCAGGAGTGGTAATAGAATTCAGTCTTCTGTAATCTCCACAAACTCGTAATTCTCCGTTCTTCTTCGGTACAATGTGAAGTGGTGATGACCAAGGGCTTTTGCTTGGACGGCATATTCCTTGCTCAATCATGTTTTCGAATTCCTTTCGAACTTGCTCGTATAGGTGTGGTGCGATTGGACGTGCACGACAATGAAGTGGTGGTCCATTGGTGTCGATGAAATGCTCAACGTCGTTCTTCGGTGTTAATTTCATTGAAGTTATTCTTGTGATACCAGGGTATTCTTCGAGGATCTTGTGATACGGTTGTTGCACATCTATGCTTCTTATTGTGGGCAGATTGGTTGCTTGTACAAAAGACTGAGATGCAAGATTGGTTTTCCCGTCGATGATTCTTCTATTTTTGATGTCGACGACCAACTGGTGATGTTGAAGAAAATCAGCACCGATGATTGGTTTGCTGACTTTAGCGACGATAAATCTCCATTTGAATGGTCGGCGTAGATTAAAATCAAGTTCCATTGTTTTTTCTCCATATGTAGGAATAACCGTATTGTTTGCTGCATAGAGTTGAAAATCTAGTGGCTTCAACTTCTGTCCTTGCTTCGGCGGTAACACTGAGATATTTGCTCCGGTGTCGATAAGGAAAGTAAGCTTGCTTTTTTTATCGGTGACGAAAAGACGGTAGGAATTTGCTGTTACGCTGGATCCCGTCGCATCGAGCGTACTAGTTAGTTTTCCGTATTCGTATTTTCATTTTTGAATGTACACGGTGCTGTGCATTTTCTTGCCTCGACCCCGAAACGTCGATGATAGTAGCAGTAAGGGGATCTTGATGTTGAGCTTATTCGACTTCTACTTGCAGAGCGGTTGCGACGAAAAGGTGATCTTCGGTGTTGCTGATTGCGCTGGTTGTACTGTTGCTGGTAAAAGGTATGATGCTGGGAAGCTTTGAGCGCGGCGACTTCGAATGATAGCTTCCGAATTTCTTCGAGAAGAAACTGGGTATCATTGGCCTTTGTTGAAGTGCCTTCGATGATCGATATGTGTGAGCTACTGCTGTTTTCGATCATCTTGTCCGCCAGGAGTGCCAGTTCGTCGAGCTTCGTCTGCGTGCTGAATGTTTCGCTGACTGCTATTACCGATCGAATATGTGGTGGTAGGTGGTTTACCCACATTAGCCGTAGTGTTGAATCCGGAACTTTATCTCGCGCCAAAGTACGCATTTTGCGTAGGAGTTGTGTGGGTTTCTGGTCTCCAAGTTCTATTTCTGATAGAAGTTTTTGTAGCTGTCGACTGTCGGATTCTTCATATGCGGAGATCAGACGATCCTTCAGTGAATTATACTGGTCGACTGCTGGTGGGTTGTACAACAGGTCCGCAATTTGTTCGATGTCTTGTTTCTCAAGTTGGGCTATCACCATCTGTGCTAATTGCGCTTGGCTCTTCTTTAAACCATTCGTTGCGGCTTCAAAACTGACGAACCAAAGTCGTGGTTTGTCTCTCCAAAACGGTGGTATTCTTAACGATAGAGATATACCGGCGATTTCTGGTTCCTTTACCGGGTTTGATGTATATGTGTTTGCCTCCTGCTCCATAATGACGGCTTGATTACACTGATTTTATATAAACTGAAGTCTTCCTTCTCGGTGTTCGTACGGGTTTCCTTCGCGGTGTTCGTGCAATAGTAGTGGTACGTCGCAGGGTGTTCCTTCTTGGTGTTCGTACCGGATCTTCCCCCCTCGGTGTTCGTACGGGGTCACCACTGTAATAGTGGAGACGAACTGTCCACTATTAACAGACTCCGAGTGGTTTTCTGTAAGGTGGAGAAATGAAACTACTGTTTATAAGCAAAGCGGAGTATGAATTTAGAATGTACTGTCGAATGGGATTCGGAATGGAATATATTTTGCATCAACCTTGCCTATATTTATATGGCTGGCTCACTATTGATTTGCCAATGGTAACAATTAATATTTTGCCTAGCCAATTATATTGCTTATTTTATGACCAATGAAAACTATTTAAAATATACAATTATCTACGTTTCGTTTCCCGGCGTGAGACTTGTTTGTTGTTCACGAAGCTATGTCGCTGGACCGGGCTATATAAGACATGCAGATCGGTGCGCACGCGTAGTCGGCGGGCGGCGGCGGTGTGGAATACAGCTCCGGAACAGCAAGAGGAAACGAACTGCGGCGTTGAAGAAACGGCTCACCATTGGTCGACGGATACGTGACGATAGCGGCGTGTGAAGTCGGTGTGGCGCTGAATGATATTTGCGGCTGCTTCTTGTTTCTTTATAAGAACGTCAAATTATCTATATACAGTCCGCAGTATCTCAGTAGCCAAGAATGATTAGGAAATAAAATGTTTTTTTATTTATTCTCGCCTTCCGCGTTATGGTAGCAGCGGAGTATATATTATTTATTCCCGTTTAGGTTTGATTAATCTGGCTGCTACAAACTAAATGTTGATGTATTTGTTTATTGGGTTGGCTGAAATAATCCTCCACTCTTCCGTACCTTCCTCGCACGGGCCTATCTAGTAGACGGAAGGTAGATACTGGTGGATGCAACTTTGGTCTTCTAATGAGAGGCGAGCTCCGTCAAGTAGAGAGGGGAGATGGCGGAAGCTATAAAAAACGCGTGCCGCCATCGTCGTAGTTAAAAATCGTAATAGCTCAGGTCGGATGTCGGTCGGGCTTGATATCGGAGTTCCGTGTTTCGCGTCCCGTCTTGGGTCCGACTTTTCTTTCCGTATTCAAAGCCTCAGAGTCGCACTCAAATCATTTAATTCGTGAGGCAGCTACTTATGCAGCCCCACCCCCCTCTCACTATCGAGTCCGCAGGCCGAGAAACTCTCTCTCGGACCCGCCTAATAAACTAACTAACGATCTGAACTGCCTCCTGGCGGCTCAGGCCAACTCTAATAAAATTAAATTATTATATTAACTAATATTAATTTGCCTTGGTAGGCACTCCCTCAGCGGCTCGTAGCCGCCTGCGCCCTCTTTTCCCAAAAGAGGGTCGCTCATGATAAGGCACAATACAGCTTAATCAGCCGGTTGCCTGTCCCCAAAGGCGGTTTTTAGAGGGTATCACTTAGGGTCCCCGGTAGGACAGTGAGTCCCTCATAACCACGATAGACCGGCTATCGTGGTATGCGTAATGCATTTTCCGCCTCCCTACGTATAGGGTAGCCCTTTAATTAATTCGGGCGCAAAAAAAATCGTCGTAGCAATTTCATCGTACCCGCATAGCCGTCAAGAGAGAGGCTGTTGGCCGCTTCCCCCAAGTAAGCGCCCATCCTTATTATGAGCTGTTTTAGTTGTTGTTCCTTTATCCGCAGCAGCTCATCTCCCGTCGTGTCAGCCAACGCCTCAAATTAATTTAAACTCAAGTATATTGTCAAAGTATGCCTTCAAAAAAAGAGCCCACTCTTTTTAAAGGCTGGCAACGCATCTGCAATTGTGTTGTATTGCAGTTGTTCATAGGCGGCCGTAGTCACTTACTAACATTACGAGCCGCGAGCTCGATTGCCTCCTCTACTATAAAAAAAAAACTCGAAAGTTACTAAACCGATTTTGATGAAATATTTTGTGCCTGTTTGAGGGAGTTTCTGAAAGATTTAGATTTACAACCCGATAAGTGTCGCTGTTGTCGAGATCCAGAAATCCCCCATAAGAATTAGGGGCGAATCGCTAGTCTAATATATTATTTTATTATTTATTTATTTATTACATAAACAGTCTCTAATGTTTTTTTATTTGATACTTTTCTGCGCGTGCAGTTATGATGAGAAAAAATTGACATGTGGCGTGGACACGCCCATATATTTTACGTTAAACTGCAGATACCAATCCTATCGAGTGGTGTAATTACCTGTCATACCAATTATACAATTAGGTCAACAAAATACTAAATATTTACACCAAAACAACTTATGAATGCAATGATCTGGTATTAAATTGACTTAAGCCATTCACTTATGCGGAATTTCGAAGAATAACCCGCACATTTTTTAGGATACACCCGTGCTTTGTCCATAGCATACACTCACACGTGTACCCATTATCAAGACACACACATAAACGTAGTAACCTTTTTAAAATCATTCATATGTTGGGCGTTTGATTTATATGAATGTTTTTTACTCTTCGTAACGAGTTTGACTTCATGTCCCATATTTAGGTACTAATGATAATTATTAACAGGGTACCTTACTACGCTATTTTAACTTTAATATTTTAAATCGACATGTATACGAAAGAAGAATATAAATGGAAAGAAAAATATTTATGAAATAATGAATTTAAAAATAAAATTATGCAAATACATTAATCTTTACGTAAATACTGTGGCAAAAAGAGCGACACCTCTACATAGTTTCGGCCTCGGCCAGCAGTGTCTGTACAAACACTGACCTGTGTACACAGGCGTTTACGCACACATCCGTACGTATTATTTCAGAAATAAGAATATGCGATTTTAAATAAAAACAATTAATTGGACTAAAAAATTAAAACAACATTAAGTTAATTAATACGTTGCTTGTATAATAAACTGACAAAAATCAGAATGATGCAGTATGGTTTTTACTCGTGAACAGAAGTTTTTAGAGGTATTTTTGTGATTTTTTTCTATCGTATCAAATTAGTAGTATCTTATTTTCAAAGCAATAGTTAACTAGCATATATCAAGAAAAACATCATATATTTTTCTGGTTTTGTTTACTGCAGTGTATCATAAACTTTGATGCATTATAAAACTTGCGGTTAGCTCCTGTAGTCCCCTCAAATATGCTGTACTTCACGAGTGGTCCCATATTAACTTTAAGCAAAGTTTCACCCCTAAGGGTTGTAGTTTTACCATTACCTTTACAGTGTAACCAAAGTCAACTGCCAAACATAGTTGCAACGCTTGGCAGACGGTTTGGCAACCAGGCTTTTTTTAATTACCGGTATTATTAGGACGACGCCTCTTACGACACCCACGGGACGATATGTGGTGGTGGTTATACTTATACCGCCACTACGTAGTGAAGTTTTTTAGTTTAGTTTTTTTAAGGATAGTTATTTATTGAGGTTTCCGTCAAAAATTCTTAGAAACTGCCCGAAGTCAGGAAGTTGGCTGTGTCTCACCCCCATGCCTCGGAAAGCACGTAAAGCCGTTTGGCCTGCGCCTAATATCTATCCGGTAGTGTTGGATTTCCGTCCCATCGGATTGTGAAAGGGAGGGAATAGAGAGTGCACCTGTGCTTGCGCATACACTTGGGCACTATGATCCTGTACTGCGCCGATGGCTAGTCCCCGTTGAGGCAGGCCGCCGTCAACGAAATTCGGTCTGGAGGACATTATCTTTCACACTATAATCTTTACACACAGTTAAATACTACCGACGAAATGCGTCGGTTGTAGAAAATTGGCCAGGTCATTGGTAGGATTCGCCCTAGTCGCCACCTTTGGCAGGTAGATTAACAAACGCAGTATCAAAAACACCTTCGGTGCTGTCCTCGTTGACATGCTAAACATTTTACGTTTGGCGAAAACGAGATGGTTAAATTGTCATCTATCGGAAACCTTAGCACCTTTATGGGAGTTCCCGGAATTTACTACTTACGATAACTGCGGGATGAAATGGTGTGACAAATACGTGATATAAAGGAGACAAGGATAAATTAAACAATAAAGGTCACAAAGTAAAATCTTAAAATTAAAACGTCAATCGCTTTTATTACATATGATATTATACTACGAACAATGACAACTAAATAACAGGCCAGTCCTTAAAATAAACACTTCAACAGAATCTGCGGATACCTTAATCATAAATTATTTACGAATTTATAGCTCGTATAATATCTTTTTATTTCCATAAAAAGTTTATATACATATTGAAATCTTTTTTATTCTATTTTAAAATTTAAAACATGTAAATTGAAAAAAACAGCTTCAAAATTGTTAGTAATTCGTTACGTCAAGGAAAATTAAAATTGTTCTACTGATATTTATTAATGAAAAGAGATTAGATTGTTTTTCTTTTTTTAATATAACGTGCCGTATGTTTATTTAGATTTAAGAGACATGACACGCCGTAATTTATGTCGAGATGAAATGTTAGGAGCCGTGGGCATGTAGAAAATGGTGCTATTCAACGCATAGTTGCTGCGAACCAAACCCGCCATAATGTGATATCAAGGTTGTAAGTCACGTTATCACAGTTCTAGGGATGTGGCTGAATGACACACTGTTAGATATTGTATTACTACGCAGAGTCAGGATCGATTTCTCCAAATGACCGCCAGAAGACAACCCAATATCACAGCGATGCAACTACTATAAAGGATCCAGGAGGACCACCAGCCGCTGGTAAGCGATAAAACCATGCGAAGGAGATTGCATGCAATTGGTCTTCATACGCAAAGACCGCTTTGTATTCCATCATTGCGTTGTGGCAATCGCGGTCGACGGCTTTCGTGGGCCCGTAGCATTTACCATGGAGTGACGAACAATGGCCTTTGGTGCTGTTTGCGCCAGGAATTTCTACTCATCCACGATAATGCTCCTTCCCATACGGCGCGGCTGGTGTCGACCGCACTCCGAGACCACGATATTCAAGTTTTGGATAGGCCTGCACAGTCGCCCGACTTAAATCCTTTCGAACATGCTTTGGACATGTTACAACAAAAAGCTTTAAGAGATTTCCCGCCAAATTAGACGACGGAACAACAACTTTACCAACATTTGCAAAGAACACGGGACCACGGTATGACCGCAGCAAGACATTGAAATTTTAATTTTAAGTACGAACAATGGATGTCGATGTTTAATTAAGAGGTGGCAACACCGATTATTAATAATCTTATAATTTTATAATATAAATTAGTTTGATAGATCTTAGCGGTCGCCTTTTTTAAGGATCGGTTGGACGAAAACCGTCTTCCATCCATCATTTTGGGACTACGCTTAGAGGGAGTAGGAGCACCGGAAAAGACGCGTTAGAACCGGTGCCAACTCTGCAGCACAAGTTCTCAGCACAATTGGGGAGATACTGTCAGGCCCACTCGACTTGTGTGGCTCGCAATGCACTCCTCTCCAGGGAGATGAATGCTTTGCGAACCGAACGCTGTGTGAACCGCACCTCCAGCATGGAGGACTCACCACCCCGGCTTAAGGCGGCCCATACGTGCAACAGCAAATTAAACAAAACATTTGTTAAGTAGTTTTATTATTCAGTATGATAGATTACTTTACAAATTACTTAGTCTAATAATTTTCTTTTTATAATTATTTTAAATAATTTATTGTTTTTTTCAATGCGGTGGTAAATTCTGAATCTAACATAAAGTTTACTATAGCTATTCACGAGTTCCTTCGTGAGGAGACTATCCTATCAGAGATCGGGAAGTGGTTTAAATCTTACTTGCAATATGTGATCTTAACACGCGTACCTACTACAAACCATACATCCAAATGTTTAGTAATATATTTCAATAACAATAAAAAGCTAAAAACATGCCGCGTAGTACCCTCGTCTTATTGACTTCTTCTGTATTACTTGAAAAAGTCATTATCAAATATTTACTTACCTTATTGTATTGTACTACTTCGGATAGTTAAAGTTTATTTGGAGATATATTTTAATTTTTCTAATATTATTTTTCTAATATTACACAGTACAATAAACAACCATTATTAGTAATACAACGTTTTTAAATTAAAATATTCAAACTTGCAACTAAATAAAAAAAACATTATACGTCGCTCTGACCCTGAGATTTGTCAACTTAAGACTTTGACGACTAACTAACTTTGACGACTAAGATGGATTGCCTCGTTTCCAGTACAAACGGTCTCTGGTTCTCTACACTTACCACACGAAACATAACAGCAATAAGCAGTAGGGCCGCTATTTTACGCTGGTATTCTGTGTAATCGTGGTCCTTTCCCGGTCCGGCCGACCCATTCGTGCTACAACCATAGTTTAGCTGCAGCCTGGCTCTAACCACGTAAAAGTTGATTGGATGAATTATCAGAGATTTTTTAATTTTGTATGTCTTTTTTTAAAGTGATTTTTTTATGTTCTGTTTCGTTTACAGTTTTTCTGTTTTAAGTATAAAGTGAATGACAGAAAGAAACCCAGTGGTGCTAATTTTCAGTGAATTATTATAGACTTAGTAGCGATAGCGGTCAACCAATCCCAGGACATATTTACAAAGACTCTCAACAAGGGAAGACGTTTGTAGATGTTGCTCGAAAATCTTCACAACCGGCAACCTAATGTGGTCCAAAACAAAAGAATGAGGATATAGAATCAGTGGTTCCTGTGGTGACCCGAAACAAGATAGATAATGATGGGATTACTCTTGTTGAGAAGAGATGTCGGTCGGGACTCGTCTGTAACCAGCGTGGGACTGCCAAAATAAATGCAAGTACTACTCTGCGTATTGTGGAGCCCACCATACTGCTCTACATTTCCCGTTTGGACATAAGTACGTCGGGAGAAGACGTCCTGCGTTACGTGGCAGCGTCTGGAGTCTAATAGGTCAAAGAACTTTAAATTCTATATACTCCAGGTTCCTGCAAAATATAAAGAGATGTTGCTCGCTTCCGATTTCTGGCCCTCTGGGGTGGTGTTTCGCCGATACAGGGACGGACAGGACGCGCCAAAGAAGAAAGTTCCCTAAATAGTGTTATATTTATATCTTGTATATATTTTTAGTTTAAGGTATATATTGCTGTGGGCCAATGCTCTTAATTTTAAAGTCCTAAAGAACTCGGGAATGAATGTCGAGCAAGGATAGATTATAGTTAAATGGTTAAACGAACTTACCTTAAGTGAGTTCAACCATAACTATACGAAGCTCATTGCCTGAGACGGTACTCCCAGCCCAACCCTCCCTGGTTTAGGGTTGCACACCTAATTCCTTGCTTTGAGCTTAATGACAATTTTTTTTAGGAGCTTGGATAAATTGTGATGCTGGCATGAAATACGGCGTACTACAAGTTGTAAAGAACGTCTCGGACATGGAGCTCCGTATATTTATGGTTGAACTTCATTTAAGGTAAGTTCATTTAACTATTTAATTATAACTTAAAATATGTAAACTGACCAATAAACATTTTAAATACTTACGCCACTGAGTACAACATGTTGATTACACCAACGCTGTTGTAAATTTCAGCCTAAATTTTGTTGTCAGACACTACCATGTGACTTAATGCAAAAGGTGTGCTAGTTTTTGAATGCACTGGGTTTATTTAAATCAAACAGTTTAGTAAAAAATATCCTATTTTAGTTTTGCTTAAATTCTAAAGTTTTTCCCTTAAGTTACTTCATACTTCTTGTACCTATGGTAAAATGTCGTCTAAAAAAACTTCATCGCCTATTTTTAAATACAGCTCTATTCATTTTTCCCCTGAGGGTCGATATAATAAATAAATAAAAGAATTACTAAATCGGTTCATAGCAGACATTGATAAAATGTAAGATAAACACAAATAAACACACAGTCGAGTATATTTAATAATATTTATTTCAAATGCTTATCGATACGCCCGCATCGTCTGTCGGTTTCTTTCCCTTTCCTCCTAAGGAAAATATTATAATACTTTCCTCCTTACACCGTTCGGTCTCTCCTGCCGAGTGTTTCCGTCTGGTCGGGTTTTATATCAATTTTATTGTATTCATTTCATTACATTATGTTTTATTCTATTGTTTTTATGTATATTGTATATTATGTTTATATACTTTTATAATTATTTAGGCATCCCAACGAGACGAAAAAGCAATAAAAATATCCATATAATATTTATTTATTTCTAAGCATGTACTAAATACGATTACTTAGTTTTATACTTTTCATCATATTCTGCCACAATCGGTGTAAAAATATTAATTAAATATATTATTACAATTAAAAGCAACATTTTTCGTTAGTATTTAGTTATTAGGTAGTAATTAGTAGAGAGGTTTAGGTTTTATTTCAAATTAAAGTAATTTCTTTTTGAAAAATCAAAAAATTGACAAATTAAATGGTTTTTGATAACTTAAATCTAACTAACGCCACGTTAAAAAAAACTACCCAGACGAAACCAGGTCGCCAGTTTTACATGTAATTACAAAAAATATTATAATATCTTTTATTACACTAAATATAGCTAAGGTCCTTACGTCCTTTAAAGGTTTAAAAATATTATATTATACCAATTTAATATATTATAATGATATTTAAGCAGGTACAAGAAACAGCTCCTGCAACACTACATGAACTGGCTGACCGATTCGTTAGATACGTGGGCATGGGCCTTGTCAGCACGTACCTACTGGATCGGTGCAGGCAGAAACGCGGAGTGGTTACATCAAAAGGCGCTTTAGCTCTCACAACGATTTCACTAGTGAGATCTCTTCGCATGGGCAACGGCAAAATCCATACCACTCTGACAGTCAGGATACAATACGACTATTCTATTATTAGCATCGTGATAATTTTGTACAAGTTGATTTGGTGATCTCATAAACACAACAACAACAACTCAACTACAACAAAAACAACAACAACAAACGCAACAACAACATATTGCAACGCTAGGACGGCTTAAAAATGAACAGGCGCCAAATGATTTCAATAATCGTATCCAGCATGGTTACAACTATTAGTCGCATACATATTATAAATTTAAGTAAGTATAACAATATAGTTAGTAAATAAGCAAAAATATTTTTTTCAACAGATACATTTATTTAATTGTCTTTACAACTTTTAACGATTAAGTGAGAAGCCACACAATGTTTTACGACAACGACGCGATTCTGCAACACGATGAGCACAATGATTTCGTCGCTCTTAGCCATCTTACCTTATATTACACATATAATAATAATTGGTAATGTGTGTGAGGCGGCCTCGCAGTAGTGAAAATATAGCTATAGACGCTGAAACGCGTTTTGAATACATGTCACAGGTTTACGATAAAATCATTTATCAAAAACTTTCTTTAGGTTAATGATAAAATTTAAGCTTAGTTTAGGTTAGGTTACGATATGTTAGTTTAGTTTGATTTTATCGTAAAACTAAATCAATCAAGGTTTTTTGATAAAAAAACTGTGATTTTGTCAGGTTTATGGTAACATAAAGTAGTAATGTTTTCTTCTTCCGGTTCTAGATCAAAAACCTGATTTTATTAAAAACCTGCGACATACATATTTTAGACGTAGTTTAGACATATTTATTATAAAACTGAAGTAACAAACGAACTCACAGTCCATTTGATGGTAAGTGGCTGCTGCGGCCATGGACACCTGCAACCAACTTCATACAAAGAAGGCTAGAGATGCCCTGTAATCTTTGTGGACTATGATGAAATGCCTAACAGTAGGTGTGTAAAATACTGGCTCTCGTAACTTTTAGACCAGACACGGCAGTGTAAGCACCGTTTGACGACAGAAGTAGAAGAGAGGGTGGCACCTGCCCAGGTAGTCCTCTAAGCAGGAGAGGAGTACTGCCATTTAGTGCCTAAATGATGACTCCGGTGGTCTTGCCCCTAAGTTGAATGTAAAGAAATTAAAAGGAATTTGATATTTATAAGCTTAATATTATATTTGTTTAACAATATTTAAATTACTTTATTGTTATGATATAATACAAAATACTGTGTACTTAATATTTCTTTATTTCTTATGAGTAAATATGCGAAACATAAATATCCGTTTCGAACGTATCATATAATGTTATTAGATACCCTCGTATATGGAAATATCTGTCAATTGTCAAAATGCCAAGATGCCAAAACGCTACGAAATAGTGAATATAAACAGAATTAAATTTACTTCCTTGGTCCAGGTTCAAAAATTATCTCTTTAGAGAATTTAAAAGATAAAAACATTTTATTTATCAAAAAATAGTTCTGTGTTTTAAATAGCCATCACCAGGAACATGGATTTTCCTGTAAACTAAGTTTTAGCACATCTCTCCGTTTTGACGCTTCTTATAGTATTGTATCTTCTTACACCCAGCGCGTTATTTGAGATGGATATACCGTTACCTGACTGCCTAGTTGCTTTAGTGGTCGTAAACGCGATTATGAATCCTGGGTTGAGCTAAAATCAGTTTTTCAATCAAGGAATTTACAGTAGAAACCCGGAGTCGGAAGTTGGCGGTGTTTTAGCCCCTTGTCTTCGAAAGTACGTAAAACCGTTGGTCCTGCTCTTGATCTCTCTTCGGTCTTGTTCGATTACCGTCCCATCGGACTGTGAGAATGAGGGATTAGAGAGTGCCTTTTTCTATTGTTATTGCACTAAGCATACCTCTTTCGTCGGTCCCCATACTTAAATCATTCCAACAAAATCAAAAAGGCTTTAGATAAAATCTGGACTTATCTGTGAATAGGACTTGACTCCAAGCTTCGTCATTCCAATTTTCGTGATTGCAAGTAAAATTAACTAGAGATACTCGATGGCATGTAGTGAGAAGGGGACCTCTGGCAGGAAAGAGTGAATTTATTCCGTCCGATTTCAGACAGATTCCGGACTTATTCTATGAGATTGGTTTGTTCACCTCTGTCGCCTCTTACGACACTCATGGAACGCGGTATTGGATATTATTCAATTAATACTATACGATTATATGACCTCCATAAACACTCCCACTGTTGGATTTAATAATAATTGGCAAATATTTTTAAAGGCACTGTATCAGTGACCGGTCGTCCCCGTTAAAAACAAGATGGCTGGTTCGTTTGCATTCATAGAGGAAATAGAACCAGCTTTTGTTCTAACGAAAAGGTAAATCCGATTGAAGGACAAATATAATTTTGCAGTGATGAAATATTCTACCATACCTACATAGATCTATACGATCAATGTTACAAACTACAGAAATAGATTTCTTTAACATTAAGTATAGATTATTATTATTTATGTAATAATACTTATTGAACCTCTATCCTAGGGCGCACGAGAAAGAAACCCAGCGGGACATTTTTTATTACTACAACTGTTACAACTTCAAATATGTGACATTGTAATAGCAAAATAATATGTTTTCATGTTATTTTCCGATTACAAAGTATACTAAAGTTATACTTGACGTGGAGGACCTTGCTTCTTGCCAAATTTCATGATTCTTAACATTGGTCAACGGAAAGTAGGCCAATAAAGGTTTTGAATTTTGATGAGTGAATTTTCGAGTATCAATATATGTGACTTGAATGGCCGTAATGTTTGGTGGCCTTGACGATAATTATAGAAGCTTGATTTTTTACACCTCTAAGTGAATATAGACCTTAGTCTTAATATTAATTTTAACTGTTTCGAAAATCAATTCCTGGGAAAAGGGGTCTTGAGACATAGACTGAGGACAAAGTAATCATATCAACAAAGTATTATTATACGTGGTAGAGCCACGCTGTAGCTATATTAGTTGTAGCACGAATGGGTTAGTTCTGCGGTAGGACCACGCTCTCACAGAATACGGAATGTCGATGAATACAGAATTTCGTATGGTGAGTTTTTTTAATATAATTCTTTACATATTTACTTGTCTTTATCTAGATAAAGTGATGAAGTGGTTTGTTATATATAAAACTTTGTCAATGACGTTTTTAAGACTCACGCTGCAGGAATATTAGTTGTAGCACGAATGGGTCGGCTCAATCGGGGTAGGACCACGATCTCACAGAATACTGGCTTAAAATAGCAACTTAATACTGGTGTAATTGATAGAATCAGGCGTTACTTTGCGGAAATCCGTTATAATAAAAAATAAAAATATAAATTACTTCGCAGCCTTCCGCTAAATAAATACAATGATGTGTCTTACCTGGATCACGGCGTATGACTGTGGAGGCGTACTACGTGTAGAGGCGAAACACGTGTCGTATTATCGTCGATGGTGTGTCTTACCCGGAATAGTGGTGTTGGAAGTAGTGGTGTTGGGAGTAGTGGCGCTGGGAGTAGTGGTGACGGAGTTAGTGCATGCAATTGTGGGAGGGCGGGAGGTGCTCTTCAATCCAGGTAAGACACATTGTATTTATTTAGCGGATGGTTGCGAAGTAATTTATATTTTTATTTTTTATTAATACTGGTGTGTTTCGTATGATGAGTGTAGAGAACCGGAGACCCTTTTTACTGAAAACGAGGCATTCCATATTAGTCATCAGGGGTGACAACGCACTTGTATTTTTATTCTTAATCAAGGATAAATATAGATGTCTATTGGTCACAACTTTCACTTATCATAAGTTGGACTGTGTGCTCGTATGTCAACATTATTCTATAAAAAATAAGGGCTCTGTTTTTCATTTTGGGATACGAAAACCTGAATATTTGAATGGACTTCTACCCAGGCAGATTCCATATTAAATGCAATATTCTAAACATAAAATGTGTGCAAATGTTTTCACTGTCCATCAGTATTATCTGCTTTACTCCATAGGGATATTTACCATAGTTGCCACTTGGCAAGCGTGTTGGCAACCGCAGTTTTTTTATTTTTAGTCGTAATTAGAAAGTCGGTGTTGCGTCTTCATCCCCGATTTGTTTTTTTATAGAAGGTTGGGCAAACGAGCATGCAGCTCACCTGATCGCAAGTGATGACCGCCGCACATGAACAACCGCAACACCAGACGAATTGCAGGTGTGTTGCTGGCATTTTAGAAAGGAGTAAACCCTTTCCTTGAAGATCCTTAAGTCGTATCGGTTCGGAAAAAAAGAGGAAGAAAACTCTTAGCAAACCTCCATCTGTTGCCTATATATACACCCACGGAATGATATGGGGTAGTAGATAACTTTACACCACCACTACACGGCATTTTGCGTCTCTGTATTGCACAGTTTTCAGGAAAACAAATTCCATGGACTGGACACTGAAGTAAGCATTTACAAAATGTACGCTAGCTTTGTTGCAATATATAAATAAGTAAAGTTACAGGCAACGTACGTCTTACTCCTGGGTATAGGCCTCCTTTCATTTTTGAAAAAGTTTAAAGACACGGAAGTGTCCGTCGTGCTGCCCTAATACGTGTTGGCGGATTTCATATGTCTTCAAAATGTCTTTTTTTAATTTTTAGTCATGCAGGTTTCCTCACGATGTTTTCATTCACAGGTGAATTAAAAATACAACTAACAATTTCATCGCTGTGCTTCACCGTTCGTCACGTGTACTGTAAAAGAGTGGAATAAGTTGCCAGCATCTGTCTATTTATTCGATCACAATGTGGGATCACAAGGCACGAGTTAAAATGCTTTGTTAAGTCAGTGTGTTTTACCTTTTTAAACGTGGTAGAGCCATGATGCAGTTATATTAGATGTATAGTTGTAGCAGGAATGTCGGCTCGACCGGGGAAGGACCACGCTCTCACAGAATACCAGCGTTAAATAGTAGCTTAATGCTGCTGTATTTCGTATGGTGAGTGTAGAGAACCGGAGACCCTTTTTACTGGAAACGAGGCATTCCATCTTAATCCTCACGGGTGACAACGCTTTTACATTTTGATACGTAATCGAGGATAGATGTAGATGTATATGGACCACAGCAACCACTTACCATCAGGTGGACTGTGTGCTCGTTTATCACACTATCCTATAAAAAAACCATCTTCGGCTGCATCACTATTTACTGACAGGTGGAATAGCAGCCAAGCTCTGGCTTATAATGGTAAAAACAATGTTATTGGTGTCTGCAGGGATCAAACCCGGGCTGCTAGCGGTCTGTGAAGTTTACAGCGAGCGCTTGGCCCCTGAGCTACCACATCTCTTGTTGCAATTTTGGACGCACTTTTACAAGCGGTGTAAGAGTTACATCAGTACACGCGCCTTCTGTTACTCTGTTCACGTACACAGTCTTCAGGCAGGAGTAATAGTCTTCTGTGGTTTTCAGGACAGGCAGCACCCAATACTGCAGCTTAGCTATTTTTTTAGCAGACTGTACAATATTCCACAGTTACAGCACAAAGGAATACGTAGTATGTTAATGACTGAAGGCAAAGCTCTCTCGAGGTGAACATGTTCGATTATAAATGTGTAGCAATGTACTTACAAAAGTTACGCATAACTTTGTTTGCGGAAAAAAAGGTTAAAGCATCAGCAGATTAGTATATGCACTTGGAGTTCTGCACAAAGTATTTGTGAAGTAATCTGCTGTAAACAATTTTGGTGGAATAGTTCTTTAACTTACGAACTAAAGTTTCCCTGTGAAGAACATATTTGTTTTAGACGAGCGGATTTCATTTCAATTGTATAAGTGATTTATACGTGCTAGAACCACGCTGCGGCTATATTATGGCTGTAGCACGAATGGGTCGGGCCGGTCGGGGAAGGATCACGCTCTCATAGAATACCAGCGTAAAATAGCAGCTTAATACTGTTGTGTTTAGTATGGTGAGTGTAGTGAACCGAAAAAGCTTTATACTGGAAACGAGGCATTATTTTATAAAATGGCCATGGGTCGGTGCATGTTTGCATTACCCTTGATGTTGCAACGCAGTGGGTTGGCTCGACCGAGAAAGGATCACATAAAGAGTATCAACGTAATATAACAGCTTAAAGCTGCTGTGTTTCGTATGATGGGTGTAGAGAATCTGAGACTATTTTTATTAGTTTTAGGTGTGGTCAAAAAAGAAGATTAATAACGTTCACTTTGCTTTGTTATTTCTTCCGTTATATTTAATTTGTTGCCAAAACTCGATAATAATTGGATTATTAAGTACAAATACTGGCTTCAATATTATTGAATCTGGAAAATTAATATAGGATACAGTGAAAGTACCAGGTAGTGTCGGTGTAAGAATATCCACTATTTCATCCCGTGGGTGCCGTAAGAGGCGATAGAGGCAAATAAATCAGGAGATGGGCAGCAACGTCTCCCTAATAACGACTTAATTTAAATAACTTCGGTTGCCAACCCGCTTGCCAAGCATGGCAAATATCCTTACTACGAGGCAATCGATACGGGAGACCTATGATTATTCCAACAGCTTTAAACAAAATAAATTTACTTGAAATAGTATGGTACGGTATTACCTTAACATAAGCCTAACTATAAGTTCCCATAAATTATCTCTATGTTTTTAAAAGAGAGACGCTTCCTTTTCTTTATTTCACAACTTATATTAGGCATATTATATTAGACAATGAGTAATAAGAATCGCCTAAATCGATTGCCTAACTTCATAGATATCGTGTAACATATATACATTAAAATTAGGTTGATGATTTTGTCCTTTTCGAAGCTAGTAAAAATGAATATGAAATTTAAAAAAACCTAAACGGGGTAGAGCCGTGCTGCATCTATATTAATGTTGTGGTACGAATGGGTCGGCTCAACCGGGGAAAGACCACGCTCTCACAGAATACCAGCGTAAAATAGCTGCTCTATGCCGCTGTGTTTCGTATGGTTAGTGTAGAGAACCGGAGACCCATTTACAGGAAACGTGGCATTCCATCTTAGTCCTGAGGGGTGGTAACGCATCTGCATTTTGATTCCTAATTGAGGCCACAGCATCCAATTAACATCAGGTGGACTTTGAGCTCGTTTTCAACCTTACTGTATAAAAAAACCTAAACGCTGCCATATGGTTTCTATACTACGTAGATGCCAATATTATATGTGCTTATCTACCGTATTTTTTTTAAAACTCCGCATGTGGACATCGCCCGCTAAAAGCAATGATCGATTTTTCCCGACTTGGAAAGTAATTAAGTTTTGTTCTTTTTTAACGCTTTGGCATGGAAAGTAAATCTAGCCTATAAAACCTATAAATAAAATAAAAATGTCTGCTTGTATTAGTAAAATACTAACTTCTATTGAGTTCTGGGGTTATTTGCAAGCTAATAAGCCTTAAATGCTCATTATCAAAAACGCCCGGGCTAATCTTCGAAATTTGTAATGAAACATATGACGATAAATTAGAGAGCAATACTAGGAGGGATGTAATATATATTTTATCGGTAAAACTTGATTTAAAAAAAACGAAAAGAAAATAATATAATATGGTCTTTATTTTCTTAAATCTAAATAAAGCCACATTAATAGATCCTCTTTAGATTGTCTTTTTAATAAAATTATTTTAAAAATTATCCTATTAATAAAACAGGATATTTTTTAAAATAAAGCCCGTTAAGTTTCATAAAAGAAAAAGATATTGTTTTAAAGCACTATATCTATATCTTGTTAATGAGCTTATAATTTTCTATGAGATGTTCATGTCTGTAGCCGGAAGGGAGAAGGGTGAGTCGAGAACGCTAGAATACTTTACATGCCATTTCATATCAACGAGCGTTAAAAGATTTCAATTATAAAAATAATTTATAGTACCTTATGAAAATATTTAAAATATTTTTAAATTATGTTTGTTTTCTAGTTACCATTTAAGGTTTTAAATCATCAAGTATTATTCAAAAAAAAAAAAAATATAAAAAGTCTTTTGTAGGGTTCAGGGTTCATTTGGTATTTGTAAAACTCTTTAAAAAAAAAAGAGAAAGCACTTGTGTCGAAAGCTTTCATCAGTTCCGTGTCGGTATTTGAGACTTGATAAACTATTTTATTCTCGGTATTGATAAATTATTTGTTGTAGCGATCGATCCAGCCGCATTCGCAAGGAAATGCCACAAGAGCTTGTTAATTTTCCACTAAAGCTTACGTTATGTTAAAGGGAAGAAACACTTCATTTAATCATATAGTAAAAGTCTACTTCGAATAATATGATTGTACTATCTACAACATTGTGCAAATGAGATGGCCAAAAATGAGCCCCAAGCTGTACAAAAATAAGAGTATTGCTATTAATTAAAATAAAATAAAAATAATTTTGAATAACTATTAACATTTCATAGCAGATGTCGAAAAATAATCAAGTTTAAAAGTATTTAAAGTGATTTCTTCTCTTTGAAGTCACTCTATAGCACCTTTAATGTGGCCATATAATTTTTAAAAAGATCAGAGTAGGGAAAAAACAATAGCTAAACTCATAAAAATACTTTATTTTTGATATCTTATGTATAAAAACAAGTCTTCAATTAATGAATTAATACATCAAAATAATCAAAATACACTAAAGGATAGGATTATATTTATTTGTTTAATACAGCAACAGCTTAAACATGTAGCGTTACATTACAGGATAGGGTTATCTTACTTTAGTACTTGTAACACTGAATACGTCCGTCAAGCATCAAAACAGTCAAAGTGTCAATGTCAGACTTGATCTGATTCACGTCTACCGACTTACGCGCCGTTTTTGGGTACATGATATATGTACGCTTTTCCTTCGTATTTGTGTTTTACGCGAGTGATCCACTACGTATAAACGGTGTAATACGTAAGTTTAATTATTTTCTGTCTAATATACTTTGATCAATAATAGTTATGTTACAAAAAATAGTTACAAATAATAATTTCAAAGACTGAAAAAAAAACTGCTGTCCTTGTTTTTTTATCTAAACCGGTTAGTATACAACCTTATCATCATGCATATACATTAACCTACATAACACTCATGAATTGGAACTTTAATAATATCTAAATTGTGTAATAATGATAAAAACCGACTGCCAAAATCAACTTTTTTAAATCTTCATAACTTTTGTCCACTACTGCGTAGATACATGTACTTTTCTAATTCTTTATATAGAAGATCTGTACTTTCAAATGACATAGATTTCATCTCTGTACAGTCTGGGGCACAGGTTCATACAGTTATTGGCCATCTCTTTTATGTGTATAATTTCAAAATTAATGCTTAGGTGCAATAATCTAATATTTATAGTTATATAATTATGTTAAGAAAAGACCATTTAATAGCCAAGAGTATAATTACAAATATAATTTAGGAAATTAGCTGCATTTTATTATATTATGTATCTAGTACACAATATTCGAACGTAAGATGTTATAATAAACGAAATCCACTAAGAGATCACACTAACAACCTTTTATGACTTTACAATCTCGAAAGCACATGTTATTATTTTCATTTATAAACTGCTGTTTACTGTATTTATAATGGTTACATAAAATTTATATTTTATTTCTAATTTAACTCTTGTAACGTTTTAATATGTTAATTTTAATATACGTATATCTCGGTGACTGACGATATCATGACAACCCTACGCGTCTGGGCTGCCAGCGACCCCCGGGCGTTACTATGGCAACAGTTTGGATGCACCTCGGAGCTCCATTTATATCTCGATATCAAGGTACGTAATAAATACGCTTCAGCGAAACGAAATATTACAAACTATGCGCGATATTAACAACTCTCGAATATCTCGTTTCATATATTTTGAATTACCGTGAATATTCTGTGTACAAGCGCATTTGATGTGGAATACCTGAAATCTATCTCATGTTTGTTAACTTTTGTCACAGAATATACTCATATATGTAGAATTTGCATTCTCTTTGTTACATATTTGCTTACTTGTTAGTTTCAGTACTGTATTTAAAGGTCATAAAATTCACGATTGCATTACGTCCAACTTATTAATAATGAACGATATTAAAATAGAAAATGAAGAAGAAAACGTAACACAAAGGACACAAAGATAATAGTGATAATAATACTAACATTTTCTATAGTAGGTTGTCATCAACTCCGGTATTCCAACAGTCAGTATTAATTTAAAAAAGAATATGTACTTATTAAAATTGAACTATTGTAAATACATTCGTGAGGTGCTAGTAATATATAATACATAATCAACCATGGTTGATAAATATGCAGAAATTTCTAAGAACAAGTCGTTATCCGTCTTAAGAATGTGATCTTTTTGATATATTCCTACTGCAAAATACTTCTAGCGAAATAAAAAAAAATTTCTTCCGACGGATTCGTGTTTTTAATATTGACTGTAATTAGCTGATTAATACCTTTTTCATAGAAAGTCATATTATACTATCCTAACTTTTTAGACAAAACATGGATTTTTAACTTTATCAATGTTACTATCTGATACCCGCTCGCTTCACTGGGTGCAAGATAATATTTTACTGCGAAACCTACCTACCTAACCTATCGAGAAAATGTTTGCCAAATGAATAACAAACAATGCGAAATGAGTAAATATAGATAATTTTTACACTCCGTCACCAGGTCTAATAAAAGTAAAAAAAGTAAAGTTACAGCCTATATACGTCCCACAGCTGGGCACAGGCCTCCTCTCATTTCTAAGAGAGTTTTAGGGCAAGGAAGTTACCGCCGCGCTGCCCCATTGCGTGTTGGCGGACTTCACATGTCTTCGAAATATTTTTTTCTCTTATTTCTCAAACATGCAGGTTTCCTCACGATGTTTTTCTTCACCGCCGATCACGTGGTAAATCAGCACTTAAAATTGCAATTAACAATTTCATTGGTGCCAGCGGGGATCGAACCCGTGTTAATCGCGTTCTGTTATATTTACAGCGAGCGTTAACCATCTGAGCTAACCACCACCAGGTCTAATGCTGCCTTGTAGAACACGGTGTTTTGCCATCTTTATGAAAAGACTATATGCACTAGATAAAGTGAAGGCTTCGAAGAGTTACCAGGTCATCAAGGTCGTCACTCCATCTATCAAGGTCGAGTCCACTACACGAGAGACTTAAATCTTTATAGTCTGTCGGTTCTTCTAACTATATGATCATCAGCTCGTGACCACTTCAGCTTACTCATCTGTTGCACTATGTCAGTTGTTTTGGCTTGATTATATCACGCAGAAAAACTGTGATCATAGTCCTCTTCATAGTTCGCTGAAATATCACGTATTGGACGTAAACAATTAGCCAGTAATGATATATTGCCATCATAGAGATCTTTGATTGCCATAAATGTTTGTGTTGTTAAATTGTTTCGAGACATCATGCTGTACATACGGCTTTTTCAAGGAATGTCACACAAGACCTAAAGCACTTGCATTTATGAATTTCCTGCACTTACCAGGATGTCCTCTCTTACCGGGTCATCATTCCATCTACTCGTAGTGCGGGCTTCACTTCGTTTACCAGTACGAATTAGCCACTCTTCTTGGAGCTATTGGCTAACCCATCGACTCTCTAGCCTACTAATTCCTTGGTTTATGTCAGTTACTCCAGCTCTAATGCGGATTTTCCCAATTCGAAGTCCATCTCGCAGAGAAAATACAAGCACAGTCACGAAGGATCGCGGCTCAGACCCATATATTAACACCGACAACACACTTTCGACAGGGAAAAGACCACGCTCTCACAGAATACCAACGTAAAATAGCAGCTCAATGCTGCTTTGTTCCGTATGGCGAGTCTAAAGTGCCGGATACATTTTACTGGAAACAAGACATTCCATAGTAGCCTTAGTGGATGGTAATGCATCTGCATTTTGATCCTTAATCGGGGATTGACGTAGAGTTGCCACTGGACCACAGTTACCAGTGGTGATCCTGCGTACTGGTTTGCCATACTTATTGCATGAAAAGAAAATATCTGGACTGGATTTTCAACATGGGCAACAGTTTTATACATACCCTATAAAGGCTGTATTTTGTTTGATCAAATGCTTTATAGAGAAACAGTTTCATTACATGTCTGCGGCACAAATTAAACATTGAAATTGACATCGACGCTTTGATTTTCCAATTTTGCCGTCCCTCGAAGCGCTCATTCGCAGAGAGGTATGACTGTGCATTCGATCATTTTTCAATAATTAAAAGGTGATTTGATTTTTAATGAGATTTTTGTACGAACGAAAGTACCAAAACTTAAAATTAAACGGTTTGTAAATACGGCCATAAACCATAGTATTGAAATATTTTTGCCATTTTATTAAAGTACCTGTACTCAAATTATATGCAAACGAAGCGCGTTTGTACTAATCTGTTGTCAGATCGGAAATCCATAATATCTGGAAAAAAATCATAAGAACATTATTCAATGTGTGCTTAAACGGTTACTCAGTCAGCCAGCAACAGGGAATAAATTGGACGTGAATTGAAGTTCATATTCTTCAATTTTATTCAATTTTGAGATCTTGCTTATTAATAATGCAAAAATGGGCGGTTTTATGCTAGACGGTACGGCATCGGCACGCAACCGGCTCGGCAATGGGACTGCACACGGCGTGGGTGCCGGGGCTCCGTATTTCCACTGGGAAAAATTAACAGGTTTTTGGGCAGTATTAACATATACTTCAATTCAAGAACGCGTAAAAATCATCTCAATAAGTCGTCGTATTTGTTTGTTATATCTCTCACATTTAAGACGAAAATATAATCAACACAGAGAAGGAAAATTTTGAGTTCATCTAATGTTAAAAATAAAATACTTAGAAGGAACTATTATAATACCTTTGGAAAGTTGAAAATAGACCCCAAAAATATTTCAACGACTTCAGCACGACCGAGAGATATTTCACAAGCAAATTTCGAGTCTCAATCTCAAAGCGTCTATTCTACCTCGGCCTGCGCGCACTAACACGCACATGGCTACAATACACATGGAGTTTTACAGGCCGGTATCAAGCGGGAAGCTTGCTGTCCCGCCACCGGCGATGGCACGGCGGGGGAGTCGTCGCTGGGCCGGCGCCGTTAAATGGAAACACGTGCCATATATTTTATACATTTTTGCTTCCCCAGCAGCCGGACCGGTGCGGTGGCGTGCCGATGAATGGAAAACCAATATTATGATAAGTTGTTGGTATTTTGTCGGAGGTCTAATGATGCTTAACATAAAATTTTGGGAAAACCAAACGAATTTTATTCTGGCAACTCTAATCTCTTTCCCCTTATTTGACACTCTTTTTTTAACAACACTGAAACAGAAACTATTTTTCCTTGTCGTTTGTTTTGTAGTGAGTGCTTTATTATTTGAGAACTCAGAATAATGTTGAGTATTATTTTATTTGTATTCTCCGCGTCGGCATCGGCGTCGGATCCTTTGTTTTTGCGCTTTGTAGCTTGAGACTTGTGCTTGTAAAAACTTTTACTCTCCTGTTATGTTGACATGTTTTTATTTTATTATTAATTAATTAGCCATTAGCTTTGCTAAAAAGTTTAAAACATCAAAAAATTAAAGAATAATCAATGAAAGACAAAAAACAATAAACCTTGGTATAAAATTCATAAAATTGAATAAATTTACGCGTATTTAGTAGTAGAAGTTTGAAGATGTTAATTAAAAATATAATTATGTCGGAATTATTTTTCAGATATCTATTCTTTTGTTATTTTATTAGTTTTTTAACTGATTTCTGACAATAGATCATAAATTAATTTACATTTTAAAGTACCACAAATATATTTCAGTAAAGTTAAATATTTTAATAGTAGTAGCGTCCGTATAAAATCAATTTACAAAATAATTATTTCAATTTAGTATCCGTTTTATGTTCTACTTGTGTGGTAAAATTTATAAAGGCAATTGGTATTTCAATCATGCAGATTTTGAAAATTATATTTCGACATAAAGCGATACACACACAGGCGCGCTCTTAAGCTACCGAGCTACACAGACATAGGATCGTATAAACTGCACAGAATCGTATCACCTCGGCAACGGCCCGGGCATTGAGTAACTTATATAAACACAAGGCTTCACTGTAATACCTTCAATGAAGTTTGCAGCGGCGTGAAATCAAATTACGATTAATAAAAGCGTTACTCAATGATTTATTCGAGTTGATATATTAGGTAAATAATATTGTTTGTTGATATATAGGGTAAGTAATTTACACGGTAGAGCCATGATGCAGCTATATTACTGGTATAGTTGTAGCACGAATAGGTCGGCTCGACCGGGGAAGGACCACGCACTCACAGAATTCCAGCATTAAAATAGCAGCTTAACGCTGCTGTGTTTCTTTTGTTGAGTGTAGAGAACCGGAGACTCTTTAAACTGGAAACGAGGTATTCCATCTTAGTCCTCACGGTTGACAATGCATCTACATATTCATCATTCGTTATCGAGACAGAAACCACTTACTATCAGGTGTACTGTGTGCTCGTTTGCCACCCTTATACTATAAAAAATACTAATTAAAACACACTTTCATTCACTCACTCATTTCACTATAAAATATTCATCTCTGAACAAAGACCTCTCTTATAGAACTACCTCAAGTGGAGATTTCGCCATAGTAGTCTAGCTTGACAGGTGGGCTGGAAACCCCACATTTTTGTTATCAAAAAATACTGCTGCCCATCTCCTATTCAGTTTTCTCTGTTGCGGATTTTATCGCGTGTATTAAATTATTCAACGTCCCAATGTAATAGTTAAAGTTATAATCTGGAGGAAGCTGTGGTCAACTATGACATTAAGAAGTCGAAAAGCTCACTCTCCCACGTTACCATCTTATGGGTGCTGTAAAGTGCTCGAAACATCAAGAATATAAAATAAGTCAATATACGCGATACAATTCGTAAAAACTAGTTTTATTTAAACGAACACATGAATGAGAACCTTATGTGTTTTAAAATGTGATTTCGTAGCTCTTATACAGGAATTTTTGAGTTGAGTGAAGATGAATACCATGTGCTAAAAGGCTGGTACGACATCGTCACAACATCTTGTTAGGGAGTATTCATGAAGATATCCCAACTTAAAAAAAGTTTGCATTGCTTGTACTTTTACTAAGTTAAAAAATATTAATAATTCTGCGGTATTGCAAATTTATATACGACTGAACAAATAGTCTATCGTAATTATATTTTAAAATACCAGGGTAGTGGCGGTGTAAGAATATCCACTACATCAAACGACAGAAGGAAGTAAAACAGGAGATGGGTAGCAGCATTCGTGATAACAATTCAAAACAATTAAAACCCGCGGTTACCATCCCGCCTATCCAGCGTGACAACTTTGTCAAATATATCCCTCTGAAGCAATCTGTGGGGGCGGGGCTATGTTCTTAACATTATATAGGCTGTGATGATGATAATTATTACAATATTTTATCATTTGTATTTGTATTATAATTATCAAAACATCAAAAGTTTGCTAAGGATAGATGCATCTCAAATGACCTAAATAAATCAATGTAGGTCGGATCGATTTTGACGTCGGTGAACTCGACCTACTTTGTGAGCGTTGGGGTAGGTTCCAGTCGACGAGTCCCGTATATACAAGGGCAAGGCTGTCTCAAACTTTTGTTATTAAATTAACTGTTGTGGATTTGTGTCGTACCGGTTACTACTTTTGTGTTCTTGCGAGTTTTCAAAGTAAAAAAAGCAATTGTTGCTGTCTGTTTATATTATATTATAATTTTTGTTTGGCTAAGAATTCTTATTTCACATTAATTTTGTTTTAAAAGGATGGAATTTTTTTAAATTAGTCATTTGTTTATTAATAAGCGTAATGTTTTCATCGCAATTCAATCTTTTTCGTCATCATGGATGCGTTAAAAATTGGAGTAATTATGGAATATGAGTACCGCCGTGGCAGCAACGTGGCACAAGCTGCACACAACATCAACGACGTTTTCGGAGTGAATACTACAAACGAACGCACCACGTGTTGTTAGTTTGTCCGCTTTTGTTCTGAAAATTTCGACTTGAAAAAAGAACTACGTGGTCGTCTGAAAACTATGGTAGACAATGACGAATTGAAGGCAATTTTGGAAGTCAATTAAACTTAATCTACGGCTGAATTAGCAACAACTTTCGACGAAATTTCGTTCAAAATAATAATGGTCCATATGCGTCCAATTGTTAAGGTAAAAAAGTTTAACAAATGGGTGCCCCGCGAACCCAATGATCGCCAGCGCGAAGTATGCGTCGAGACGTGCCTTGCACTGCTCAACAGGTACACAAACGAAGGAATTTTGAGCCGCATTGTTACCTGCGACGAAAAATGGATTCTATTTGACAATTGCAAGCGGCCCCCCCCCCCCTAGGAAGCAATCTATGGACGAGGCCTGTGTTCAGCAGTGGACTAAAGCGTAAAGGTAGCGGTACCAATTTTATAAGTTTGTTTTGGTGTAATTTAACCGAAGCTATAACTTCTAAGCAAATAAAATACAGACCGAGACAAAGAAAAAAAAGACAGAGATTTACACCATCGTCTATTTCTACTCCAGTCTGATGAAAACACAAAAATAATGTTTCTTTTACAAATATGTTGCAATACAGACAGATTGCTGAGCCATTGACAAAAACACATTCACACATCTGAAAAGAAATTTAAGAAACATACATTATAAAAGAAAGAGAGAGAGAGAGAGAGGAGAGAGAAAGAGAAAGAGAGAGAGAGAGAAAGAAAGATGGCTTTTATTTCGCAGAGAAATTCCGAGCATAGCCCGCTGAGTAGCATTGTTTCGGTTCTGTAAGCATATCACTAATAAGTAAATGAAATAGGACACAGCCTTGTAAAAGAAATATGAGTCCAGGGCGCTAAGATAAAATGCCTTACAGCCACCAACATGGAAATATTACATTTAAATCGGAAAACTATCATGAGTGCGTGGATGTTTGCTAGCAGAAATAGGTATGATAAGTGTATGATCTTGATAGCAGAAAAAGATAATCCATGTCTCACAGTAATCGCACGAGTCAACAAATGCAAAAAATAACAAAGGATAGATAGATCTTTTGATTTCTGCAATAAATTAAATTATAATCATCCTTTATATAAGACAGGTGTGAAGTATCTAATAAGCGGCAGCAACTGGAGCAGCAAAGAGATGTCTAGTACGGCGATCGTCGATTTGTCCGCCAAGCAAGGCGAATATGACCAATCTTACTTACCATGGGAATTAATATTCTTTGATAAAATAATTGAGTATTAGAATTCGGTTAATAAAAATCAGTTCTTAAGTGTTCTAACTGGTATTCCTACTAGACTAAATTTGATGTAGAGCCGTCACTTATCCCATTTGTTGTTGCCTATGTAATATTGCCGTATTTCACTGGTTTTTTGTAGTTCTGTCTCTGAATTTAAGATTGTTCAATATTTAAACAATATTTGTAGAATGCAATCGTAAACTTCTATTTCTCCTTATTAATCAATTCACCCATGATGCGGTCACTAACATTTAAACCCTTCCGCGCTATAGATACTTGATACCAAATGCCCTTTAGTTGCAATTTTTTTTTATAGAAGAGGGGGCAAACGAGCATGCGGCTCACCTGATGTTAAGTGACTACCGCCGCCCATGATCAACCGCAACACCAGTGGAATTGCGGATGCATTGCCGGCCCTTTAGAAAAGAGTAAGCTCTTTTCTTGAAGGTCCCCAGGTCGTACCGGTCCGGAAAAATCGCCGGTGGTAAACTATTCCACAGAGAGGTTGTACGCGGAAAAAAAACTCCTTTTGAAACGTACAGTGGTGGACCGCCAAGCATCCAGATGGTGTGGATGGTATCGGGACGTTTGCCGCGTAGTGAGTTTACGAAATTTGGCGGCTGGGATTAATCCGAACAATTCCTCAGAGCACTCTCCATGGTATATGCGAAAGAAAATGCAAAGGGATGCAACATCTCTTCGCAGTGCCAGTGAATCGAGCCGATCGGAAAGTACTCGGTCGTCGACGATTCGAGCCGCTCTGCGCTGGATGCGGTCAAGTGGAAGGAGCTGGTACTGGGGAGCCCCAGCCCAGAGATGGGAACAGTATTCCATGTGCGGCCGAACCTGTGCCTTGTAAAGTTGCAGGCGGTGTGCCGGCATGAAATACTGTCCCGCTCTGCTGAGCACGCCAAGCTTTTTAGAGGCCAATTTGGCCTTCCCTTCCAAGTGGCCACGAAACTGCAAGACAAAGGGGTTCTTTTTAGCGGTCAACGCGCAAACTTGTGTCTTCTGAAGATTAAAATGGACTAGATTTAGTCGCACCCAATCCGAGACTCTGTTCAGCAAAGACTCGACTTCAGACACAAGTTTGTTCCGGCACTCCCAGTGCTGTCATCTGCATAGCAATGAATGTTACGGGTTTGCAACATATCATTGATATGCAGAAGAAATAGCGTTGGCGATAGCACGCAGCCCTGTGGAACACCAGCATTAATAGGCTTGCAATCGGAGCTTGCACCGTCTTCAACGACCTTGATTCTCGGGAAGCCCATAGGAAGGGAGCTTCGAAAGAAGCGCTTTGTGCCAAACCCGATCGAAGCTCTTCGCAATGTCCAAACTAACGGCCAATGCCTCCCCCTTGACCAGACCAGGTAGACCAGAAGATCACCAGCTGACCGACCACGGCGAAAACCGTATTGGCGGTCACTAATCAGCTGGTGATCCTCAAGGTACCTCATGAGCTGGCAGTTTACAATGGACTCCATTGTTTTGGAGAACAAGGAGGTGATGGCGATAGGCCAGTAGTTGGACGGGTCAAACGGTCGCCTTTTTTAGGGATCGGGTGGATGAAAGCCGTCTTCCATGATTTTGGGACTATGCCTAGGGAGTAGGAGTACCGGAAAAGACGCGTTAAAACCGGTGCCAACTCTGGAGCACACGTCCTCAGCACAATTGGGGGGATTTCGTCAGGCCCACTCGACTTGTGGATGTCCAGGGAGAGGAGTGCTTTGCGAACCGAGCGCTGTGTGAACTGCACTTCCAGCATGGAGCACTCACACTACGGGATGGTCAGCGGCGTACTCCCCCCGTCATCGAGAGTCCAGTCGAGTCGAGTTAGACACAAAGAAAGAGCCTAGAAGATCGGCTTTCTCCTTTGCGGTATGGGTCAGTGAGTCGTCTTCCCTGTGCAGAGATGGAAGAGATGGCTAACAGAAATTCCCCTGGACAGCCTTGGCGAGAGGCCAGAATGCACGGGTTCCAGAAGGAAGGCGAATTAATTTCTTGCCAATTCTGCCTATGTGCTCTGACTTTGCCTTGGTAATGACTCTTTTGAAGGACCTAGAGACGGAATTGTACTTCTTTTTTAGAGCGCTGGTGTTTACATCCTGGGACGCTGATGCATCAGCCCAGGCTTGGTAGCACTCCTGCTTATAGCATGATACTATTTTACAGGAGCGACCAAACCATGGCTGAGATTTACCTCCAATGGGCACCACAGATGAAGGAATAAAAAATTCCATACCCTTAAGTACCACATCAGCGTCAGAATCCGCAACAACGTTGGGATCGACCGGCGAGAAGCAAACCCGCCCCCAAGGGTAGGATGCAAAGAAATACCGCATCCCATCCCAATTGGCTGACCTATAGTAACAAACACGGCGGCAGCCTGCATAATGCAACCGCGATTTCAGCATGAGTGGCACCACACTCTGGACAAGACAATGGTCCGAGGAGCCTAAAGGGGCGTCGATGGAAATCTGATATCCGTCCGGGTGAGAGGTCAGCAGAAGGTGCAACAGGGAAGGTTCATGATACTCCACATCTGGAATCCGCGTAGGCCAAGTAACCAGTTGTGTCAGACCTTATGCCAAGGCAAAATCATGAACAGATCTCCCCGCATGATCGGTTAAACGTGAACCAAGCCATTCGGCGTGATGGACGTTAAAGTCACCGAGGATCACGATCTCTGCGGAGGGGATCTGCTGTAGCAACGAATCTGCAGCCATTTGGACGTGGTCGAAGAGTCGGTCTATTTTGGCATTACCGCTATGGGACCTACAAAGGCACCCGTAGACGCGCGGATGGTCGTCGCTGTCTACGCGTAGCCAAAGGATGGACAGGTCCGAACCTTCAAGTCTGCCGAGGCGTCGAGAACAGATGTCCTCTCTGACGTTAACGCAAACTCCAGCCCGAGGCACAAAGGAGTGTTCTAATTTGTATACAGGGTAGGAAAGATACGAAATATCAGCCGGAGAAGACACCTGCGTCTGAAAGAACAGAGCCGGTCTCGCCGTCTCGAGATGGTAGTGGACGCCGTTAAGGTTAGAGTGAAGTCCCCTGATATTGCAGAAATTCACGGCCAGCGTGGCAGGGGTCGCCTTGGTCTTGTTGCTCCGTTTGCCCCGAGTAGTTGTAGTCTTGAGCGGAATTTTGCGCCCCCCCCCTAGAATACACGGGGAAGCCTGAGCACCCACGCTCAGAAGTGGAGAAACATGTTCGTGGATGCTCAGCGAGGGATTCTCTAGGGGTGCTGCTACCCTCCTGGGGTAGTCTATCACTTAATTCCGCTACCATGTTGATGGGGGGGGGGGGATTTGGGCCGCCAGCCACCTGCACTCACCAGAAGAAACGCGAAAGCAGAGCTTCCACTTCCCGCCGGTATTATGTGAGGTCGTGGTACCAATCATGGTGGTAATCGTGGTGGTCATGTCATGTCGCCTAGCTCAGTTACTTGATATATGCGGGTGGAACCGCGGGGCACAGCTAGTTTGGGAATAACATGGAATGCAAACTTACGAGTAAAAATGGCCTCCGATTTTTGTTACAGCGTAAATATTTGTTTTTTTTCCCGGCCGGACCAACTGTTTCGTACTGCAGACATAATACGAGTCTGCTAAATTAACATACAACTTTTCTAAACTAACTTTATACCTGAAAAATTAAACCAAGTATAAAGTTGTTTTGTATTTCTCATTATGTATTTTTGAGTAGTAGTTTCGATAATTCTTTTTACTTTATTAGATATTGCAGGCATCGCCATTTAAACGAAAGGTTTAAAACAAATTACGCGTATATCGCAATTTTTTTTTCAGAGGAATTTATAACAGTTTATTAGTAGAAAGCTGCAATTATAATTCTGAAACCAATAGTTGGATAGCTATGCACCTCTGTATATAGTATGAATTGTGCGTGAACGCCCTTTTACGTTTTTTGTATTTCTCATTAATTATTTTTGAGTAGTAGTTATGATATATCTTTTTAGTTTATTAGGAAGTGCATGCATCCCTATTTAAACAAAATGTTTATAACAAATTACGCGAATATAACTTTTGATTCAATAAAATAACTGACGTCGCTGAAATGTTCCGCTGGGAAACAGTGCAGAGGAATTTGATATCAACTTATTAGCAGAAATCTGCAGTCACTAATAATTCCAGAACCAATATTTTGATAGCTGACGATATTGACTGCTTTGTACGCCTGTCTATGTCAATAAGGATATTCACAGTGCATGATATATCTGATTTTACAGTAGCATTTGATTTTGCTTTGTGCTCTACCTTTGTCATAAGCGTATAATTAAATGATCGAAATTAAATCATTTCTACTATTGAAATTTCGAAATTAATAAAACAATATTTTTTATATCTTCACGTGATAACTCGTCGACAGCTCAACTTTATTGGCTTACTAGTTTACTTTGCGCTCAGCTTTAAGGGAAAATATCATAAGCAAATCTAAGAAATAAAATATACTTAACGGATACATAAGTCTGAAGAATGGCGTTACAGCTATAGCCGCGGCAGCTGTGCTAGGGCTGTCCCAAAAACCAGGCTAAAATATTGGTGCCGTGATTCGTATGCTTAATGACTACATCCGGAAACCCTTTTTACTGGTAACGAAGCATTCCATCTTAGTCCTCAAGGGTGACGACGTATTTGCATTTTAATACTTGATCAAGGACAGATGTAATATTGTTGCATATTGGATACATCATCCACTTACTATAAGGTGAACAGCGTACTCTCTTCTTTACTTGTCATTTATACTTGCAACTTTTTATTTTAATTAAGTTTAATTCACTCCTCAGGAATCTTCCAAGGAATCACGGCCCTGGGTCATTTACAGTTACAGCCTATCAAAAGTGCACCGCTGAATATTGTATTCCCTATAGAGCCTTCCCTATAGATGTTCTAATGAAGCGAAACACAGTCGGCAGGCGGGTTAGCAATCGCAGTTTTGTTATTTTAAAGTCGCTTTTAGGAAGATGCTGCTGTACACCTACTGAGCTATTAGCTTACTTACTTACTTAATTTATCTTCATTCATAATCCCTAATGGGGTAGCCAGAGAGAACAGATCGCCAAGTGTTCAGCACGATCCTTACATACCTCTTTCGCTACTTTCAGGTTCATTAACTTCTTCATACATGCACGTCTAGGTATCCGAGTACTCTTGACCTTCCCCTCTTCGAGCAATTTGCTCACATGGTCTTCGAAAGTTAGTCTCGGTCTACCTCGACACCTTTTAATATTTACTTTCGCTCTATGTATTTTCTTCACCATTCGGTCTTCACTCATTCGCTCAACGTGCCCAAACCATTGGAGTACGCCCCTATCAATTTTTGTGATAAGGTCATCTTTCAATCCTGCCATATTGCGAATCTCTTCGTTTTGCTTTCGATCGGCTATGGTAACGCCACACATTTTACGAAGAGATCACATCTCCACTGCATTCAACTTGCTTTTATGCTTCTTCTGGCATACCCAGGTTTCGCTGCCATATAACAAAATCGGTACCAACACTGCGTTATGTATTGCAAGGCGTGCACTCTTCACCACGCCATGTCTTTTGACTTATGCATTCAGGGCACCATTGACTTTGTTTCCGGCAGCGACACGCCTATCCACATTTAAATCACATCTTCCGTCCCGGCTGAAAGCACTCCCCAAGTATACAATTTCATTTACCTGTTCTAGACATTGCTGATTTACCCATATTTCACATTTCGTTCTCTCTTCGTCCTTTTCAAATATCAGAACCTTAGTTTTATTAGCATTCAAACGGAGACCTTTAATTTCACATTCCTCTTTCATACACGTGACTAATGCCTGCAGTTCTGCTTCTGATGGTGCAATAAGCACTGCATCATCAGCATACAGCAGACAATTTACTTTAATGTCACCCAATTTCACACCCAAACAGCTATTTTTCAGCTTCTGTAAACAGCTGTCGAGATACAGTATGAACCGCCAGGAAGACATGACACAACCCTGTTTTACGCCCGCTTGGACGCTAAAAATGGGTGACAGGTCATGCCCTACCCGCACACAGGCTTTACAGTCATAGTAAAGTGACTGCACAGCCCTTAACAATCGACCATCCACACCATATCCCGGCAACAGTTCCCACGTTTTCTTCCTTATAACTTTTTCAAATGCTTTCTCCAGATCCACAAAAAGTACAGAAAATCCTCTGGTTAACACTCAGAAGCTTTTCCGTGATCATGCGGAGAGAAAACATTTGATCCGTGCATCCTCTTCCAGGTCTAAATCCGCATTGTGCCTCCCATAAGAATCTTTCCGATTTGTCTTGCATCCTACGTGTCAAAACCTTCGAGTAAACTTTACTTGCTAAACTGGTCAAGCTGATCGCCCGATAGCACCCGCAGTCAAAATGTGAACCTTTATCTTTATATAAAGGCACAATGACCGCGGATCGCCAATCATCCGGGACATCTCCCGTCTGCCAGCACAAATTGCACAGCAAACGGAAGCTGTCTCAGACGCTAGGCCCACCGTACTTGACCTTTCAGCAGTAACTCTGTCTAGTCCCGCATCCTTACCACATTTGAAACTTCGAATCGCACGTTCAATCTCTTTCATGCTGATGACCTCAGTGTCATCAAGGTCCGTGTCTGGCGTGCCAGTCATGGCGTCACCCCCTGAGACCTTCACTAAGATCATGACACGCATACATTTCTCTATAAAATTCACTCCATCGCTGCATGACGTCCGATTTTTTGTGAGAGGACGTCATTGGTTCTCGAAAGCACTTTGTTCATTCTTAAGGCTGTCGCACCACTCCGGGGCCTTCCAACCTCTTTCCAGAAGAGTTTGGAGTTTTCCTTAAAGTTGTGCGACAACCTCTCGTCCACTTCTATTCTACACCTTTCACGTACTTCCTGAATCAATGTTTTCGCATGAACTTTTGCTTATATCTTTCTTTCATCTTCTCTCTCATATGCTTATCGTTACTAGAGGCCAAGTAGTCTAACCATGCTTTTTTCTTCTTTTTTACAGCTTCTCTCACTTCATCATTCCACCATGCATCTCTTCTTTTACTACTACCTCTTTTTGTCGTTCCACATACTTCTTCCGCTGTACCCTCGTGTGATATTTGTGAGCTATTAGTCATAAATAAAATATAGAAATTATTTCATTTGAGAACCAGTTTTCATCACATAAACATAACACGTTGAAGTAACACAAGGTGGTGGAGCTATGCTGCAGCTATATTATGGCTGTAGCACAAATGGGTCGGCTCGACCGGGGTAGAACCGGGCTCTCACAGAATACCAGCGTAAAAAAGCAGCTCAATGCTGCTGTCATTCGTATTGAGTGAGAGTGTTTAGAGAACCGGAGACCCTTTTTAACTGTAAACGAGTCATTCCATCTTACTCCTCAGAAGCGACAACGCAATTTTATTTTAATTCTTAATCTAGGATAGATGTAGATGTCTATGGGCCATAGCATCCACTTACCATCAGGTGGACTGTGTGCTCGCTTGTCACTCATCTCCTAATAAATCTACTGCTGGACATTACCTCTCCGCTGTAGAGCGGATTTGTCTTAAACCTCACGCTTGGCAGGTACATTGTCAAACGCAGTACTGTTTCACATCTTTGACACTGTTGCCCATTGCTATTACGTCTGGTATAGTATATTTTACGCCTGGCTTAAACGGGATGGTGATATCCGTCACCAATCGGAGCTGTAAGGATTTTATGACGTTTTCCACAGTAGCGTTATGGATCTTCTTACGCTACCACCACACTAGAAAGAAGTAGAACATCATTAATTTAACATTAATCTATCCTTTGACCAGAAGAACAATGTTCCTGTTTCTCATAATTCCTATAATTATTATCATAGTTCTCTTTTAACACATCTTCGATAAATATTGTCCTAAAAAAAGAATACAGGCAATGCTGTTAATATTAATGTCCCGTAAACCTTTTCTCTGCTTAAAATATTTGTACTGGAAATGGTCCACGAAATTCGTCAAATGGCGGTTTCAACACTACGTGAAAAAGGGTTTTGCAGCCCGTACCCTAAATCTAAATACTACAGTTAACGAAATAATAGTCCGTCTGTTACTTATGACATTGTGTAATGAAATCTCACGAAAAACCTTCTTATGTAAAATGTTGCCAATATAAATGTTCCCAAGACGAGACATTACATGTGACTCGTACTGTCAAAAAGTTATCAGATGTCATGTAGAGCTAAGCTTCTAACTTTCACGCCCTAATTATATATCTTAGTCAAAAATATGTGGCTTGGCCGTTTTGCTACCGTCCCATGGACGTAGGGTCAATTTTTTTATAGAATAAATGTGAATAATATATTCTATAGAAAAAATGACATCGTGTAATGAAATTTCACGAAAAACCTTCTTATGTAAAATGTTGCCAATATAAATGTTCCCAAGACGAGACATTACATGCGACTCGTACTGTCAAAAAGTTTTCAGATGTACTGTAGAACTAAGCTTCTAACTTTCACGCCCTAATTATATATCTTAGTCAAAATATGTGGCTTGGCCGTTTTGCTACCGTCCCATGGACGTAGGGTGATTTTTTTATTGAATAAATGTGAATAACGCGCACACAGTCCAACTGATGGTTAGTGGACGCTGTGGCCCAAAGACATTTCTAAATTTATCCTGGATTAAGAATCAAAACGCATATGCGTTGTCACCCCTGAGAACTGAGATGGAATGCCTCGTTTCCAGTAAAAAGGATTTCCGGTTCACTAAACTCACCATATGAAAAACAAAAGTATTATGCTGCTATTTTACGCTGGTGCTCTGAGGGAGCGTGGTCCTTTCCCGGTCGAGCAGATCCATTTGTGCTATAACCGTAATATAGCTGCAGCGTGGTTCTACCATACATGTTAGTTTATTTACTGTTCATCACTTTTCTGTTATACAATATTAAAGAAAAAATAAAAAGATAAATAATAACCTACAACGGGGCTGTAATGATCAGGTAGGGGGCAGCATCACCGGCAGCAGTAGTCCACCTCACCAGCAGTCGTCATCTACAGCATCGGCAGCCGGTAGAACGAAACGGCCAAGCCACATATTTTGATTAAGGTGTAGAGTTGGTGAAGTGGCTTTTAGAGTTACGGCGTGTAGAGTTAGAAACTTGGCTCTACATGAGATCTGATATCTTATTGACAGTGGGAGCCATATGGTCTCGTCTTGACAACATTTTACATGTATATAGTTTTTGGTGGGATTTCATTTCTTTTTGTAAGTTGCTTATGACAATATTTTTTTTATGGATTTCTTGGATGTACTTCGTGCACATCAGACGTGCCTTTTTTCAAAGCCCTTTTTTCTTTGTTTATAATCAGCAAGCAAGATCAGGGCTATACTTGGCTCTTAGGCGATTACATTCGACTATAGCTGACTGTCGTATTTTAATATTACCAAAGTACATATTTATAAGGTGAATTCCTTGCAAATTATTCACTTTAAAGTAATATAGTAATATTCTGAAACTAGAAGAAAGCCCCATACACATTTTTATCTCCTCATTATTGTATATATATGTTGTATTGAGGGATGATTTTTTTAAAACCTGAAAAATATATTTTAATTTGTAATAAGAAATCTGTGTATTTGTATAATTTTCAGGTCTCTAGCATGAAATTATCTATTTATTAGAAAATTCATGGGAAAACTCCAAACTTCCATCCCCTAGTTAAAAGAGAGGAGGTGATTAACTAAAACTTCTGAAATATGTATTTTATTATTATGTGTGGGGTATCTATATAGTTTTCTCATCTGGTTGGGATGTATAAATATATAATTATAAACGAAAATGAAAGGATAAATATACATAAATATCAATAAAATAAAATAAATACAAAAATACATAAATAAATAAAAGCCCAACCAGATGGAAGCCCTCGGCAGGGGAGACCAAACGGCCAAGGGTTAGGAAGAAAGGGAAAGAAACCGGCGGACGATGCGGGCAGTATCAAGGAGCACCGCCTTCTGCATTTGAGCCCGGAGCGGTCCGTCACGGAGTCCCAGTCGCCTCAGATGACCAGAGAGGCTAACTGGGATTAGCCCATTCGCAGAGACGACTACAGGAATAATTTCGGCCGGCAGACCACCCCACATGTCCGTCACCTCGTGAGCCAGGTCCAGATATTTTGATTGCTTATCTGTTTCGGCTCTCACGAGGTTCTCGTCATACGGGATGGTAATATCGACCAAAAATATCCTTGACTGTGCCCGGTCCATCAGCACAATATCAGGCTTATTCGCAAGAATAGTCCTGTCTGTGATGATGGTATCTTTATAAATTATACTACAATGTTATTTTTATTTTTGACACTTATCACATTATTTCTACACGTCCTGGGTTGACCTTTTTATTAAGGTGTACAATTAAGTATAATATTTATTTATTTAAAAACTTTATTGCACTTAAAATGTACAAATGGCGGACTTAATGCCTTTTGGTATTCTCTACCAGTCAACCATGAGCTAACCAGAGAACTTTAGCAGATGCCATAAAATATGTGGATAATTTATACGTAAATGTAAATATAAAAATACACATACCATAAGTGTAAATACAAAAATAAATATACACAACTACAATTAACTTAAGTAATATATGATACATTTCATACATAATGTTTAAATAGTACATAATACATACATTTTAAGTATACTTGCATACGAACATGTTATATTAAAACAATTTAAATATGTCAAGTCACATATAAGCAGAAACAATTAAATATGAAAGTTAGTTGCTGGAAGAAGAAAGGTAGTGATCAGTCACCATCCTCTTAAATGTAGCAACAGAAGTCGGTTTTCTGATATGAGGGGGTAATTTATTCCATAGCCTTATGACCTCAGCGGCGAAAGACTGAGACATAAATTTGGTACGGCGAGCAAAAACACATAATGTAGTTCCCTCGTAGGATCGCAGGTTACGATCGTGAGAAGAACCCAAATACTGAAACTTGCATTTCATGTATTGGGGAGTGCATGGATCATATAGGATTGAAAAAAGCGTGCGAAGAATTTTGATACATCTACGCTGATGGATAGGGAACCATTTAAGCTTAGAACGATATATGGATACATGAACGTATTTACGAAGGCCAAAAATAAAACGGATGCAATTATTTAATAAACGATCCAATTTGCACAGAAGTACTTGACTCACATCAGAGTAACACACATCAGCATAATCAATGAGTGGTAAAACAAGCGCTCGCACCAACATAGCCTTAGTCTCGGTTGGAAGGAAATTCTTGAAACGATAAAGGCCACGCAGGGTGATTGTCACTCTCCGGCTTATTTCAGCCACTTGTGATTGCCAATTTAAATTAGCATCAATCATTAACCCAAGGTTTTTAACTACTTGACTAAGAGGAATAATTGTGCTACTGTCAACGATAGGCTCCAGTGAATTAAAATCTTATTTAGCTATACGGCGAGGACTACCGAGAATTATCGCTTGACATTTAACAGGATTAACAGCAATTCCATAATTTCTGCACCAGTCACTGCTCGTATATTATATAGATATACGAGCAGTGACTGGTGGATATTATATAGATTTAAAATGTCGATCGCGGAGTTAACCTCTGCTGGATCAATCCGAGCGTACAGCTGTAAATCGTTAGCATACAGATGGTAGGAGCATTTGAAATTTACAGTTATGAGATTTATAAAAATAGAAAATAATAAAGGAGAAAGAATTCCGCCTTGTGGAACGCCAGTAGTAAGATCAGACCAATCAGAGAAAGAATGTTGGTTGACTTTAACTCTTTGCTGGCGACCACGAAGATAAGTTGATAACCAATCCAAAACTGACGAAGAGAAACCCATGTATTTACAGATAGCAAGAAGAATGTCATGGTCATATGGAGAAGTCAATTAATACGAGAACCGTTAATTTTGATTCCTCCATACCCTCTCGTACGTCATCATTTAGAACTTTAAGGCGAGCTGTGGTTGTACTATGCCCAGGACGAAAACCTGATTGTAAGGGACTAAGAAGATTATTTTTATAAATGTAGCTGGATAGCTGTTTGTATGCAGCAGATGCTAAAATCTTTGAAAGAAAGGGAAGTATAGAAATTGGTCGAAAATGGTTAACAGAACTGGGATTATTTAACTTGGCAAGTGGAAGGACAAATGCTTTACGCCAAAAAGTGGAAAACCCCAGTAGAAAAAGAAAAATTGATGATGTGGGTAATGATTGGGAGAATGTATAAATGAATGATTTTTATATTTTTCTTTACAATCTCTTCGGCGAATAAATTTTATTTGAAGTTATATTTCTATTGTTAACAAAATTATATTAAACATTGAGCATTAATTAAATTGCTAACTCGACAAAGTTGTAAAAGTTATCGTTATAGGTTTTTATTAGTAATTGTAGAAATAATCTTTTTATCAAAAACTGAATAAATATTTGGAAATAAATGAAATTGTTGTCCAGACCATAACATGAATTGATGTACCTAACCTTTTTTTTTAAAAAACTTCCAAAACAAATTAACTCGCTTTGTTTTTGCGAAATGTGTTAAATCGCTAACGTTATGATGACGTCTTAACTTAACTTAGACTATTGGAAGTAGTGGTGTTGGGAGTAGTGGTGCTAGGATTAGTGGTGACGGGATTAGTGTATGCAATTGAGGGAGGGCGGGAGGTGCTCTGCAAACTAGGTAAGACACATCATTTAATTGAGCGGATGGTTGCAAAGTAACTATTAATATCATTTTTATTTTTGAAAATATTTCTTTATTACTATTTAGGCGTTACTTTGAGTAAATAATATTTCTTTATTATTTACGCAAAGTAACGCCTGATTCTATCAATTTTACTAATATAATAATACTAATCTGTGATGAATAAAAATTCTTCTGTGATCATAGGTGCTGTAAAGTGCTCAAAACGTCGGGAATATAAAAAAGTTAATATAAGCGATAAAATCCGTAAAAACTAGTTTTATTTAATTATACTATAATATGGGTGACGTGTTTCATCTTAAACTAGAAGTAACTTGCAACCCATGAAAGAATTCTCCAAAGCAGGGCCTCGAGACCAAAAATCATTTATTAAGTATATAATATCGAAATAGTACACATATACCGACCTATATCACGTCAGACATAGTCCAAAAGAGCAGTAAGCTACACGAAAAACATTTAGCCTAAAAATATGAATTGGAATGGAAGTGGTAAGTGGCTAGTCCATCGCCTGCACAATCACAAACCCAATATCCCATCAGTTGTCTTTTACGACATGCTGGGTAAGTAACACTGTTGACACCTTCTGTTTAGCCGACTTCAAATAAAGAAGGACGTTCTGACTTAGACTGTATGATCATTTTTTTACGTACGTTTTTACGACGTTATGATTTTAATTTTTTTTATTGGTTATAATTTATCTCTAACCTTTACTTTAACTTTTTAATAAATTATCCGCCAATACTTCAGGAGTACTTTCTTATAAACTTCTACAAAAAAGTCCACCCCTTAGGCTCGACAGATAAGAAACGATTTTATAATGTAAAACTATAAATACAACATTTTTGAGCTTGTGTTAATCTTTAGACCACTCGAACGGGTAAAAAACATCCAACGTTTAAGTAACGATAGATTTAATACCTGTGATTATATTTTGACCTTTCCTTAAGAAAATGATCTAACAGTCGAGAGTTTTATTCATGTTTTAGCTGGTTAAATGGAAAATCAGAGATTCAAGTTAAAGAGTGAGAGATAAGACGAAAATAACAAAAAACTATTGAATTTTTCATGAAAGAACTAATCAGTGATTTTCGTAGCGATTTTACAAGTGACGTAACCTTTTAGTAGCTGCAATACGGTAAAATGTTTCGAAGAAATATTTTCACTTGAATTTTTCTCTGAACAGTGCTGTTGCTATAAAAATATCATTTAATTTCTTTATTTTTTTCATTAAACTTTTGTTATGAGTCTATCCGTATACAGCTAAGAATCTAAGGTTGGTCCAGAAGAAGACCAGAGGAAAATCACCAGGCCGCGATGGTGTGGCGGCGCTGTCGTCGCGCCGCAAGCGAAACACACCGAAGCCTAAATCACGCTATCAAAATTCCGAATCATAAACAGTATATATAAAACATCTCCAAACTATCACACGGAGTGTTGACCGCTCCACGGGCAGAACACCTTGCTCGGCGGGAGATCTCCCCTTTTCCTTTCCACGGCCACAATGGTCTCAGTGTCGAGCATCTTCACAATGCAGGGCCGCATCTCCCAAGGGTCCTGGCAATGTTTGTATACTTTTTGTATTAGACACTCCTATTTACTTACCGAACTAATGAAAACTATTGTTGTTCCTATAGTGAAAAACAAGACTAGGAATATATCAGACAGGGCTAATTATAGGCCTATATCCTTAGCAACTGTATTAGCAAAGGTACTTGACGGTTTGCTGGAACGACGACTTAACAACTATATACAGCTAAACGATGCTTAATTTGGTTTTAGATCAGGCCTGTCGACAGAGAGTGCTATAATGTCGCTGAAGCATATTTTCAAATATTACACCCAGAGACAAACACTTATGTATGCTACATTTCTGGATCTCTCCAAGGCATTTGACCTGGTTAATTATGACATACTATGGACAAAACTGCATGAAATATCCGTTCCAGCTAAACTTATCACCACTTTAAAATATTGCTACGGTCATCAAGTTAACTCGGTCAGATTTTCTGGCGAGTTATCCGACAAATATGTATTGGAATGTGGGGTGATGCGGGAGGGGGGGGGGTATCTTCGCCTGTGCTGTTCAGTCTCTACGTAAACGGGCTCATTGGTGCACCCAGTGAAACAAGGATAGGATGTACTGTTGACGGTCATATGATTAATAATATAACTTACGCCGATGACATGGTGTTGCTGAGTCCATCGGTTAGTGAGTTATGGTGTGACTTCACGCAAAAGACCTACAATGCGTTTCAAATTTAATATAATAATGCCCTCAGGATGCTAATGGGCCTTCCTAGACACTGTAGTGCTTCAAGCATGTTTGCTGAAACAGGTGTTGATGATTTTTATGGCACATTAAGAACGCGAACTGCGTCAATGTTATGTAGACTACGGAAGAGCTCAAATAGTGTCTTGAGGATATTTCAAGATAGGCTTGACAGTCCCATTCAGAGGCATTGGATCCTAATGCATGTGGGTGGGACATTCAAGCTTCTTAAATGATTGCTCTCGTTCTATTGATATAATTTATTTTATCCTTATTTTATTATTATATTTTTTTTTATTAACATAGTTTATGCAAATTACTAACAAATATGTGTGGGTTTGTATATCTAAAATAAACATTATTATTTTTATTATTTTAAAATAAATGATGATGAACCTCACAGTTACAGCGATCTGTAATTAGATGCAGATTTTCTACCTTTCCTTTTTGTAGTCGACACTCAGGATCCCTAAGATACGCCGGAAGCCTGTCAAAGCGAAAATATTCACTTTGAACCACGGGTTGCATAAAGTTAGGATTTTCTTTTCAAATTAATCTCTTGTTAATTTAAATTGCGCAAAATCTTACGTGTCGCGTATTGAAGCTTATATAAAGGGTAGAGCAAAGTCAAATAGGCAATATAAAAATACTTACAAACATCATTGTGTCTAGGAGGCGTTATTGTGTCAGACCCATCGTTATTGTTTACTTAAATATAATTCCAATATAATGAAAAAATATACAACGTACATTATAAACGTAGCTCTTTTTCAGGTATCGACGTTATTGATCTACGCTTAACAAGCAGGTAATTACGTCTCAAGTAGAACTCGAGAAATTTCAAACGCGTGGGCACTACTTGTTGATTGTCAATTTCATAAAATCTAACAAAAATAAATTTCGTTAAAAAATATCTGAGTCTATGTCTAATGTATGTCGCTTTCTTAAAAAATTGATTCTTTTAAATTCTTGCGGTCGGGATTTCATACGTACTCATTGTTTTTATTGTGGCTGCAGAATCTTACAAGGCTTTGTTTTGTATTCTGAATTATTACAACTGGAGACTAGACATCAATCTGTTTACCATGTTTTCATTAACTCGCTTTCGTGTTTGTCTGCTTGGGAGGAGTTTAGTAATTGATTTTAAACTACCCTCCCATTCAGCTAGACACTTGAAATTTTTAACATAGATCAAAATCGGATGAAAATGTAGCAAAACAGTTCGCACTTTTAAAATAAAACTAAAAGAATACCTTTTAAAGCAAATTAAGTAGGATTCTGTGTCGATGTATCACATTTTTCTTATGAAGTATACTGGGTCCGTGTATTATAAAACTAACGAATATTTGCTTAATTGTACATCTATTTATTTTCCTTTTGTATCTTGTCAAATAATTTAATTGTGTGTCTTGTGCCTTGCCTTTTGTTGCGCTTTTTGTTGTGTTGGCTTTTTATTGTGCCCTTTTCCTAAATGCTAAAAGTTTTATTTTTATTTTTTAATTGTTTTAAGTGTGTTTTTTATATGTATAAGTAAAGTGTCTATTTTTATAAGTGTTGGAACCTGCGTTAAGTGTAATTAGTTAAGTTTATTTTATTCCACCTATATCCCTGGCGTTTACTGAAAACCAGTTGTAGTTACCACTATGTGGTTTATATAACATTTCTTCTGAGTAGACGCCTTTCTAATTCTTCTAATTATTTAACGGAGTTATTTCCATTAAATAATTATTTTATGTTAATTTGTGTGTAATGCATAGAATTAAAGGCTTTTTTATTTTTTATTTTAATTTGTGTGTATGTTTGGAACTAAATAAATTATATTATTATTAATATGAAAAAAGTGGTATATAAAAATATACATAATTTGTTATTCACTTTTTACTGGTAACGATGCATTGCATTTAAGCATTGAGATGTCCAACGCAGCTTTTCACGCAACATTTTGATTCGTAATCGAGTAATATGTATTTATCTACTCTTACTGTTGCCGTTACAGTCTATCAAAATTCGCTGCCTAACATAAGCCTCCCCCATAGATTGCCTCGTAGGGGTGATATTTACCACAGTTGCCACGCTTGGCAGGCGAGTTCGCAGCCACAATTTTATTTTTATTGTTATTAGGAAGACACTGCTGCCTATCCCGGTCCTTGTTTGTTTTTCTTCGTCGTCTCTTGCGACACCCACGGGATGAGGTGGGATATACACAAGAAGTTTTTTGTTTTGTGGTAGCGGTGTAAGAATATCCGACCCCTGTTTTCGTCCCGGGGATCTCGTAAAAAAGTCTATGGCAAATATCATAAAAATCATATATATGTGCCGTCCTATTAGACGGAGATATACCATTTCATTTACGCCAGGTATGAAATATTCGGACCGGCAGAATTTGCCCACTGCCGGTAAGGTGAGTGAAAAGAACAGAACACCCTTTTAACTACAAACGAAGTATTCTATTTATTACGAGTTGTCCTCAGGAGACACAACACATTAAGCAGTGGTTTAATTGTTAATCGAGAATAAATAAAGATATCATCCACTTACCATCAGTTGGATAGTGTGCTGTCAACCTTATACTACTGAAATATTTCAGATGATGCATAATCCGTGGTGATGGATATCATTTTTTATAACATTAGGCTAATAAATGAGTTGGTCAACTGATGGTAAACGTCAACTGCAAGCGATAGACACAGTAGACCTAAGCAAAGGAGCAAAGAAGACTGCGGAAACCTTTTTTTGAACCATGTAGCGGCGATGTACGAATATCAAATATCCGGATGGCACTTAGCCCATAACAACATGTTCTTTTGTTTTTCTACTGGATAGTGATAATGGAGGATATATTTTGACACCATACAATCTAAATTCACTTCTGCCATGTTCCATCGTTATTAGATCAGAAAATAAATTTAAGTGCTTAAACTATGCTGCAGCTATATTATGTTTGTAGCACAAAAAGCCATGAACATGGGTGCTGTAAAGCGTCCGGAACGTGGTAAATGATTAAGTTTAAAGCTAAACGTTATTAAATTCTTAAAATCACTTATTTTTTAGGAGTGATATCAACAAACTGCTCGAGAAGAGTGTGTGGACATATTTTTAATCACAAATAATATTAACGGCCTGCAACACACACTAATTTGTACGTGGTAGAGCCACGGTGTAGCTACTCGTACATTATGGTTGTAGCACGGATGGGTTGGCCCGACCGGGGTAGCAGTTTAATATTGCTGTGCTACGTATGGTGAGTATAGACAACCAGATACGATTTTTAATGGAAACGAGACATTCCATCTCAGTCCACAGGAGTGACAACGCATCTGAATTTTTAATTATTAATTGAGGATCAATGTAGATGTCTATGGGCCACAACATCCACTTACTCTCAGGTGGACACACTGTGTTTAAACTCGTTTGTCACCCTTATTTTATAAAAAAAAATCTACAGTTCCACTGGTGTTGCAGTTAATGACAAGCTATGGTCGACACTTATACTACCAGGGTAAGCCGTATGCTCTTCTATAAAAAAAAGTATTAGCCTACATACTCACTGTTAGAGACATGTCTTGTCTCGTTTTTAAGAGGCTTATGGGAAATTCTGCTCCATTTCATTAACGAAAATCCACTGTTGAACATAGGCCTACCCCAAATATTGCCACATAGGGGGGATTTTGCCATAGTTGCCACGCTTGGCGAGCGGGTTGTCAGTCGCAGTATTTTATTATTTTGAGTTGTTAGAAGGAAGCTGCTGCTGCCCATCTCCTGTTCCTGTTTCAGTTCCTTTCTGTCGCCTCCTGCGACACCCACGGGACGATATGCGGTAGTGGATATTCTCACACCGCCACTACATGGTTTACTTACTTTACATCCTTTGAAATAATAAAAATTACTTAGAGTCAACAGTGCTGCGGCAATGTTGCTGTAGTTTAAACTAAGTCATTCATGATAGCTGCAGCTCAATTTCGTTTCTTTCCCTTGTTTTAATTTTAGTCTTGAATTTATTGTGCTGTATTCTGTCGTAGTTCCGAATAAATATACATTTTTTCTTTCTTTAGACGTGCAGTTTCCTCGCGATATTTTACCAATTAAACAATAAGTCTGTATTGGTTCTGAAAGGGATCGAAGAATGTTTCCTTGTAAACTATGAAACTTTAAGGTTAATGATGATTCCCTGAGCCACCACGGCTATGAATACAATATTTTATTTTCTTTTGACTCACATAATACTTTTCAATATTTTTTAATTAAATAAGCTTAACAAACGAGCACACAGTCCACATGACGCTAAGTGGAAGTTGTGACCCATAAACATTTACATCTATCCTCGATTAAGAATAAAAATGCAGATGCGCTGCCACCCCTGAGGACTATGGTGGATTGCCTCTTTCCAGTAAAAGGGATCTCCGGTTCTCTACACTCATCATACGAAACACATTTTAAACTTGGTAGAGCCATGCTGCAATTATATTAGTAGTATAGTTGTAGCACGAATGGGTCGGCTCGACCGGGAAACCCGCTCTCACAGAATAACAGCGTAAAATTGTAGCTTAATGCTGCTGTATTTCGTATGGTGAGTGTAGAGAACCGGAGACCCATTTTACTATAAACGAAGCATTTCATCATAGTCCTCAAGGGTGACAACGCATCTGCATTTCGATTCGTAATCGAGGATAGATGTAGATGTCTATGGGCTACAGCAACCACTTACCATCTGGTGGACTGTGTGCTAGTTTATCACCCTATCCTATAAAAAAACACACCAGCATTAAGCTGCTACTTTAAGCCGGTATTCTGTGAGGGCCTAATCCTACCCCGGTCGAGCTAACCCACCCGTGCTACAATTTATATAACAGCAGCGTGGCTGTACTACTTATAAAAACGTCAGTGAGAACGTTGTAATTATACCAAGCCCTCACTTTATCTAGACAAAGACATGTAAATATGTAAAAAAATTATATAAAAATAAAATCAACAGGTACCTGCTATACTGCTATAACTAAGAGGTGGGTGTCTCACTAAGCTTAAACACTGCCCTCGCGTTGGGCGGGCGGCTGTTACTTCACCGCCCTGCCTCAAATAAAAGGGAGATCTCAGTCGGAAGCTCGCATCAGTTGCGCGAAATAACGCAAACTGGCAACATCGAAGTGCAAATCCCGTGCTAACAATTTGAGAAGCATATTTTAAATATTGTTGGTTCCTGAAATTTCAAAATCGAGTCTACAATCGCAAAAGGTAATTTTTGGATTAATTATAGTTGCCTTTCTTTGTTCCCTTTTTGGATTTTAAATTTAAATTTAAATCCTTTGTTATTAAATATATTTTAATGTTTATTTAAAAGTGCTTGTAAAACTCTGTACGTTAAAAAAGCAGATTTTTGAATTTGCGAGGTTTATTGAAAATAATATGACATTATAATTATAAATTATTTCTTTAAAAATTATTAATGTCCATTTGTTTTATTACGATAGCATCACCGAAATCTGAAGGGAAAAAATGACACAAAATATAAGCAAAGACAATAGAGCACAAAGGCGACCATCTATAAAAGTTTCACTTCCGGTGGAATTGTATGTATCTTAAGCTTTATATTACAACGACAATTCACGTTTTCTTTTTTTGTACAATAGAAAAACTTTTATTCTAATTAAGGATTACATAATAAAAAGACACGTGATTATATATTTCATCTATATATGTAATTATGAGAGTTAATTTTTACGTATGGTTTTGTTTTCTAAAATTTCTATTACGAACTTTTGAAGGATTGATGGATTGAAGTCATATTTAAATTTTTTTTTGTTAGTCGATGCTTCACTTATCGGAAAGAGCCGAACAACATATCTGAGGTCTGGGTCTGCTAGTTATGTATAGAAAAGAATAAAATAGAATAGAACAGAAATAATAGAAGAGTAAATGAAATTGTATGTATTTTTATATATAGGCTAGTTCTTGAATACAATCTACTGATAAAATTCTAAACGATAAATTGCTAAACTAATTATGAACTGTCTTATTGTAACAAGAGCCCTAATGTGTACGGTGTATTTGAGATTTATGTAACTTAATATACCTACTGTTATTGCAAAATGGAATAAAAATATAGTTCTATTTATTTAATTGTTTATTTATTTCTTTATTTTGCATAAGGTGCGTGTTTTACAGTTGTTTTAAAAAATGGTACAAAAATTTAACCATTTCTGGTTTAAAATGATTGAAATTTAAAACATTGAGTATTATTAAGTACACTATAAATTAAAATTACAAAAAATATAGACATTGTATAATAATTAACCAAAACAAACATAAAAATAAACTAGAAATTGACCCAATAAAACAAAAACGTTTACTACTGTTTGCACTATCACATCATTAATATTTATATTTTCATGTCATATATATTAAGTATTAAAATATTTTTATTTAAACTAAATTATCCAAAATTATACGATATTGTTTTTCCAACAACTCACTAACCGAATAAAAAGATTTAATAAATAGCCACTTTTTCAACTCGTTCCCGAAACGCTTCATGTTACTGGTTATTGCGTTTAAATACTTTAATGCACATTGCATAACAATTCTTATGATAATTAACCGTTTTTGGTATTTCATCAATGACTAATTTATCTGAATGCCTCAAAGGTTTAGATTTGATAATATCTCCAGCAGTTGTAAACAGCTCAGGGTTATTTTTCACAAATTTTGCTGTTCCGAGGATGTATATGCATGGAAGTGGAAGCACTTTTAAATTTCTAAATAATAGTTTGCACGACTCATGATATACATATTGCCCATATTACATATTGCACGTAGACATTTTTTTACACAATGAAAACTTTATTGATGTCTACAGAATTTCCCCATTTTAGGTATTATACCGTAGCTAAGTAAACAATAAACGTATCCGTAATACGCCATAAGAGCTGTTGATTGCGATGCCGTTTTTTAAGGTTCCGTAATACGTAAATAACGCGGTTAAGTTTATTAAATACTTTTTATAGTTATAACGCCTCGCACCAGTAAAGCTCGATAAAGTGTGGGCGGCCTCCCACTAGATCGAGTGGCGACCTGGTAAGACATGCAGGAAGTCAATGGATACAGATGGCTCAGGACCATGCTTTGTGGCATTCTTTGTGGAAGGCCTATGCTAGCAGTGGTCTTATGAAGGGCTGCAAAGTTAGTATGAAAAGAATGATTTGGGGTACATGAAGTGGTTATACCGCCACCAATCGGAAGCCATTAGTATTTAATGATATTGCCCATAGTCACCTTCTACGACAACCGCCGTTTGTTGGTGACGTATGAGTGTCTATCATCCCATTTTAAATCCAATGATATATATTTCTTCTGTTGTTGCAGATATCACAAAATAAATAACCGCATGCAGTCTTACAGCATACATTCAAAAGTATTTCCCCAAACATCTAGATTTCTAGAAACCGGAAAAACAGATTAATGATTAACAACATCTTATACATTTTATAATTTTTTCAAAACTTATCTAACTCCGAAATTTGAAAATATGTACAATTTAACACAAAATTATATAGACAGTAAATATAGAAACCAATCACAGCCAAATTTAGAAGCAAATTCATTTGGCAATACAGAAAATGTAGAAGCCAAAATAAAAGTCGAATATTCAGACGAAACTTTGGACCAAAACCGTCCTTACGATAATTTTAATAGTGAAAAGACAGAGATTATATTTAATTTTGATGATAATCAAGAAAATTTCAATTTGAATAATATAAAAATTATCACATTGAAGCTACTTTTAAATAGACCCGTCGATAATGAAGAACATAAATCAATAAAAAAGGCTGTTTCCAGCATTATTTTAACACTCAACAATAAAAATAACGAAAAAAGATCAGTAAACACACAAACTGATGAAATCTCAGTTATTTCTCTTGAGGAATACAATGTCTTTAAAATTATGATAAGAAATAAAATTATGAAAGTTTTATCACACATGACACAGAAAAACTCCAATGGTAGTTTGGTTAATAACTATTCGCAAAACACTAGGAATGAAAATATATTGAAATTTGACAATGAATCTTGTTGCGAAGCAGTTGTCAAACAATCAGAAAAAAACAAATCAATAATCATGGGTGTATATAACTCCATTATTAAAGAAATGCTACATCCTGCAATCGAAAATGAAGAAAATATGAAGACCATTTTTAATAAAACATTTACTTTGGTATCAGAGTTTATTAGTGAAATTTTGAATAATGAAATGCCAAATTTTACAATTAATTCACCAGATGAGAAATCTTTCACTGATGTCAACAAAATTAATATCAAAATTGATATGAATGATGAAACGAGGCTTTTATTATCTCAACATATTAAACAGCTTCAGGATTTTCGACAGAACCAACAAATTGGGTATCAATATTCCACTCAACAGCAACACGAAGAACCACAATTTGGAATGCAGCAATCTAACAACAGATATGCGCAAGTTCAAGGCGTAGGAACGTACAACACGAACAATTGGCCTAGGGTATGCAAATGCTATTAAATTTCATTTTGCCTAATTCATAACTAAAACTTTACAAAATGTATTAATTACAGGTAAATGTATGCATCTTTATGAATTTAAATATTTAGGTATATTTCACATATTTTTTTATTTTATAGATTATAGTAAATCTTAATCAGAAATTAAATTTCAAATTGAAAAGGTATTTCTTTCTTAATTATAATATACGAATATAAGTTCTTTATAAATCTATTTTATTTTTGTAGGGTTATAACCCAGTGGCTGCAAACGTTCAAGTACCTATACTGCAACAAACTACACCTAATCAGAGTCACCACGCTGCCGTTCCCCGCCCAAAAGGTCTTGGAGACTTGGCAGGTAACCATAACAATTATAATAATCAACGACAACATCCGTATCGCAATCAAAACTACGACCTAACTAGGCCTCCACGCGCTCAGGGTCATTATGATTCCAACAACAATGTCATCACATTACATCATCAACAACAACTATTACAACACAATGCTATGCTGGTGCAACGAAATAATAACTGGCAACAAGATGCCACTAGCCACAAGCAGTATATTATACCACAAAGTTTTTAAGCGCTTTTATTACGTACAATTATATATTTTAAATTTGTATTTCCTTTTGTTTCCTTTATTTGTACGTAGCGAATTGTGTCAATTTTATTTTAATTTCAAATATTATAATAATTTATAAAATTTATTTCCGATTTTTGTGTCTGTTTCTGTTGTCGAAATATCAAATTTTGTAACAATTTACCTTCAAGAAGTTATAGATGTGATGTTACGTAAGTATGTACGTGTTGATGTTAAAAATAATGTTTAAAAACTAAAAACATAATAAAATATTAAAAAAAAAACTTGATGTCGTGAATAGTATTAGCATTTATCATTAAATATAATACCTTTTAAAATAAATGTTGTTGCACTTTCCTGTTACATATGAAAACATAATTACATGTATCGACATTCGTATATCCTTAAAATGTTAAGTACGTCCAGTATAAGCCAATAATAAAAATATTGATATTTGTGTGCTAATTTCTGTTTTAAATTGCCAGAATGTGTGGATATTTAAGACTAAAAAAAAGTTATACTTATATAAAAGAAGTATATAAATTTAAGACCAGTGATAAAATAATTCACACATTATATAATTTTTTATTATTTGTAGTAACGGCGTATATTAATCTACTACGCCATATTGTAAAAGACGACACAGGAAAATTCAATACGAGGTGGACAGCAGCCTTTTTCCGGTAACAACTCAAAATAATAAAAAACTGCGATTGCCAACCTGCCAGCCAATTGTGGCAGATATGGCAATCTGACTCCTCGAACCTCCTTATGAGCCAATCTATGGAGGAGGTCTATATTCGACGATGGATTTTTGATAGGTTGTAATAAATGAATTAATGAATTTTCTTATTTAAGATAGGATTAAATTTTCCAATGGCTGGATATAGACCACATTCAATTTTTATATAGGCTTTCTATATACATATATATATATATATATATATATATATATATATATATATATATATATATATATATATTGAAAAGAATTTGCTAGTTCTTCTGGAAAAGAACTTAATTGTACCGCGTAGACGATCTCGTGTAAGTATTTTTTGATCTGTTATCAAATCTGGGGCTTTTTGGGAGTGATTCTGCTTCGATCGGTTGGAATTTTTAATTGGCATATGTTGACAAGTTTTCAGTATCTTTCTCAACTGATCCATGTAAGGCTTAGGTCCCGAATTGCTTCCGTTGATATGTAAAAACCAATGCCATAGTGGCAGCTCGTTCATATGCAGTAAACAAATAATCTATAGGGCCCTTTATAGCTTTTTTCCAAGAGTCGTATAATGTCACGGTACTTTTCAGAATTTACAAGATTTTCTAGTTTCTTCTACTTTCCTTTGCTAAGAAACCTGTGATAGCTGATTCTACTGCTTTCGCCGAACCAGTGCTAGGTACTACATCCCCGTGTAGATAGAACCCGGGTCCTGAATTCATCGTTCTGTAATATTTATTACCTTTTTTTAGAAAATTATCCAGTTTTTCTGAAGATAGTTTCTTAATAGACTTGAGTAAATTTTTACGTTTTATGTGGTAGGCTTTTAACATTTGTAGAACTCATGTTTAAGTTATAGTCGGAACAGACAGAGTTTGCCAGATATTTTCAACTCTAGGTGCCATAATATCTCCTATTTGTGATAATATTGGCTCTTTCATAGTTTCCAGTTGCAATTTTAGTTGATATCTGGTACATTTTCTATATATAGCAAACAGCCTTACCCTTTATCAGCGGTAATTATGTCCTCTGTAATTTGTTTAACAAGAAGAAATCGCTTTTAAGCGATAAGGATAAGATAAGTCTTAATTTTATTTTATTTTTCATGCTTAATTGGTGTACAATAAAGGATGTTTAATTAATTCATACAATAAGCTTAAGCAGCAATACAAAATTATTTTCTTTTACTTATACATTAAAGTCTTATTACAAAAATTGGTTTAAAAAGAAGAAGGACAGGAAGAAATGGGAACTATGCAAACTAAAAATATGGTATAGAATTTGATATTTCGCTAAGCGACTTCTTTCCTTCGACCAAAACTCTTCTATAAATCAGACAGATTCAATCAATAAGTCACGTTTTGTATTTGGACCGTATAAGTTTATTATTATTCATTTTACGTTTAATTTAATTTATAAAAAAAATAAAATCAATTCATATCTAGTTTAACCAAAACCAGTTAGTTTATAGTCCAACGAACATGTATTATGCATCACCAAATGTGTGCATCTACATATATAATAATAATGTATGTAGATGCATAGATTTAAGAATCACTTATGCAGTATTTAAAGGTATTTTAACAATAAAATATTATATTATATATTAGATATAGGTACTTGTTACGACAGTAGATTAAATTTTAGCGTGTAGGATGAAAATAAATATATTCAAGCAAAACGATGTGATATACTCAGTAGTTCTGTAAATAGAGTAAAAGATATTCAAAAATTTGCTTGTACATAATATGTTTGTTTGCTGCGTATTGTACATTTTGGTTGCGCTTTTTAAACTTTCATCATAATATTTGAAATTTCATCATCATTTTCAACATCAAATTATTATTCGTTACGAAATTATATAGTTAATGGGGCCCTACACTCTATTGTGAAGAGTCAAAATGTGTCGAAAAAGGCACGTATGGCAATTCACAATGCTGTGTTGGTCCCTACTTTAACGTATGGTAGTGAAAGTTGGGTGTGGCAGAAGAAGAAGCACGAGAGTAGAATGACCGCAGTAGATATGCGGTCGTTAACAAATATGTTAGGGCTGAATCTGAATGACAGGGTGAGAAATTATGTGATAAGAGAAGATGTTTGCAAAATGATGTTGTGACCAGGATTAAGAAAGGAATTCTTCGGTGGTTTGGTCATGTGGAAAGAATAAATGTGGAAAGGATGACGAAGAAAATTTATGTTGCAAAAGTGAATGGCAGAGTCGGAAAGAGACGTCCTAGGCGGAAATTTATCGACCAAATTGGCGATTTATTGAAAACGGGCCAAATTAGGAGCACCCTTAACCGACGAGCATGAATGCGTAGGTATATGGATGTGCAGGAGGCGAGAGATGTGTGTCAGGATCGTGGCAAATGGAAGTCTATAGTCTCTGCCTACCCCTCTGGGTGACAGGCGTGAGTGCTTATGTATTATGTATGTTCATATATAATATAACTATAATATGCAATATTATTCTTTTCTGATGAGAGAACTCATGTTTTGTTAAACTATATTTTAAATATATCAGAAATGTCATTAATAATACAAAAATTAGCACTGCGACGAAAATGTTAAACGATTAATTTATGTAAGTATTAATAAAAAAGTTCCTTTGATATAACCCAATGATTTTAAAAAAATTTTCAAATTATCAAAATATGAAGTATTTAGTACGCTTTCACACCATCATTTATATCATCACGCACAAGAGAAGTGAGATGTTTTAGCACTAATCTTCAATGACATTCGTTATATTTGATGTGAAGTTCAAATAGTATTGGTGTCGCAGCCCGATGGTTCAATTACCCGGTTAAATAGAAGGTTAACTTTGTAAAACACCGGTGATATACTAAATGCCTTGTCTAGATAAATTACAGTGAAACTTAAAACATTGAACATGGGCTTACCGATCGTTAGATTTTTTGTAACACCATTTTTGGTATTGTATGAGGTTTCGTATGAGGCATTGGTTTGGTATGAGGCATTTAAATTTAGCTTTTCACTGTGGCGAAACAGTTGTTTTACGAGATTCAGTAAAGGAGAACACAAATTAACGATACTACCATCATTTTTTGATATAAGCAAGCTGATTTTTTTAAATATTATTATGATAATTATTTCTTCTATTTACGCGAATAAAACTCTTTATGTGTGGTAGAGTCACGTTGCAGCTATATTGTGGCCGTGGTACTAATGTTTCGGCTCTACCGGGATAGGACCATGCTCTTACAGAATACCGGTGTAAAATAGCGGCTGAATGGTGCTGTGTTTCATGTTGTAACACAGCAGCACTCAGCCGCTATTAGCCGAGAACCGGAGACTCTTTTTTATAGAAATGAGGCATTCCATCTTTGTCCTTAGGGGTGGCATCAGCATTGTGATTCTTAATCAAGGATAAATTTAGATGTCTGTGGGTCACGGAATCCACTTACCATCTGGTGGATTGTTTGCTCGTTGGTCACCCTTATTATATTTTCTAAAAACTAAATGAAGCTTATTTACGAATTTTATAGTCGTCATTTTGAACTTATATTGAATTCAGATTTTTTGAGTGCTTATTGTGACCAGCTCTGTCTACAGTTACCTATGTAGTTCCTATTCAGATATATTAGATATCAATTATGTGCCAGAGTGTAACTGAAGGGCTAGCCGTCCAATAAGCCAGCTAATTAAACATCTGGCTGCAACACATATTCATCTCAACAAAAATTTTAAAAACTTAATTTGGCAGTCATTGTTTTTTCGGTTATCAACATTAGTAAAATACTTATCTATATAATAATAAATCTGTAGAAAAATGCGTGTTTGCGATTCACGGAAATGCTATTGGACGGATTTGCATAAAATTTTGTATGTAGGCAGTAAATGACCGTGTATAACATATAGGAAACTTTTTATCCGCTAACAAAAGATTAAAAAATTTTATTTTCAAGTTTTTGTCATTATTGCTGCGGATTATATTTGTCCTAAATAGGATTTAACTATACGTATAATAAATCTATAGAAAAATGTGTGTGTGTGTGTGTGTTTGTGTGTGTGTGTGTGTGTGTGTGTATGTGTGTGTGTGTGTGTGTGTGTGTGTGTGTATGTGTGTCAACAACAACAGCGTTCACCGGGTCAACTAGTTTCAAATAAAATACTTGGCAATACTACCTATAATTGTTTATGTATGTCAAGATAAATATATCATTCCTCATACATACAGGTTTCCTTATTTATTTTTAACCTAAGTACTGAGGGTTCACCTTAGGTAATCACCCGCCCGCCAGATGTCGCTAGTTGGTAGTGAGATGAACTTACTCGTCACAGATATGCACACAGTGTTATTGCCATTGAAAATTATGTTTGAAATAAAAGTTTTTCGGTCTAGCGTATTATATACACAAAACAATGTCTCAACGGTGTGCTCTTTAATTCTTTATACATATTTAGTATTTTTTTAACTCTTTTACTGTTATGAATATCTGTAGTTTCGTTTATCCATTTCTAATATAATTATTAAATCACAAATAAACATCCATATCGACACCTTTTTAGCAATTTAGCTCCTTCGACCATAGCTTTAAAATATTTCGCCTCATTCCATAAAGCGTTGATCTGGTGGCGAAAATTTGTGGAAGCTTTATGCCAGCGCTTGATATGCATACAACATATAGAATTTATAAATATTAGATAGATATTATTTCATTTTGTTAATATTCAACTGTAGTAGCAGGTTAAGCGCACTCACGTACCTGTATTATATATAAATACATTATAAATTAATCTAACAGAATATAAATGTATTTCTATAACATATCATAGGACTCTATCCTAACTACTACCACTTTTTTTGCAAAATAGACAATCATTTTAATTACCATTCTACCCTGAAGTGACAATCACGATATAGTCTCGTGGGTGACGTAAGAGGCGATATAGGGAAACAAACCAAAAGATCAGCAGCAGCGGCTTTGTAATACAACTAGACAATAAAAAACTGCGATTGCCAACCCGCGTGCCAAGCGCGGCCATTATGGAAAATGTTACCTTTATGTGGCAATATATGAAGAAACCTTTGTTCATCATTGGACTCTGCTGTAATACAACAGGCTGTTACTAATGACAAACATTAAAATATAGAATATTTATTATTAATATAAAACACACCAAAAACTTAGAACTTAAATTATCACTTTAATATTTCATAAATTCAACAAAACGAAACACTCGTCATCATATTGGTGTCAGTATGTCCATCACAGACATTTTTCTCTGAGAATATTTCAAGTAAATGTTTGAAATTGGGTAATAGTTATATAATGCGCTTATCCAGAAACAAATCCATCCATTACCCATGCATCACAGCTTATAACAGTCCACTGCTGGACATAGGCCTCCCTCATAGATTGCCTCATAAGGGGAATCCCGCAATAGTAGCCTCGCTTGGCAGGCGGGTTGACAAAGGCAGATTTTTATTTATTTATTCTGAGCTGTTATTAGGAAATCGCTGTTGCCCATCTCCTCTTTCAGTGTCTCTCTGCTGTCTCTTATAACACCCACGAGACGATATGGGGTAGGGGGGCTTCTTACACCGCCATTACACTATACTCACTACATTAAAGACAACACTACACTAGAATACACTACACTATACTGCAACACAAATACAAATAATAGATTAAAAATAAAATTTTCTACATAAGTTTATTTCGCGGATAAATATAAGTTAAAAAAGATGTTTTGATGTCATCGTGTTCATTAATTTAAAATATAATATAAATTTTTTTCTTTATTTTATATAGTGGCTTCTTGTGTAATCGATGGTAAATATAGTTAAAATTTGTACACGTAAATACTAATTGTAAATAAAAGACGAACGTAAAGATGCGTTAGTACGTGTATAATAACTAGTAGTTAGAATAAAGCTCTCGAGAGCTTTTCAACTATCAGTGGCTATGCGTCTCAATCAATCATTAATCATTAGTAATTATAATAAATAATCTTAAATCTTATAATTTTAATTGATAAGTGAAATATAGGTTATAGTTAGGATCGCTGGTATGATAGCATTTATGAATGCGAAATAAGTGGGTAAAAAATAAGCTAAAGCTACTAGTAAAACGGTTGTGATTTTACTTTTACTGCAAGATAAGGAGCTTTTACTGCAAGATATGATCTTCTGTGGCTTGTTTACATATTACATTACATATTATTGATATAATATACACAGAGAAAAATATTCATAGTTTGAACTTGGTATTTCATCAACTTAACTGGGTACAAAAATTAAATATAAATTATTTAAAACAAAAAAAGGAAGTTTCATTCATTTTGATAACGGTTTTTTTATTACTGAAATTGAAACTTCACGTTTTCAACGTGTTAAATTAGATAATGTTTCGAACATTAGGTAATACCTTAATACTTTGTAAATTATTTTTAATTTTTTATAATAATAATTAATATTCAATGAAGATTATTGTAAAATATAAACGCTAAATATTATAAATTTTAATTATGTTTATCCATTTATAACCATTTTCGATCTATAATAACCATACAACTAATAACTAGGGCGATTAAAAAATATTTAAACATTTAACATTGGCAAATCGTAGATATGTTTGTTAGGTAGGTATGTTTTGTATAAATGACGAAATTTGTTGAACAGATATAATAGTAATAGTTAAAAAAAGAGAACTTTATTTTACTGATTAAAACTACTTGAATTTTTTTAATTTGTTTCACAATACTATCCTAATATAAAACACGAAAACGGATAAAGTACTTTAAATTAAATTCATAAATGATTTGAAAATAGAATAAATATTCAACTATACTATCTTATTAAATTAAAACTTAATTAATTAATATTAAATAAAGTAAATTTAGAAATTGTTTTGGAAGACATAAGGGGGTCGCTACAGAGTATCTATGTAGGTGTAGATGTATATTGTATGTATTATATTGTTCACCAAAGGCCACGCCAGCCGCATTTAACACACTGTTATTGCATTTCGAAATATCAGCAACAGTAGGTTGAGATGCGGCCGGACAAAGCAGCGGACATCTAGTTAATCCTGTCGGGCTTAGAAAACTCCAGGGTACTAGGAATTTTTTTTAACTAAGTGTTTACTATGATCAAAAGTAGTTTTGTCCGGGAAACAGTTCTGACTGTAACACAACATATGAACATAATTGTGCACATAATTAGATATAAATATTGAACATAATTAATATATAAGTAATTTAATAACCTATCTAGCATAAAAGTTATATTTTTGCCTGTTGCACACTGACAGTGTTGTTTTTAAGGGACGTAATGTCTTTACGTGCTTTCCAAGGCACAGGGGCTAGACACCGCCAAATTCCTGACTCCGGGCAGCTATTGAGAATTTCTTGATTTTTTTCTAAACCATTATAAAAAGTAAAAGTAAAGTTACAGCCTATATACGTCCCACTGCTGGGCTCAGGCCTCCCCTCATTTCTGAGAGGGTTTAGGGCAAGGACGTGTCCGCCGCGCTGCCCAAATGCGTGTTGACGAACTTCACATGTCTTCGAAATATTTTTTTTTCTTATTCCTCAGACATGCAGGTTTCCTCACGATGTTTTCCTTCACCGCCGAGCACGTGGTAAATCAGCACTTAAAATTGCAATTAACAATTTCATTGGTGCCGGCGGGGATCGAACCCGGGTTAATCGCGTTCTGTTATATTTACAGCGAGCGTTAACCACTGAGCTACCACGGCTCTTCTAAACCATTATACGAAATAATAATACTAATATTATATAAGATAATAATTATATTATATAATTGAGATAAAATTTGTTGATGGGGAAATTTTCGCTTATCAATTTTTAAGTAGTAGTGCAATACTGCAACAAGAAAGTTGTGATTTTTACTCTATTGGGTATATTGGTTTAACTTCCCCGAATCTCCTTTCGCAGCGTGTCAGGGCAAATATATTAATATCCCTGTTATAGCAGACGAGAAATGGAGGCATAATAAGCTATAAAGAGGAATTCTTAGTCTACAGACGATGCAAATTTATTTTTATTCTTTAAGATAGCAAAAACGTTGTCTACATCATCAGGTGAGCTATGTGCTCTTTCCCGCTCTTACTTAAATCAGAAACTTTACGCAGTCATTTTCAGTTGTGTTGGTTCTTTAATTTCTTGTTGTATTTATGTTTCATATAATAATCATGATCTAACCGTTCGAGATTTTAGCGTTATCAAATCTAAATATTTTTTTGTCTCCTAAGCTTCTAAAAATTTAAACTTGCTCTGAATTTAGAGCGCACTCTAATTACTGATGTACTTTATTATCAATTAATGGCAGTTAGTAATCTAGGATAATTAGTACCGCCTAATTAAAATCTCTATAAATATTAATTAATAATTACTAATTATCTATATGTTGCATGTTTTTTTTATAATTTTATTTATCTAGTAACCAAGATGAATTGGAAGTTAGTCTGTATTATATACACATATATATATATATATAGCTTACACGATAAATAATATATAAATAGGTAATATTTATTAAGCTGTTAAGTATCAAGTAAGTTGTAAATGAAAAGTCTCAATTCAGATCGAATTTAAAACCGTAGTTGTATATATTGTTGTTTAGCTTAAGTTAAAATAAATTAGGTTAAAACTTTTTCTCCTTAAAAGTAACTTAAAATATGTCAAGGTTGGTCAAATTTGCATTATTATTTACCCTTAATTTGAATTATTATAATATTTTATCACTTTAACACACACTAAAAATTATGCATACATTATAAATTAAGGTATATATGTATAATAATAATATGTAAAAATATTTTTATAAAATTATTATACACATATAAGTTGCAAAATTTCATTAATAAAGAACTAAAATTAAAAGTTGTAATTAAAGAAAATAATAAAAATTTTATGTAAATTTTTGCTTATTAGGATAAAGTTCGTATCAATTTAAATTAGTTATTTTACTTACTCATTTTGCATTACGATAATAGGAATACATATTTTGCTTACAAATAAAATGATTCTCATCAAACATTGTTATACCAGGTAGTAGATGTAAATATTCAGTAGCTTAACAATTTGATTTGTGGGTTATGGAGGTGTTTATCGATAAAACTAATAATAAGTGTATGAAATTTAGGTATATCTGGTATAAATTAGTAAAAGCTTATAATGTAGTGAATCGTGTGTTTATCTTAAGATTTAGTTTTCCTACTGTTAGTCAATTCATATTATCTTTAGTCAATTCTGTAGCTTGTAAAGGTAGGAATCAGGTCAGAAATTAAAATAAATGTTTAAAGATTCTGGTCGGGCCATACGTTACGGGTTTCGAATCCGGATTGACTGACTACAAATCATGGGTGCGCGAATAACGAAAGGTATTGCGTATTGAACGATTAGCTGGACTGTATCAGCGTGGTTCGTTATGAACCAAAACAAAACAGACAGCGTACGTGGCACGTGGCGGTCTTTGGACAATATACTTGCTACAAATTTAATCTAATACGTTAGCTGTCACGACGGAAAATGAGTTCCTGTGGAAAATGGATCAACAAATGAAAAACAGCTCAGAATTGAGGAACAGGTACATACCTGGGGAAGTGGCGAGCGGCCTCTCTCTACGGCCGTGTGGGAGCCACGAAAACTGTGTTGCAATTGAGGCGTTGTACGACGAAAATGCACTGGTGTTGACTGTTTGAACGTCACGATGAATTGTATTGCACTGTGGCAAGCGATCACGCCGAAAATTTGTATTGCACTGTGGCTTGACTGCCACTGGCACTGCGCGCCGGTGGCGTGCTGCACCTTTCACTTTGGCGGAGCGCGCCAATGAGAGCATTGGAGGAACAAAATGAGGCCACAATGTCTATTCCCCCACTAGGCAGGCCCTTGTGGGAAGGAACGGAAGTAAAGGCAGGTTATTACCGGCTAACTTAACCAACTAATATAAAATGTTAGGGTGATCGTTGGCGCAACCAGATTCTAATTTTTACTGACACTTTCGATATGATGAAAATGATTTAGTTTTCAGATTTTCATCAAACACTTGAATTTTATAAATATCTATAATTTTCATCCTATGGATGAATCAATTATTTAATTTATTATTAAAAATTATTATTCAATCATAAAAAGGATGGTTTCAAAGTTATTTAAATTATAGTATTTTAAATCTACCTACATGGTTCAAGGACGCATAGATGACTTTTAACTATACTAAAACCCTAAACGGTTAGGTAGGGTTAAACCAGGAAGTGTATAAATGCAGAAGTAAGAATACAATCTGTTCTTATAATATCATGTTACTTAAAATATTTGTTATTAGGTTTAGAATTGTGCTGTAACTTAAAACCCAGTAAGGTTTTACTTGTAGGGCTCCAAATTATACATTTCGGAATTCGTCTAGGTGGATATATGGCGACATCTTACATTACTTTTGTAAATAACACTTCAACGTAAACAAACAAATCTGCAGATGCGTCGTCACTCCGACAACTAAAATGGAACGCCTTACAACTTGTAACTATAGCTCTGAATACCCTTCAGATCGGAACACAGCAGTGGACACACCGCTGTTGGTGGTAGAAACAGTTAAGAGTTGGTAGTTCTACCCAGACCGGCTCCTAGGCCACAGTGGTCCGACCATCTATAAATGTGTTATTAGCTCTTAAATAATAAATATAAGTTTTTGTAGCAGCTGGTGTTTGGGCCATGTTAATAAAAATTGCCTGCGATGGTTTATTGTGTGATTAATTAATAATATACTTATTCAAATGTATTTTCAGCATATTAAAGCATTGCATTGGCTTTCTGATGAAATAATAAACAAAACTCATGTTTTAATAAGTTGTCATGTAAGATAATTGTTTAAGACTAATATATATTTGCATAATCATCGATTTTCGTGTGGGACAGTTAATTTATAAAAATATTATTAAAAAAAGAAAAGAAATTAAGTTTAACTTTGTATATAACAAATAATTGAAAGACAAATGTATAATTACGCACGGTTTTGATTTCCTATATAAAGCTCAAATGCACAAAAAGCGTTAAGGCCCTCTTGTTGTTCGGTGTGTAAGTATGAAAACATTTCTTCATTCATTGTAATTTTAGACCAAATAAGTATTATAGCGGCAAACACTGCAAAAAAAGTGTACGTCAGGGCGAGCGCGAGCGCCTTAATTGTTAAATTTGATTTAGTTTTTTTTTTCAACATGACCGGAAAATTTTGAAAAGCCTTTTGATTTGATATAAGTTTGACATGGTTTCCTTATAGAATCTCTGCAAGGCAGGTACGTTTAAATTGCGATTTAATATCATCTTTGTGAAATTTTTTATCGAGTCCCATTCGCCTTTGTCTTCCCACAAAACCCTTTTCCGTATGTTTATTTTTTTATAAAATTATTTCATTTTTGCACAATTATTAAATAGATGTTCAAAATAAATGTAACATCAGATTAGAAGTTGTATCTACAATCGTTGAATTGAGAGGCATTAGATATATTATTTTTAGCATGTTAAGTACGTCTTGTCTGAAAATATCTCTGTGTAATTCATCACTGATTATTAAAGTGTAATACACTTGGTACCTAGGAAATAAACGTATATTATATATCTATGTAACCATTTTACGTATTATATGTTGTTTTTAATTCTGTCACATATATTATATTTAATTAATTAAGAGCGGAATGGTAATCAAGCTTTATTTTAAAGGCATGTCTATAATGCGTTTAGAAATTTAAGCTATGATTGTCTTAATAAATGTTTTGGTTGTATAAATTAGGTAAGGATAGTAAAAGATAAATGTATAAAGTATGTCATTTTTTCTCAATTGTATTCTTAGACTTATGTCATATAATATTTACTTTCATTCTCACTGTTATTGATCTAAAATTAAATAATATTAGTGGCATTGTGAAACTAAAATGTACGTACAACAGTAATTATAATACTTCGTATGGCCGAGGGTTGGAACGTTATTTATGTCATTATACCGTAACTGTGAACAGATTTGTACTACTAATATTGTACCTCACTTTGTTTTACCCATTACTATAATCATATGTTAGTATTACTTAGCCGACATAGCTCACATTATTTGTAAGCTAAAGTGGAAATGGACCGGTAAAATTGCTCGAAGCACGACAACCTATGGGGAAGAAAATTTCTCGAGTGGCAGCTTCGTACCGGAGGGCGTCCCCTCACTAGATGGAGTGACGACCTGTAAGACATACAGTAGTTCTATGGATGCAGGTGGCTCATGATCGTGCTTTGTGGAATTCTCTCGGGGAGGCATATGTTCAACGGTGGAATTGTGAAGGGCTGTAATATGGATGATGATGATGATTAATTACATATACGCCACGTGATTCGCTCAATCAACAAACATGATTATTTGTTTGTTGTTTGAGTGAATCTCTTGTAATAGTTATTTTATTCTGAAAGTTTACTGATAAAGAAAATGGCTCTGAACGAATCAACTCGCTATATGTGACATCGACGTGTAATGTGTTGTTGTGAACAGGTGTCGCGCCAAAAAATTTACTTTACTGAAAAATGTTTGTATCTTCTCACGAAGTTTCCAAATAAATCGTGACTATTACAGGCTTTAAAATAAACTAAACTACGTGAGAAATAAAATGACTTTTTTCTAGTTTTAAACATCTGTTTCTCTCCCTCAATTGCGTACACTTCACCGTCAGGTGCAAGTGAACTCTGCGATGGTCTATTTCTCCGGATCGTGCCTTGCTTAGAGGGAAACACATGTGTTATCAATGGTGGTTTGATTTCATTTTCTTGGTATTTCGAGTAGCAGTGTACGGGTTATTGGTGACGGTGTAGTGCACGTAGAGTGTTTAGGAAGGAGGCAGTTGCTGTTGTTGTTCAAGATAGGTACACATTATTGTGATCTTCATGCGGATCTTAGCTGATTTATTTAATCTGGTTTAATTTATAGAATTTTTGCAAAGTAACGTCTGATTCTATTAATTTCCACAGTTTAACATTAGTTGGTGTCATCAGCACTAAAGATAAAAACCATAACCACAATGACTGTCCACATTTTAGTTTTTACAATCATTGTCACACGTATCTGAAGGAGTTAGAAATCAACATAAACTACACGCAACATCTTTCAATAGGTTTCTCTTTTTGCCTCATTTGAAATTTAAATAAGAAAAAGCAAGACAAGTACATTGGCTCTAATTATGTAGAATTGTAGGTTTTCTCTATGCATACGACATATGTTATATGTATGTAATTACTCTAAGAGTTAGGAAGTCCTACAATTGTAACGTTGCACGTACATGTATGCATAATTATAATTAAACGGTTTATTAAAATTAAATAAACATTTAATAAACTAAATAAAAATAAAATAGAAGTTATTAACAAAAATAATTCTATAATTAACTTAGGTATCCTATTAATAAAACAAATCAGTAAACTAAAAGAACGAATTAAATAATAAATCAAATATTAAAATATTGTATTTCGAACAAACACTCTGACGCTTCGTTACTCTATGCGCTTTGCAACTCTCGCGTCAGAGTTTTACCCGACCGGTATCATTCCACGGCGTCGCGCTCCCGAGCATTCTCCGCCCGAGCGCCCTGGGAGGCGCACACTACCACTGCAGCCGCGTTCACAAGCTCTGCTTTGTGTCCTCGTACGCGCTTGCAAATTTTAATCCCATTTTGGAAAAAGTTTAAAATATTATAATAATTCCGGCACTGTGGCCGTATAGTTTTTTCGTTAATTCTCGTCACCGAGACCTCCGTATTGTCTTGCACCCCGTAAGGGGTGCAATTTTACGACTACAACCGTGGCGGTCGTCCTTCTTAAGAGGGCCTAGGCCTCCCCCTCGACGCCGCCACCGCCACAGCCAGCTGCCCACGGCGCTCCCCGTGAACAGTCCAACCCCCCGGCCCCGCTCGACCACCTCGCGGCCACATAGGGGAGTACCTGACCCTGCCAGTGAAGCCAGACGGGCACTTTTTTTAAATTATCGGAACCACGCCCACGACCTTTTCTTTTACCAATATATAATTTTTTTTATGACTGGTTGTTGCCTTATTTTAAACAACACCCGCCACACTGGCGCCCATAAACGTGGTAAAAAAGGTCTGGTTTCACTGCGTAGGAGTAGTTGGTGTTTGTGTCGTTTTGTGTTTGTGAAACGTTTTTGTTTTTTTGTTTTTTGGTTGCAGCAACTAATGTGTACGAATTTCATTATTGTGTTTGTTTTAGGAATTTTATTGAATTTCAATTGATTTATTTATTTACTTGTATTATTTGAGAGATCATAAACTTTAATCCCTAACTAAGAATTTGTTTAGTTTCGAATAACTTTTCGTAATCACTCTATGCCGTGCACTACCCTATGTTGTTTACGTTCTATCATTGTACAGAGTAGTTAGCGTGCAGAGTGGTCACTGTGTAATCTGTGATAGGGTAAATTTAATATTGTTCCGAGGTATTACTATTCTATTCTGCAGTAGGTTTTTTTCTCGTGGTTTTTTTTTCTTTTTCTGTGATATTATTATTATTGAAATTTTACGAATTGTAACTATTCCCTATTGTTGCTGCAGAACTCTAGTTCAGTTGAGTCACGCATGCGTTGGTAGTATTTTAAATTATTCAATCAATTGTTTTTTATTTTAATTCTTAGGCATATTATTATTATCTTGTTGTTGTTTTATTTAATTGTTCGAGTACACATTAGTTGCGTATTTTAATTTTTTGTTGCGCTGCTTCTTTTATTTTGGTGGCAGTTGCTTTATTCTTTTTACTGCTTCTTTTATACGCCAATCGTTTTAGTCAACCAGAACGTTCTTAGTACCTGATATTATAATTGTAACGGAACGGAGTAGATTAAGTCAGTAACGACTCAACACTTACCTCTTTGCGGTTATACGCGTGTTATAATGGCGCACTCGGTTAAATTCCTATCGTTGCAAAAGTCGGAGTTAGAATACGAAGTTGCCATTAGAGGTGCCACCCCGGCTGACACAGTCAGAGAGTTACGCGAGCAGATTGCTAAATTAGGTCCACTCTTTCCTTCGGAGGACATTCTCGAGAGCGTTTTGTCTGTCGGCGATGATTTAAAGGGAGTCAGCGATGCTTTAATTAAGCTAAGAGCATATATCGAGGCGCCTAGCGATGGGAATGCGTTGCTTCGTGCTCGCAACCTCATTAACCACCTCCATCATCGACTCAACCGTATAGTTTGTGATAGCACGACCCAGCAAGGGGTGGTGGATACGTGTGTTTCGGAATACAGGCAACTTTTGGAACGCTATAATGCTATTACTGCTACTGATTCCACCCCTTCTCTGGCATCTAGAGACCCTCAGTCTACTGCTGCTTTACCTCTCAACGTTAACGTAACTTGTGAGCGCGGCGTGGCTAGTGAGTTCACTAAGTTTAAGTTCGACGGCAAATCTTGCGTTCGTGCATTTATCCAGCGCATCAATGAATACAGCCAGTCGAGGAATATACCGGGGGGAAAAATTGCTGTCTTACTGCGCTGAGATTTTTACCGGCGATGCCTTGCATTGGTATCGTGCCATTCGGGACCAGGTATCTAATTGGGACGAGTTAGTTTCCCTTCTTAGAGAAGATTTCGACCAGGCCGATTATGATTACAGACTCTTGTCGGAGATTCGGGCCAGAACTCAGGGCGAGTCTGAAAATATAACTATTTACATTTCTATTATGACTGGGCTATTCTCACGTTTGTCCAAGAGCCTGTCTAACGAAGACAAACTTGAGATCATTTTACATAACATCCGCCCATGCTACGCCAGCACCTTAGCTTCTGTCCCGAAGATCTCAGACCTCGACACCTTGCGTTCGCTCTGTCGTAATTACGAGAACATTCAGGCTCGCCTAGTGGGATTCCACGAACCTCCGAAGGTCTCTTCAGGAACACTGGCGCCAGAGTTTGCTTACGCTGGTCAGTCTGCAAGTAGGTTTAATCAAGGCAGCGGCCAAAGTTTCAATAAAAGACCTTACAATAACTTTTACAATAGAAGCAACAATAATTACAATACAGGTAATAAAACTTATACTAAAAATAATAATTATGTGCATGCGGTGCAACAGCAGTACCAAAAGTCTCCTTATTGTCCTAGGTGTCGTAATAACACCCACAACCTTCGTCAATGCAAAGTAAATAGGGATAGAATATTTTGTTTTGTTTGTGGCCAGGAAGGCGTCAAGTCACCAGACTGTCCGAAGTGTGGCAAGGATAAACCGAGCACTTCAAAAAACTGATAGACCAGCAGAATTGTACTGAAGTCCTGCCACCCAAGTTTGACCAAGAGGATTGGCAGAGCTGGCTTAACACTGTTAATGTTTTCTTCAATTCTTATAAAGTTGATACAATTCTGCTGGACAAACCATTGCATGATCCTAGACCTTACGCTTGTGTACAAATCAATGATTTTAAGCTATTTGGCCTCTTAGATTCAGGCTCAGCTGTGTCCATTTTAGGTGATAAAGCTTATAGGAAGCTAGAGGAACGGGGTTTACAGCTGCATAGGGACAACTTAATTACAGTCACGGCTGCTGGGGGTCAATCTATGACCAGCATTGGCTATATGTTTCTCCCTATAAACTTTGAGAATGAGTACCATATAATTAAGTCATTTGTTGTGCCAGACATCAATATTGATCTCGTGTTGGGGATCGATTTTTGGCGCGAGTTTAACATTTTTCCTAGACATTTCTCAAGCATTACATTTTCTAATGCCGCAGTATTGAATGCTAGCCTTAGTACCGATTCTACCACTTTCATACAAGCGTATGACCACTTAACTGTTTCGGAGAGATCAGTGGCGGATGACATCATTTCTCAATTTAGCGACATTTCCGCCGAACGTCGGGGTTTGGGCGAGACGAGTTTGGTTACTCACCGTATTGATACGGGAGATGCTGAGCCAGTTCGTCAAAGGTACTATAGGTTGTCTCCAGAGAAGCAGCGGATCCTTGCCGAGCAGGTCGACGAGATGCTGGCTCTGGACGTAATTGAGCAGTGCGAAAGTGCTTGGTCATCACCAGTTCTCATTGTTACGAAGAAAAACGGTCAGCCTCGGTTTTGCCTCGACAGCCGCAAGCTCAATTCCATCACGAAGCACGACGCCTATAGTCTACCCTACATTTCCGAGATCTTAGATAATCTTCGCGATGCTCGTTACTTATCTAGTATCGATTTATCCAAAGCCTTTTGGCAGATACCTATAGCACAGGAGGACCGGGACAAGACTGCTTTTTATGTGCCTAATCGCGGTACCTATCGTTTTAAGCGCACTGCTTTTGGTTTAACTAACGCCCCGGCTACACAGCAAAGGTTGGTTGATCTGTTATTTAGGGAATTTGACCTCAAAGTCTTTGCATACCTAGACGACATTATTATCGTCTCAAACGACTTCAATTCCCATGTTTCCCTGTTACTTCGGGTTCTTAATAAGCTGAAACAGGCCAACCTCACTGTAAACCTAGAGAAATGTCAATTCTTCCGCAGTCAGCTCAAATACCTGGGTTACGTCGTTGATAGTAGTGGTTTACGTATCGATCCTGAGAAGGTGGAAGCAATCCTCAATTACCCGACACCTACATGTCGTAAGGACGTTAAGCGCTTCCTCGGGACTGCTACTTGGTATCGTCGTTTCGTCCCCAATTTTAGTACCATTGCAGGCCCCTTAAACAAGTTAACTTCGAGTAAGAAGGGTGGACCACCTTTTGCCTGGTCTGCCGAAGCTGATGCTGCCTTCAAGAAACTTAAGGAGTGTTTAGTTTCCGCTCCTGTTCTTTCCTGCCCTGACTACGATAAGCCATTCGAAGTACACACCGATGCCAGCAATTACGGCGTGGGTGCGATGCTGACGCAGACTATAGATGGTAAGGAGCACCCCGTTGCTTATATGAGCAAGTCGTTGTCAGCAGCAGGGAGGAACTACAGTATAACGGAGCGTGAGACATTAGCTGTCATCATCGCCCTGGAGCACTGGAGGTGTTACTTGGAGAACGGTAGGCCATTCACTGTCTATACTGATCACAGTGCGTTAAAATGGTTTCTGTCTCTCAGGAACCCTACCGGTAGATTAGCTCGCTGGGGTGTAAGATTGTCCTCATTTCATTTAGAATTCAAGCATCGTAAGGGTGTGGACAATGTGATCCCCGATGCCCTCTCTAGAGCTCTTCCCGTCTCGGCGATTAGTACTTCCGGTTCGAACATGGTGACATCGGATTCTTGGTACAAAAATATTTATAATTCTTGCCTTTCTAAGCTGCAAACTTTCCCGAATTTCTTTATCAAGGATGGCAAGTTATTCAGGCGTGCCAAAAATAATCACTCACTTTCATCCGAGTTCTTATGGAAGGAGGTTGTACCTTTTGAGCTACGCGAGCAGGTGATCAACGAGAATCATGCGGAACCCACGGCTGGACATCTCGGCGTTTTTAAAACATACCATCGTATTGCCTTGCGCTACTTTTGGCCTGGTATGCACCAGGACGTGGTGAAGTTCGTTGCCTCCTGCGAGAAGTGCTTGTCTTACAAGGCTCAAAATCACCAAACCTTGGGAGCAATGGGCCGCCCGAAGCAGTGTTCTAGGCCATTTCAAATGATTTCAATTGATTTGATGGGCCCCTTGCCTGTCACTAGGAAGCAGAACACTTATAGTCACATGCTGCTTCTCGAAATATTGCCTAATTTTCCCATTAAGAAGTGCTACTGCCACTACAGTCACGAAGTTACTGGAAGAGTCTGTTTTCCTCGTCCATGGTGTCCCTCAGACCATATTTTTGGACAATGGCGGCCAGTTTATTTCGAAGGTCACTGAGTCACTTTTCCATCGTTATAAGGTCCCTAACGTGTTCTTCACGCCAAAGTACACCCCTCAAATTAATTTGGTAGAACGACATAATCGTTCAATTATCACGTGTATCTCAACTTTCGTGGACAACGATCATCGCAGTTGGGATACATATATTCCGAAGGTTCAGTTCGCCCTCAACAATTCGGTGAGTGAGGCGACTGGTTTCACTCCATCCTTCCTGGTGTTCGGCAGGGAGCTCGTTACATGTGGCTCGCATTATTTGGATAACGATTTAGGCGATGAGGTTTTATTCCTTCCCCGTGACATCTACGCGGAGGATTTGGGTTGTCTTAAGGAAGTTTTCGATACTGTAAAGGCCAAATTGTGGCATGCTCATGCTAAAAACTCAACCCACTATAACCTTCGGCGCAAGCCTATGGAATTTAACATTGGTGACACTGTAATGAAACGCGCATATGTTTTAAGTGATAAGGATAAGTTCTTTAGTAAAAAACTTGCGCCAAAATTTATTAAATGTCGCGTCATCGGTAAAAAGTCACCCCTAGTTTACATCCTGGCTGACATGTCTGGGAAAGATATTGGCACCTGGCACATCAAGGATTTGAAATTAACAGGACACAATACTTAGTCATATATGTATACATTTTTTTTAAAGTGGTACTTCCCCGTGTGGTGTCGGGTTAGAATAGCACCACCCCATTTCTTCCTGTGGGTGTCGTAAAAGTCGACTAAGGGATAGGGTAGTAGTGTGTTGTGGGAGATGGGCTAGCAACCATCACTGCAACATCACAAGATCTCCATGTTACACCTACAAGTACACTTAATTAAGTTGCATGTGTTCTGTTTGTTACTTAGGAATACACTAGCGTTATATTTATATATATACATGGTGCTCGTTTTACCCTGGTCACACTTTTACACCTTTAGCTCTAGGTATTCGTATGGGTCTTCCAGTCTAACCGATGCTGGAACACCTTGCCAAATGACAGGATGCGTCAACTACCCTATTGATGTTTGTTGACGCTGATATAATCGCGTGAAGTATGAGAGATGTTGTATAAAAGGATAATGCGAATACATAACAATTTAGAGCGGATTTTATTAATTAAGAATAATAAAATCCTTATGTAGCGCGGGGTACTGTAACGTTGCACGTACATGTATGCATAATTATAATTAAACGGTTTATTAAAATTAAATAAACATTTAATAAACTAAATAAAAATAAAATAGAAGTTATTAACAAAAATAATTCTATAATTATCTTAGGTATCCTATTAATAAAACAAATCAGTAAACTAAAAGAACGAATTAAATAATAAATTAAAATATTGTATTTCGAACAAACACTCTGACGCTTCGTTACTCTATGAGATAGTTGCAAAACTCTCGCGTCAGAGTTTTACCCGACCGGTATCATTCCACGGCGTCGCGCTCCCGAGCATTCTCCGCCCGAGCGCCCTGGGAGGCGCACACTACCACTGCAGCCGCGTTCACAAGCTCTGCTTTGTGTCCTCGTACGCGCTTGCAAATTTTAATCCCATTTTGGAAAAAGTTTAAAATAATATAATAATTCCGGCACTGTGGCCGTATAGTTTTTTCGTTAATTCTCGTCACCGAGACCTCCGTATCGTCTTGCACCCCGTAAGAGGTGCAATTTTACGACTACAACCGTGGCGGTCGTCCTTCTTAAGAGGGCCTAGGCCTCCCCTCGACGCCGCCACCGCCACAGCCAGCTGGCCGATACGGAAAAACTCCCCGTGAACAGTCCAACCCCCCGGCCCTGCTCGACCACCTCGCGGCCACATAGGGGGAGTACCTGACCCTGCCAGTGAAGCCAGACGGGCACTTTTTTTTAAATTATCGGAACCACGCCCACGACCTTTTCTTTTACCAATATATAATTTTTTTTATGACTGGTTGTTGCCTTATTTTAAACAACACCCGCCACACAATAATTAGCCATAAGTATAAAATTTATGTTGGTATTGATACGAGGAAATGTTTTATTCAAATATAATATTATAAAACGTCCGTCAAGGTAAATTGTGCTAATTGTGTTTTGACTAAACTCTTGTTACTTTTTAAAAGATATATTAATAGTGAATGTATTTTTCGATGTATTATTGTGATTTACTCATACCCTTATCTAATGAATGTAACATATTCTCTGCCTATACTAAATGTATAAGTCTCAAGTAAAATAATACATTATGTAAGAATTGTTGTTTTATTTTTGATCATTAAACACAGGTCTAAACTCAAATGATAATCAACCTCAATTTTATTATAACAGTTTACACGATGGTATGCTGCTTCTACCGCCAATAAACTGTTAAGGAATGCTAAAGACGTGTTTTCATCTGTGAGAAAACAGCCTGTGATTATGATACTAGCTTTCTTAATTATTATACTGAAACTGCGGTGACTGCATTTACTGTTTGTTGGCAGAAATAGTTAAGATGAACACGGGAATTTCTAGACAGGCAAGTAATTCCGAGGCTTCAAATCGGGTTGCACCCAAAGGCAACTAATTCACTTGAAGCGAGCGCTACTACAGCTAAACTAAATAAAGCAACAATGTTAAAAATATTCAGCAATTATAATGAACTATGCGCGCAGGATAAGCATATAAATGGCTCTACAGATAACTTTAATCTCTACATACTCCTACATGTACTGTCAGAGGACGGTCATGATCATGACACGTAAATCATCCTTCCTATTCTTAACACACATGCTTGGGCTACTGTCATCAGTGGACACATGTAGCCAACTTTAAACAGAGACGCCTACAGATGCATTGTACAGATGGAATGTCTGTATTGAATTGTGTGGTGCAGTTAATGCTGTAATTGTATTGGTTCTATATACGCATGACACGGCATACATGACCATAACGTTTTTTTGTACATGGTGTGGCATATGGTGTTGTTAGGATTACAGATGACTAACACATCTAGGGAAGCTAAGGAATTATTTTTGGTGTTTATGGAATTAAAATGTTCTAAATATGATGGTAAAAAAAAGAAGAAATAAGTTGTAAAGTGTCGTACGTCCTCTTGTAGAACCTTGGATTTGTGATATATATATATATATATATATATATATATATATATATATATATATATATATATATATATATATATACTTAATAATCAACATTTAAAGTAAACAAATAAAATACAAACCACACAAAGGTAATGGACATCGTAATTAAAACTCGCTGTAAAACTCAAAGCCGAAACAGTTTGTAACTGTTTGCCCTCGCTACAAAGTGATGTAAAATCAAAATACATACCATGCATTCCGTACTTTCGACACTGCACTGTTTCAATACAGTCCAGGAAGTCATTTAATATTTTCGTTTTATAAGCACTTTGAAAACCTCAAATTGAATTTTCAAACTGTATAAAACAATGTGAATATTTGTTTGATGAAGCTATATCTCGTAGCGTTGAAATTCTTCTAGACAAGTGTTATTTAGTTCGCTTATATTTTTTCTAAGTTAAACCACTCTTCTATATAGTCGACTCAAAAATGGAAGCAATTCCCAATTCGACCGTATGTTTCTTTGTATGTTAAAAACAGTTAAAGTTACAACCTCTATACGTCCCACTGCTGGGCACAGGCCTTCTCTCATTTCCGCAAAGGCATTTTAAGGCAAGAAAATGTCACGTCCACGAGCACGTGGTAAATCAGCACTTAATTGCAATTAACAATTTAATTAGTGCTGGTGGGGATCGAACCCGGGTTACTCGCACACTGTGAAATTTACAGCGAGCATTAGCCATGTGAGCTCGATCGCTCTCTTATATAAACATCTCATATATAAACATCTATCTCAAATACCATTGAAATTTTTACTTGCAATTTTGGGTACTAATTTATTACATTCTTGACGGAGAAGAAAACAATTTTAAGGAAACATAAATTGAAGTCCGTCTTCTGTCAATGAGATAGTGTGGTGGATTTATTCCTGGATATAAACCCTCATAGCAATGGAAACAAAATAAAATTATGTAAGGAGCGTCTATTAATTACGCAATTATTGCAAATCTTCCTAAATCTCATTTAAAGGATATTCTTTCAACGAAAATCTCAGATATTATAGGTAATAATTTATTACAATTTTATGATACGGGATAATTTTTCTCAAGTGCGCCGTAAGAGAAACAAACAAACCATATAATCCCGTAGGTGTCGTAAGAGGCGACCGAGGGATGCTGAAACAGGAAATGGGCAGTAGCATTTTTCTGAAAACAGCTCAATATTAATTAAAAAAAAAATCAGTTGCTATCCACATTACTAAGCGTAGCAACCATGGGAGGGAGCTTTTGTTCTGCACTGGGAGTTTCCTGCCGCGCTGGTGAGAATTAGGAATTACTGCGTGCCAGTCAATCGTGATGTGTATATTAGTATTATCGCTTCGCTTAAGAATTTAATGGAATATAATGTAACAAACGTGACGATGTAAGAATATCCACTGCCCTATATCGTCCCGTGGGTGCAGTGACATGAACTACTGGACCCTCCATTCATATATCACTTGCTGCGTGCGTTAATTCTCACAAATTGGTCACGAAACATTCATCTCAGTATTCTACAGCATTGGGTTGCTAAGCAACAAAGAAGAAATTTTAGGAAGAAAGAAGATATTTAAGGCTACACAAAATTTAAAAAAAAAACAAATTCAATTAATTAATCTAATTAAATTTAAAATCTAACTGTTATCTTCTTATAAATAAAAGTAGAACAAAACTCTTTAATTTGTATTATTAATTAGCGTGGCATTCTTGTTTGTTTTTAAATCAACCCCGCTCCGGATGGAAAATGAGCTAGAACTAGAAAAGCTTTGTGTTCGTGAAGTATGTTTATATTACGAAACCTTTGAAACGAAACCGTTGAAACCCTATCTATGCATTTGTTTGTAGACTAGTTTTTCCGTTGTTTACCTCTTGATAACCATGGAACTCAGATGAAAATGAACTTTCTGAATATACTCGGCGTGTGATTTAATTTAAACAAATAACTGCCACAATTTCCGTTAGGGTCGATTAGGTACAAGACGTCTAGGCAAATGTTTTTTTTTTAAACCTTATCCCCACACAAATCCAATGCGCCCGGGGGCCGTCGTCTGGTCTTGCGATCGTCAATCCGCATATCAAAGGCAAATCCTTACTACGATGAGAGAAACCAATGTCCAGTGCTCCAATGTTCGGTCGTTACTCCATCTTGTGAAGAGAGTGCTGTACATTTCACTCACTATTACGGGGGAGCCACTCCGGAATCTTTCTGCCCAATTGATTGTTGGTTCTTCTATCTAATTGGCGGCCCATCACTAATTCAGCCTACTGATCCGTTGGGTTGTTTACAACCACTGTTTTCAAGTTTTGAGGTAACTAGAATGAGGATCCGTCGATTGATTTGATTGTTAGACTTGTTCGAAGTTGAACTTACAAAGATGGACAATTTACGCTACTTAATCATTTTCGTCAACAACTACATATATATGAGCGTAGTGTCCATGTTCATATCCGATAAAGTCAATTCCATGGGCGGTCAACCAGTTTTGCGTGCTTCGTGCCATATGAGCTAGTGCATAGTCCTGTTGGAATCCAATTTCAATTTTTGAACATTGTTTGAGAAGGAGGTTCCACTATGTTTATTAGGACAGTATTTTGGTACACATCGGCTCTGGTTTTAACCTTTTTCACCGAAAAACACCTCAATTAAGCCTGAATATGAAACTCCAAGCCAAACCATGAGTGTCGAAGGATAATGTGCTCGTTGAACCTCGGAATACGCGTGCTGGCTTCTTCACTGCTGTGGACATACACCTTATCATTTTTTTATTATAATTATCTCCGATGTTAAAAAAATTTTCATCCGAAAACAAAATTTCGCGGTATTTTTTACCAACGTACCGCCGTAACAAAGCGCGGGATCTGTACAGCCTAATTTTTTTTCAAACGCACGTAAAAAATATCCGGTCTTCTTACGATAAGCTCGTAGTCCTAGGTCTTCATTGATCTCTTTTTTGACCGTGGTTCTAGTTAGGCCCATCCGAAGGGTTAAGATTTTTTGTTTACGAACAGGATTTCGTTGGATTCGCGCCATCTCTGTTTTGATGATTGTGGGTATTGGGTTCATCTTCCGATCTTCAAAGCTTGAATAAGTAATCAGTAAATCGTTTGATAGTGCGATAAACAAATCGTAGGGTTATTTTCAATTTTTGCAGAATATTCAAAATCTTGTTTGGCGCGTAACCACACAACGGTGCAACGAGATAACCGCTACTCTATCTTTTTTCTTCGACCACTCCATGTATGAAAATGAATGAAAATTAATGTCTTTTTTATTTTCGGCAAGCACAAACGTTATATTTTAAAAATTGGTGAAGTACATCTATCCAGTATTTAAAATTTTTAAATAATAAGGTTTTGACAGAACTTATGAACCGACTAAGTATATATAGATTATGCTATCCTAGGAAGCGTCTCGAGATTTACATATAGAGGTCTTTTTTTTTAAAGAGTAGATAAATTTCATATTTAAGTTCAAATATTACGTAAATAATATATACGGTTATTTCAGTTTAAAAAATGAGTAAATAAGGCTTTTATTTTTATTTGAAATTATCCCTAACTGAATGTGATTTATTGGCAACAAATACACGTACGCGCACTCTTCTGTGTGCGAATCAACTCACAACGTGTTTGCTGACCGAGCGACCTTATGACTTTATAGAAATTATTATGGAATGTACAAAATTTTATCCTGTCGCTATTATCATGAAAAAATTTACATTACATCTAGACACCTTTATTCAAGTCAATTTTTTATCATGTAAATAGTCTTCTTTGGTTCAATCGAAATTACCAATGTACCAATTGGTAATTTCGATTGAATTGATTTGACGACTCCGTGGCACAGTTCTTCGTTGAATGGAATGTTTAATCGAAATCATTTTTAAAAAGCGTTATTTAAAATAATAAGGAGATTAGTAGTGAAGAATTTTTTGCAGGGAAATCTTTGTTAACAATTTTAATTTATATATTGGGGCTTATTCATTCAGTAAGATGTTTAAAATAAAACTAAGTAACGTAGATATGCACTAAGAAAATATGAAAAAGAAACTAAGAAAAAATAGGTGTGAACTATAATTCTTTTTCTGTGTAGTGGCGGCGAAAATGAATTCCAGTTAAGTTTCAGAAGTGTATGAGGCTGTTAGGAGAAAAGTCACTAAAAATCTAATGACTTTCTATATACGGCTGAATAACCATATCGTTCATGTCAGAGCCAGACGAAATATCGAGAACGGCTATTTAAAAAACGTCCCAAATAGTCACATACATCCTCTTATTTCTGAGACGTTTTTGAAGCTGAAAAGAGTCTGACAAACTGTCTTATTGGTATAATCTAATTTGACGGGTTTTTCAATATAGCAGGTTTTGATCGAAATAATTTTGAGATCCTATATGTAAGAGAGTTGGATAAAAGTGAGAAGGAAATATACTCGCAAAATGGGCAGTTCTTACTTCCCTGATCCTTGTTATAGTTACAAAATCAGCAAGACCTATATATTGCTTACATCAAAAATATTAAAATAAAAACACGTAGGTGACAGGACTCCTCCCCGCTCGGGAGTCCGCCTGTGCAGGAGTACGTTCTTACCCATTTATGTCGCCAAGCGTTGATGTATTCATATAGCCAGGATAGTAGCATATTTGCGAACCGAATTGAACCGTGCATATTTCCGGGATTAAAGTAGCGTTTATCACTCTCTGGCCTATAAACTATGTAAAAATAACATACATATCAAATGATGTTATGAAGTATCCCCCGATAATCAGCCATTCTATTATTGGAGTATTGATGTTCCTGATATTAAAGAGAAGACGTTCCTAGATGCGGACGTCAATCTGATGTGTTGAATCTAGAACACATTAAACTAGTCGGAGAAGCTATCACAAAATACAGATACATTTACAAATTAGAAGAATTTGTTTTCTTTTCATAAACCGACAGACAAGCTGCGAGCATAAAAAATGTTAAACAGATTTACTGCTACCTAGATTACATTGTATTTTCAGTCGTTATAATTAATGTTTTTTTAGTACTTTCCGACAAATTCTTAACAGTTTCCCTGTCCGCGAAAAAGACACAATAGTCATAGTGAATTCGCGCGCGGCCGCCCGAGCGGTTAGTCAGGTTGTAGGTCACGCACGTTATTTTATTTCCCAAATAAGTCTTATCACGTTATTTTGGTGTATTTTTAGCTTAAATTCCCCTCTATATTGAAAGTTTCGGTGTGTTCAGTGATTTGAATAAAACATTAACATTTAATAGAGATAATCAGTGATTTTCACCAAAAATATACGTTATCAAGTGTAATAATTCAATTGTGTATCATCGGGTGTCGTGTTCGTTCGCGACGTGTCCTTGAAAATAGAAAGTTAGACTTGGATTGCTCATCGTTGTCGACATTACACAACTGTAGGCGAGAATACATTAGCTTGTTTCACGTCACAGCGTAGCGAGACGATTGGTGCAGTGGCCAATACTTCACTGTGCATAGCGTTACTACCTAAGTCACCGAGTTCAAGTCCAGTAAGTTCACAATTTTTTTTGTTTTTTACTATCTTTGCTTACTACGAGTTGCTTTTTTTGCTTTTTGACTGTTTAACGATTGGAAGATGGTATCAACTGCGAGTAACATTGGAATATGCTCTAACTGCCGCAGCATCATACAGAACCGTGAGTTCTTGGTATGCGCTTTATGCAAAATGAAATATGATTTAAACTGTGCCGATATATCTCAAAGCCGCTTTAATAGCTTTTATGCACCTGAAAAAGATCGCAAGCATAGTTGGAAGTGTCCTGAATGTTGCAGTAAGCAACCTAAAGTGTATAATACTAACAGCCCCATCCAACCTGCTGCTCGTCGCGACCTTGTGGAAACCGGAGACCTTGACAACACCTTTGGTACTGGAAACTTGGGAACCCACTCCGGAAATATCACCCTGAGGAATCTCGATCTGGCAAAGTCAATTTCTCTCGTTGACTGCTCATCGGAGGAACCTGGGAATGGCGGCGATTACATTACTGAAACTAAGCTGAGAAGCTTCAACAGGAACTCGCGGGAGCACTTCGTTTAACAATAAGGCAGCTTATGACAGCAGAGATAAAGAATATGTTGGGGGAAATCAAGGAACTGAGGGAATCTCTAACGTTTTTCAACAGGCAGTATGAAGATTTAAAATTGGCTTTGGACGAAAGGAATACATTAGTCGATAACTTAAGAAGAGACAATGATAAGCTGAATCTAGCAGTAGACAAATTGACGCATCGGCTCCACCTAGTTGAACAAAATATGAGAGACAGCAATATCGAAATAAATGGCATTCCGGAACACAGACACGAGAACTTAAACAATGTTGTTGAAGAACTCATTAAAACTGTAGATGCACCAGTATCTGCTGAGGAGATTATTCATGTAACACGGGTTTCTAAGCTGAGCAAAGACAGCAAGCGGCCACGTGTGTAAAAGTGAAGATGCGTGCACCCAGAAAACGTGATGTTATTCTTGCTTCGGTATCTTCGTTTAACAAAAAGAATAACAAGGATAAACTAAGCTCTCAACATCTCGGCCTTGCTGGTATTAGTAAGCCAGTCTTCGTCTCTGAACATCTGTCTCCAACAAACAATTCTTTGCATGGAGGAATGCAAATATAAGTTCAATTGGGTACGAAATGGCCGAATCTTTGTACGGAAGTATGAATTCAGCGAGGCATTGTTAATTCGTAATATGTACAGTTTAGCGTAAATTAAATAGTTAGGTAAAGATTAGCGAGTGTTTAAAAGTTTAGTTATAAATTTCGATATATATATTATCAAAATATCCGTGGGATTCGAACGAAGACTAATGAAGTGTACAAAAACATATAAATAGTTATAATTATCTTTACCGAAACACAGCTAAATTCAAGTATCTCAGTGACTTCAGACAGTGAATTCATTGACTCTAGATATGTTGTATACCGCAGGGATCGCTCAAGCACTTCAAGATCCAAGAAGGATGGTGGCGGAGTATTAATAGCGGTATCCAGTGAAATACCTTCTATGCGAATATCTAACTGGGAAACTAATTGCGAAGACCTTTGGGTTAACATTGGAGACAGAATAAATGGTTCATATTCCACTCTTTATACTGTGCAGATTGGAGCAACAAAGGGTTTCTTAGATAATCTGGACAGTATGCTGAACCATATTGATAATTCAATTGTGATGGGTGACTTTAATCTAAATTTTGTCGACTGGGAGTTTAACGATGACTGTAATCACACAATTCCTACTAATTATAATAATGATTTAGAACGCTGTCTGGTGGACTGCTTGTCTATGAATAATCTGCACCAATTCAACCATATAAGGAATTCACATGGTAGAACCCCGGATTTGGCCTTAAGTAGTTTGCATTGCCTAAATGTCTCTCAACCCTTAGATTTGTTAAGTAAACTTGATCTGTACCATCCCTCTATACTCATTGAAATATCAGAAATTAATTTTGAATACGACAAAAATCTGCTACCTAAGCCACGTGTAAAACATAACTACCACAAGGCAGACTTTGATTCGTTCATCCTGGAATTGAGTTGTACTGATTGGCTCACCATTTTTAAGGACTGTAAGGACATCAATGATTTTGTCACTGAATTTTACAAAAAAAAAAACTGAGGAGTAAAATTATCAATCATGTACCCAAATACACATGTAGACCAACTCGGAACCCATGGTGGGTTCCGAGTTGGTTTACATGTGTATTTACGAAAAATCTAATAAAACTTATAAAAGATAAGGAAAAACTTAGAAAACGATATGCCAAGTACGGCAATCCTAGAGATAAGTATGAGTACAATCTTCTTCGCGAAGGATGCCATAAACTTGTTAATATCTGCTACAATAATTACATGACAAAAATTGAGTCTAGCATCTGTAAAGATCCGGACAAATTATGGCGTTTCATCAAAGATAAGCGTAAAGGTCTTTCTGTACTTCCCGCTAAAATGATATTGAAAGATTCAACTGCATCCTCAGGCACCGATATAGCGAACCTTTTTGCAAGTCACTTTTTATCCGTGTACTTCAATAATAGCGTTAGCGAAGTTTCTCATAGTCATGATATTGCGAACATGAGTAATTCCATCGTTACACTTGAATTGAGCGAGTCTCAAGTGTACAAAAAAATACAATCATCATCATCATCATTACAGCCCTTCACAAGTCCACTGCTGAACATAGGCCTCCCCCAAGTAACGCCACAAAGCACGGTCCTGAGCCACCTGCATCCATCGACTTCCCGAATGTCTTACTAGTTCGTCACTCCATCTAGTGGGGGGTCGCCCTACTCTACGCCTACCGGTACGAGGCTGCCACTCGAGAACCTTTCTTCCCTATCGGTTATCGGTTCTTCGAGCTATATGGCCGGCCCATTGCCACTTGATTTAGTGCAGCTTACTAATCCGTTGGACTATGTCGGTCACTCTGGTTTCACTGCGGATATCCTCATTTCTGAGGCTATCATGCAGAGAAACTCCGAGCATAGCCCTCTCCATTGCTCGCTGAGCGACCTTGAGCGTCAAGCGCAATTAAAACTTAAAACACCAATTCACTTTATTCCGCTCCGAAGCTTCGCTTGTCTCGCCGAATTCAATACTTCCCCGATCGCACCTTGCAGCGCCTATAAATACACATTAGTAACGATTCATTCAGAACATTCAAGTAAATACGCGCACCAATCGACAAAGCGCCGAAAGTTCGAGATTCAGCTTCCAGAAGCTTAGTTCTTCGTTTCGACAACAGATGGCGTTGTCGGTTGAAAGATTAGTGATGTAATTTTCTGGAAAGCTCTCCCCTCGCTCCGTTACCCGACACTAGATGGCGCTAGTGCCAGATGTCAACTTAGCCGCGCAACACTGCCCCCTCCTAAGACATGCTCGTCCCGAGCATTATCGGCCCCATAATAACGCGCCAGGCGATCCACATGGACGATCTTAGGAGTCCCTCTTGCGCCCTTCTGTATCCGATAGGTTACATCGTTGATCCTGGTCACAATCCGGTACGGACCGTCCCATTTAGCTTGAAGCTTAGGAGATTTCCCTTTGCTGCGGACCGGATTGTGCAACCACACTAGTGAACCTTCGTCGAACCCTTTGTTGTTCATTTTGCGGTCATACCGGGTTTTCATCTTTTCAGACATTTGCTGGCCCGATTGTCTGACGTGTTCATAAATGTCATTCATTTTGTTCCGCAAGTCATTTACATAATCGGTTATACTGCGTGGGGCATCAAGTGTTATCCCGGTGATCAGGTCTGCAGGCAGCCGTAACTCTCTTCCAAAGTTTGCGAAAGCTGGTGTGACTGATGTACTTTCGTAAACAGCGCTTCGATATGACAGCAAAAACGGTTGTATGTGCTTATCCCAATCTCGTTGCCGGTTGTCTACAACTTTTGCTAGGTACCTTTCCAATGTCTGATTAAATCGTTCTACAATTCCATCAGATTGCGGGTGATAAGAAGTCGTTCTTGTTTTATGAGTACCCATAACTCGGCAAGTTTCCTGGAATATTTGAGACTCAAAATTCCTTCCTTGATCGCTGTGAATCTCTAAAGGTACCCCAAAACGACAGAAGACTTCATGAACTAGTTTATCTGCAACTGTTGAAGCTTCTTGATTTGGAATGGCGAAGACTTCTGGCCACTTAGTGAAGTAATCCATCACAACCATGAAATACTTGTTACCGCTTTCACTCTCCGGAAATGGCCCCGCCACGTCAATGGCTATTCTCTCCCATGGTGCACCAACATTGTACAACTTCAATGCACCTCTACTACGAGTCTGAGGTCCCTTTACAGCCGCACAACTTGTACATTTGCGACACCAGTCCTCGACATCGTTTCGACAGTGGACCCAGTAAAACCGTTCTCGGATCTTCAGTAGAGTTCGTTTAACTCTCAGATGACCTCCTGAATAATAATTATGGTACAGCTGTAGAACATCAAGTACTTTAGCTTTAGGGACAACCATTTGCAAATGACAGCTGTCTCCCCGAACATTTTCCCATTTACGGCACAGAACTCCATCCTGAATCAGCAAGCTGTCCCACTAGGTCCAATAGCTTTTAGTGGTCGAACTCATCGCTGGGACGTCGCTCTACTTGGGATTGGGAGAACTGGCCTTCATCCATTCCAGAATCGTCTTGATGTCCGGATCTTCCTGCTGTGCACATTGTAAGCTGTCCTTCCACTCGTTGCTGAGGTGGTCTGCCCTGAGCATCCTCACGGATACCACATCCTTACTCTCTTACCTAGTACAATATTTACAATCTTCAGGACAAGATCTTCTTGACAATGTACCTGCGTTGCCATGAGATTTCCCGCTGCGATGTTCGATCTCAAAGTCGTATTCCTGCAGTAGTTCAATCTACCTCGCAACTTGTCCTTCTGGATTTTTAAACTGCAATAGCCATTTTAGTGCAGCATGGTCAGTCCTTAAGTGAAATTTTCGCCCCAGAAGATATTTGCTAAAATGCTGCAACGACTTTACCACAGCTAGCAATTCACGTCTTGTGACACAATAGTTCCTTTCCGGTTTTAACAACGACTTGCTGAAGTACGCTATCACAATCTCTCGATCACCGTTCCGTTGAGACAACACACCGCCGAGCCCTGTATCACTTGCGTCTGTGTCAACTATAAATTCTTTGCTTGCATCAGGGTATCCCAAAATAGGTGTTTTGTACAGACGGTCCTTGAGCTCCTGGAATGCGATATTGCAACATTTCTCTATTTCTAGAACTATTCTCATTCTATAGATAGAACATTCCAGCTTCTCCTCGGTTAGCTTATACAGAGGTTTGGCTATATCTGCAAAGTTCTTCACAAATCGCCGGTAGTAAGAGCACAAACCCAAAAATGCTCTAACCTGCGTCTTGTCTTTTGGAACCGGCCAATCCTTGACAGCGGCGATTTTCTCTGGATCCGTGCGTATACCTTCTTCCGATACTACATACCCCAAAAAATTAACTTGCCGTTTGAATAGTGAACATTTCTTTGGACTCAACTTGAGGTTGGCACTCTGAATCTTCATGAGCACGCGTTCCAGATTTTGAAGGTGTTCCGTAAACGTACGGCCTACGATGATGATGTCATCAAGGTAGACCAGACAGGCATCGCCAATTAGCCCGGCAAGTACAAGTTCCATCAGCCTTTCAAACGTTGCTGGAGCATTGCACAACCCAAACGGCATTACTTTAAATTGCCACAGACCCTTTCCCGTCGACAACGCAGTTTTATCCTTGTCCTTGGGGTCAATTTTAACTTGCCAGTAGCCACTTTTTAGATCCAGCGTGCTAAACCACTTTACTCCTGTAAGCATGTCCAGCGTGGCATCAATTCTTGGCAAGGGATACCTGTCCTTCTTCATAACGTCGTTCAGACGGCGGTAGTCAACACAAAACCGCATGCTGCCATCCTTCTTCTTTACCAGCACCACTGGTGAACTCCATGGACTAGAGGAAGGTTCAATAACACCATCCTTTACCATTCCTTCAATCATGGTTTCCACTTCCTTTTCACGTGCTACCGGCAATCTTCTTGGCCGCTGACGGATAGGCAATTCTTCTCCTGTGTTTATTTTGTGTTGAACTAAGCCAGTCTTTCCTATGTCAGCATCGTTTGATGAGAATACATCGGCAGACTTGAGTAACAACTTCTTCACCTTGACCATTTCGGTCGGGGAGAGAACGCTGCGACAGTCTTCCAAAAGTGAGGTCACTTTCGTTTGTGCATCCTTGCTGGTGGTCTCACTCGATAGATATTGGCACCGACGTAACCAATCCACTTCTTCACAAGTACCAACCAGCGTGCCTTTTTCTATAATCTGTTCCCGGTCACAAAGGTTCAGCACACGTACTTCTGAGATGCCAGTGGTTCTGACCAAGGTTCGAGCTACTTTCCATGAAAGGTCATTGTTTACCCTTTCGACAAGTACATAACGGTAAGCTTGCCCAGCGTTTCGAGGAAGACTAACCGGAACAATCGTTTCCGATCTCGGCGGAAGAACAATCTTCTTAATGCTGTACACGTTCCCTGGTAACGCAAGTTCCATAAAAAGTTCCTCCTTTCCACATTTCAAAACACCTTGCTTAACGTCGTCCATTTTATCAGCCACGATGACATTATGCAGGTAGATCACGTTGCCTAGCTTCAACTCCATCTCCTTCTCTCCACGGACGGGTATACGCTGACCGGTGGCTGTTACCAAATTAATGCGTTCTCGGTTGTATGCGGAGTCCCCAAGGAACTGACTTATAAGTTGGGAACTAACAATCGTACGAGAGGCTCCAGTGTCTATTGTCAGCATCGTTTGATGAGAATACATCGGCAGACTTGAGTAACAACTTCTTCACCTTGACCATTTCGGTCGGGGAGAGAACGCTGCGACAGTCTTCCAAAAGTGAGGTCACTCTCGTTTGTGCATCCTTGCTGGGGGTCTCACTCGATAGATATTGGCACCGACGTAACCAATCCACTTCTTCACAAGTACCAAACAGCGTGCCTTTTTCTATAATCTGTTCCCGGTCACAAAGGTTCAGCACACGTACTTCTGAGATGCCAGTGGTTCTGACCAAGGTTCGAGCTACTTTCCATGAAAGGTCATTGTTTACCCTTTCCACAAGTACACAACGGTGAGCTTGCCCAGCGTTTCGAGGAAGACTATGTAAACAACGGAAAAACTAGTATACAAACAAGTGCATAGATAGGGTTTCAACACCGTTTAAATTGAACGCGTAATATAAACGTACTTCACGAACACAAAGTTTTTCTAGTTCTAGCTCATTTTCCATCCGGAGCGGGGTTAATTTAAAAATAAACAAGAATGCCACGCTAATTAGTAATACAAATTAAAGAGTTTTGTTCGACTTTTATTTATAAGAATAGTTTTATTTTAATTTTGTGTAGACTTAAATATCTTCTTTCTTCCTAAAATTTCTTCTTTGTTGCTTAGCAACCCAATGCTGTAGACTACTAAGATGAATGTTTCGTGACCTATTTGTGAGAATTAACGCACGCAGCAAGTGATATATGAATGGTGGGTCCAGTAGTTCAGGTCACTGCACCCACGGGACGATATAGAGCAGTGGATATTCTTACATCGTCACCTTTGTTACATTATATTCCATTAAATTCTTAAGCGAAGCGATAATACTGATACACATATCACGATTGACTGACACGCAGTAATTCCTAATTCTCACCAGCGCGGCAGGAAACTCCCAGTGCAGAACAAAAGCTCCCTTCCATGGTTGCTACGCTTGGTAATGTGAATAGCAACTGAATTTTTTTAAATTAATATTGAGCTGTTTTCAGGAAAATGCTACTGCCCATTTCCTGTTTCAGCGTCCCTCGGTCGCCTCTTACGACACCTACGGGATTATATGGTTTGTTTGTTTCTCTTACGGCGCACTTCAGGAAAATTATCCCGTATCAGAAAATTGTAATAAATTGTTATTTCTAATATCTGAGACTTTCGTTGAAAGAATATGCTTTAAATGAGATTTAGGAATATTTGCAATAATTTCGTAATTAATAGACGCTCCTTACATAATTTTATTTTATTTCCATTGCTATGAGGGTTTATATCCAGGAATAAATCCACCATACTATCTCTTTGACTGAAGACGGACTTCAATTTATGTTTCCTTACAATGTTTTTCTTCTCCGTCAAGAAATTAATAAATTAGTACGCAAAATTGCAAGTAAAATTTTCAATGGTATTTGAGATAGATATAAACATCTAATCAATCATAAGAGATGTTTATATGAGAGAGCGATCGAGCTCACATAGTTCATGCTCGCTGTAAATTTCACAGTGTGCGAGTAACCCGGGTTCGATCCCCACCAACACTAATTAAATTGTTAATTGCAATTTTAAGTGCTGATTTACCACGTGATCGTGGACGTGACATTTTCTTGCCATAAAATGCCTTTGCGAAAATGAGAGAAGGCCTGTGCCCAGCAGTGGGACGTATAGAGGTTGTAACTTTAACTGTTTTTAACATACAAAGAAACATACAGTCGAATTGGGAATTGCCCCCATTTTTGAGTTGGCTATATAGAAGAGTGGTTTAACTTAGAAAAAATAGAAGCGAACTAAATAACACTTGTCTAGAAGAATCTCAACGCTATGAGATATAGCTTTGTCAAACAAATATTCGCATTGTTTTATACAGTTTGAAAATTCAATTTGAGGTTTTCAAAGTGCTTATAAAACGAAAATATTAAATGACTTCCTGGACTGTATTGAAACAGTGCAGGGTGGAATGTACGGAATGCATGGTATGTACTTTGATTATGCATCAATTTGTAGCGAGGGCAAACAGTTACAAACTGTTTCGGCTTTGAGTTTTACAGCGAGTTTTAATTACGATGTCCATTACCTTTGTGTGGTTTGTATTTTTATTTGTTTACTTTAAATGTTGATTATTAAGTATATATAATTTTTTGGTAATATTATGAGAACTACATAACGTCATATTATGTACACTTTTTTCATTATCTTCATCATCATCATCTTAATAATTAGAGTCTATCAAAAGACCTCTGATGATCATTGGTCTCCCCCATAGCTTGCTTCATTTGCCATAGTTGCCACGCTTGGCAGGCAGCTTGGCAGCCACATTTTATATTATTTTTAGTTGTTAGCACAAGGATGCTGCTGCCTATCTCCTGTTTCACTTTCCTCTGTCGTCTCTCACGACACGCACGGGATGCTGTAGGACAGTAGAAACACAAATCCCTCGTTTTTATACTATTAACGTAATATTCATTAAATGACTCCTTATATTTACGCGAACATTAGACAATTAATAAAGCTATTTTTATTACGGATTTTATCTCGTTTAATTTTACTTATTTTTAAATCCAGACGTGTCTTACGTCTGGCTATCTATTGTGGAAGGAAGAGTATCTCTGTATCTCTCACCTATACCTACTATCTTTGCCAATATATTCATGGACGACTTTGAGGAGAAAGACTTTTCACAAATCCAAGGTTCTACAAGAGGTACGTAGACGACACTTTTACAACTTTACCATCATATTTAGAACATCTTAATTCCATAATAATTCCTTAGCTTCCCTAGATGTGTTATTCATCTGTAATCCTAACAATACCATAGGCCACACCATGTACAAAAAAACGTTATGGTCATGTATGCCGTGTTATGCGTACATAGAACCAGTACAATTACAACATTAACTGCACCACACTATTCAATACAGACATTCCATCTGTACAATGCATCTGTAGGCTTCTCTGTTTAAAGTTGACTACATATGTCCACTGGTGACAGTAGCCCGTGCGTGTGTGTTAAATATAGTAAGGATGATTTACGTGTCATGATCATGACCGTACCCTGACAGTACATGTACGAGTAGTACGAGTATGTAGAGATTAAAGTTATCTGTAGAGCCATTTATATGCTTATCCTGCGCCCATAGTTCATTATAATTGTCTGAATATTTTTAACATTGTTGCTTTATTTTGTTTAACTGTATTAGCGCTCGCTTCAAGTGAATTAGTTGCCTTTGGGTACAACCCGATTTGAAGCCTCGGAATTACTTGCCTGTCTAGAAATTCCCTGTGTTCATCTTAACTATTTCTGCCAACAAACAGTTAATGCAGTCACCGCAGTTTCAGTATAAAAATTAAGAAAATTAGTATTATAATCAGAGGCTGTTTTCTCACAGATGAAAACACGTCTTTAGCATTCCTTAACAGTTTATTGGCGGTAGAAGCAGCATACCATCGTGTAAACTGTTACAATAAAATTGAGGTTGATTATCATTTGAGATTAGGTCTGTGCTTAATGATCTAAAATAAAACAACAATTCTTACATATATATATATATATATATATATATATATATATATATATATATATATATACATAATTATTTTACTTGATACTTATACATTCAGTATATATAGGCAGAGAATATGTTACATTCATTAGATAAGGGTATGAGTAAATTACAATAACACATCGAACAATACATTCGCCATTAATATATCCTTTAAAAAGTAATAAGAGATTAGTCACAACACAATTAGCAAAATTTACCTTGACGGACGTTTTACAATATTATAATTGAATAAAATATTTCCTCGTATCAATAAAAACATCAATGTTATACTTAAGACTAATTACTGTAGGACTTACTAACTCTTAGAGTAATTACGTACATATTACATATGTATGCATAGAGAAAACCTATAATTCTACATAGTTAGAGTCAATGTACTTGCCTTGCTTTTTCTTATTTAAATTTCAAATGAAGTAAACAGAGAAACCTATTGAAAGATGTTGCGTGTAGTTTATGTTGTTGATCTCTAACTCCGTTAGAAACGTGTGACAATGATTGTAAAAACTAAAGTGTGGACAGTTATTGTGGTTATTATCATTCGTGCTGACGACACCAACTAATGTTAAGCTGTGGAAATTAATAGAATCAGACGTTATTTTGCAAAAGTTCTATAAATTAAACCAGATTAAATAAATCAGTTAAGATTCGCACGAATAATAACAATAATGTGTCCCTATCTTGAACATCAAGAGTAACCGCCTCCTACCTACACGCTCTACGTGCACTACACCGTCACCAATAACCCCTACACTGCTACTCAAAATACCAAGAAAACGAAATTAAACCAACGTTGATAACATACGTGTTTCCCTCTAAGCAAGACACGATCCGGAGAAATAGACCATCGCAGAGTCCACTTGCACCTGACGGTGAAGTGTACGCAATTGAGGGAGAGAAACAGATGCTTCAAACTAGAAAAAAGTCATTTTATTTCTCACGTAGTCTAGTTTATTTTAAAGCCTGTAATAGTCACACAGTGATTTATTTGGAAACTTCGTGAGAAGATACAAACATTTTTCAGTAAAGTAAATTTTTTGGCGCGACACCTGTTCACAACAACACATTACACGTCGATGTCACATATAGCGAGTTGATTCGTTCAGAGCCGTTTTCTTTATCAGTAAACTTTCAGAAGAAAATAATTATTACAAGAGATTCACTCAAACAATAAACAAATAATCATGTTTGTTGATTGAGCGAATCACGTGGCGTATGTGTAATTAATCATCATCATCATCCACATTACAGCCCTTCACAACTCCACCGCTGAACATATGCCTCCCCGAGAGAAATCCACAAAGCACAGTCATGAGCCACCTGCATCCATCGACTTACTGTATGTCTTACAGCTCGTCACTCCACACTAGTGAGTGGACGCCCTCCGGTACGAAGGTGCCACTCGAGAAATTTTCTTCCCCATAGGTTGTCGTGCTTCGAGCAATTTGACCGGTCCATTTCCACTTTAGCTTACAAATACTTTGAGCTATGTCGGCTAAGTAATACTAACATATGATTATAGTAATGGGTAAAACAAAGTGGGCTATAATATTGGTAGTACAAATCTGTACACAGTTACGGTATAATGACATAAATAATGTTCCAACCATCGGCCATACGAAGTATTATAATTACTGTTACATACATTTTAGTGTCACAATGCCACTAATATTATTTAATTTTAGATCAATAACATTGAGAATGAAAGTAAAAATTATATGACATAAGTCTAAGAATACAATTGAGAAAAAATGACATACTTTATACATTTATCTTTTACTATCCTTACCTAATTTATACAACCAAAACATTTATTAAGACAATCATAGATTAAATTTCTAAACGCATTATAGACATGCCTTTGAAATAAAGCTTGATTACCATACCGCTCTTAATTAATTAAATATAATATATAAGACAGAATTACAACAACATATAATACGTAAAATGGTTACATAGATATATAATATACGTTTATTACCTAGGTACCAAGAGTATTATACTTTTATAAGCAGTGATGAATTACACAGAGATATTTTCAGACAAGACGTACTTAACATGCTAAAAATAATATATCTAATACCTCTCAATTCCACGATTGTAGATACAACTTCTAATCTGATGTTGCATTTATTTTTAACACCTATGTAATCATTGTGCAAAAATGAAATAATTTTATAAAAAAATAAACATACGGAAAAGGGTTTTGCGAGAAGACAAAGGCGAATGGGACTCGATGAAAAATTTCACACAGATGACATTAAATCGCAATTTAAACGTACCTGCCTTGCAGAGATTCTATAAGGAAACCATGTGAAACTTATATCAAATCAAAAGGCTCATTATTTTCCGGTCATGTTGAAAAAAAAACTAAATCAAATCAAACAATTAAGGCGCTCGCGGTCGCCCTGACGTACACTTTTTTGCAGTGTTTGCCGCTATAATACTTATTTGCTCTAAAATTACAAAGAATGAAGAAACGTTTTCATACTTACACACCAAACAACAAGAAGGCCTTAACGCTTTTTATGCATTTGAGCTTTATATAGGAAATCAAAACCGTGCGTAATTATACATTTGTCTTTCAATTATTTGTTATATACAAAGTTAAACTTAATTTCTTTTCTTTTTTTAATAATATTTTTATAAATTAACTATCCCACACGTAAACCGATGATTATGCAAATACATATTAGTCTTAAACAATTATCTTAATTAACAACTTATTAAAACATGAGTTTTGTTTATTATTTCATCAGAAAGCCAATGCAATGCTTTAATATGCTGAAAATACATTTGAATAAGTATATTATTAATTAACCACACAATAAACCATTGCAGGCAATTTTTATTAACATGGGCCAAACACCAGCTGCTACAAAAACTTATATTTATTATTTAAGAGCTAATAACACATTTATAGATGGTTGGATCACTGTGGCTTAGGAGCTGGTCTGGGTAGAACTACCCAGTCTTAACTGTTTCTACCACCAACAGCGGTGTGTCCACTGCTGTGTTCCGATCTGAAGTCTATACAGAGCTATAGTTACAAGTTATAAGGCGTTCCATTTTAGTTGTCGGAGTGACGACGCATCTGCAGATTTGCTTGTTTACGTTGAAGTGTTATTTACAAAAGTAATGTAAGATGTCGTCATATATCCACCTAGACGAATTCCGAAATGTATAACTTGGAGCCCTACGAGTAAACCTTACTGGGTTTTAAGTTACAGCACAATTCTAAACCTAATAACGATATTTTTAAGTAAAATGATATTATTATACACTTCCTGGTTTAACCTTACCTAACCGTTTAGGGTTTTAGTATAGTTATAAGTCATCTATGTATCCTTGAATACATGGTAGATTTAAAAATACTTTAATTTAAATTACTTTGAAACCATCCTTTTTATGATTGAATAATAATTTTTAATAATAAATTGAATAATTTATTCATCCATAGGATGAAAATCATAAATATTTATAAAATTCAAGTGTTTGATGAAAATCTGAAAACTAAATCATCAATCTCTCTCAATCATCATATCGAAAGTGTCAGTAAAAATCAGAATCTGGTTGCGCCAACGAACACCCTAATATTTTATATTAGTTGGTTAAGTTAGCCGGTAATAACCTCCCTTCACATCCGTTCCTTCCCGCAAGAGCCTGCCTAATGGAGGGGATAGACATTGGTGGCCTCATTTCGTTCCTCCAATGCTCTCATTGGCGCACTCCGCCAAAGTGAAAGGTGGCAGCACGCCACCGGCGCACAGTGCCAGTGGCAGTCAAGCCACAGTGCAATACAAATTTTCGGCGTGATCGCTTGCCACAGTGCAACACAATTCATCGTGACGTTCAAACAGTCAACACCAGTGCATTTTTGTCGCACAAAACCTCAATTACAACACAGTTTCCGTGGCTCCCACAAGGCCGTAGAGAGAGGCCGCCCGCCACTTCTATGTTCTAGTATGTTCCTAAATTCTGAGCTGTTTTTCATTTGTTGTTCCATTTTCCACAGGAACTCATTTTCCGTCGTGACGGCTAACGTATTAGATTAAATTTGTAGCAAGTATATTGTCCAAAGACCGCCACGTGCCACGTACGCTGTCTGTTTTGTTTTGGTTCATAATGAACCACGCTGATACAGTCCAGCTAATCGTTCAATACGCAATACCTTTCGTTATTCGCGCACCCATGATTTGTGGTCAGTCAATCCGGATTCGAAACCCGTAGCCTATGGCCCGACCAGAATCTTTAAACATTTATTTTAATTTCTGACATTTTATTTTTTAGATTTACAAGCTACAGAATTGACTAAAGATAATAAATTGACTAACAGTAGAAAACTAAATCTTAAGATAAACACACGATTAACTACATTATAAGCTTTTACTAATTTATACCAGATATACCTAAATTTCATACACTTACTATTAGTTTTATCGATAAACACCTCCATAACCCACAAATCAAATTGTTAAGCTACTCAATATTTACATCTACTACCTGGTACAACAATGTTTGATGAGAATCATCTTATTTGTAAGCAAAATATATATTCCTATTGTCGTAATGCAAAATGAGTAAGTAAAAAAACTAATTTAAATTGATACGAACTTTATCCTAATAAGCAAAAGTTTACATAAAATTTTTATTATTTCATTTAATTACAACTTTTAATTTTGGTTCTTTACTAATGAAATTTTGCAAATTTATGTGTATCATAATTTTATAAAAATATTTTTACATATTATTATTATACATATATACCTTAATTTATAATGTATGCTTAACTTTTAGTGTGTGTTAAAGTGATAAAAACAAACTTAACTTAAAATATATATATAAAAACAAAACTTAAGTAATATGTCAAGGTTGCAAATTTGACCAACCTTGACATATTTTAAGTTACTTTTAAGGAGAAAAAGTTTTAACCTAATTTATTTTAACTTAAGCTAAACAACAATATATACAACTACGGTTTTAAATTTGATCTGAATTGAGACTTTTCATTTACAACTTACTTGATACTTAACAACTTAATAAATATTACCTATTTATATATTATTTATCATGTAAGCTATATATATGTGTATATAATACAGACTAACTTCCAATTCATCTTGGTTACTAGATAAATAAAATTATAAAAAACATGCAACATATAGATAATTAGTAATTATTAATTAATATTTATAGAGATTTTAATTAGGCGGTACTAATTATCCTAGATTACTAATTGCCATTAATCGATAATAAAGTACATCAGTAATTAGACTGCGCTTTAAATTCAGAGGACGTTTAAATTTTTAGAAGCTCAGGAGACAAAAAAATATTTAGATTTGATAACGCTAAAATCTCGAACGGTTAGATCATGATTATTATATGAAACATAAATACAACAAGAAATTAAAGCACCAACACAACTGAAAATGACTGCGTAAAGTTTCTGATTTAAGTAAGAGCGGGAAAGAGCACATAGCTCACCTGATGATGTAGACAACGTTTTTGCTATCTAGAATAAAAATAAATTTGCGTTGTCTGTAGACTAAGAATTCCTCTTTATAGCTTATTATGCCTCCATTTCTCGTCTGCTATAACAGGGATATTAATATATTTGCCCTGACACGCTGCGAAAGGAGATTCGGGGAAGTTAAACGAATATACCCAATAGAGTAAAAATCACAACTTTCTTGTTGCAGTATTGCACTGCTACTTAAAAATTGATAAGCGAAAATTTCCCCATCAACAAATTTTATCTCAATTATATAATATAATTATTATCTTATATAATATTAGTATTATTATTTCGTATAATGGTTTAGAAAAAATCAACGCTTGTCTTTTGTTGTTGTTTATGTTTTTAATCACCAACTTTCAATAACAAACAGGAAGCTAAAATTATACACAGTAATTGAAAATGATAACAAGTTAAACAACAAATTGAAATTATTTTTTTATTATTTTGTTACAGAGAAAAATATTTTTTCTGTAAACAGGTAAGCTGTTTCAATTTCTTTGTTATATTGTATGTGCCAAATAAACTTATTTCTTTACATATGATAATAAGACTACGTTAGCTTATATATTGAATCATTATTTACAATAAACTACAACATTAATTTACAACTTTAGTCGCTTATGACCATGATTCAACATTGTACGCTGTCACATGTATTTTAAAATCTATAAAAATGAAAATCAAATATTCTCTGTCGTAAGCATTCTATATACTTTATTATATTTGCTACCTCGTTGGTCTAGTGGTTGTAGTAGTGCAACAACTGATCATGAGGTCCTGGGTTCGAGTCCCGAGTCGGGTCAAAAAATCAAGAAATTCTCAATAGCTGTCCGGAGTCAGGAATTTGGCGGTGTCTAGCCCCTGTGCCTCGGAAAGCACGTAAAGACGTTACGTCCCTTAAAAACAACACTGTCAGTGTGCAACAGGCAGAAATATAACTTTTATGCTAGATAGGTTATTAAATTTCTTATATATTAATTACGTTCAATATTTATATCTAATTATGTGCACAATTATGTTCATATATTGTGTTATTGTGTGTGTTATAGTCAGAACTGTTTCCCGGACAAAACTACTTTTGATCATAGTAAACAACAACAAAGTTAAAAAAATCCTAGTACCCTGGAGCTTTCTAAACCCGACAGGATTAACTAGATGTCCGCTGCTTTGTCTAGCCGCATCTCAACCTACTGTTGCTGATATTTCGAAATGCAATAACATTGTGTTAAATGCGGCTGGCGTGGCCTTTGGTGAACAATATAATACATACAATATACATCTACACCTACATAGATACTCTGTAGCGACCCCCTTATGTCTTCCAAAACAATTTCTAAATTTACTTTATTTGATATTACTTAATTAAGTTTTAATTTAATATGATAGTATAGTTGACTATTTATTCTATTTTCAAATCATTTATGAATTTAATTTAAAGTACTTTATCCGTTTTCGTGTTTTGTATTAGGATACTATTGTGAAACAAATTAAAAAAAATTCTAGTAGTTTTAATAAGTAAAATAAGGTTCTCTTTTTTAACTATTACTATTATATCTGTTCAACAAATTTCGTCATTTATACAAAACATACCTACCTAACAAACATATCTACGATTTGCCAATGTTAAATGTTTAAATATTTTTTTATCGCCCTAGTTATTAGTTGTATGGTTATTATAGATCGAAAATGGTTATAAATGGATAAACATAATTAAAATTTATAATATTTAGCGTTTATATTTTACAATAATCTTCATTGAATATTAATTAGTATTATAAAAAATTAAATATAACATATAACGAAACATTATCTAATTTAACATGTTGAAAACGTGAAGTTTCAATTTCAGTAATAAAAAAACCGTTATCAAAATGAATAAAACTTCCTTTTTTTTAAATAATTTATATTTAATTTTTGTACCCAGTTAAGTTGATGAAATACCAAGTTCAAACTATGAATATTTTTCTCTGTGTATATTATATCAATAATATATTATATGTAAACAAGCTACAGAAGATCATATCTTGCAGTAAAAGCTTATGATACATTATTAAAAAATATTTTTCACAGTCACAACCGTTTTAGCTTTAGCTTATTTATTACCCACTTATTTCGCAATCATAAATGCTATAATACCAGCGATCCCAACTATAACCTATATTTCACTTATCAATTAAAATTATAAGATTTAAGATTATTTATTATAATTACTAATGATTAATGATTGATTGAGACGCATAGCCACTGATAGTTGAAAAGCTCTCGAGAGCTTTATTCTAACTACTAGTTATTATACACGTACTAACGCATCATTACGTTCGTCTTTTATTTACAATTAGTGTTTACGTGTACAAATTTTAACTTTATTTACCATTGATTACACAAGAAGCCACTATGTAAAATAAAGAAAAAAATGTATATTATATTTTAAATTAATGAACACGATGACATCAAAACATTTGTAGAAAATTTTATTTTTAAAATCTATTATTTGTATTTGTGTTGTAGTATAGTGTAGTGTAGTCTTGTTTAGTGTAGTGAGTATAGTGTAATGGCGGTGTAAGAAAACCCACTACCCCATATCGTCTCGTGGGTGTTGTAAGAGACGGCAGAGAGACACTGAAAGAGGAGATGGGCAGCAGCGACTTCCTAATAACAGCTCAGAATAATTTTAAATAAAAATCTGCATTTGTCAACCCGCCTGCCAAGCGAGGCTACTATTGCGGGATTCCCCTTATGAGGCAATCTATGAGGGAGGCCTATGTACAGCAGTGGACTGTTATAGGCTGTGATGGATGGGTAATGGATGGATTTGTTTTTGGATAAGCGCATTATATAACTATTACCCAATTTCAAACATTTACTTGAAATATTCTCAGAGAAAAATGTCTGTGATGGACATACTGACACCAATATGATGACGAGTGTTTCGTTTTGTTGAATTTATGACGAAATATTAAAGTGATAATTTAAGCTCTAAGCTTTTGGTGTGTTTTATCTTAATAATAAATATTCTATATTTTAATGTTTGTCACTAGTAACAGCCTGTTGTATTACAGCAGAGTCCATTGCTGAACAAAGGCTCCTCATAGACTGCCACATAAATAGAACATTGTCCATAGTGGCCGCGCTTGGCACGCGGGTTGGCAATCGCAGTTTTCTTATTGTCTAGTTGTTATTACAAAGCCGCTGCTGCTGATCTCCTGGTTTGTTTTCCTATATCGCCTCTTACGTCAAGCACGAGACGATATCGGAATTGTCACTACACGGTAGAATGGTAATTAAAATGATTGTCTATTTTGCAAAAAAAGTGGTAGTAGTAAGGATAGAGTCCTATGATATGTTATAGAAATACATTTATATTCTGTTAGATTAATTTATAATGTATTTATATATAATACAGGTACGTGAGTGCGCTTAACCTGCTACTACAGTTGAATATTAACAAAATGAAATAATATCTATCTAAAGTTTATAAATTCTATATGTTGTATGTATATCAAGCGCTGGCAGAAAGCTTCCACAAATTTTCGCCACCAGGTCAACGCTTTATGGAATGAGGCGAAATATTTTAAAGCTAAGGTCGAAGGAGCTAAATTGCTAAAAAGTGTCGATATGGATGTTTATTTGTGATTTAATAATTATATTAAAAATGAATAAACGAAACTACAGATATTCATAACAGTAAAAGAGTTAAAAAAATAGCACACCGTTGAGACATTGTTTCGTGTATATAATACGCTAGACCGAAAAACTTTTATTTCAAACATAATTTTCAATGGCAATAACACTGTGTGCATATCTGTGACGAGTAAGTTCATCTCACTACCAACTAGCGACATCTGGCGGGCGGGAGATTACCTAAGGTTAGCCCTCAGTACTTAGGTTAAAAATAAATAAGGAAACCTGCATGTATGAGGAATGATATATTTATCTTGACATACATAAACAATTATAGGTAGTATTGCCAAGTATTTTATTTGAAACTAGTTGACCCGGTGAACGCTGTTGTTGTTGACACACATACACACACACACACACGCACACATTTTTCTATAGATTTATTATACGTATAGTTAAATCCTATTTAGGACAAATATAATCCGCAGCAATAATGACATAAACTTGAAAATAAAGAAAGCATAACCATTTTTTAATCTTTTGTTAGCGGATAAAAAGTTTCCTATATTTTATACACGGTCATTTACTGCCTACATACAAAATTTTATGCAAATCCGTCCAATAGCATTTCCGTGAATCGCAAACACGCATTTTTCTACAGATTTATTATTATATAGATAAGTATTTTACTAATGTTGATAACTGAAAAAACAATGACTGCCAAATTAAGTTTTTAAAAGTTTTGTTGAGATGAATATGTGTTGCAGCCAGATGTTTAATTAGCTGGCTTATTGGACGGCTAGCCCTTCAGTTACACTCTGGCACATAATTGATATCTAATATATCTGAATAGGAACTACATAGGTAACTGTAGACAGAGTTGGTCACAATAAGCACTCGAAACATCTGAATTTAATATAAGTTCAAAATGACGACTATAAAATTCGTAAATAAGCTTTATTTAGTTTTTACAAAATAGAATAAGGGTGACTAACGAGCAAACAATCCACCAGATGGTAAGTGCATTCCGTGACCCATAGACATCTAAATTTATCCTTGATTAAGAATCACAATGCAGATGCATTGTCACCCCTAAAGACTAAGATGGAATGCCTCATTTCTATGAAAAAGGGTCTCCGGTTCTCGGCTAATAGCGGGTGAGTGCTGCTGTGTTACAACATGAAACACAGCAGCATTCAGCCGCTTTTTTACACTGGTATTCTGTAATAATATGGTCCTACTCCGGTAGAGCCGAAACATTAGTACTACGGCCACAATATAGCTGCAACGTGACTCTACCACACATAAAGAGTTTTATTCGCGTAAATAGAAGAAATCATTATCATAATAATATTTAAAAAATCAGCTTGCTTATATCAAAAAATGATGGTAGTATCGTTTATTTGTGTTCTCCTTTACTGAATCTCGTAAAACAACTGTTTCGCCACAGTGAAAAGCTAAATTTAAATGCCTCATACCAAACCAATGCCTCATACCAAACCTCATACAATACCAAAAATGGTGGTACAAAAAATCTAACTATCGGTAAGCCCATGTTCAATGTTTTAAGTTTCATTGTAATTTATCTAGACAAGGCATTTAGTATATCACCGGTGTTTTACAAAGTTAACCGTCTATTTAACCGGGTAATTGAACCATCGGGCTGCGACACATATATTTGAACTTCACATCAAACATAACGAATGTCATTGAAGATTAGTGCTAAAACATCTCACTTCTCTTGTGCGTGATGATATAAATGATGGTGTGAAAGCGTACTAAATACTTCATATTTTGATAATTTGAAAATTTGTTTAAAATCATTGGTTTGTATCAAAGGAACTTTTTTATTAATACTTACATAAATTAATCGTTTAACATTTTCGTCGCAGTGCTAATTTTTGTATTATTAATGACATTTCTGATATATTTAAAATATAGTTTAACAAAACATGAGTTCTCTCATCAGAAAAGAATAATATTGCATATTATAGTTATATTATATATGTACATACATAGTACATAAGCACTCACGCCTGTCACCCAGAGGAGTAGGCAGAGACTACAGACTTCCATTTGGCACGATCCTGACACACCTCTCTCGCCTCCTTCACATCCATATACCTACGCATACATGCTCGTCGGTTAAGCTCCTAATTTGGCCCGTTTTCAATAAGTTGCCAATTTGGTCGATAAATTTCCGCGTAGGACGTCTCTTTCAGACTCTAACATTCACTTCTGCAACATAAATTTTCTTTGTCATTCTTTCCTCATTCATTCTTTCCATATGACCAAACCACCAAAGAATTCCTTTCTTAATCCTGGTCACAACATCATTTTGCAAACCACACTCTTCTCTTGTCACACAATTTCACACCCTGTCATTCAGATTCAGCCCTAACATACTCGTTAACGACCGCATTTCTACTACGTTCATTCTACTCTAGTGCTGCTTCTGCCACACCCAACTTTCACTACCATACGTTAAAGTAGGGACCAACACAGCATTGTGAATTGCCATACGTGCCTTTTTCGACACATTTTGACTCTTCACAATAGAGTGTAGGGCCCCATTTACTATATAATTTCTTAACTAATAATAATTTTATGTTGAAAATGATGATGAAATTTCGAATATAATGATGAAAGTTTAAAAAGTGCAACAAAATTAATATACAATACGCAGCAAACATACATATTATGTACAAGCAAATTTTAGAATAACTTTTACTTTACAGAACTACTGAGTATATCACATCGTTTTGCTTGAATATATTTATTTTCATCCTACACGCTAAACTTTAATCTACTGTCGTAACAAGTACCTATATCTATTTTTTAATGAATATTTTATTGTTAAAATACCTTTAAATACTGCATATGTGATTCTTAAATCTATGCATCTATATACATTATTATTATGTATGTTGATGCATACATTTGGTGATGCATATACATGTTAGTTGGACTACTCGTTTAAACTAACTGGTTTTGGTTAAACCAGATATGAATTGATTTTTTTTTTATAAATTAAATTAAACGTAAAATGAATAATAATGAACTTATACGGTCCAAATACAAAACGTGACTTATTGATTGAATCTGTCTGATTTATAGAAGAGTTTCGGTCACGAAAGAAGTCGCTTAGCGAAATATCAAATTCTATACCATAAATTTTAATTTGCATAGTTCCCATGTCTTCCTGTCCTTCTTCTTATTCAAAACAGACAAGAAAAATTATAATATAAACCAATTTTTATAATAAGACTATAATGTATAAGCAAAAGAAAATAATTTTGTATTGCTGCTTAAGCTTATTGTATGAATTAATTAAACATCCTTTATTGTACACCAATTAAACATGAAAAATAAAATAAAATTAAGACATCTTGTCCTTATCGCTTAAAAGCGATTTCTTCTTGTCAAACAAATTACAGAGGATATAATTACCGGTGATAAAGTGTAAGGCTATTTGCTATATATAGAATATGTACCAGATATCAACTAAAATTGTAACTGGAAACTGTGAAAGAGCCAATATTTTCACAAATAGGAGATATTATGGCACCTAGAGTTGTAAATATCTGGCAAACTGTGTCTATTCCGACTATAACTTAAACATGAGTTATACAAATGTTAAAAGCCTACCACTTAAAAAGTAAAAATTTACTCAAGTCTATTAAGAAGCTCTCTTCAGAAAAACTGGATAATTTTCGAGAAAAGGTAATAAATATTACAGAATAATGACTGTTGAAGAGCACCTTTCCCTAATTCAGGACCCGGGTTCTATCTACACGGGGATGTAGTACCTAGCACCGGTTCGGCGAAAGCAGTAGAATCAGCTATCACAGGTTTCTTAGCAAAGGAAAGTAGAAGAAACTTGAAAATCTTGTAAATTCTGAAAAGTACGGTGACATTATATTCATATCACAAACACTAATTACACTCGTCTACATCAAAGCATATATATATATATATATATATATATATATATATATATATATATATATATATATATATACATAGTAAGCCTATATAAAAATTTAATGTGGTCTATATCCAGCCATTGGAAAACTTAATCCTATCTTAAATAAGAAAATTCATTAATTCATTTACTACAACCTATCAAAAATCCATCGTCGAATATAGACCTCCTCCATAAATTGCCTCATAAGGAGGTTCGAGGAGTCAGATTGCCATATCTGCCACAATTGGCTGGCAGGTTGGCAATCGCAGTTTTTTATTATTTTGAGTTGTTACCGGAAAAAGGCTGCTGTCCACCTCGTATTTAATTTTCCTGTGTCGTCTTTTACAATATGGCGTAGTGGATTAATATACGCCGCCACTACAAATCATAAAAAATAATATAATGTATGAATTATTTTATCACTGGTCTTAAATTTATATACTTCTTTTAACTAAGTATAACTTTTTTTTAGTCTTAAATATCCACCCACCCTGGCAATTTAAAATAGAAAGTAGCACACAAATATCAATATTTTTATTATTTGACTTATACTGGACGTGTTTTGATAGGATTTAAACCATATACCTACGAATGTCGATACATGTAATTGTGTTTTCATATGTAACAGGAAAGTGCAACAACATTTATTTTAAAAGTATTATATTTAATGATAAAAGCTAATACTATTCACAATATCAATTTTTTTTACATTTTATTATGTTTTTAGTTTTTTAACACTATTTTTAACATCAACACGTACATACTTACGTAACATCACATCTATAACTTCTTGAAGGTAAATTATTACAAAATTCGATATTTCGACAACAGAAACAGACACAAAAATCGGATATAAATTTTATAAATTATTATAATATTTGAAATTAAAATAAAATTGACACAATTCACTACGTACAAATAAAGGAAACAAAAGGAAATAGATATTTGAAATATATAATTGTATGTAATAAAAGCGCTTAAAAACTATGTGGTATAATATGCTGCTTGTGGCTAGCGGCATCTTGTTGCCAGTTATTATTTCGTTGCACCAGCATAGCGTTCTGTTGTAATAGTTGTTGTTGATGATGTAATGTGATGACATTGTTGTTGGAATCATAATGACCCTGAGCGCGTGGAGGCCTAGTTAGATTGTGGTTTTGATTGCGATACGGATGTTGTCGTTGATTATTATAATTGTTATGGTTACCTGCCAAGTCTCCAAGACCTTTTGGACGGGGAACGGCTGCGTGGTGACTCTGATTTGGTGTAGTTTGTTTCAGTGTAGGGACTTGAACGTTTGCAGGCACTGGGTTATGACCCTACAAAAATAAAATAGATTTATAAAGAAAATTATATTCGTATATTATAATTAAGAAAGAAATACCTTTTCAATTTGAAATTTAATTTCTGATTAAGATTTACTATAATCTATAAAATAAAAAATATGTGAAATATACCTAAATATTTAAATTCATAAAGATGCATGTATTTACGTGTAATTAATACATTTTGTAAAGTTTTACTTATGAATTAGGCAAAATGAAATTTAATAGTATTTGCATACCCTAGGCCAGTTGTTCGTGTTGTACGTTCCTACGCTTTGAACTTGCGCATATCTGTTGTTAGATTGCTGCATTCTAAATTGTGGTTCTTCGTGTTGCTGTTGAGTGGAAAATTCATACCCGATTTGTTGGTTTTGTCGAAAATCCTGAAGCTGTTTAATATGTTGAGATAATAAAAGCCTCGTTTCATCATTCATATCAATTTTGATATTAATTTTGTTGACACCAGTGAAAGATCTCTCATCTGGTGAGTTAATTGTAAAATTTGGCATTTCATTATTCAAAATTTCACTAATAAACTCTGATACCAAAGTAAATGTTTTATTAAAAATGGTCTTCATATTTTCTTCATTTTCGATTGCAGGATGTAGCATTTCTTTAATAATGGAGTTATATACACCCATGATTATTGATTTGTTTTTTTCTGATTGTTTGACAACTGCTTCAAATGATTTTGTCAAATTTCAATATATTTTCATTCGTAGTGTTTTGCGAATAGTTATTAACCAAATTACCATTGGAGTTTTTCTGTGTCATGTGTGATAAAACTTTCATAATTTTATTTCTTATCATAATTTTAAAGACATTGTATTCCTCAAGAGAAATAACTGAGGCTTCATCAGTTTGTGTGTTTACTGATCTTTTTTCGTTATTTTTATTGTTGAGTGTTAAAATAATGCTGGAAACAGCCTTTTTTATTGATTTATGTTCTTCATTATCGACGGGTCTATTTAAAAGTAGCTTCAATGTGATAATTTTTATATTATTCAAATTGAAATTTTCTTGATTATCATCAAAATTAAATATAATCTCTGTCTTTTCACTATTAAAATTATCATAAGGACGGTTTTGGTTCAAAGTTTCATCTTCTTCGACTTTTATTTTGGCTTCTACATTTTCTGTATTGCCAAATGAATTTGCTTCTAAATTTGGCTGTGATTGGTTTCTATATTTACTGTCTATATAATTTTGTGTTAAATTGTACATATTTTCAAATTTCGGAGTTAGATAAGTTTTGAAAAAATTATAAAATGTATATGAAGTTGTTAGCACTGAATCATTAACCTGTTTCTCCGGTTTCTAGAAATCTAGATGTTTGGGGAAATACTTTTGAATGTATACTGTAAGACTGCATGCGGTTATTTATTTTGTGATATCTGTAACAACGGAAGAAATATATACCACTTCAAGTACCCCAAATCATGTTTTTCATACTATCATTGCAGCCCTTCATAAGACCACTGCTAGCATAGGCCTTCCACAAAGAATGCCACATAGCACGGTCCTGAACCATCTGCATCCATTGACTTCCTGCATGTCTTACCAGGTCGCCACTCGATCTAGTGGGAGGCCGCCCACACTTTATCGAGCTTTACTGGTGCGAGGCGTTATAATTATGTAAAGTATTTAATAAACTTAACCGCTTTATTTACGTATTACGGAACCTTAAAAAACGGCATCGCAATCAACAGCTCTTATGGCGTATTACGGATACGTTTATTGTTTACTTAGCTACGGTATAATACCTAAAACGGGGAAATTCTATAGACATCAATAAAGTTTTCATTGTGTAAAAAAAATTCTACGTGCAATATGTAATATGGGCAATATGTATATCATGAGTCGTGCAAACTATTATTTAGAAATTTAAAAGTGCTTACACTTCTATGCATATATATCCTCGAAACAGCAAAATTTGTGAAAAATAACCCTGAGCTGTTTACAATTGCTGGAGATATTATCAAATCTAAACCTTTCAGGCATTCAGATAAATTAGTCATTGATGAAATACCAAAAACGGTTAATTACCATAAGAATTGTTATGCAATGTGCATTAAAGTATTTAAACGCAATAACCAGTAACATAAAGCGTTTCGGGAACGAGTTGAAAAAGTGGCTATTTATTAAATCTTATTATTCGGTTAGTGAGTTGTTGGAAATACAATATCGTATAATTTTGGATAATTTAGTTGAAATAAAAATATTTTAATAATTAATACATACGACATGAAAATATAAATATTAATGATGTAATAGTGCAAACAGTAGTAAACGTTTTTGTTTTATAGGGTCAATTTCTAGTTTATGTTTATGTTTGTTTTGGTTAATTATTATGCAATGTCTATATTTTTTTGTAATTTTAATTTATAATGTACTTAATAATACTCAATGTTTTTAAATTTCAATCATTTTAAACCAGAAATGGTTAATTTGTTGTACCATTTTTTAAAACAACTGTAAAACACGCACCTTATGCAAAATAAAGAAATAAATAAACAATTAAATAAATAGAACTATATTTTTATTCCATTTTGCAATAACAGTAGGTATATTAAGTTACATAAATCCCAGAAAAAATAATTAGTAAACATTAGGGCTCTTGTTACAATAAGACAGTTCATAATTAGTTTAGCAATTTATCGTTTAGTATTTTATCAGTAGATTGTAGTCAAGAACCAGCCTATATATAAAAATACATACAATTTCATTTCCTCTTCTATCATTTCTATTCTATTCTATTTTATTCTTTTCTATACATAACTAGCAGACCCGGACCTCAGATATGTTGTTCGGCTCTTTCCGATAAGCGAAGCATCTACTAACAAAATTTTTTTTTAAAAATGACTTCAATCCATCAATCCTTCAAAAGTTTGTAATAGAAATTTTACAATACAAAAAAAAACCATACGTAAAAATTAACTCTCATAACTACATATAGATGAAATATATTATCACGTGTTTTTTTATTATGTAATAGAATAAAAATTAGAATAAAATTTTTTCTATTGTACAAAAAAAGAAAACGTGAATTGTCGTTGTAATATAAAGCTTAAGATACATACAATTCCACCGGAAGTGAAACTTTTATAGATGGTCGCTTTGGTGCTCTATTGTCTTTGCTTATGTTTTGTGTCATTTTATTTCCCTTCAGATTTCGGTGATTATACCGTAATAAAACAAATGGACATTAATAATTTTTAAAGAAGTAATTTATAATTATAATGTCATATTATTTTCAATAAACCTCGCAAATTCAAAAATCTGCTTTTTTAACGTACAGAGTTTTACAAGCACTTTTAAATAAACATTAAAAAATGTTTAATAAGAAAGAATTTAAATTTAAAATCAAAAAAGGGAACAAAGAACGGCAACTATAATTTATCCAAAAATTACCTTTTGCGATTGTAGACTCCATTTTGAAATTTCAGGAACCAGCAATATTTAAAATATGCTTCTCAAATTGTTAGCACGAGATTTGCACTTCGATGTTGCCAGTTTGCGATATTTCGCGCAACTGATGCGAGCTTCCGACTGAGATCTCCCTTTTATTTGAGGCAGGGCGGTGAAGTAACAGCCGCCCGCCCAACGCGAGGGCAGTGTTTAAGCTTAGTGAGACACCCACCTCTTAATTTCGCGGTACCGATGTATATAGCAGTATAACAGGTACCTGTTGATTTTATTTTTATATAATTTTTTACATATTTACATGTCTTTGTCTAGATAAAGTGAGGGCTTGGTATAATTACAACGTTCTCACTGACGTTATTATAAGTGGTAGAGCCACGCTGCTGGTATATAAATTGTAGCACGGGTGGGTTAGCTCGACCGGGGTAGGATTAGGCTCTCACAGAATACCGGCTTAAAGTAGCAGCTTAATGCTGGTGTATTTTTTTATAGGATAGGGTGACAAACTAGCACACAGTCCACCTGATGGTAAGTGGTTGCTGTGGCCCATAGACATCTACATCTATCCTCGATTACGAATCGAAATGCAGATGCGTTGTCACCCTTGAGGACTATGATGAAATGCTTCGTTTATAGTAAAATGGGTCTCCGGTTCTCTACACTCACTATACGAAACACAGCAGCATTAAGCTAAAATTTTACGCTGTTATTCTGTGAGAGCGAGTTCCCCGGTCGAGCCGACCCACTCGTGCTACAACTACACTACTAATATAATTGCAGCATGGCTACCAAGTTCAAAATGTGTTTCGTATGATGAGTGTAGAGAACCGGAGACCCCTGTTACTGGAAAGAGGCTATCCATCATAGTCCTCAGGGGTGGCAGCGCATCTGCATTTTTATTCTTAATCGAGGATAGATGTAAATGTTTATGGGTCACAACTTCCACTTAGCGTCATGTGGACTGTGTGCTCGTTTGTTAAGCTTATTTAATTAAAAAATATTGAAAAGTATTATGTGAGTCAAAAGAAAATAAAATATTGTATTCGTAGCCGTGGTGGCTCAGGGAATCATCATTAACCTTAAAGTTTCATAGTTTACAAGGAAACATTCTTCGATCCCTTTCAGAACCAATACAGAATTATTGTTTAATTGGTAAAATATCGCGAGGAAATTGCACGTCTAAAGAAAGAAAAAATGTATATTTATTCGGAACTACGACAGAATACAGCACAATAAATTCAAGACTAAAATTAAAACAAGGGAAAGAAACGAAATTGAGCTGCAGCTATCATGAATGACTTAGTTTAAACTACAGCAACATTCTGTCTGATTCATGTTGAATCTAAGTAATTTTTATTATTTCAAAGGATGTAAAGTAAGTGAACTGTATAGTGGCGGTGTAAGAATAGAATTTCCCATTAGCTTCTTAAAAACGAGACAAGACATGTCTCTAACAGTGAGTATGTAGGCTAATACTTTTTTTTATAGAATAGCATACGGCTCACCCTGGTGGTATAAGTGTCGACCATAGCTTGTCATTAACTGCAACACCAGTGGAACTGCAGATTTTTTTATAAAATAAGGGTGACAAACGAGTACACTCTCCACCTGAGAGTAAGTAGATGTTGTGGCCCATAGACATCTACATTGATTCTCAATTAAGAATTAAAAATTCAGATGCGTTGTCACTCCTGTGGACTGAGATGGAATGTCTCGTTTCCAGTAAAAATCGTATCTGGTTGTCTATACTCACCATACGTAGCACAGCAATATTAAGCTGCTACCCCGGTCACGCCAACCCATCCGTGCTACAACCATAATGTACGAGTAGCTACACCGTGGCTCTACCACGTACAAATTAGTGTGTGTTGCAGGCCGTTAATATTATTTGTGATTAAAAATATGTCCACACACTCTTCTCGAGCAGTTTGTTGATATCACTCCTAAAAAATAAGTGATTTTAAGAATTTAATAACGTTTCGCTTTAAACTTAATCATTTACCACGTTCCGGACGCTTTACAGCACCCATGTTCATGGCTTTTTGTGCTACAAACATAATATAGCTGCAGCATAGTTTAAGCACTTACATGTTTTTTTTTTGTTATTTTTTATGCATGTAAAATTTATTTTCTGGATGTCTAATAACGATGGAACATGGCAGAAGTGTATTTAGATTGTATGGTGTCCAAATATATCCTCCATTACCACTATCCAGTGGGAAAACAAAGGAACATGTTGTTATGGGCTAAGCGCCATCCGGATATTTGATATTCGTACATCGCCGCAACATGGTTCAAAAAAAGGTTTCCGCAGTCTTCTTTGCTCCTTTGCTTAGGTCTACTGTGTCTATCGCTTGCAGTTGACGTTTACCATCAGTTGACCAACTCATTTATTAGCCTAATGTTTTAAAAATGATATCCATCACCACGGATTATGCATCATCTGAAATATTTCAGTAGTATAAAGTTGACAGCACACTATCCAACTGATGGTAAGTGGATGATATCTTTATTTATTCTCGATTAACAATTAAACCACTGCTTAATGCGTTGTCACTCCTGAGGACAACTCGTAATAAATAGAATACTTCGTTTGTAGTTAAAAGGGTGTTCTGTTCTTTTCACTCACCTTACCGGCAGTGGGCAAATTCTGCCGGTCCGAATATTTCATACCTGGCGTAAATGAAATGGTATATCTCCGTCTAATAGGACGGCACATATATATGATTTTTATGATATTTACCATAGACTTTTTTACGAGGTCCGCGGGACGAAAACAGGGGTCGGATATTCTTACACCGCTACCACAAAGCAAAAAAATTCCTGTGTATATCCCATCTCATCCCGTGGGTGTTGCAAGAGACGACAAAGAAAAACAAACAAGGACCGGGATAGGCAGCAGTGTCTTCCTAATAACAATAAAAAGAAAATTGTGGCTGCGAACTCGCCTGCCAAGCGTGGCAACTGTGGTAAATATCACCCTCTACGAGGCAATCTATGGGGGAGGCTTATGTTCGGCAGCGAATTTTGATAGACTGTAACGGCAACAATAAGAGTAGATAAATACATATTACTCGATTACGAATCAATGTTGCGTGAAAAGCTGCGTTGGACATCTCAATGCTTAAATGGAATGCATCGTTACCAGTAAAAAGTGAATTAAAAAATTATGTATATTTTTATATACCATTTTTTTCATATTAATATAATATAATTTATTTAGTTCCAAACATACACACAAATTAAAATAAAAAATAAAAAAGCCTTTTAATTCCATGCATACTACACACAAATTAACATAAAATAATTATTTTAATGGAATGAACTCCATTTAATGACACGGGTAGAGCTGTGCATATATTAATGTTGTGGTACGAATGGGTCGGCTCAACCGGGGAAAGACCACGCTCTCACAGAATATCAGCGTAAAATTGCTGCTCTATGCAGCTGTGTTTCGTATGGTTAGTGTAGAGAAACGGAGACCCATTGCACAGGCAACGTGGCATCTTAGTCCTCAGGGGTGGTAACGCATCTGCATTTTGTTCCTAATTGAGGATAAAAGTAATGTCTATATACCACAGCATCCAATTAACATCAGATGGACTTTGAGCTCGTTTTTCAATCTTACTGTATAAAAAAACCTAAACGCTGCCATATACTACGTCGATGCTAATATTACATGTGCCTATCCACCGTATTTTTTTAAAACTCCGCATGTGGGCATCGCCCGCTAAAAGCAATGATCGATTTTTCCCGACTTGGAAAGTAATTAAGTTTTGTTCTTTTTTAACGCTTTGGCATGGAAAGTAAATCTAGCCTATAAAACCTATAAATAAAATAAAAATGTCTGCTTGTATTAGTAAAATACTAACTTCTATTGAATTCTGGGGGTTATTTGCAAGCTAATAAGCCTTAAATACTCATTATCAAAAACGCCCGGACTAATCTTCGAAATTTGTAATGAAACACATGACGATAAATTAGAGAGCAATGCTAGGAGGGATCTAATGTATAATTTATCGGTATAACTTGATTAAAAAAACGAAAAGAAAACAATATAATATGGTCTTTATTTTCTTAAATCTAAATAACGCCACATTAATAGATCCTCTTTAGATTGTCTTTTTAATAAAATTATTTTATAAATTATCCCGTTAAGTTTCAAAAGAAAAAGATATTGTTTTAATGCACTCTATCTATATCTTGATGAGCTTATAATTTTCTGTGAGATGTTCATGGCTGTAGCCGGAAGGGAGAACGATGAGTCGAGAACGCTAGAATACTTTACATGCCATTTCATATCAACGAGCGTTAAAAGATTTCAATTATAAAAATAATTTATAGTACCTTATCAAAATATTTAAAATATTTTTTATATTGTGTTTGTTGTCTAGTTACCATTTTAGGTTTTAAATCATCAAGTATTTTTCAGAAAAAAAGATTATAAAAAGTCATTTGTAGGGTTCAGGGTTCATTTGGTATTTGTAGAATTCTTTAAAAAAATGGCAAAGATCTGCTAGAACTTGATTCCTTAGGAAAAAGAGAAAGCACTTGTGTCGAAAGCTTTCATCAGTTCCGTATCGGTATTTGAGACTTGATAAACTATTGTATTCTCGGTATTGATAAATTATTTGTTGTAGCGATCGATCCAGCACGCATTCGCAAGGAAATGCCACAAGAGCTTGTTAATTTTCCACTATAAGTTATGTTAAAGGGAAGAAACACTTCATTTAATCATATAGTAAAAGTCTACTTCTAATGTGCCCCAAGCTGTACAAAAATAAGAGTATTGCTATTAATTTAAATATAATAAAAGGAATTATGAATAACTATTAACATTTCATAGCAGCAGTTGAAAAACAATCAAGTTTAAAAGTATTTAAAGTGATTTATTCTTTTTGAAGTCACTCTATATCATCTTTCATGTGGCCATATAATTCTTAGGAATAAGAATAAGAAGATAGAATAAGATCAGAGTAGGGAAAAAACAATAGCTAAACTTATAAAAATACTCTGATATCTTATGTATAAAAACAAGCCTTCAATTAATGAATGAATACATCAAAATAATCAAAATACACTTAAGGATAGGATTTTATTTATTTGTTTAACACAGCAACAGCTTAAACACGTAGCGTTACATTATAGGGTAGGGTTATTTTACTTTAAAACTTGCAACACTGAATCCGTCCGTCAAGCATCAAAACAGTCAAAGTATCAACAAGATTTGATTCACGTTTACCGACTTACGCGCCGTTTTTTGGTACATGATATAATATGTACGTTTTCCTTCGTATTTGTGTTTTATCGTATTTTACTTTAATTTAATAAATGCCGTAGCCCACGCAAGTACTCCACTATTTATAAACGGTGCAATACGTAAGTTTAATTATTTTATAATATACTTCGATCAATAATAATAATATTATATTTAATATATATGTGCATATACATGATGTTTGGTGGGTGGTCCGAGATACTGAAATGGGAGATTGATGGGTTCGTTAGAAGCATATTTTCTTAGTAATTTTTTTTCTATCTCTTACCATTTTTTTAAAATGAATTTTTAACATTTTTTTGTAATTATCCCAATTTTATAGTATTTTGGTTCAATAACTTCTACTATATCTAGTTTTCTACCATTTTTTTTATTTTTCCTAAGAAATATGATTTTTTTAATTAAAAGAAAGATTTAAAGCCCAAAAGGCATAAGAAAAAATACTTACAACACATTAAAAGTGAACAAACGAGAAAAAAAATTGTAAGCTCTTAAGTTTCCAGCCACTTAAAAAAATATGTTGAATAATTTCAAATGGTCATCAAAAATTTTCTATTTCATCCTCTTTCTATCGGTATATCACATGTTACATAAAACTTTAGATTATCAACAAAATTGTTGATAATCAAATGTGAGGACGAGGTAATTAAAAAATTACATGTTTCGTAAAAATTGCCAGGGCACCCTAAACTGGTTTTTACCCGTGTTAATATTTTTTATGGTTTTATTCCTGCGTGTGCGAGCCAGGTAGATGTTGTCTCTTTCTGGTGGTACAGGATCAGCTACCTGCTTCTGTTGTTATTAATAATATATATATATATATATATATATATATATATATATATATATATATATATATATATATATATATATATATATATATATATAGTTTTATTTATATATTTATATAATGTATATGTATGTGTATATTTATACGATTATATATGTATGAGTTTATATATGTTTATATATATTGTACATACTTCTTATTACACCTACCTCTTTTATCTCTGCACTACTCTAAGGTAGAGCTGGTAGATAATGCCTCAGGCATTAAGTCCGCCTATGTACATCTAATGTGTATATGAAGTTAAATAAAAAATTAATAATAGTTACGTTACAAAAACTAGTTACAAATAATAATTACAAAGACTGAAAAAAAACTGCTGTCCTTGTTTGTTTTAGCTAAACCGGTTAGTATACATCCTTATCATCATGTATCTACATTAACCTACATAACACTCATGAATTTGAACTTTATTAATATCTACATTGTGTAATAATGATAAAAACCGACTGCCAAAATCAATTTTTTTAAATCTTCATAACTTTTGTCCACTACTGCGTAGCAACAACTTTCAAATGACATAGATTTCATCTCTGTACAGTCTGGAGCACAGGTTAATTAATACAATATTTGGCCATTTCCTTTATGTGTATAATTACAAAATTAATGCTTAGGTGCAATAATCTAATATTTATAACTATATAATTATGTTAAGAAAAGACCATTTAATAGCCAAGAGTATAATTACAAATATTTTAGAAAATTAGTTGCATTTTATTACAGTAGGTATCTAGTACACAATATTCGAAAATAAGTTGTTATAATAAACGAAATCCACTAAGGGATCACACTAACTGACTTTACAATCTCGAACATAACATATTATTATTTTCATTTATAATCTGCTGCTTACTGTATTTATAACGGTTACATAAAATCTATATTTTATTTCTAATTTAACTCTTGTAATGTTTTCATATGTAAATTTTAATATACGTATATCTCGGTGACTGACAATATCATGTCAACCCTACGCATCCGGGCTGCAAGCGACCCCCGGGCGTTACTATGGCAACAGTTTGGATGCGCCTCGGAGCTCCATTTCAGTCTCGATATCAAGGTACGTAATAAATACGCTTCGGCGAAATTAAATATTACAAACTATGCGCGATATTAACAACTTTCGAATATCTCGTTTCATATATTTTGAATTTCCGTGAATATTCTGTGTACAAGCGCTTTTGATGTGGAATACTTGAAATCTATCTCATGTTTGTTAACTTTTGTCACAGAATATACTCATATATGTAGAATTTATATTCTCTTTGTTACATATTTACTTACTTGTTAGTTTCAGTATTGTATTAAAGGTCATAAAATCACAATTGCATTACGTCCAACTTATTAATAATGAACGATATTAAAATAGAAAATTAAGAAGAAAACGTAACACAAAGGATACAAAGATAATAGTGATAATAATAATAAATTTTTTATAGTAGGTTGTCATCAACTCCGGTATTCAATCAGTCAGTATTAATTTAAAAAAAGAATAGGTACCTATCAAAATTGAACTATTGTAAATATATTCGTGAGCTGCTAGTAATATGTTGTATTACAACCATGGTTGATAAATATGGAAAAATTTTTAAGAACACGTCGTTATCCGCCTTAAGCATGTGATCTTTTTGATATATTGCTACTGCAAAATACTTCTAGCGAAATAAAAAAAATATTTTTCTTACGACGGATTTGTGTTTTTAATATTGACAGTAATTAGCTGATTAATACCTTTTTCATAGAAATTCATATTCTACTATCCTCACTTTTTAGACAACACATGGATTTTTAAGTTTATCAATGTTACTATCTGATACCCGCTCGCTTCACTGGGTGCAAGATAATATTTTACTGCGAAACCTACCTACATAACATATCGAGAAAATGTTTGCCAAATGAGTAACAAACAATGCGAAATGAGTAAATATAGATAATTTTTACACTCCGTCACCAGGTCTAATACTGCCTTTTAAAACACAGTCTTATTACGGTCGTCACTCCATTTAGCAAGGTCGAGTCCACTACGCGAGAGCCTTAAATCTTTGTAGTCTGTCGGTTCTTCTAACTATATGATCATCAGCTCGTGGCCACTTCAGCTTACTCATTGTTGCACTATGTCAGTTGTTTTGGCATGATGATGGGTATCTTCGTTATGGATTGTATCACACAGAAAAACTATGATCATAATCCTCTTCATAGTTCGCTGAAATATCACGTATTGGACGTAAACAATTAGCCAGTAATGATATATTTCCATAGATGTTTGTGCTGTTAAATTGTTTAGAGACATCATTCTGTGCATACGCCTTTTTCAAGAAATGTCACACAAGCCCCAAAGCAATTGCATTCATGAACTTCCTGCACTTACCAGGATGTCCTCTCTTACCAGGTCGTCATTCCATCTAGTTCACGCTTTACTTAGTTTACCAGTACGAATCAGCCACTCTTCTTCGAGCTATTGTCCGACCCATCGACTCTCTAGCTTACTAATTCTTTGGTTTATGTCGGTTACTCCAGCTCTAATATGGATTTTCCCAATTCGAAGTTTATCTCAATTCGAAGTTTATATAGAGAAAATACAAGCACAATTACAAAGGATCGCGGCTAAGACCCATATATTACCACTGACAACACACTTTCGACAGGGAAATGACCACGCTCTCACAGAATACCAGGGTAAAATAGCAGCTCAATGCTGCTTTGTTCCGCATGATGAGTCTAAAGAGCCGGAGACTATTTTTACTGGAAACAAGGCATTCCATAGTAGCCTTAGGGGATGGTAACGCACCTGCATTTTGATCCTTAAACGGGGATTGACGTAGAGATGCCACTGGACCACAGTATCGTCTTATCGTAAGGTGGTGGTCCTGCGTACTGGTTTGTTGAAAATATCTGGACTGGATTTTCAACATGGGTAACAGTTTTATACATACCCTATAAAGGTTGTATTTTGTTTGATCAAATGCTTTATGGAGAAACGGTTTCATTACATGTCTGCGGCACAAATTAAACATAGAAATTGACATCGACGTTTTGATTTTCCAATTTCGCCGTCCCTCGAAGCGCTCAAATTTGCAGAGAGGTATGACTGTGCATTCGATCGTTTTTATATAATTAAAAGGTGATTTGATTTTTATTGAGATTTTTGTACGAATGAAAGTACTAAAACTAAAAGGTAAACGGTTTGGAAACGCGGCCATATCACTATATTGAAATATATTTTCCATTTTATTACACTACCTGTGCTCAAATTATATGCCAACGAAGAGTGTTTGTACTATTCTGTTGTCAGATCGGAAATCCGTAATATCTAAAAAAAAAATCATAAGAACATTATTCAATGTGCGCTTAAACTGTCACTCAGCCAGCAACAGGGAGTAAATTGGACGTGAATTTAATTTTATATTCTCACGTCTCACGCCCTGGCCACCCGGGCGTGAGATCTTGCTTATTAATAATGCGAGAAATAGGCGGTTTTTCACTCGTCGGCACGGCATCGGCACGACACCGGCACGACAACGGCACGTGTCGCAACGTGCCAGGGCTCCGTATTTCCACTGGGAAAAAATAACAGAGAAACACGTGCTATATATTTTATACATTTTTGCTTCCTCGGCAACCGGACCGTTGCTGTGGCGTGAATATTATGATAAGTTGACGGTATTTTGTCGGAGGTCTAATGATGCTTAACATTAAATTTTCCGAAAACCAAATGAATTCTAATATGGCAATTCTAATCTCTTTCCCCATATTTGACACTCTTTTTTTAACAACACTGAAACAGAAAATATTTTTCCTTATATGTTTTGCAGCGAGTGGTTTATTATTTGTGAACTCAGAATAATTTTGAGTATTTTTTTTTGTATTCTCCCGTCATCGTCGGCGTCGGATCGTTTGTTTTAGCGCTTTGTAGCCTGAGACTTGTGCTTGTAAAAACTTTTACTCTCCTGTTATGTGGGTATGTTTTTATTTTATTATTAATTAATTGGCTTTGCCAAAAGTTTAAAACATCCAAAAAATCAAAGAATAGTTAATAAAAGACAAAAACAATAAACTGTGGTATAAAATTAATAAAATTGAAAAAAATTACTCGTATTTAGATGTTAATTAAAAATATAATAATGTCGGAATTATTTTTCAGCTATGTAATTGTTTGCTATTTTATTACTTTTTAAACTGATATAATATATATATATATATATATATATATATATATATATATATATATATATATATATATATATAATATTTTATCATTTGTATTTGTATTATAAACATCAAAACATCAAAAGTTTGCTAAGGATAGATGCATCTCAAATGACCTACATAAATCAATGTACGTCGGATCGATTTCGATGTCGGTGAACTCGACCTACTTTATGAGCGTTGGGGTAGGTTCCAGTTGACGAGTCCCCGTATATACAAGAGCAAGGTTGTCTCAAACCTTTGTTATTAAATTAACTGTTGTACATTTGTGTCGTACCGGTTACTACTTTTGTGTTCTTGCGAGTTTTGGACATAAAAAAAAAACAATTGTTGCTGTCTGTTTGAGTGTAATACTATAATATACATACATATATATATATATATATATATATATATATATATATATATATATTAACTCAAAATGGCTATATATATATATATATATATATATATATAAACCTATGAAATTGCCGTTCTGCAGTACTGGCCATATCAAATGAAAATAATTTTTGTTTGGCTAAGAATTCTAATTTCACATTAATTTTATTTTAAAAACTTGGAATTCTTTAAAAGGATGAAATTTTTTTTAAATTAGTCATTTATCAATAAGCGTAATATTTTCATCGCATTTGAATCTTTTTCGTCATCATGGATACGTTAAAAATTGTAGTAATTATGGAATATGAGTACCGCCGTGGCAGCAACGCGGCACAAGCGGCACGCAACTCAACGAAGTTTTCGGAGCGAATACTCCAAACGAACGCACCACCTAATATGAGTTTGTCCGCTTTTGTTCTGGAAATTTCGACTTGAAAAAAGAACTACGTGGCCGTCTGAAAACTATGGTCGACAATGACGAATTGAATGCGATTTTGGAAGTTAATTAAACTAAATCTACGGCTGAATTAGCAACAACTTTCGACGCTAGCCTCAAAATAATATTGTTCCATTTGCGGCCAATACGCAAGGTAAAAAAGTTTAAAAAATGGGTGTCCCACGAACCCAATGATCGCCAGCGCGTTCTACTCCAGTCTGATGAAAACACAAAAAATATTGTTTCTTTTGTAAATATGTCACAATCTGATCAGTCAGACAGATCGCTGATCCACTGACAAAAAAACATTCACACATCTAAAAAGAAATTTAAGAAACATACATTATAAAAGAAAGAGTGAGAGAGAGAGAGAGAGAGAGAGAAAGCGAAAGAGACGGCTTATATTTCGCAGAGAAATTCCGAGCATAATCCGCTGAGTAGCATTGTTTCGGTTCTGTAAGTATATCACTAGTAAGTAAATGCAATAGGACACAATCTTGTAAAAGACAGATGGGTTCTGGACACTAGGATTAAATGCCTAACAGCCACCAACTTGGAATTATTTCATTTAAATCGGAAAACTACCGTGAGTGCGGGGATGCGTGCTAGCAGAAATAGGTAAGATAAGTGTATGATCTTGATAGAAGAAAAAGATAATATACGTCTCACAGTAATTGTATGAGTCAACGAATGCAAAAAATAACAAAGGATATTTTATTATATTTATATATATTTTATTAATTCTTTATGTAAGACAGATGGGAAATATCTAATAAGCGGCAGTAATTGGAGCGGCAAAGAGATGTCTACTACGGCAATCATCAATTTGTCCGTCAAGCGAGGCGAATATGACCAATCTTCCGTACCATGGGAATTAATATTGTTTGATAGAATAATTGGGTATTAGTTTCGATAAATAAAAATTAGTTCTTAAGTGTTCTTACTAGTATTCCTACGAAACTAAATTTGATGTAGAGCCGTCAGTTATCCTCTTTGTTGTTGCCTATGTAATATTGCCGTATTTCATTGGTATTTTTAGTTCTGTCTCTGAATTTAAGATTGTTTAATATTGAAACAATATTTGTAGAATGTAATCGTAAACTTCTATTTTTCCTCAGTAATCAATTCACCCATGATGCGGTCACTAACATTTAAACCCTTCCGCACTGTGGATACCTGATATTAATTTTCCTTTAGTTGCAAAATACTTTTTGGTTCAGTTTATAATTTTAAGAAAAATCGCTAGAAAAGATATAAAGATATATATATATATATATATATATATATATATATATATATATATATATATATATATATATATATATATATATATATATATATATCACAGATTTTTTTTGGTTTAAAGATAGATCGTTAGTATATTTTGAAAAACTAACACTATTTTAGTTGTTTCGAAGTATATTAGAAGTTAAATTTTACCATCTCTCCCGAGTTGATAGCAAATACATCAGGCATCATTTTGTAACCTAAACACTTTTCATATATCGTGTACTGTTTCTTTTAAAACTGGCTGGTGCTTCGGTACATTTTAAAGGGTGAGGGAAGGAGTGATGCACACCCGGGAGGAAGAGGTAGATTGGATAAAATTTAAAATTTTCGCTCTTGATGTACGAACGCCGATAGATAAAAGTATTAATTTTGCCATTTTTACATACATTGCTATCTAAAATGCTTGAACTAGGTGTCATGTGATGAAACCGCGGGGCACAGCTAGTTTGGGAATAATATGGAATGTCATCTTACGAGTAAAAACGGTCTCCGATTTTTGTTACACCGTCAATATTTGTTTTTTTTTCTTGAGTCTGCTAAATTAACCTACTAACTTTTCTAAACTAACTTCTTACCTGAAAAACCAAACCAAGTATAAAGTTTTTTTTTGTAAAATTTGTTTTGTATTTCCCATTATGTATTTATGAGTAGTACTTTCGATAATTCTTTTTACTTTATTAGATATTTCAGGCATCGCCATTTAAACGAAAGTTTTATAACAAATTACGCGAATATCGCTTTTTATAATCGCGACGCTGAAATATTCCGCTCGGAAACTATGCAGAGGAATTTGATATTATTTTATAGGTAGAAAGCTGCAGTCAGTAATAATTCTATAACCAATAGTTGGATAGATGTGTACCTTTGTTTATAGTATTGATTGCGCATGTACGCCCTTATACGTCTGCCTTTGTCAATGTAGATATTCACAGTGCATGGCTATAGCTGATTTTTCAATAGCATTTGATTTGGCTTTGTGATCTACCTTTGTCATAAACGTTTAATTGAATGATCGGAATTTAAGCATTTCTATTATTGAAATATCGAAATTAATAAATATTGATATATATTCACGTAATAACTCACCGAAAGTTCAATTTTATTGGCTTACCGATTTACTTTGTTCTCAATTTTAAATGAAAATCGTGATAAATCTAAGAAATAAAACAAACTTAATGGATATCTACATCTGAAGAATGACGTTCCAGCTGTAGTCACGCTGCAGCTGTGTTGCCGCTATCCCAGAAACCAGGTTAAAATATTGGTGCCGTGATTCAAATGCTTAATGACTATATCCGTTCATTCCATCTTAATCCTCAAGGGTGACAACGCATTTGCATTTTAATACTTAATTAAGGACAGATGTAATAAAGTTGCATATTGGACATATCATCCACTTACTATCAGTTGAACAGCGTACTCGCATCGTTACTTTTCATCTACACTTGTCTCTAAAGGCTTACGAGTCAGTATGATTGCAGGTAATAATTAAATTTCACTCCTCAGGAATCTTCCAAGGAATCACGCCACTGGGTAATTTACAGTTAGAGCCTATCAAAAGTGCACTGCTGAATATTTCATGCCCTATAGATTGTCTCATAGAAAAGAAACACACTCAGCAGGTAGGTTGGTAACCGTAATTTTGTTTTTATTTTAAAATTGCCTTTAGGAAGACGCTGCTGTACACCTACTGAGCTATTTGCCATAAATAAAATAAAGAAATTATATTATTTGAGAACCAGTTGTCATCACGTAAACATAATACTGCAGCTATATTTTGGTTGTAGCACGAATGGGTCTGCTCGACCAGGGTTGGACCACGCTCTTACAGAAAAGCAGCGTAAAATAGCAGCTCAATGCTGCTGTGTTCCGTATGGTGAGTGTAGAGAACCGGAGATCCTTTTTTACTGGGAACGAGGCATTCCATCTTAGTCCTTAAGAATGGCAATGAATTTACATTTTAATTCTTAATCGAGGATAAATGTAGATATCTACGCATCACAGCATCCATTTGCCATCTGGTGGACTATATGCTCGTTTTTCACCCATAACAACATCCTATAACACCATCCTATAAAAACAAAACTTTTTTAGACTTCTTCTTCATTATCGTCATTAGCTTGTTAAACCTAAAGCTGGACATCTACTTCCCCTGCTGCAGAGTGGATTTGTCTTAATCCTCACGCTTGACAGGTAGACTATCGAACGCAGTATTGGGTCACATCTTTGACACTGCTGCCCACTGGTAATTACGCCTGGTATATCCGCCACCAATCGGAAGCTATAAGGTTTTTCTGGCATTTTCCACAGTCGGGTGATGGATCTACTTACGATAACACCACACTAGAAAGAAGTAGAACATCATTAATCTATTGTTTAACCAGACAAACAATATTCCTGTTTCTCATAATTCCGATAACTATCATAGTTCCTTTATTCTTCTCCTCCAATTTTTTAAATATTGTCCTTAAAACAGAATACTGGCAATGCTGTTAATATTAATATCCCGTTCACCTTTTCTAAGCTTAAAATATTTGCGTTAGGAATGGTCCACGATGGCGGATTCAACACAACGACGCATAGGGTTTTACAGTCCGTACCCTAAATGTAAATACTACAGTCGACGAAATAATAGTCCGTCTGTTACTTATGACTTTACGTAAACGACATCCCACCAAAATCATTTTGTGTAAAATATTACCAAGACGAGACTACATGGCTCGCAATGTCAAAAAGTTATCAGATATCATGTAGAGCTAAGCTTCTAACTCTACACGCCCTATGTCTACATCTTAGTCAAAATATGTGGCTTGGCCGTTTCGCTACCGTCACATGGGCGTAAGGTAAAAAGTTTTTTTTAATAGAATAAGGGACACAAACGAGCACACAGTCCACCTGATGGTAAGTGGATGCTGTGGTTCGTAGACATCTACATTTATTCTCGATTATGAATTAAAATGCAGATGCGTTTGTCACCCCTGAAGACTAAGATGGAATACCTCGTTTTCAGTAAAAAAGGTCTCCGGAGCTCTACACTTACCATACGAAACACAGCAGTATTATGCTACTATTTTACGCTGGTATTCAGTGAGAGCGTGGTTCTTCACCGGTCGAGCCGACCCATTCGTGCTACAACCATAATATAACTGCAGCGTGGCTCTACCACGTATGTTAGTTTATTCACTGTTCATTAAGTTTCTGTTGTACAATAGCTCTATTGAAGAAAAAATAATAAGATAAATAATAACCTACAACGGGGCTGTAATGATGAGGTAGGGGGCAGCATCGCCAGCAGCAGTAGTCCACCTCACCAGCAGTCGTCATCTACAGCATCGGCAGACGGAGATCGAAACGGCCAAGCCACATATTTTAACTAAGATGTATAGTTTGTGAAGTTAGGGCCTGTAGAGTTAGGGCGTGTAGAGTTAGAAGCTTAGCTCTACATGAAATCTGATAAATTTTTGACAGTGCGAGTCATATGGTCTCGTCTTGGCAACATTTTACACAAAAATGTTTTTTGGTGGGATTTCACTTATTTTTTAAGTTGCTTATGACGATATTTTTTTGTGACGATATTCATTTTGGATGTATTTCTTGCACATCTGAGGTGCCTTTTTCATAGCCCAATCCCTATCTTTATCTTTTTTCCTTGTTGATTTACTCTTTATAATGACTGTTGTGCATTTAATACTAACAAAGTCAATATTTATAAGGTGAACATCTTGCAAATTAGTCACTTTAGAATAATAAAGTAATATTCTAACACCTGATAAAAGCCTCATACACATTTTTATCCCCTCATTTAAGGGGTTGAGGGATGTTTTTTTTTCTAGTGTGGGATATGTATTATATTTGCAATAAGAAATCAGTGTACTATGAAATAATGAAATAAATTTTTATGGTAAGCGTGATATGCAAACTTCCACCCCCTAATTTAAAGGGTGGGGTGATTTAATAAAACCCTGAAATATATATTTTATCATTATTATTAATAAGAAGGAGTCCCCATATCAATTTTCTCATACAAACTTCCATCCCCTAGTTTAAGGGGTTGAGGGGTAAAAGTTACAAGTTTTAGAACTGATTTGTTGTTTGTATACTAATACTAGCTTACACACCAGCTTTCAGATTTCTAGTAATGATTTCTTATATTTATGCGAACACTGCACATTGAATAAAACTATTATTTACGGATTTTATCGCGTTTAATTACCACTTTAACTTATTTTTATTATCCCTATATAATAAAAAAAGTTAAAGTGGTAATTAAACGCGATAAAATCCGTAAATAATAGTTTTATTCAAAGATTTCTAGTAATTCATAAAGTACCCTAAGAATTTTGATGATCATCAGTGAATGAGTCAGTGACGAAATCTGTTTTTTTTTAGATATCAATAAAATCTAAAGTATAAGAGCTATGCTATTGAAACTTTATATGTCCACTATTGACATCATAGCCCAAGAATTTTGTCAACGTGGTCTTATCCAAACACAAGTTGTGAGGGCTCAAAAATATGACGAAACGCTTCGACAAAAGGTAGGTAGTGCTTCGCTTTGGTTTAGTTAGCTTTCTTCTACTCATTCTGATGGAATTTCTTGTCTGGAGTCGTTAAGAAAACACTTGGTAAAACTACCTTTAAATGATTGATAAGTGAATACTTATTATGGCATCCGACGTTACTTAGTATGGTCAATGTTATCACTTGGTTACTGCTGACAATGCTCCGTTTTATTTTATAGTGACATACTGCCGTGCCACTATAGAAAGAGTGGCGCTAAATTTAAACGCTGCAAAACCACCACTATGCAATGACAACACTCGCTCCTAGTGGCCAACAACGGCCGCTACGCAAGAAAACGAAAGTAGATCGACGTGTGACTATCCGTTATTTATCTGAGTTTCTAAAGCTTTTGTTACGGACAATTCAGTTCATTTTAATTCATCTTAAAATTCAAAAAAGGTGGCCGCGCGCTGCATCCGCGCATGTTAACAGACACCCAAAAGAAAGCAAGACTTGACATTTAAAAGCTAAATTTAGCAATAATCGAAGAAGATCCAGATACTTTTTGCGCTCGTTTCGTAACCGTAAATAAACGTGGGTACACAATTTTGACCTGGAGACGAAAAACCAGAGCAACGTGTGGAGAAGGCCGTTTTCTCCACCAGCCAAGGATTCAAGCTGTCTGCGTCCGCTGTAAAAATAATGGCCTCTGTCATTTGGGATGCGAAATGTATAATAATGATCAAATATTAGGTATGTAGGTTCTTACACATCTAATAAAAAATATGCGAAGTACTAAATAATAAACGTCGACGAAAATTGAGTGCTGGAGTGCTTTTACATCACGATAATCGATCTAATGTTGCAGGCGCTGCAATACGAACTGCTGAGTTTCTATATTCTTCGGACCAAATTCAGAGTTATTTTCACCACTTTAGACACGCGACGATGAGGTGATGTATGATGTACAGGCCTTTTACGAGTCCCAGTATCAAGCCTTTTTTCCAAAGGAATTAACAAACTTACAAAACGCTGTTCAAGATGTATTAGTTTGGATGGCGATGTTGAAAAATAAATACAATTTACATATACTTATCCTAGAGTTCTATTGAGTTTCCAAAAATTTTTAATTTAAATATGTACTTATTTATAGGTACATTTAAATATGATTTGTGGATGTGTGTACATTTTAAATATGCATTTATGTGTAAATATATATAATGTGCCTTTATATATTAGACTGGGAGAGTGATTAAATGCAGATTTTCTGTGCAATAGCAGTTTTCTTTCTGTAGTTGACGCTCAGGATCCCTAAGACACGCCAGAACCCTGTCAAAGCGAAAATCTTCGATTTGAACCACGGGTTGTATAAATTTATGATTTTCCTTTTAATTTCTTGTCATCATTAAAATTGCGCAAAATCTTACTTGACGCGTATTCAAGCTGATATAAGTTGTACAGCAAAGTAAAATAGACAACATAAAATATTTACAAACATCATTATGTCTACGAGGCGTTATTGTGTCAAACCCATCATTATTGTGGACTTAAATATAATTCCAATGTAATGAAAAAATATACAACGTACATTATAAACGTGGCTTATTTTCGGGTATTGACATTATTGATCTACGCTTTACAAGCAGCTAATTACGTCTCAAGAAGAATTTGAGAAATTTCAAACGCGTGGAGGGCACTTGTTGATTGCCAATTTCATAAAATCTAACAAAAAGGAAATTTCGTTAAAAATAGCTGGGTCTATGTCTAATGTGCATGTTCTTAAAATGTTCTTAAAAATTTGCTTAATTTTAAATTTTTGCGGTCGGGTTCTCCTACGTATTCATTATTATTAGTTTTTTAATTCTTTATTAATGAGCTTATTCACAATATGAATATGTCGCTCCGTTAATTCATCACCAAAAAAAATTACATTAGGTATATCTAAACTTATTACATTATAAAGTTCTCAAATCAATAATTAATTACAGAAATTTGAAGAAGATACGCATTTAGTTACAAAAAGTAAAATGAAAAGTTCCCAGATCAATCACATTGAGAAGAGAGTGATCATTGTGTTGTTTTATGAATAAAGGGGGGGGGTTGGCACACCCCTTTTTCGATCCGAGAACTTCACCTTGTAAAGTTTGACTAATATTTTTATATCGTCAGAATGTGGCTTAGCTAAAATTATATTACAATCAGCGAAATCTTTTAAAATGGGTGGCATTTATCAATACGTAAGGCAGCGTTGTGGGCATAATCCATCAAGACATGCATTAGGTCCTCTGGAACACCGCATTGATCACAGTTCGGTGACTGGACTTTTTTCATAAGGAATGCAAATTTTCTAGATGGAATGTGTCCAGTACGAAGCCTTATTATCACTACTGCATCCTTTCGCGATAGCTTATGATTATCAATCCATGGTATTTTAGGCGGATGTGACTGTACCATCTTGTACCAAATACTATTTTCTTTTGAACGTAAATCGAAATATTCTTTCCATAGGTTGTAACATAGCCTTATTATTATTGTGGCTGCAGAATTTGATAAGGCTTTGTTTTGTATTCTGAACTATTACTACCGGAGACTTGACATGAATCTGTTTACCATGTTTTTATTAACTCGCTGTCGTATAATATGTCTGTTCGGGCTGAATTTAGTAATTGATTTTAAACTAACTTCCCGATGAGCTTGACACTTGAAATTTTGAACATTGCTCATCATCGGATGACAATGTAAGAATATGAAAAAGCGGTATATTAAAAAAATACACATATTTTATTTAAATTCACTTCTTACTGATAACGATGCATCCAATTTAAGCCTTGAGTTTGAGTTTCTATTTTTAATCAATGAATAAGTACTCGTCTACCCTCACTGTTGCGCTTACAGTAGCAGCCTCCCCCATATATTGTCTTTTAGGGGTGATATTTACCACAGTTGCCACGCTTGGCAGGCGAGTTCGCAGCCACAATTTTCTTTCATTTTTATTAGAAAGATGCTGCCGCCTATCCCGGTATTTGTTTGTTTTTCTTTGTCGCCTCTTACAAAACCCACGGGATAAGATGGGATATCCTCAAGAAATTTTTTATCGTGTGGTAGCGGTGTAAGAAAATCCGGGACGGGTTTTTGTTCCGCGAGTCTCGTAAAAACCGTCTATGGGAAATACCATAAAGTATGTGGCGCATAATATATGTGGCGTCCTATAGACGGCGGTATACCATCTCATTTATGCCAGATATGAAATATTCGGACGGATTCTTTTAATTAGAAAGGAAGCATTCAATTTATTAGTCCTCAGGAGCGACAACGTATCAGTCTATGCTCGTGTGTTAACCTTATATTACTTAAATATTTCAGATGAAGCATCATCCCTGGTGATGAATATAATTTTTTATAACGTTAGGGTAGCAAATGAGTTGGTCAACTGATGGTAAACGACTACTGCAAGCGATAGAAACAGTACACTCTAAGTATAAGAGCAAAGAAAACTACTTTACGGAACTTAATTTTCTTTATCTTTACGTGGTAGAGCCATGCTGCAGTTATATTAGTAGTATAGTTGTAGCACGAATGGGTCGGCTCGACCGGGGAAGGACCATGCTCTCAGAGAATACCAGCGTGAAATGGTAGCTTGATGCTGCTGTGTTTCGTATGGTGAGTGTAAGAACCCTTTATACTGGAAATGGGGCATTCAATCTTAGTCCTCACGGGTGACAACGCATCTGCATTTTGATTCGTAATCGAAGACAGATGTAGATGTAGATGTGACACTGCAACCACTTACCATCAGGTGGACTGTGTGCTCGTTTGTCACCATATCCTATAAAAAAACTTTTTTATACAAATAAGTTTAGATGGGTACTCATCGTGTAGTAGCGTTGTAAGAATATCAAATATCCGGATGGCGTTTAGTCTCTAACAGCGTGTTCCTTTGTTTCCCACTGCATAATTATAATAGAGGAAGTATTTTGACACTGTACAGTCTACATTTACCTCTGCCATGTTCCTATTTGTTTATATTAGCTATTAACAAAACGAAGAATCTTCTAAAATAATTAAAACTACCCAGATTTACCGCCCTTATTAGACATCTAGAAAATACATTTAACAAACATAAAAAATAACAAAAGAAAAACATGTACGTGGTAAAGCCACGGTGCAGCTATATTATGTTTGTAGCATAAAAAGCCATGACCTTGGGTGCTGTAAAGCTCCCGAAACGTGGTAAACGAAAAAGTTTAAAGCAAAACGCTACAAAATTCGTAAAATCATTTATTTCATAGGAGTAATATCAATAAACTGCTCGTAAAAAGTGTGTGGACATATTTTTTACTCAGAAATAATATTAACAGCCTGCAACGAACACACGATTTGTACGTAATAGTGCCACGGCGTAGCTACTCGAATATTATGGTTGTAGCACGAATGAGTCGGCTCGTCCGGGGTAGCAGCTTAATGTTGCTGAGCTTCGTTTTGTGAGTGTAGAGAACTGGATACACTATTTACTGGAAAGCCCTCATGTCAGTTCACAGGGGTGAGAACTCATCTGAATTTTGATTCTTCTTAATTGAAGATAAATGTAGATATCTATGGGTCACAACATTCACGCACCATCGGGTGGACAGTGTGCTCGTTTTTCACCCTCATTCCATTAAAAAAAATCTGCAATTCCCCAGGTCTTGCAGTTAACGACATGCGATGGTCGACACTTATACCACCAGGTGGGCCGCATGCTCTTCGATAAAAAAATTAACAGCCTACATACTCATAATTAGAAATAGGCCTTCTCTCGTTTTTAAGGGAATTAAGGAAAATTAGGCTCCGTTGCTTTAACGAAAATTTACTTAATTTCATCATCATCATCATCATCAGAACCTATAAAAGACATAGGCCTCCCTCATAGAGTGGATTTTGCCATAGTTGCCACACTTGGCGAGTGGGTTGTCAACCGCAGTATTTTATTATTTTGAGTTGTTATCAGGAAGCTGCTGCTGCCCAGCACCTGTTCCTGTTTCAGTTCCCTTCTGTCGCCTCTTACGGCAATCACGGCACGATATGCGCTAGTGGATGTTCTTACACCACCACTACACGGTTTACTTACTTTACATCCTTCGAAATGATAAAAATTACTTTGATTCAACAGTGTTGCGGCAATGTTGCTGTTTAAACTAAGTCATTCATAATAGCTGCAGGCCAATTTCATTTATTCTCTTGTTTTCATTTTAGTCTAGAATTTATTGTGCTGGATTCACGCGTAGTTACAAATATACATTTTTTCTGGTCTATTTCATGTCTAAGACATGCAGTTTCCTCGCGATATTTTTATAACAACTAAACAATAATTCTGTATTGGTTCTGAAAGGGATCGAAGACGGTTTCCTTGCAACCTATAAAATTTTAAGGTTAATGATTATTCCCTGAGCCACCACGGCTACCAATACAATATTTTTATTTCTTTTGACTCATCATACGAAACACACCAGCATTAAGCTGCTATCTTAAGCTGTTAATCTGTGAGAGCGTGATCCTACCCCGGTTGAACCGACTCATCCGTGCTACAAGCAATGTACCTGCAGCGTTTCTCTACCACGTATAAAACGTCATTGAAAACGTTGTAATTAACCAACTCCTCCTTTCATCTAGACAAAGACAAGTTAATATGTAAAGAATTATATAAAAATAAAATAAACAGGTACCTGCTATACTGCTATATACATCGGTACCGGGAAACTAAGAGGTGGGTGTCGCACTAAGCTTAAGCACTGCCCTCGCATTGGGCGGGTGTCTGTAATTTCACCGCCCTGCCTCAAATGAAAGGGATATCGCAGTCGGAAGCTCACATCAGTTGCGCGAAATAACGCAAACTGGCAACATCGAAGTGCAAATACAGTGCTAAAACTTTGAGAAGCCTATTTTAAATATTGGTGGCTCCTGACGTTTCAAAATCAAGTCTACAATCGCAAAAGGTAATTTTTAGATAAATTATAGTTGCATTCGATACTTCTGTGAATTCAATTTTTTTCTGTTAAAAATATTTTAGTGTTTAAATTAAAAGTACCTTTAAAGTTATTTACATTAAAAAACATAATTTTCGAATTACGAGGTTTATTGAAAATAATTTGATATTATAGTTGTAAATTATATCGTTAAAGATTATAAACCTAAATTAGTTACATTACGGTGGAATCACCGAAATCTGAAGAGAAATAATAAATGACACAAAATATAAGCAAAGACAATAGAGCACCAAAGCGACCATCTATAAATGTTTCACTTTCGGTGGAAATGTATGTATCATAAGTAATATTATAACGACGATCCACGTTTTCTTTTTATTTCAATAGAAAATCAGTCACGTTATTAACAAATTCTGTTTATAGACGTAGAGTAATGCCAAAAAAGGTAATCACGAAATCTAAACCTGATAGGTGGTGCTGTGATCGAGTTATTGTTAAGTTTTTACTTATCTTATCGGCAATTATTAAATTATTATTTACACTTGTCGTAAAGAGCCGAACAACATATCTGGGTCCAAGTCTGCTAGTTATGTACAGAGTAGTTGAAAATAGAGTAGAAAAGAATGACAAAAGATGCAGGTGGCTCAGAACCGTGCTTTGTGGCATTTCTTGGGGAAAATTTATCTTCAGCAGTAGTCTTGTGAAGGGCTTTAATGAATGTATGAATAAAATGAATGTTTATTTCAATATAAAAGCTTATGTATATTATTCAATACCTCTTCATAAGTCAAAAGATCCAAAGCCCACTGGTGAATATAGGACTCGCCACGCTTGGCAGACGGAATGACGGTCGCAGTACCATGTGCTCTCGTACTTTCGATGCTGTTGTCCATCGCTGGCGTAAGAATTTTATGTTTGGGGTACGCGAAGTGGTTATACCGCCACCTATCGAAAGCCATTAGTATTTATTGGCATTGACAATAGTCACCTCCTACGACAACCGCGGTTTGTTGGTGACGTATGTGTGTCCATCACCCCATTTTGAAATACAATGATATATATTTTTTCCGTTGTTGCAGATATCATAAAATAAATAACCGTACACAGTCTTACAGCATACATTCTCAAGTATTGCCCCAAACATCTACATTTCAAGAAACCGGAAAACAGATCAATGATTCAGTGGTGACAACTCCAAATACATTTTCTGATTTTTTCGAAACTAATCCATCTCCGAAATTTGAAAATATGTATAATTTAACAAAAACCAATATAGACAGTAAATATAGAAACCAATCACAGCCAAATTTAGAACCAAATTCATTTGGCAATACGGAAAGTGTAGAAGCCAAAATAAATGTCGAATATTCAGACGAAACTTTGGACCAAAACCGTCCTTACAACGTTTATAATAGAGAAAATACAGAAATTATATTTAATTTTGATGATAATCAAGAAATTTCCAATTTGAATAAGTTAAAAATTATCACATGTAAGCTACTTTCAAATAGACCCGTCGATAATGAAGAACATAAAGCTATAAAAAAGGCTGTTTTCAGTTTTATTAATAAACTTAACAATAAAAATGACCAAAAAAGATCAGTAAACACACAAACTGATGAAGTCTCAGTTATTTCTATTGAGGAATACAATGTCATTAAAATTATGATAAGAAATAATATAATGAAAGTTTTATCACACACAACACAAAAAAATTCCAATGACAGCTTGGTTAATAACCATTCACAAAACACAAGGAATGAAAATATATTGAATTTTGGCAATGAATCTCGTTGCGAAGCAATTTTCAAACAATCAGAAAAAAACAAATCAATAATCATGGGTGTATATAACTCCGTTATTAAAGAAATGCTACATCCTGCAATCAAAAATGAAGAAAATATGAAGACCAATTTTAATAAAACGTTTACTTTAGTATCAGATTTAATTGGTGAAATTTTGAATAATGAAATACCAAATTATGCAATAAACTTACCAGATAAGTTATCTTTCACTGATATCAACAAAATTAATATAAAAATTGATATGAATGATGAAACGAGGCTTTTATTATCTCAACATATAAAACAGCTTCAGGATTTTCGACAGAACCAACAAATCGGGTATAAATTTTCCACTCAACAGCAACACGAAGAACCACAATTTAGAATGCAGCAATCTAACAACAGATATGCGCAAGTTCAAGGCGTAGGAACGTACAACACGAACAACTGGCCTAGGGTATGCAAATACTATTAAATTTCATTTTGCCTAATTTATAATTAAAACTTTACAAAAAGTATTAATTACACGTAAATATATGCATCTTTATGAATTGAAATATTTAATGTAACTCTAATTTTATAGATTATAATAAATATTAATCAGAAATTAAATTTAAAATTGAAAAGGTATTTTTTTCTTATTTATAATATATAAGTTTCTTTATAAATCTATTTTCTTTTTGTAGGGTCATAACCTAGAGGCTACAAACGTACAACTCCCCACACAAAAAATAACACCTAATCAGAGTCACCACATTGGAGTTTTGGAAGCTGTTCCCCACCCAAAAGGTCAAACCAGGCGCTCGTATTCTCTTGGAGATTCAGGTAACTATAAAAATTATAATAATCAACGACAACATCCGTATCGCAATCAAAACCACGATATAAACAGGCCTCCAGGCGCTCAGGGTCAATATGATTTCAACAGTAATGTAATGGTGTTACATCAACAACAACAACAACAACAACAACACCTTCAACAGAATGCTATACTGGTGCAACAAAATAATAACTGGCAACAAGATGCCGCTGGCCACAAGCAGTTTAATATACCACATAGTTTTTAAGCGCTTTCATTACATACATTTCTTTATATGTACGTACTCAATTGTGCCAATTTTATTTTAATTTCAAATACATGAATTTATAAAATTTGTATTCGATTTATATCTATTTCTGTTGTCTATATATCAAATTTTATAAAAATTTACCTTCACGAAATTACTGATGTGTTACTTACATACGTAAGTATGTACGTGTTGATGTTAAAAATAATATTAAAGAACTAAAAACATAATAATATATTTAAAAAAACTCTTGATGTTGTGAATAATATTAGCTATTATCATTCTCATGTAATTAAATATTATACTTATACTTTTTAAAATAAATGTTATTGCACTTTCCTGTTACATATGAAATTACAATTACATTTATTGACATTCGTATATCGATAAAATCTTTTATCAAATTACGTCCAGTATAGGTGAAATAATAAAAATATTGATATTTGTGTGCAACTTTCTGTTTTAAATTGCTAGGGTGGATAGATATTTAAGACTTCAAGAAAAATGTACACTTAGTTAAAAGACGTATATAAATTTAAGACTAATGATGTAAGAAACACTCTATTTTTTATTTATGCTGTATAGTGGTGGTAAATGACGACACAGGACAATTAAACACGAGGTGGGCAGCAGCCTTTTTCTGGTAACAAAACAAAATAATAAAAAAACTGCGAATGCCAACCTGCCAGCCCATTGTGGCAGATATGGCAGTTATACTCCTCAAGAGCCAATCTATGGAGGAGGTCTATGTTCAGCGATAGATTTTTGATAGGTCGTGATAAATGAATAAATGAATTTTCTTATTTATGATAGGGTTAAGTTTTCCCATGGCTGGACATAGACCACATTTAATTTTTATATAGATTTATAAACATATATCTATTATTTGAAGTTGACGAGTGTGATATGTGTTTTTGATACAACGTTTAGAACTTACAAAATACGCTAAGATTATCAACATGAAAATCTTAACCTGAAATCAATATAATAATAATCAATATGGTTTTAGAAAGTGAGTCTTATATATGAAGAAGCGCGAAAGCATCTGGACAGTGGCAACGACGTCTCACCTGAATTACCTCACTTCAGGACCTTTATGTCCGAGGTTCGTGTCACAAATAAGTTCGTGTCATAAATAAGTTCATAAAATCTTGCGGTGTCTAAATTTAAATAAAGCTATTGGACCAGATGGTATACCAGCTATAGTTCTTAAGGCTGAGTTGTCTTCTGTGCCGATAGGCTTGTTCCGCTTTTCATTTAGGACTGGAATAGTGCCAAAATTCTAGAAGCTCGCCAACGAGCAGGCTATTCCAAAACAAGCAATCATGCCGACCATGTCAATTATCGACCAATATCAATTACCTACATACTCTGCAAGATTATGGAGCGTATGAACAGAATGACCTCCTCAGTGACCATGCATATTCATTATAGGATCGGATGGAAATCACAAAATGTTGAACAGGATATGTGTTCTACTTAATATATTTCATTATCATATCTACTATACTTGATAAGGTTTGTGTATATATGGTATGTATATAATGTGTAGCTATGTGTTACAAAAATATTTATAAATATGTATGTGTATGGATATGTATATATGTGTATGATTATGTATATATATATATATATATATATATATATATTATGTGTTATGCATGATTTTAACTACTATTTATGCACACTTCTATATTTTTGTATGTAAAAGATCTCCTTCACCAAGGTTTGCCTGGAAGAGATCGCTGTTTAGCGATAAGGCCACCTAATTGTACATAAATTTATCAATTTAAGTTTGTTGTTCTTTTTATTATTGTGTGTGCAATAAAGAGTATTGTATTGTATTGTATTGTAACAGGCAATTGGTACATATTAATTATAGGATCGGATGGGAATTCGTTATTAAGAGGAATGTTTGCGCTAGCTTGAGCGCATCTCCGCGCAGCCCAACGTCAACACATACAACAAAATCTCTCATGACATGAATGACAAAAATCCTGTAGATGCTTCTAAAATTGCGGGGACTGTATGATATTGCCTACTCTCCGTTGTAAGCGAGTGGTAAATAAATAGTTGAATATTTAGATTACATTTTAATTTGCAGTCACTTAATTTTCTTACAATGTATTACTCTGTTATTATTTACATTACAGATACCTTTGACTGACTATTTAACAAGGACTTTACAGAACTTAAATACGTAGATATGTAAATAATATTTTGAAATATGTTAAACTGTCAAATATAAACTCGGGTAAAGGTATATTATACATTCTGTGAATTTCTGTTGTCAATTATGATTATCAACGTCATTGAAATGGCAATGATATTAACTTAAATTTTTAGTCTTCTGTTTTACTACGATTACACCTTAGTCATCAGGGGAGGGCAACGCATCTGCATTTTGATTCTTAATTGAGGATAAATGTAGGCATCTATGGGCCACAGAATCTGTTTAAAACCATCAAGTGGAATGTGAGCTTATCTGTCACCTTCACTCTATAAAAATATCCTGAATTTACGTTATAACTATGATAAATAACTGAGTAAAGACTTAGCCTTAGTGTAACGTCGATATTCAAGAAATAATATATTTATTTTTTCTGGAAAATTAGTAATTCTATCCACATAGTTCATAAACAATCTAAACCTAAGTCGAGTTTTCAATAAATATTAAAATACTAGTAAGTAATAAAACGTAGTAAAACTTTATCTAATTACCAAAATTATTAGTATTGTATTTGTGCCATTTAACAAAGTTATTTAAAAATTAAACTATCATCAACATTATTCAAGTGAAAAGTAAACTTTGAAAATACATATTATGACGCACTGACACCGACTGACCTTGTTAACATCCCGTCTGGTCCAAATTCAATCATTTATTGTTTTATATGAAAAAATAAAATTTATTTTATTTTACCTGCCTTAGTAGCAACGTACATACACAAACTTTTTCTGCATATCTATCGCGCAGTATCATCTGAGTGAATAAATAAATTTCATTCCCCCTCCTTTCAAAATACTAACTAAATTTACAATTTTTGGATTTGAAGTATAATAGTAATAATAATTATGGAGATAAACACATTTCAGATTCACATATGCAGTATGAACATATGTTCAGGTATTTAACAGTAAAATATTAAGAAATAAGGTAGATATAGGTACTTGTTACGACAGTAGATTAAAGTTTAGCGTGTAAGATGAAAATAAATATATTCAAGTAAAACGATGTGATATGCTGAGTAGTTCTATAATTATAGTTAAAGATATTCTCAAATTTGCTTGTACATGTGTACTCGTATGTTTGCTGTAAATTGTATATTTTTGCTGCGCTTTTTAAAGTTCCATCAAAATATCTGAAATTTGACCAACATTTTTAGCATCAAATTATTATTTTACAACATCAAATTGTTATTCGTCAAGTATTATATATATATATATATATATATATATATATATTTCCTTGAAAATATTCTGTCAAAAGATTCGCAGCATATACAAAAACTCAGATGAGTGTGTCAAAATGTGTCAATCATGTTTTGGCCACCATAATTCGCGAAGAAAAATCTTTAACTTTCATAATGAACTCGTAGTATTTAATGACAAAAATTGATTTTCTGCGCACCTATAAAGCGTGAAAAATCTGCTTTTGGCGCCCACTTGACCATAAGATATGCTGCTGATTTACCTCTGTTGCGTTCAATATACTATGCTTTAGTTTGGTCTGTGATAGGGTACTGTCTAAACGTCTGAGGAGGAGTCTGTAAAATCTTTCTAATCCGCCTGGAAAGGGCACAAAGATCCATCTTAAAAGGCATGACCTTTAGACCATACAGATTTCCCACTAAAAGAATTGTATGAGAAATGTTGAGTATTAATTGTGAGGCAACTGTACATTTTGAAATTAATTACAAAACAGTATATAGTTACCATTTATAATGCCACTGATTATAACAAAAACCGGGTAATAAAAAATGTATGTTTACCAACAACATGTCGGACGTCCTCGGCTAGACGGCAACATGCTTATAAGGCTATATATTTATACAACAAAATTAGTAAGTTAGCAAATATACGTCCCTTAACTAGTAGAAAAGTGAAAATTAAAATTAAGAATTGGCTATTAGGATTAGATTATGAATAAACTAAATCGATATTAGTATAAAGCAAAATAACAAACATGCAAAAATAACAGAGATTTTAAAATTACTTTATTTACATAAAATAATTAGCTGTCATTATATTAGGATCACTGACTCTCGTAACACAAGTTTTCTAACCTATCTCGGGAGTTAGAGGCTTAAAAAATATTATAACAAACTTTATGTCAATAAAGATTATTATTATTATTATATACTTAAAAATGTCCGTAGTGCCGGTGAAAATCGAACCTTAGTACTGAGGGCTAACATAAGGTAATCATCCACCCGCCACATGTCGCTAGTTGGTAGTGAGATGAACTTACTCGCCACAGATGGGCACACAGTGTTATTGTTATTGAAAGTTACGTTTTAAATAAAAGTTTTTCGGTCTAGCGTATCCTACATATACACAAAACAATATCTGAATAGCGTGCTCTTTAATTTTTTAAACATATTTAGTATATTTTTTTACTCTTTCACTGTTAGGAATATCTGTATTTTCGTTAATCCATTTCTTGTATATTTATTAAATTACAAAGAAACATTCACCTCCACACATTTAAATCAATTTAAATCATTCCCCTTAAGCATTAAAATATTTCACCTTTTTCATTTCAAAGTGGCGTTGACCTGTTGGCGAAAAAATGTGGAAGCTTTCTGCGAGCGCTTACTTTAGCCTGAGCTAAGGTTTTTGTTTCGTTATCCATATTTATATAATTATTATTAAATATGATGATTTTTTGTAATATATATAATTTTTAAACATTAGATAATTATTATTTAATTTCGTAAATATGCAGTAGCAGGTTAAGCGCACTTACGTACCTGTTATTATCAATAAATAAATTATAAATTGATATCACAGAAGATAAATGTATTTTTATAACATATCATAGGCTTCTGTCTTTAATACAACCATTTTTTTTTTGAGAAAATAGGTATAAATTTTAATTACCATTCTACCGTGTAGTGACGATCACGATATCGTCTCGTGGGTGACGTGAGAGGTGATATAGGGAAACAAACCAGGAGATCAGCAGCAGCGGCTTTGTAATGACAACTAGACAATAAAAAACTGCGATTGCCAACCCGCGTGCCAAGCGCGGCCATTATGGAAAATGTTACCTTTATGTGGCAATATATGGGGAGGCCTATGGTCAGCAATGGACTTTGATAGGCTGTTACTAATGACAAACATTAAAATATAGAATATTTATTATTAATATAAAGGAAACCAAAAGATTTAAACTTAATTATTACTTTAATATTTCTTCCTAAATTCAACAAAACAAAACACTTGTAATTAAATCCGTGTCTGTATGTCAAATGACTTGGACAATCTAGTAAAGTAAAGTTACAGCCTATATACGTCCCACTGCTGGGCATAGGCCTCCTCTCATTTCTGAAAGGGTTTTAGGGCAAGGAATAGTCCGCCACGCTGCCCCAATGCGTGTTGGCGAATTTCATATGTCTTCGAAATATTTTTTTATTATTTCTCAGATATGCAGGTTTCCTCATGATGTTTTCCTTCACCACCGAGCAAGTGGTAAATCAGCACTTAAAATTGCAATTAACAATTTCATTGGTGCCGGCGGGGATCGAACCCGGTTTGCTCGCGTATTGTGATATTAACAGCGAGCGCTAACCATCTGAGCTACCACGGCTCATTCTACATTATAGTGCAAATCGAATGGTATGAGCTTGAATATTGACAAATGCCACGTGGTACGCTTCACTAGAAAAAAGCTTTCAGTGACTAGATATTATTGTATTGACGATGTACCATTAAAAGAGGTTGATCATATTAGAGATTTGGGTGTAATTCTCGATACCAAATTGCGATTTAATTTACATATAGATAGCATTACTAAAAAAGCCTTCAATACCTTGGGGTTTGTCTTACGTACCTGTAGGGAGTTTCAAAATCCGAGCACAAAAACCGCAATCTATATGTCACTTGTGCGTAGTAGCTTAGAATACTGCAGCGTGGTGTGGAACCCGCACTACGACGTATACAAAAAGCGTATAGAAGGTGTACAAAAAAAATTCCTCTGGCACTTGACTTACAGTTGTATTTTAGCTAAACTCTTGCCTAGCTATAATGATCGTTTGAAATACTTTTATATGAAACCTCTCTTCGAGCGCAGAGCGATGTCGGACATCTTGTTCCTCTACAAAATGATAAATGGTTACATCGACGCTCCAGACGTTATATCTCATATTAATTTTGCTATTCCCAGAAGATCGCCCAGGTATAAGAAATACGCTTCAGTCGTCACAAAGTTAGCACGGGCGCATCTAGGCTATTATGGTCCTCTAAACAGATTAATGAAGAGTTACGAGATACATAACACAGATATTGGTAATACCGGGAGTGAACAAATTATATTCAAAGATGGTCCATGTACTTCGAAAAAACGTCGAAAGACACAAACTTTGGATATTTTCTCAGACCCCTTCCCTTACGTCGCTTTAAAAGGATAGTCTCTCAACTGATAAAAGATTTTTAAAATATTTATTGTGCTACTTTTTAATGTTTCTTTTTTTATTACTGTATAAAATAATTTTAATCTTAATAACTGTATTTTAATTTTTTTAATTAGGAATTCAAATTGAAATTATTATTGACATTAAACTGACATTGTTTTCATTCTTTTATTTATTCATAAACATTTTTTTCCTTATATAATAACATTTTAATTATTTGACATTGATATTTGGTAATGTTTTATATTTTCGTAAGCAAAACGTAATGTTTAAGAACTGTGTATTTGTAAATCTGATTTGTACTGTTTTTATTGTAATGTTCCCTTTAAGATAACTATTTATAAAGCAAAAGGCAATGTGAGTATGACGCTCAATATTCATGTAGTTTACACCTATAAAAGAGGTATCACTGAGCATTAAATTATTTATTGTCTACTCTTAGAAAGCTTGTAGTGTATATCTTGTTGGTGTGACAAATAAATAAATAAATAAATCACAGAGATTTTTCTCTGAGAATATTTCAAGTAAATGTTTGAAATTGAGTAATAGTTATATATTACGTTTATCCAAATACAAATCCATCCATTACCCATCCATCACAGCTTATAACAGTCCACTGAAGAACATAGGCCTCCCTAGTAGATTGGTTCATAAGAGGAATGTCGCAAAAAAACTGCAGATTTTTTAATAATTTTTAGGTGTTATTAGGAAGTCACTGTTGCCTATCTCCTCTTTCAGTGTATTTTCTACAAAAGTTTATTTCGCGGATTAATATTGCACTCGCTCTCTTTATTTTGCATTGTGGCTTCTTATGTAATCAATGGTAAATGTAGTTAAAAATTGTACATGTAAATACTAATTGTAAATGGAAGACGAACCTAATGGTGCGTTAGTACGAGTGTAATAACTAGTAGTTAGAATAAAGCTCTTGAGAGCTTTTTAACTATCAGTAGCTTCTATTTAATGTTACAATAAATAATTACAATAAATAATCTTAAATCTTATAATTATAATTAATAAGTGAATCTTAGGTTATAGTTAGGATCGCTGGTAAGATAGAAGCGGTTATGAACGCGAATTATGGTAAGTAGTTAATAAATAAACTAAATCTAATACGGTTTTGATTTAAACATTTAACTATGGTAAATCGTAGGTACTTTGTTTCGTATAAATGACGAAATTAGTTGAACGGAAATCATTGTTATAAAAGGACTACTTTATTCCATTAATTAAAACTATTTGAAAGAATTTTTTTTTCAAAATAGTATTGTACTCGTAAGTCAAAACATAAAAACGGATAAAGTACTTTAATAAATTCTCAAATGATTTGGAAATATATTAAAGATTTAACTATACTGTCTTATTAAATTGAAACTTAATCAATTATTATTAAACAAAGTAAATTTATAACATATTTTGAAGGACACAAGGGGTCGATACAGAGTATCTATGTAGGTATATATGTTCATTGTATATATTATATTTAACACACTGTAATTAAATTTCGAAATGTCAGTGATAGCAGGTTGTGACAGCAGCGGACATCTAGTTAATCCTGTCGGGCTTAGAAAAATCCAGTGTACTGGGAAAAATTTGTTGGTTAAAAATTTGGTTTGGCAGGTAACTGAGTGTTGTGACTGCATGCTTCTGTCAAAAGTAGTTTTTTTCCAAGAAACAGTTCTGACTGTATAATAATATATTTACATAATCATACACATAATTAGATATAAATATTGATCATAATTGTATATACACAAGTAATTTGATAACCTATCTAGCATACTAGTTACATTTTTGCCTGTTGCACACTGACAGTGTTGTTTTTAAGGGAAGTAAACTAATACTGAAAATAAAATTTCTTTCATTGAATGTATGTACGAGCATTTGATACAAAACTACTGTCGCAAGTTTCTTTAATATATTACAAGCCAGTGCTTGACTAAAACCTGTCCTGTTGGTGAGTAGTGATGAAGTAGAGAGAAAAAAGTCTTGACTCTACTTGCCTGAAGTTTTGATATTTTTAATATAGGTGTTTATAGTTGATTGATTTTGGAACACCAGTAAATTTCGCTCTCTATCTATAAATTAATAGAGGGAAATTATGTAGTACTGTTAGTGGAAACAAAAAATTAATGTTTTCAATAACAGTTTTTTTATTGAGAATTTTTGATGATAACATAAATATTTCAATTCAACCTATACGGTACCCATTGAACTAAATAGTATCTTGAATACGCCTAACTATTAGGAAACACGGTACAGATTTATTTTGCAATAACCGGGCAAATTTGCAGAGACGATTCAGAACAAGTAATATAAGCAAACTATGAAAAAAATTAACTAAAAAATCTCTAATCTCAAATATTCTGTCCTTTTTCTCTTTTAAATGCAAAATACGTGGATTATTACGCGCATTACGTATTATTTAACTGATTTTATTGCGCATGCACGTATACGTAAGTGTTGATCGTTAGACAGGACGTTGTTGTTTATAAATTACATTCAAATAATACTAGTTTTTACGGAATTTATCGCGTATATTTAACTTTTTAATTACCCGACGTTTCGAGAGCTTTACAGCACCCATGGTCACGGGAAGGACTGAGATGTTCAACGTCCAGCTGTCATAGTTAACCGCGGTTACCATAGATTAAAATTTAACTTTTGTTCCGATCTACACAGTATGAACTTATGGTATCATGGAGTCTTGCAGTTGTATGCTTGGGTTGGGATTTAATTTTATTTATTATAGGATCCCAAGCAGATGGTAGCACCCAGCCATCTTCTCTATTGAAATTAGGATGTTTTTTGATTTCAATAGCCTCGCGAATCATCCTTGGAAGGAATCGGTGTTCTTAGGGAGGATTTGTGGTCTATCAAATCTGATGTAGTGATGGGGGCGATCCTGTACATGTTCACAGACTGCAGACTTCCCGGAGCGTCGATTCTTCACATCAGCTATATGTTCTTTGACGCGGGTTTTAATGGATCGTCACGACACGTCAAAGAACATATAGCTGATGTGAAGAATCGACGCTCCGGGAATTCTGCAGTCTGTGAACATGTACAGGATCGCCCCCGTCACTACATCAGATTTGATAGACCACAAATCCTCGCTAAAGAACACCGATTCCTTCCAAGGATGATTCGCGAGGCTATTGAAATCAAAAAACATCCTAATTTCAATAGAGAAGATGGCTGGGTGTACTACCATCTGCTTGGGATCCTATAATAAATAAAATTAAATCCCAACCCAAGCATACAACTGCAAGACTCCATGATACCATAAGTTCATACTGTGTAGATCGGAACAAAAGTTAAATTTTAATCTATGGTAACCGCGGTTAACTATGACAGCTGGACGTTGAACATCTCAGTCCTTCCCGTGACCATGGGTGCTGTAAAGCTCTCGAAACGTCGGGTAATTAAAAAGTTAAATATACGCGATAAATTCCGTAAAAACTAGTATTATTTCAATGTGTAGTGTTCGCGTAAATATAAGAAATCATTAATTACATTCAATTCGACACAATTTAAACAAAAGCAGATCGTTATTTACTAGTATTTTCATAAACTGAAATAACGATATATACGATATCAAACAACCTGATACGCGGCAGGACTACACCATCGTTGTCGTCGACAAGACGCATTCGAATTAAACGTTTAACTTCGTCGCTCATAATTAAATTAAAAAAATGCTAACTTATGTCCTTCTATTCAATTTAAATGAGCATCAAGAGATCTCGTCACCACTTACCATCATAGTCAGTAAATAATTTATTACTTTGCAACCTTCCTTGATTGAAGAGCACCTCCCGCCCTCCCTCAATTGCATGCACTAAGTCCGTCACCACTAGTCCCAGCACCACTACTCTCAACACCACTACTCCCGGCACCACTACTTCCAACACCACTATTCCAGACACACCATCGACGACAATACGACACGTGCTTCGCCTCTACACGAGGCATCCTCAGGTGATGTAGAGTCTACGGCGACTGACCGAAACTTTACGCGTCATTTTTAACTGTGTTGGTGCTTTAATTTTTTTTGTTGTATTTATGTTTCATATGATAATAATAACCTAACCGTTCGAGATTGTAAAGTTATCATATTTAAATATTTTTTGTCTTCTGAGGTTCTAAAAATTTAAAAGTACTCGGAATTTAAAGCGCATCAATTATTCACATACCTACTTTATGAAAAATTAACGGCAATTAATCCAAGATAATTAGTAATGCCTAATTAAAATAGAGATTTTAATTAGTAATTACTAGTTACCTAAATGTTGCACGTTTTTTCGAAATTTTATTTATCTATTAACGAAAATGAAATTGGAGTTAGTCGGTATTGTATACACATATTTATAGTCAATACGATTAATAATATACAAATAAATAACATTTATTATTCACAACTTGAGAATATCTATATTTGTTAAGTATCTAATAAGTTGTAAATGAAAAGTCGCAAGCCATATCGAATTTAAAACCGTAGTAATGTATATATTGTTGTTTAGCCTAAGTTGAAATAAATTAGGTTAAAACTTTTCTCTTAAAAATAACTTAAAATATGTTAAGGTAGAAGTAGCATATTGTCATCGACAAATTATCTAGCGAGCTTTTATTAATATTAATATTTTTTTCAGTCAAATTTGAATCATTATTTATCTCTAATTTAACACACGCTTAAAGTTATATATATATATATATATATATATATATATATATATATATAATATATATATATATATATATATATATAAGGATTAAGAAAGGAATGCTTTGGTGGTTTGGTCATGTAGAAAGAATGAATGAGGAAAGACGGACACAGCAAAATATGTTGCAGACGTGAATGGAAGAGTCAGAAAGGGACGTCCTAGGCGAAAGTTTGTCGACCAAATTGGCGATATACTAAAAATAAGCCAAATTGAGAGTACTCATACCCGACGAGCATGTATATGTAGGTATGTATATGAATGTGAAGGAGGCGAGAGAGGTCTGTCAGGATCGTGCTAAATGGAAGTCTGTAGTCTCTGCCTACCCCTCTGGGTGACAGGCGTGAGTGTTTATACATATATATATATATATATATATATATATATATATACTATTTTTATATTATACACATAAGTTTGCAAACTTTATTAGTAAACCATAAAGAATCGAAATTATAAGTTGTTATTAATGGAACTCATTTTATGTAAAATTTTGCTTATTAGGGTAAAGTTCCTATCAATTTTAATTAGTTTTTTTCTTACTTATTTTGGATTACGATAATAGGAATAAATATTTTGCTTACAAATAAGATGATTCTTATCAAACATGGTTGTACCAGGTAGCAGATGTAAATATTTAGTAGCGTAACAATTTAATGTGTGTATTATAGAGGTGTTTATTGATAAAACTTATAATAAGTGTATTAGAATTAAGAATATCCGCTATAAATTAGTAAAACTTATAATTTAGTGAATCTGTGTTTATTTTAGGATTTTTCCTACTGTTAGTCAATTCACAATATCTTTAGTCAACTCTGTAGCTTGTAAAGGTAGTAATTAATTCAGATATTAAAATAAATGTTCAAGAATTCTAATTTTTTACTGACATTTTCTATATTAATAAAATTATTTAGTTTCAGGTTTTCATCAAACACATGCAATTTTATAAATATCTATGGTTTTCATCCTATGGATTATTATTCAATCATATAAGGGATAGTTTTAAATTAATTTAATTTAAAGTATTTTTAAATCAACCATGTTTTTATATATGCATATGTGACTACCAAAATCATAAAAGGTTAGGTAGAGTTAAGCCAGGAAGTGTATAACTGCAGAAGTGCATAAATACAAACAATTTTCATAATATCATGTTACCCAAAAATATTGGTTAGTAGATTTAGAATTATGCTGTAATTTTAAATCCAGTAAGATTTTAGGTCTCCAAATTATATATTTCGGAATCCGCCTGGGTGGAAATATGGCGACATTTTACATCACTTTTGTAAAAAACACTTCAACTTAAACAAGGAAATCTGCAGATGTGTTGACACTCTAAAAACTAAAATGGAATGCCTCACAACTTATAACTATATTAGCTCTGTTGGTGGCAGAAACAGTTAAGATTAAGAGAGGGTATTATCTATCCAGACAGGCTCCTAGGCAAAAGTAGTCCCACCATGTGTTAATGTGTATTATTAGCTAATTTGTATTATATATATATATATATATATATATATATATATATGTATATTGTATTTGCATAATCATCGATTTGCGTGTGGGACAATAATGTATAAAAATATTATTAAATAAAGAAAAGAAATAAATTTTAACTCTGTATATAACAAATCATTGAAAGAAAAATATATTGTAACGCACGGTTTTGATTTCCTATTTAAAGCCCAAATGCGCAAAAAGCGTTAAGGCCCTTTTGTATTTCGGTGTGTAGATATGAAAACTTTTCTTCCTTGCCCGTAATTTTCGAGCGAATTAGTAAAATAACGAAGAGCGGCAAAAATTTCAAAAAAATAAATGTACGCTAGGGCGACCGCGAGCGCCTTAACTGTTCGATTTGATTTAGTTTTTTTTCTTCAATATGACCTAAAAATTATAAGCCTTTTGATATGATATAAGTTTTATATGGTTTCTTTATAGAATCTCTGCAAGGCAGGTACGTTTACCCTAAGATTTAATGTCATTTTTGTGATTTTTTTTAGTCTCATTCGCGTTTGTCTTCAGAAAACCCTTTTCCGTATGTTCGATTTTTATAATATTATTTTGTTTTTGCGCAATATACATAGATGTACAAAATAAGTGCAACATCAGATTAGAAGTTGTATCAACAATCGTGGAATTAAGAGGTATTAGATACAAGCTTTGTTTTAAAATATCTCTGTTTTATTCATCACTGCTTATAAATGTATAATACACTTGGTACCTAGGTAATGAACGTATTTTATGTATTTATTTTACCACTTTAAGTAATATATGGTGTTTGTAATTATATATATATATATATATATATATATATATATATATATATATATAAAAATTTACTTTATTACGAGTAGGATGGTAATCGAGCTTCATTTGAAAAGCATATCTATAATGCGTTTAGACATTTAAGGTATTATTTGGTTTGGTTGTTTCAATTAGGTAAGTTTTCTCAATTGTATTCTTAAGTGTAATACTTAATATAGCCGAGGGTTGGAACGTAATTTATGTAATTTTACCGTAATTGTGAACAAATTTGTATTACCAATATTGTACCTCACTTTGTTTTACTCATTACTATAATAATATGTAAGTATTAATAAACCAACACATCCCAAAGTATTAGTAAGATAAAGTAGCAATGGGCCGGCCGTATAGCTCAAAGAACTGACAACCGATGGGGAAGAAAGGTTTTTGAACGGCAGCCACTTACCGGCAGGCAAAGTTTAGGGCGACCCCATACTAGTTGGAGTGACGACCCGGTAAGACATTTAGGAATTCGATGGATGTAGGTGACCCAGGACCGTGCTTTGTATTCTGTAATATAATAAAAAGGGGCTGTAATGATAATGATGATGATGTTGAATTACACATTTTTCATTCCACGAGATACGCTCAATCAACAAACATAATTATTTTGTGGCGGCGCTGTCGTCGCGCCGCAAGCGAAACACACCGAAGCCTAAATCACGCTATCAATATTCCGAATCATAATAAGTATATATAGAACATCTTCGAACTATCACATCGAGTGTTGGCCACTCCCCGGGCAGAAAACCTTGCCCGGCGGGAGATCTCCCCTTTTCCTTTCACGGCCACAGTAGTGACCCCGCCTTGATCTGAACACGCAACCAAACAACCTTCAGAAACTTCAAGCTTCATCATCGTCATAGAATATCCCACCCATTCGCTCCCGAGCAGATATCGTCTGCTGTCTTCATATCCTGTAAGCCAGCTAGCTTCACAAGGTTCATCGCAGCACTGGAATAATAATGCTTCCTGTTCCTTCAAGCTACTCTCTGCGCTATACAGTGTTTGGCACGGCTCTGAGCCTTACTGCTCGCCTCTGCTTCACGGCACTCTCGCAGATTACTTGCCTTCTTCTCGACTCACCGCAGACTACAAGGCAATCTCCTGGCACTTGCACATTCGCCGGCAACGAGGCTGCACTATTGACCTCCAGTCTGAGCAGGGGGGTGATGTGCCGGCGCTGTCGTCGCGCCGCAAGCGTAACACACCGAAGCCTCAATCACGCTATCAATATTCCGAATCATAAACAGAATATATAGAACATCTCCGAACTATCACATGGAGCGTTGGCCGCTCCCCGGGCAGAACACCTTGCCCGGCGGGAGATCTCCCCTTTTCCTTTCACGGCCACAATTTGTTTGTTGTTTGAGCGAATCTCTTGTAATAGTTACGTAAGTAATATGTAATTTGTATGTAATTATTCTAATAGTTAGGAAGTCCTACAATAATTAGTCTAAGTATAAAATTGATGTATGTATTGATACGAGGAAATGTTTTATTCAAATATAATATTGTAAAACGTCCGTTAAGTTAAACTCTGTTTATTGTGTTGTGACTATTTGTTACGTTTTGAAAGATATATTAATGGTGAATGTATTTTTCGATGTGTTATTGTGATTTTCTCATAACCATAGCTAATGAATGTAACAGATTCTCTGCCTATTCACTATAAGTGTTAAGTAAAATTATTCTATATGTGTACGAACTGTTGTTTTATTCTTGATCATCAAGCACAGACCTAACCTCAAATGATAATCAATCTCAATTTTATTATAATAGTCTGTACATGATGGTAGGCTGCTTATACCTGCAACAGACTGTAATTAAAGGGTGTAATGTAAAACACGTGTTTTCATCTCTGGAAAAACAGCCTGTAATGATGCTAGCTTTATTAATTTTTAAACTGAAACAGTGGTGACTGCATTAACTGCTTGTTTGCAGAAACAGGTAAGATGGACACGTAAGCAGACAAGTAAAGAAAAAGATCAAAATAGTTTTATTTTCGCAGACATGCGTATGTATGTTTTAATTGCTAACCATTTTGATTCTTAATCGAAAATAAATGTAGATGTCTATGGGCCATAGCATCCACTTAAAATATGGTAGAATTTGTGCTCGTTTGTCACACCCATTCCATACAAAGAGCAGCATTATATCGCCGTGTTTCGGGTTTATGATAAGCAATAAAAAGCGGAGACGCTTCTAACCAGTAACGGAACATTTAATCTTGTTTCCTAGTTACAATAATTGAGATGCAATCTTCAACAGGTAGGCATGTAAACAGAGACTGGACATCAAAACTGACCATGGTATTATTGTCAGTAATACGTAGGTTTTATATCTTACTGACACGACAGTTACTAGTTAAGTTAAATTAAGTTATAAGTTAACTAAATGAGATAAAACTCATAAAATTAGATTTATACAATGTCTAATGCCACGTAAATATAAGCAATCATTACCTCAAATTGTATATTACGTTCACAATATAAGAACGAGGCGTTTGTGTTTCTACTGCCCTACATCATTCCGTGGGTGTCGTGAGAGACGACAGAGAATTAAAAGGGAAGATAGGCAGGCAGCATCCTTCTATTGACAACTCAAAATTAAAAAATATGTTTGCCAACCTGCCCGCCAAACGTAGTAATTATGGCAATAGAGGCATAATAAGGGGGAGGCCTATAATCAGCAGAGGAAATTTGATAGGCTGTAATGATTAAGATGATGATGAAGAATCACTCGTCACCTGGACTCAAATCAGGTGATGTCGCGCGCTAAAAATGGATGTCGGGGCGGTGGTCGTGGAACCAAGGAACCACTCCTCATTGACGCGGTCGTTGGCAAAGTGGTGAAACGCAACCGTTGGAACATCTCCGCCGCCTGGATAGACTACAGAAAGGCATTCGACTCGGTGCCCCATACATAGCTAAAGAGAGTCCTCGAGCTGTACAAAATAGACTGTACAGTTAGAGACTTCCTCGAGCAGTGTATGGGCAGTGGTGTACGATCCTTTGTCATCTGGGCGAGCGGATGATGGCTGCGGAGAACCACATAAGGATCAGAAGGGGTATCTTCCAGGGCGATTGTCTGAGTCCAATCTGGTTCTGCCTCTCTCTGAACCCTCTCAGTACCTTACTGGACCATTGACAACTTATGTATATAAACAAGACAAAAGTTTCTTTTTGTTAAGTAATTACTTGAATCATACACAATACATATATTTTAATTTGACAATACCAAACCTTGAAACAAATCAGAACATCAGAATAAGAACGAAAAAAGTGATATTTAGCAAACAAACTTATATAAGAACTTGATTATTTATGTTACACGGTATATTTTAACACTCACTGTACAAAGAAAATTCTACAAAATAAAAATAAAATAAAATGCGTTTCAATGATCATAAAAATAAAACAGTTTTAACAAATGAAAACGAATGAACAAATGATATGAAATCAATGAGATGGCACAAACAGTTAAAACACATCTAAAAAGAAAGCAGAACACACACATTACTTCCTTTATTGTTACACAAGTTACTTCTTTATTGCAGGTCGCCGGGACCGCTTGGTGTCTTTACTTTGAATTGGTGCAGGAACTTGTTCACCTCTGGCTGCCTCATTCTGAAAATTAACAATGGATTATGAAGACTTACCACTCTATTCTTCACATGCGATGTGACCGTAGGTACACCATCCAAAGAGAGATCAGAAGGACTAGCTGTGGGAAACGTTGTTATTAAAACGTCGAGCTGCTCTTGAGTTGTAATCTTCTCACGGCCACTGGAATGTTTGATGTAGATAGCTCCGTCGAATGTCCATATATTTCTCATGCCAAAATGTTTTGGAGCCTTTGTGTGAATTGATTGTCGTGTTCTTGTCGAAAATTCACATACGAAGAAAGCAGAAACTTTTAATTTAGTTTTTCCACACCTCAGCTTTTATATGATGATTGTGAAAAATACAACAACGGGCCTAATCCTATCATTTTTTGTATGCCGCGCCAATGGCATTGTTCTAAGCAGGTACCAGTAATGTGTGAGAGACCCATTTTATGATTACATCAATTCCAGTACTTCATGCTGTATGTCAATCCTGAGGCCATTAAAAAGAAGGGCATTTTGCCGTTGCCGCATACTGATTGCATCAACACCTTTCAGACAATTATTGATCTGAATTGTTGATTTTTAGCAGATTAAACATAGAACAAACTAAATCACTGAAAGCATAAAACTCTTTATTAAGCTGCACAAAAGTTGGGTTAGTTGGAGTAGATGCAGCTTTCAGTTTTTGCTCAAACTCTGCTATCTTCAAGATCCAACTCTCTTCAAGTTCTCTTTGTATATTTTCCACGTTAGATGTATTTGCCATAATTGTAGTTTCAGAGGAACAAATGTAAATAATTGCTTGAAGTGATCACACTAGTATTATTCATGTATTGGAGAATCGTGTAAGTACTTTAAAGTTGGTTACAGGAACATAATTTTATGAAAAACTTATTTTCCAAAAGATATTGTAAAGTAATATTTTAATAACTGAAATTAACACTATATAAATATTATATTTAATAAATATTTACGAGAGATTCAAACCAGCTTTCACTTATTTGATACCTACCCACCATAATATATAACTTGAGAGATAGGATCGTTTTTATACCAATAACCTTCAATATTTTTTTACCGTGAAGTTGTAAAGCACATAGGATTTTAAGGAAACAGAAACAAATTTTTATATTCAATTTGGATTATAAATAATACATATTGAAAGTCACTTTTTTCATTACCATTGGTTCGCAAAATAACCTCTGTCCTGGGAAGAACTAGCAAGAAACCCAGCGGGACTATAATTTTTTAAATAAGAGCTTACAATCACGTACCTTACAAGCGATCACCCTTCCCGGGGGTTGTTATTATTATCCATAAATTCCTTAATATTATAATATATTATCTTATACAAACTTAGTTTAATAAAGTTTTTGAAATTTGTGCATGTCAAATTTTGTATATTTAATGGGATTTTGTTGTAAAACCGAACACATCGCCCCAAGAATAAATTACATATTCAGTGAAGTCGAGTAACTGGTACTACTATCTTGTGTCTGTTCCCAGTGTATACAGAATGAATATCACTTATTTTTGCAAAAATACTTTTATTTTTGTGTACGTAACATTACATTTTCATAAATTTATTGAGAGGCCAGAGTTAATATATAAATTTTTTAAAATTTTAGTTTGAGCGACTCTCTAGGTTTTGAGTCATATATTGTTCTAATAGCCTTTTTATTTAAAACAAATATAATTTTAGTATCAGTCGCGGGTCCCTATACCAAAATACCATACGACATTATGCTATGTCTGAAGTAAACTATTCTAGCTGTTTCAACACTGGCAAGAGTTATTATCTTTTTTACAACGTATGCTGCAGAACTGAGTCTGCTAGCTAGTTTTGATATATGGGGGCCCCATTGAAGTTTTGTGTCTAGTGTGATTTCAAGAAAAATGGTGGTATCAACAAGACTCAGCTGCTCCCCATTTAACATTACATTAGTATTAACATGTTTGACTTCGGAGTTACAAATTTCACACATTTAGTTTTAGTTCCATTTAAACGCGACTTGTGAAGCACTCTATTTCAGTCTCATAACAGTTTTTCATATTTTCTACCTCAAATGAATATAATTTAAGTTTATTAATTAATTCATATTTTACCTTACATATATTTATATATTTTTATCATAATTTTAGTTTTAATTAACTTTTGCACTTTCCTAACATATTTAATAATTTTTATGTTTTTCTTTAATTTTCTTTTACTGCATGAAATACTTTCTGCTGTTCTTGATGTGAAAAAATCATAACCAGTCAAATCGATTGATCGATTATTGTGGAGGGTTGCAATGTTTTTGAAGATTAATATTCTATGAGCTCATTGAACAGACTTTAAGTTTGGGACGTTTTCAAGTCATAAATGTATTGTTTTAATTGCACAATCTGCTCATTAGCTTCACTTAACTGTTACTGCAATGCAGCAATTAATCTGAGGGATTCCTCATATTCTGACTGTTCCCTGAAGCTGATCCCTTTCTTTTAAAACATTCGTATAGTCTTTATGCAACTTAACCATATCGCTTTTAGCTGAGTATTTTGGCAATTATATTTATTATTTCCTTTTCGTTGACATCCCTTTCTTTAAACAACAGCTCACTTTGATGCCTTAAGTTCTAGAAGCGCCATTTGAAATTGGTTCTCCATTTGGCGCGTTTTGGCGTTGCGTGTATTTATTTTAGTATTACGTGTAAATAGCAAAAGAAAACAAAGAAAGAAAGGCAAAGAAACAAAAAGAGCAAACATCTAGATTTGTGGGTTTATTTACAGGTCTCAAATTAAATTATCAGTAAGTGTTGTTTCGGATTTCCATTCAAATTGAAATCCGAAACAACACTTACTTAAAATGTAAATCTTAAATATTGAAGGGATAACAAGAATTACTCTTACTGAAGGTTTAAAAGGGTGTTCGTTACTGCTGTCACTTTTATCTGAAACAGAAAACACTATTTAATTAAAATACTTATGACTTTTATTTATTTTACAAACACAATTAAGCCCTATTTATCAACTGTAACTAGAAATTGTGGTGGATATTATCATTTGACAATATTTAATTTTTTTAAATAGTTGGGAGCTATTATTTTAGAACTTGTCACTGGGGTTGCCAAAGGTAAGCTCAGTGTTTTGCATCCTTGGGTAGTATACGTAACTAGATTTACTTAAAGGGTAGATATGGGATCTAAGAAGGACAAAATAAACTCTGTATGACCAGATAATACTAGTACTGTATAGAATACAAATATGTAGAGTTATGGTAGCCAGGTGCTAAGCGCCCGAAGTTAATATTTCAGTACGCGACACGAACTCGATCCCCATTGGCACCAATAAGTTTGTTCATTGCAACTTTAGAATTTGTGCTCGGTGGTAAGAGAAAAAAATCAGTGACGAAACCTGCATACCTTAATACAATAACTCTATTTATAGGGATTTTATCGCATATAATCGTATATTTATTAAATTTCAAATATCATTATAAATATAATATTTAAAAGTTAAAGGAAGCATTCGTTAACTATGACATACGAGTATCATGACATCAAATAACGCACTCCACCTCCCCTCCATGACCAAGGCTACACACCCTCGAAAGTTCGAGAGTTAAAATTTAAATTAAACGCGATAAAATTCATAAAATTAGTTTAATTCAATCATAATTCAACTTTTAAATAAAACAGTATTAACAATAATAAAAGTTTTTTTTAATTTATTAATATTAATGAGAAGACAAACAAAATCGAGAGTTGTATAAAGAGAATATTATATTTTACTTTAGTGCTTAACATATTTTACGTGTCAGCAAATAAAGAGTAGATTAGTTAGCTGGCCGGCTCAAAGAAGTGATAACCGATGCGGAAGAAAGGTTCCCCAGTGGCAGCCTCGAACCAGTAGATGGTAGTAGTGTGTGGCGGACTCCCACTAGATGCAGCGACGACCTGGTAAGACATGCGTGAAGTCGATGGATGCAGTTGGCTTAAAACCGTGCTTTGCGGCATTCCTTTAGGGAGGCCTATGTTCAGCAGTTTACTTGTGAAGGCCTCTAAAGGTGATAATGATGAAATGAGGATCATAGGAACTTGAAGACTAAGATGGAATGTCTCGTTACTCGCCTTGCTTAACAGCATAATGCTATTTTACGCTGGTATTTTATTATTATTTATAAGTGCTAGTAATGTTAGGAATTCCAATCTCCTGATTATTTCTGACAGCAAATATATAGTGCTGTCACTGAAAATATGCTTCGGATTAAGAGGTAGGGGTATAGAGATCCAGAATAATTATAAGCTGTGAGGCATTCCATCTTAGTCCTTAGAGGTGACATCGCATCTGTAGCTTCCTTTGTTTGAACTGGGCTGGAGGTGTCCATGGACATGTGGTCTGCAATTGCTAACTACAGGGCTACGTACCTCGAAGTACTGGTTTGTTGTTTGTGAATTGGTGGTGAAGTTTGTTCCCAGAGATAATGGCGATATCAAAAAGTGTTTATGATTCCTCGGCTCGAATAACGTTAATTCCTGCTTATACGCGGTGGAGTTTTTAAGTTGTAGAGCCAAGCTCTGGTTAAATTATGGTCGTAGCACCAACACCATCTATTTTACCAATAGCAGCGTAAAATAGCAGCTCAACGCTGATGTGTTTCGTATGGTGAGTATAGAGAATCAGAGGCCTTTTTACTGAATACGAGACATTAAATCTTAGTCCTCAGGGGTGACAACGCATCTGCATTTTGGATCTTAATCGAGGGCGAATGTAGATGTCTATAGTCCTCAGCATCCACTTAAAAAAGTACGGAAAATACGCGATCAGTCGTGGAGTTACGGAATGTATGCCGTGTACCATTAAGTTATAAAAAATCTATTTAAATAAATATGTTAATTTTCTTGTTTGATATTTTGTTTGATAAAAAATAAATACATAAAACAAAACCTTACTTGACACTGTATTACAATCATGTTTTCCTCTGTTTTCATTCTATGTATAGACGTACAGGTTAATTTGTGAAATGGGTGTGTTCGGACGTGGACGCTCCGGTGGATTTAATACTTTACGAGGTGATGGCATAAGTCAAATAACTATTGAAGTTTGGACGCCCTACTGAGTATTCTCTCCTTAAAACATTTACTTTGAGCTTTATTATTTTTAAAGAGGATTTTTAGCCGACTTTGTAAAATGAAAATACTTTTTTGTATGTGTGTTACGCGATATCTTTATGAATTATTAATTGATTTTGATGATATTTTTATTAAAAAGGTTCGTTCTTGACTGCCTTCCCTATATAAATTTTGAAAAAAATTCCACCCCTCAGGGTCGCAAAGTAGGGGATGAAGTTTTTAATGTAACTATTCAGACGACATTGAGATTGTGATACTCCTTAGTCCACTCAAAAGTGTAAAAATAACTTTTAATAAAGAGTAAAAGTCGTTTAAAAAACAAAATAGAATAAAAGAACTTCATATTTGAAGGTCGCTTTTTTATTTTACTGTTACAGTTACAGTCCACTGCTGGACATAGGCCTCCACGTACATGGTCTCATAAGTGGGATATTTGTCATAGTTGTCACTCTTGGTTGGCAACATCAGTTTATTTTATTTGTTATTCGTAAGACGCTGCTGCCCAGCTCCTGGTTTGTTTCCCTATGTCGACAGCCACGGGACGCCATGGGACAGTGGATACTCTTACACCAACACTACACGGTTGTTAACATGAGGCGAATTAATACATAAATCTTTTCCTTCTTCTTCATTAGCCCGTACATCTCCACAGCTGGACATGGGTGAAATAGCAGAATAATGCTGCGTTTCGTACGGTAAGAGTAGACGACCGGAAACCCTGGGTTACTCCGAATCTGAAGATGTATGTTGGCTGCAACAACTACTTTCTTTTCACTTGTTATCTTTATTCTATAAAAAAGGAAATAAAAAAACAGTTTCATTTGGTTTATGATTATGAAATAAATAGATTTATAAAAATTGTTGCGTTACAAAAGAACGTGTTTTATAGGCTTCGGATATATAAAACAACGCATAGGAAATAAAATTAATAAAAATAAATTTTGAGTACACACTAAACAGAAAATAAAAGAAATTTTTAAAAATTGATGGTTGTTTAATGTTCATAGACATTCCAGCGACGAGCAAGGATAGCATATTATTGTAACGTCTTCGCTTTTGTTTTGAATTGAATTAAGGCTGTTACCGCTCACAACATCAAAATAAAAGAGTAAAGTCAAAGTAACATGAAACACGAGGTATTTCCTCATTTCCATTTTACTTGCATTTCTCGTTGTTTGCAAATCACAGAGTACACAGCTTTAAGGGCAGACTTTGTGGAAATTAATTGATTAAGGCTTGTTTCATGTTTTGATACATTTTATAAGGTGTCGGAGATTTGTAAGCATTATTCTTAAAAAAGGAATTTAAAAATTATAAAAGTACAGTAATGTATAACGTACATTTAAATGACTGATTGTAGTAAACTTAAAAACCGTGCTGTAAAAAAATATTTTTACCAACCGTGTATTTCACAGTGATTTCAAAAGGAAGGATGGGCCCACCTAAATATTTTACTTATTACTTTTTCATACAAGAAAAAGTAGCGCATGTGTCATAATACAAAGGATTTCGTAGTATGATTATCCGCATTATACTTATACATTACTGTACTTTTAAATTTTAACTTATAAAATGTATCAAAACATGAAACAAGCCTTAATCAATTAATTACCACAAAGTCTGCCCTTAAATCTGTGTACTCGCGCTCAAGCTCGGCGCTGGATTTTAAAATTTATTTATTTCATAGTTTGTAGTATATAATATCGTAATAATACTAAGCGAAAATACCTAAAGTTCGACTTGTATTATTATTGGGTCCTTTTACATTTTAATATTAACCCTACGATATCGAGAATTCCTGCATTGTACATGATTTCAGCGTTTTTATAATAAAATTAGAATTAGCTCCCTTTCTGGTCAATCGATGCTCGATCGATGCATTTATGTTTCATCCTTGATACAACTATAATGAGAGGCTACCACGATAAAAACTCTATGTTCCAGAAGCAATTGGTTTGAAAACAGAATTTCAAAATATTTTAAGAAACAGATTTTCAGATTCAATTAAGCAGATATGGTTTCTTTTGTACTCTTTTTGTTTTACCTTTATCGAATATTTTACTTTAGACAAAAATTAAACAGAAATAAAAATAAAACCGTCAAAAAAAAAAACGACGCGTGACGTTTGAAAGCGGTTGGAAAACCGGTACTTGAATTCCTTCAGAGGCTCTTTAATTCCGTCCTCCATGGTGGCACTACTCCGGAGGCGTGGAGCAGAAGTGCGGTGGTCTTCGAGAAAGGTGACAACGCCCTCCAGAAAAACTACAGACCGATATCCCTTCTGAGACGCGTCTACGTGCTGTTTTCGAGAGTCATTACGAATCGTCTCGCACACAGACTCGACGACTTCCAGCCTCCCGAACAAGCCGGTCTACGAAAAGGCATAGACCTCATACATACCCTGCGGCAAATTGTACAGAAGTCCAAAGAGTACAATCTGCCACTTTGGCTGGCGTATGTGGACTATGAGAAATCCTTTGATTCCGTCGAAATTTGGGCGGTGCTACAGTCTCTTCACCGGTGCCAAGTTGACTGTCGGTATATTGAAGTGCTGAAGTGTCTGTACAGTAGGGCTACGATGGCTATCCGAGTACAGAACCAGAGTACGAAACCTATCCAACTGCCGAGAGGTGTAAGACAGTGTGACGTTATTTCCCCGAAACTCTTCACCGCTGCATTGGAAGACATTTTCAAACTACTGGACTGGAAAGGATACGGTATTAACATCAATGGCGAGTACATCACACACCTTCGATTTGCCGACGATATAGTCCTTATGGCAGAATCGCTGGAGGACTTAAGCACTATGCTCAATGACCTCAATAGTGCTTCCCAATGTATAGGTCTTAAGATGAACATGGACAAAACAAATATCATGTTTAATGTCCATGTGACACCTATGCCGGTAGTTGTTGGGAGCACTAAGCTCAAAGTTGCTGACGAGTACGTTTACCTGGGACAAATAGTCTGACTAGGTAAGTCCAACTTCGACCGAGAGGTCAATCGACGGATTCAACTCAGCTGGGCAGCGTTCGGGAAATTACGACGCATCTTCTCGTCAAGAATACCTCAAAACATGAAAACTAAGTTGAACAATCAGTGCGTGTTGCCAGTGATGACCTACGGAACCGAGACGTGGTCCTTCACTGCTGGCTGTATGAGGATGCTCAAAGTCGCTTAGTGAGCTATGGAGAGGGCTATGCTCGGAGTTTCTCTGCGTGATAAACTTAGAAATGAGGATATCCGCAGTAGAACCAAAGTGACCGACATAGCCCAACGGATTATTAAGTTGAAGTGGCAATGGTCCGGCCATATAGCTCGAAGAACCGACAACCGTAACTTTGTAATTCTATATATTTATATAGGATTACAAAGTTATTTATGCAGTATGTGTATCTAGGAAACTGGACCGAAATTAAAAAAATATTTTAGTTTTTCCTTGATTTATACACCAAACACTAATTGTATTCTAAATTTGAAGCTTCTATGTCTGCTAGAAGTGTCTCAGAGTTTTGATGATCGGTCAGTCAGTGAGTGACAAAATTAAGAAACTTTGACTAGTTGTAATTCTTAAACTACTGGTTCAAATTGAATGAAATTTGAAATGTACCATGTTTATATAATTCCTACTTGGATACTGAAAATTCATGCTTCTAGTTTTATCCACTACGAATTTATAGGGGGTCGAAAATAGCCAGAATTGCTTCGAGAAAAGAATGGTATTGCCGTGCCGCTTTTTTGCTCGACTTGGCGGGGGCACTACCGTGCCCCCAGATTCTTTTGATTGTTATCAGCTATTTGAATAGTGAAACATCAAGTAGTTTCTTTTTTCGTTGAGTGGAATGTTTTATCGAAAGCATTTTCAAATAGCATTTTTTAACATAATGAGGCCATATTAGTACAGAGGCATTTTTTTGTAGGGAAATCTTTGTAAACAATTTTAATTGGTATATTATTGGGCCCTATCCATTCTTCAATAAAATATGGAAGAGAAACTAAGGAAGGGGTTAACAATTATTCAAAACATATAGTTAGAGAGACAAACATAGAGCATTGGCATCTTCAAAGATTAGGAGTCTACTATAATTCGTTTGCTGTGTAGTGGTGGCGTAAATGAATTTAGGTTTCGTTACAGAGGTGTATGAGGCTATTAGGAGAAAAATTACAAAAAATCTAGGCTTTCGATATATGGCTGAATAACCATATCGGTTACATCAGAGCCAGACAAAATATCCAGAACGGCTACGGGAAGCAACGCGTCTTGTATTGCGATCGTCAATCTGTCTGCCTCCTGAGCGGTACTTTGCTTTTATGATGATTATTTTTGCTTATTTATGTCGTTTTAAAAAAATATACCTCATACTTTTGCTAAACTTTCAATTCAAGAAATCAATTCAGTAACATAGTAAAATTTATTTTAACTTCCTATCAAAATACGTTGTTCTAATTAATGATATCTATACCGGGTTATGACAACCGTTGGAGTAATTATATTTATACGTGTAGAGAGAACCTACAATTCTACCTCTCTTTTTATAATTTAATTTTCAAATAAGGCGAAAAGATATAAATCTATTCAAAATGTTACATGTAATTAATGCTTGAAAATAGAAATGTCGACTGGTCATATTTGGTCTCTTTATACTATGCTTTAGAGGAAGAAGTATAGATAATAATTTTTGCAGTAATGCTACAAGAGTCTTAAGTCTTTGACCCCTTTTAAACTTTATATCAGCGCCTGCAAGTCACGTTGTTTATTGTCATTGCAAAGTTGTAAATGTTTTGCTTTGAACGTATTCGTGGGATGAAGTGAGAGGGTGCTCACGAACATCTAGTCGTAGTTAGTTGGTTCTTGTTTGCCAGTGTCTTTCCTTCCTATACCGTACTATCCTTCCGCACGCACTGAAAGGGGAGGGGGGTCTAGAATGTGGTGCCACCTTTTCAGGAAAGGTGAAAGCGGTAGAAATGGTCGACCAATGTATGGACGCGCACTGCCGCCGCTCAGCCCTTCTTGCATTGTGGTCGAAGAGAACCGCTAGTTGTTATTGCACGTCTGTGGCCAACTGGCCACCGCTAAAAGTAACCACTTCGCATAGTGCGAATTGTGGTCGCGCACTGTTCCTCTTCCCACGCACCACGCACAAGACTACACAAGACCTGGAGCGTCGTCCACGTAATACACATAATTGATAGTAATGAATAAACACGTAATTGAACCGTTTTTTTATTTCCTTGTCGAATTTCTCTCCCTTAGCGGTTAAAGTGGAAACTCCTATGAGACACTGGCGAAAGAGAAGATTTTGGAATAGCAATTGCATTGTCCAAGGCTGCCGTGTGCCACCTCGACCATCCTGTTTTGGTTGTAAGAATCCGCACATACAGTCCACACAGTAACATCTCGCATAATAAGGTCAAGGCTCGACCTGGAAATCGATCCCGAGACCCCAATGGCCGAAAACATTTCGGGTTATTGGCCTCACCATTTTTCTGGTTCCTTCGAGCAGGATTCGAGAGGACGGTCTGTGGCTCAACCATTTTTCTGGTTCTTACGAGCCGGATTAGAATTGGACAATTCGCTCCACCAGTAGTCAATGGCTGTGTTTACCACGTACTTTTAAGAAACCACTAATTTGAGCCGATTACCATTCAAACATTTGGAGAATATTTATTAAAAGTGATAAGTGACACCTGTTGGTAATTGTTAAAATATTAATAAGAAATAAAAACAAACGAAATCTATGGTTACTAAATTGAATATAGCGATGAGGCAATGTTTACCACACAATTATCGATACTTTTAGAAAACGTACCTAAGTGGACACAGACATCTTATTTCTGAGAGGGTTTTGAAGCTGAAAAGTGTCTGATAAACTATCTATTGCGTACAATCCGATTTAACGGCTTTTTAAATATTTCATCTAAAAACAATTTGATTTCTTAGTGTTAGGGCAGTTCGATAGATATGAGAAGGAAAGATACTCGTAAAATATAGAGTACTTCCTTACTTAGTCCTTGTTATAGGTACAAAAACAGTAAGAATTGTATATATTACTTACATCAAAAGTATTGTGATACATTAAAATAAAACACGTAGATGATGGCACTCCTCTCCGCTCAGGAGTCCACCTGGGCAGGAAGGAGCACGCTCTTACCTCTTTATGTCGCCAAGCGTTGATGTAGTCAGGTAGCCAGTTGCATGTTTCCGAACCAAACTGAACCATGCATATTTCCGGGATTATAGTAGCCTATATCACTCTCTGGCCCATACACTATGTAAAAATCATATACATATATAGATATCAAATGATGTTATGAAATATCCCTCGATATCCAGCCCTTCTATTATTAGAGTACTGATGTTTCTGATACTAAAGTTTATATTGCAAATAAAACTGTAAAGTTATGACGTGGCGCATTTGGTCATGAAGGCGTTCCTAGATCAGGATGCCAATAGGATGTATTAAATTCAGAAAACATTAAATTAGTCCGAGAAGCTATTAGAAAATACAGATGATAAAATACAGATAAGAAGAATTTGTTTTCTTTTCATAAACCGACAGAGAAGCTGCGAAAATAAAAAATGTTAAACAGAATTACTGCTGCCGAGATCACATTGTATTTTCAATCGTTACAAGTAATGTTCATTTTAGTACATTCCGACAAAATCTTAAGAGTTTCCCTGTCCGTGAAAGAGACGCAATAGTTAAACAATTGAAATGTTCATTTATAATTCATTGAACAGGGAAAGGGTTAAAATGAGATATGGGTGTTCAAAAATGACGCTTCGTTGACGCATGCAATACAGTCACATTTCTTTGTATAAGGAGCGCGTAGAACTGCGTCTACGATCCTATATAGAAATGACGCTTTGTTGACGCATGCAATACAGTCACATTCCTTTGTATAAAGAACGCGTGGAACGGCATCTACGGTTCTATATAAAAATGAAAGCACAGATTTGATGAATGTTTCGTTCGTATGGAAGAGTTTATATCGTGTGGTACTCACTTCCTTGAAAGATGTAAAATATAGCATTTCAATACAGCAAAAGTAACGCTTTTGAAAATGCAATACAATTATTTCAGCTTATTTATATTCACTACTTACAACCCGTTTTACTTCCGTCCTACTGATAATTTCGTTACTGACTCGTCCGCTGATTTAACGATGCTAAGTACAAGAAATTATAAGCTACCTGCATATAAAATAACCACTTTATTTCCCTGAAATATTTTTGAAAAGTGTTTAAGTCAGAGTTTATGGAGTATTTATAGAGTTCACAGGTTCAGCCGTTGCCAAGATTATCCCAGACAGTCAGACATACTGACAGAAAGACAGATAAAAATTTATATATGGTCATTCACACCTTAACGGCATGCAAATAACCCCTTCAGCTCAATAAAGGACAGGAATTTCGATACACGGACAAATTTGTTTATGTGTAAATAGTTTTAAATGAACAAATCATGAGATACTTATATTATTGTTACGCGCTCCAGTCAACGATACACTAGCGCCATCTAGTGTCAGGAACGAGAGCGAGGGGAGCATTGAGAAAATGACATCACAAATTACTCAACCGACAGCGCCTAGTCGAAACTCGAACGCTCGGTACCTTCCGCGTGTTTACTTGAACATTCTGGATATTTCTTTGCTAATTTAAATATATAGGCGCTGCAAGATGCGATGGGAGTAGTGTTGATTTGGGCGAAACAAGCGAAGCTTCGGAGTGGAATTAAGTGAATTAGTGTGTTTAAATTATTAGTGTTTTAACTTTAATTGTGTAAAGTAAATTAAAGTGTTAATTTAGGTAATTTTATCGGCAATTTTTATTGTCACGAACCTCAAGCTCGTAACAATTGGTGTCAGAAGTGGGATAAAATCATGCCGATTTTACCTAAGGAGGAAACGGAGGGTGTCCGTACCCGAAATCAACGCCAGCAGGAGACGGACCAAAGAAGATTTGGTGGTGCAACGCCGCTGACGTCGGAGGGCCAGCCGCCGGCTGCAGGCCCGTTCAGTAGCTCCTCCATCTGCAGCACCCAATTTAGGTGCTCTGATGGTGATGCTGCAGGAACAGGCTCGCCGACAGGAGGAACAGGTCCGTCGGTTGAAGGAGCAGCTGCGGGGTGGACAGGATGAACAGGCTCGTCAGCAGGCGGAACAGGTCCGTCAGTTGAAAGAGCAGCTGCAGAGCGGACAAGAGGAACAGGCCCGCCGACAGGAGGAACAGATGCTTCTCATGAAGGACCTTCACGCTACCTTCGGGAAAGAGATAAGGGAGGTGAAAGATAAGGTTGCTCAACATGAAAACCGCCTGTCGGAAGCTGAAACCCGAATTGACCTAGTGAACAATCGGGTTGACAACGTAATGGCTGACATGAGGAAATCACTTGACGAACTCAAACTTGGCGAGGGAACTTCAGTTCCCGTAGTAGCTACTACACCTTCGCTACGTGGGTTCAAGGTGCCACCATTCGACGGGACTTCTTCCTGGTCAGCCTACAAAATCCAGTTCGAGGCTGTTATGAAGGCGAACGGCTGGAATAAAAGTCAGGCCATGACTGCTCTCACACTAGGCCTGCGCGACCAGGCCTTAACAGTTCTGGAAGCTCTCGGTGAGGAAGTGACTTATGAGCAACTCCTTGAGGCATTGGAGGCGAGATATGGCGACGCTCACCTGGAACACGTCTTTCGTGCGCAGCTTAAAGATCGTGTGCAGCGCATCAACGAAAACCTGCAGCAGTGGGCTCTAGAGGTGGAGAAGATGGTTCGAAAAGCATACCAGTCTGTACCTGCGCTCATTGAAGGGAACCTGGTTCAGACATTCATCGACGGCATCCGCGACCTTGAAGTCAGAGCTGCTGTGAGACTCGGGCACCACGACACGCTTAAGAACGCCTTGGCCCATGCACTGGAGGTGGAAGCCGTGCGGCAGGATCATCGTTCCCATCGCATCAGGGAGGTTGCAGCAGCTACAGTTCGCGACCGCAACAAAGTATACAGCCCAAGGTGCTATGGCTGTGGGGAAAAGGGCCATCTTCGAATCAGCTGCCCTAAGCGAACCGTGGAAAGGAGAGTTGATCGATCTCGAGAGGGTAGTGTAGCTAACGACACTGCCTGGCGGCGACAGGATCATCGTTCACCTCACGCTAGGGAGGTTACAGCAGTTACGGTTCGCGACCACAATAAAAGATACAGCCCTAGGTGCTATGGCTGTGGGGAAAGGGGCCATCTTCGGTCCAGCTGCCCTGAGCACACCCTACGAAGGGAAGGTGAACGGTATCAGATAGGAAGTGCGGCTAACAGCACCGCCCAGCAGCAGCAGGAATACGACTTTACTATCAGACACTGCAGCGGGAAATCTCACGGCAACGCAGATGCATTGTCAAGAAGACCTTGTCCTGAAGATTGCAACCATTGTAGTAGGCAAGAGAGTAAGGAGGTGGTATCCGTGAGGATGCTCAGGACAGACCACCTCAACAACGGGTGGAAGGACAACCTACGACATGCACAGCAGGAAGATCCGGACATCAAGCCGATTCTGGGATGGATGAAGGCCCGTGCTACCAAGCCTAAGTGGAGGGACGTCTCAGCGATAAGTTCAACCACGAAAAGCTATTGGGCCCAATGGGACAGCTTGCTGATTTAGGATGGAGTCCTGTGCCGTAAATGGGACAATGGTCGAAGAGACAGCTGTCGTTTGCAAATGGTTGTCCCTAAAGCTAAAGTGCCGAATGTTCTACAGTTGTGCCATAATGATCGTTCAAGAGTCCATCTGGGAGTTAAACGAACTCTACTGAAGGTCCGAGAACAGTTTTACTGGGTCCATTATCGTGACGATGTTGAGGATTGGTGTCGTACATGTACAAGTTGTGCGGCCGAGCGGGGACCTCGGACACGTAGTAGAGGAGCACCGAAATTGTACAATGTTGGTGCACCACGGGATAGGACAGCCCTTGACATTGCGGAGCCGTTACAGAAAGGCGCAAGAGGGACTCCTAAGATCGTCCATGTGATCGCTTGGCGCGTTATTATGGGGCCGATAATGCTCGGGACGAGCATGTCTTAGGAGGGGGCAGTGTTACGCGCTCCAGTCAACGATACACTAGCGCCATCTAGTGTCAGGAACGAGAGCGAGGGGAGCATTGAGAAAATGACATCACAAATTACTCAACCGACAGCGCCTAGTCGAAACTCGAACGCTCGGTACCATCCGCGTGTTTACTTGAACATTCTGGATATTTCTTTGCTAATTTAAATATATAGGCGCTGCAAGATGCGATGGGAGTAGTGTTGATTTGGGCGAAACAAGCGAAGCTTCGGAGTGGAATTAAGTGAATTAGTGTGTTTAAATTATTAGTGTTTTAACTTTAATTGTGTAAAGTAAATTAAAGTGTTAATTTAGGTAATTTTATCGGCAATTTTTATTGTCACGAACCTCAAGCTCGTAACATTATGCTTGAGCAGAAAAATATAGCGTATTATCTCAACAATAATAGATATCATGAATGTACATGCAATTGAAGTTACTGGAATATCTGTGACTGAAATGCACAAGGTCTGAGCGTCTGTAATTGAATATTGATAAACGATTAGCTTACACTCTGATGAAGACGAGGCAATGGGCGGTGATCTGGAATAACGATCTCTCGCTAATAACTCCGATTGAGCAACCTGTATATTATACACTTGAGAAATTTCTAAGAACCGTCTCAGCGAGCCGCGTGCTAGCATTGCGTACAACAACTTACAGTCAGAATTAGTGGATAATGTTACTAAAAATAACATTAAGTGTAAGCTAAAGGATTACTTTCTTAAATTATTAGTGTTGTTTTTAGCTTTATTGATTCTTTGCATGTTTATTTCGTGTTACTCTTTTTCCTTTTTATAGTATCTGCAATATAATATTACTCTATATTATCTTATAAAATTGTAAACTCTCGATAGCTTTGGTATAAACCTTAGTGGTTTTTTAAATGCTATCACTACAAATATTCGTAATGCTTGTTTATCTGATAAATAGATGAAAAAAAACCTAACATATTATGTATTGTTTTCTTTGTGTAAGCAGATATTAGTAGTTTGCGTTACGTTTAGAAGCTCGTTACTAAGGAGAATTATGTAATAAAAAAATTGACATGTACACGAAATAACTTATTTATTTATTCTTTGTTGCATTCCTTATTATAAAAGAATACATACTTATTTAATAATAAATTAATTAATTGTGTAGTTGCGGTGTAAAATATCCACTACCCCATATCGTCTCGTGGGTGTCGTAAAAGTTGACAACAACCAAAAATAAAAACTGTCAATCTGCCTGCCAAGCGTAGCAAATACGCACCATACGAGGAGACCTATGGGGCAATATTCAGCAGTGGACTTCTGATAAGGGACCGTTCACTAATCACGTGAGGCTCGTAGGGGGTCAACAAAGCACAGTGCCAGCAACTGACTTACAAGATGCTTATCCAGTTGTTAGTGTTGAAGAAAGTCTTGCTAATCAGTGGTTCGGGGACAATGTACATTAAATATGTTCATGTACGAGTACAATATATGTTTTTCGCATGATTACACCATTCCTTTAATATTATTTTTATGACAGTCAAAAAAAACCTGCAAACTTTCTGTCTAGACATTTTTATCACGGTCCTTAATTTCAGAATAAAACTAGATTATACTTTATAGCTACAAAAAATACACGTGATTTTGGTGGGGGGTTATTCTTAAACCTCACCACATATCACTAAGAAGTAGGAGGGTGTTAAAATGCTAAAAAAACATCACGTGATTAATGGACGGCCCCTAAGCTATAATATGTAAGTGGTTACGGTATACGAACTAAAGTTATATACCTACACTTATTATTCGCATACAATGGTAGAACTATAATCACTTGATATAGTAGATTCTACTGTATTAATTGATTATAGTTAAGTAAAAGATTTAAAGCCTCTACTGAGAATAGGCTTTAAAGTAGTGGCTTTAAATCTTTTACTACGCTAAAACAACCGATAATATCTTAGATGATAAGCTTATAGTCAAGTAAAGTTGCAGCCTACATTCGAGTATGTCTTCTTAAGGCTTCTTCTCATATATTTTTTGTTTTTATTTAGCTGTTATCAGGAACTAGCCGCTGCCCATCTTCTGGCCAGTCTCTCTTTGTCGCCTCTTACGACAACCACAGGATAATATTTAGAGGTTGTAGATTTTGTTGCACCGCCATTACAGATATATATTTAAATATAAAGAAATATTTTCGCAGCTACAGTTCGATAGTAAGAAAATGTCGTTGTGTTACTTAAGCGCGTCACTACGAATAGATGCGTGTGACGAAAACAAACAAACAGGTCGTAGCAACCGATGGTTTTAGTCAATGTCAGTTAGGTAAATTTTTGATAATAAATGATAATATTCTGTTTTTATAAAAAAAAACTCGTCTCGTTTAATTTCCTATTGTTACGTGTGTAAACAGTTTTCAAGAACTTCCACGTATGTAGTTTATTAAATTTTCCAGAGTAAATTTAAATTCTGAAAAGGTATGTATTTCGCAAACAGTACCTGAACATAATTGAAATGAAATAATCGGATTAGTGTACCGTTGTATTTCTAATAAATTCTATGAGAGCCAGACAATGGCTTTTAAAATTGAGATTGATATGTATACGTATTTTTAATTAAAAGTAAGTAGCGTAAGCTACGTAAGTAATTACACGTACCAGAGACTTGTGTAAAATAAAATACTTTCGATTCATCTATTCAGATTCCTTGTCTAACCTACAATCTACTACTAATCTACAAACTTGTGACATATCTTTCATATGCTGGGGCCACACTAACGAGAAATACCGTTAATTATCGCGTTGATGGACGTTGAGTGTAGCGGTGGCCATGACTAAACGCGTTAATTTGACAACGGCATTAACAAACAACGGTTTGCTGTTTGGCGATAACTCGGGTGGCGGTACATCAAAGAGAATAACGCACGAAATAACGCGTAGTATAGGTAACGCCACGAGTCATGGGAGTGCGCAAAACCGAAAAATAGGTATCGGCACGGTGAGGTGTGAGGTACGGGGAAGCGAAACCATAGCAACGGGCGACGCGCTACTCCCAAGCAGTTTCTTCCTGCGTCCCGTTGCCCGTGCACCTTCTTGTGTCGTCTTGTGTAATATCGATATCGAAAGTGTTAGCGACTACCTGTTATAAAGTTTTAAATTTTGGCGATTATTTTTGTACTTTTAAAGATATTGTTCTATAATATTTTCAACTAGTGTGCAAATATTTATTACTATATAAATTATTTTGGGACTATTTAAAATAGTGTAGTTCGTAATATATTGTATAAAGTTGTAAATATTTTGTTATTTTATACAAGATGATTTTTTTTTGCAAATTATTGCATGTAAAATATCCTTATAATCGAAGTCTATCGCATAATGTAGTTTATACAGCAATTACAAATACAAAAATACAAATACAAAATATTTTATTTCTTTAACTAAGTGTACTTAAAATGCAGAATATTATTTAGAAGCAGTTAAAACCTAACGATGATATATAAATATATCGTTCAGTTTTCGTGGAGACTTTGATGTGTAGTTATAATGTTGACCTTTGACTTTTTACATATTAAAATGCCATAATAAAATTCTCATTTTTCTGCTTGATTGTACTTAGGCAGTGGACTCTATTTAATTTCATCTTACGTGGCACGACCTATAAACGGGCGTAAACGACCACACTACGTTTGTTTCATTATGCACGGTGAGCGCAACGGGGTTGTACGTATGGCTATGATGGAGCAGAATAATGAAAAAGTTAATACGTTTCTTGAGTTTCTGCAAACAGAGCCATGTATGTGGGATCCAAGACACAAAAGTTTTAAGAATCGTACATCGTAAAATGATGCTTTGCAACGAATTATGCAATAATTACCTTTTAAAATAATTAACGAAGAAATTAAAAAGAAGAAGGAAAGCCTAATGGGTTTATATATAACCCATTTAAACAAATGTAAAACATTAACGCCAACTTTAACACCATTCAATGGCATAGAAATTTAACGACGTTGACCGTTCAAGTGAAGCCACTCACTTTATCGCGTTAAATTTAAAGTTATAATTGCCGCGTATAGGGACATTGACGTTTCCCCTTATGCTGGAGCTACACTAACGGAGAACGTCAATCTTCATCTGAACGAAGTAATGTAGAGTTCTTTATTTTTTTGTTCATTTATTTTATTTTTGTATTGGGAAAGAAATTAAAGTCACATTTTAAAATACGGTAGGACTTTTTTCCCGGCTAGGAGTGCCGCTGTGTAGGTACCACTATGTTATCTATTTCTGACGCCACATAGTAGAGCTTGCACTGCTGTGTGCCAGTTGAAGGGTATGCGGTAGAGGACGTGAGGCAGGATATCTTAGCCCTCAGAAGTGACTACGCTTTAGTAGTCTTCTTTGTTTTAAGTGGTTCCAGGTGTCCGAGGGCTGCAGAAGCCACTTACCATCAGGTGGACTGTAAGTTCGATTGTAATTTCAGCTTTATAAAAATATAATAATAAATCTAGTCTGTAAGGATTAGTCTCGTCACCGATTCCTGTAAATAATTAAGAGTAGTATCAAACCGTGTTACGGAGGATTTGTCGATATGCAGGTTACAATAAACACATACGTGACTTCAGACGCAATGTTATAAGACACGGATTATTTGCGATAAAAAGTCTTGTGTATACGAACGAGTTACGATTGTCCTTTCTTTATCTAAAAATTGCCACAAAGCCTCCTTCTTTCAGAAATAGATTTCTGACTAAAATGAGCGTTCTTTATCAAAAGGAAAGTTACTATTGCATGCGTCAACGTAGCATCATTTTCGAATACCTATATCTTATTTTAACCCTTCCCCTGTCCTATGAATTATAAATGAACATTTTAATTGTTTAACTAATGTGTCTCTTTCGCGGACAGGGTAACAATTAAAATTTTGTCGGAATGTACTAAAAAAACATTATTTTAACGATTGAAAATGCAATGTAATTTAGGCACCCTTAAATCTGTTTAACATTTTTACGTTCGCAGCTTGTCTGTCGACATAAAACTCTATAATAATAGTATAATAACTTCTCCGAGTATTTTAATGCTTTTTGGATGTAATACATGTGATTACCGCCCTGATCTAGAAAGTCTTCAAATAAAACACGCCACGTCAAAATTTTACAGTTTTATACACACTGCCCTAGATCTAACAAATCAAAATAATTTCAACGAAAATCAGCCATTTTGAAAAAGCCGTCGAATCAGGTTACACGCATAGGGTGGTTTGACAGACTTTTCTGCTCCAAAAACCTCTCAGAAATAAGAGGACACCTGTGTCTACTTAGAGACGTATGCGAAGTTCTTTATAAGAGCTAAGCTTTATCACTTAATTTTATATGTGAGCAATCATAATAAGATTCTCAATGCTTGAACATTTAAATTGGCAATTATAATTGCTTAAATGCATGCAATACTTCGTAGTAGTTTAGAATATGCCTCGGTGATATGGAATCCTTCTTATAAAATCCACATTCACAGAATCGAGCGTATTCAACAAAACTTCACTCAATTCACTGCATATAAAGTTAAAAACTGTTCGATCTTGGAATGAGTTTACTGGCTGACCGACGAAAACTTTTAGACTTAATGACGCTACATAAACTTCTACACGGTAAATTAATTTCGCCAAGTTTACTGCAGCAAGTGTGCTTTAAAATTCGCATCATATTTCTAGACACGCAATTACTAATTTGTTCAATATTCCCATCATAGAATCAATTTAGGCTAGTTTTCTACGTTAATCAGATGTATACGAACTTACAAGAGTTTAAACAATCATGACATCGACCTCTTTAGCGACCCCGAACGTGTATTTAAAAGAAAATGTAAAGACTTACTGTTACCTGCCTTGCCAGATTAATGATTCCAAATTATTATTTATTGTAATTATTACCGGATGTGATGCTTTTACTTTGATTGGTTAGTTTGATTTCTTTTGTTTTAGAGTTTATATGTTGTTTAGTTTTATTTCTCTTGTAATGATGTATACACCTGTAAATACATATCCTTTATCTAAAATGTAGTATTTTGATTGCAACAATGTTTATTGATACTGTCGATGGTGTATCTATCTAAATAAATAAATAATTGCACGTGGTTAATCAGCTCTTAAAATTGCAATAAACAATTTCACTGGCGCTGGCAGTGATAGAACCCGAGTAGCTCGCGTTTCGTTAAGTTGACGGTGAGCGCTTAATCCCTGAGCTACCACTGCTCAAAAGATATTTCAAAGAAGATTGAAAAGTGTGGAAGACACTTTCTTACCCTAAAAGCATCTCAAAATTAGAGGACGTCTGTGCCCAAGATTGGGACGCACTCGTGTAGAGGCTGAAACTTTAATTTTTTAACTTTTTACGTGTAATCTCTATGCTCTCGATCATTTACAACCTATCATTAACATCCTGATTTAAAGATTATTTTATATAATGTATCAATCGCGTCGAAATATTTGTATGTATATTTTAAGAACTAGTGAATATGGCGCCATTTTATTTAAATAAAGTATTTTGTTCTCTTTTATTGCTAATAATCTTTTTTCTACTACGCCTTCAGATTTTTTTATAAATCGTCCTGTTTCCGAATATAAAAACCGGACTAAACTGAACTAAATTCCTATTTTATATAGCACTTTTATATTGCATTATACATATAATACTTTGAAATTTCTAGCATTCATTACCAAATTTACCGTGTACTGGCTGTTTAAAAATATACGCTACCCCACATCATCCGGTGGGTGTCGTAAGAGGCGACAGATGGAAACAAATCAGGGGATGGGCAGCAGCGTCTCCCTAATAACGACTAAAGATAAAAAACCGCGGCTGCCAGCTCGCTTGTCAAGCGTGGCGACTATGACAAATATGCCCGCTATGAGGCAATCTGTGGGGGAGGCCTATGTTCAGCAGTGGACTTTAATGGTATCTCTATATATAATGGAGGTAATCACTATAACCAAATAAACTTTTTTACTTGTATTACATGCCGTAAATGACTTATAGAAAATAGTTACGATGTTGTACTTTAATAATGTAATTGTCTGAAGGAAATCTTAAAAGTTGTCAAAAACTTTATTTCGAAACACAGTTCTTATGTATTTTTTAAATATCTCCTAAGTAATTTCATTTATATTCAACAGACTTAAATATGTAACATTATCTATTATTGTATAATAAACATTTCTCCATTGTTGTATTCAATTTAGTTAATCGTAGATTTAGTTTGATTTTATTTCTTATTATTATTTTTTTTTACACTTACCAACACGTGTCACTATTCACTTTTAATAAATATTCTTCTAATATTTACAATAGTTATTGGCTCAAGTTAGTGCTTTCTTAAAGGACGTGACAAACGCAGCTATCGACACCGGCTAGATGTTCGTGAGAGCGTTCTTCATCCCACGAACGCGTTTAAAGAAAAACACTTACAACTTTCCAATGACAATAAACAAAGCGACTTGCAGGAGATATAATCTTTGCAGGGGGTCAGAGACTGAAGACTTTTGTCACAACCGAATGATACAAAAATGCCAAAAAATAGTTCATTTTTTGTTCTTGTAGCGGTGCTGTCGTCGCGCCACCAGCACACCGAAACACACCGAAGCCTGAATCGCGCTATTAACTTTCCGAATCATAGACAGTATATATAGAACTTCTCCGAACTATCACACGGAGTGTCGGCCGCTCCCCGGGCAGAACACCTTGCCCGGCGGGAGATCTCCCCTTTTCCTTTCCTACTACGGCCACAGTGGTGACCACCCGAACCGATCTGAACACGCAACCAACAACCTTCAGAAACTACAAGCTTCATCATCATAGAATACCCCACCCATTCGCTCCCGAGCAGATATCGTCTGCAGTCTTCATATCCTGCAAGCCCTAAGCCCTATAAGCTTCACAAGGTTCAATCGCAGCACTGGAATAATAATGCTTCCTGTTCCTTCAAGCTACTCTCTGCGCCATACAGTGTTCGGCACGGCTCTGAGCCTTACTGCTCGCCTCTGCTTCACGGCACTCTCGCAGATTACTTGCCTTCTTCTCGACTCACCGCAGACTACAAGGCAATCTCCTGGCACTTGCACATTCGTCGACAACGATGCACTATCGACCTCCGGTCTGAGCAGGGGGGTGATGTAGCGGCGCTGTCGTCGCGCCACCAGCACACCGAAACACACCGAAGCCTGAATCGCGCTATTAACTTTCCGAATCATAGACAGTATATATAGAACTTCTCCGAACTATCACACGGAGTGTCGGCCGCTCCCCGGGCAGAACACCTTGTCCGGCGAGAGATCTCCCCTTTTCCTTTCACGGCCACATTCTTCTTTCTCTTTAGGTATCATCAATCCATAAAGCTCTTTCGCGAGACATAGGGCTCTCCTACTGAAAGGGGGATTTTTTGCCATAATTGTCACGGTTGACAGGCAGATTGTCAGATTGCAATAGAAGACGTCTCGCACCTTTGACGTTGCTTCCCATAGCCGGTCTGGATGTTTTGTCTGACTCTGACGTAACCAATATGTTTACAAAAGCCTTAGATTTTTCGTAACGTTTCTCTTAATAGCCTTTTCCCCCCGGGACGTTATAGGGATTCGTTTAAACCGCCACTACACGGCAAACTATAATAAGTTTCTTAACCACCTTATCTTTGAAGTTTGCAATGCAAGAAACCCTATGTTTTGAGTAATTTTTAACCTCTTCCTTAGTTTCTTTTCCTAATTTTCTTAGTGCATATCTACATTACATCGTTTTGCTTTAAGTATAATAATGAGCGGATACGGCACCCTCGGTACTTAAGTCTTTCATGCATTTGATCAATTTAAAATGAAATTACTCCTTGTAAGTACAAAAACATTTATACCATTACTGTTTGAGCTGGAACAGTGTTGCGATCGAATTCGCGGACACACGCGGACATTCGCGGATAGTTATATGAATAAATCTCAGCATCTTCTCCAGTTAAGAAAATATAGTTTCATATTTTTTACTCGTAATTAAGATCAATTAGGTACCAATACATCGTTTACAAAGATTTTCTCACAAAAACATACGACTACGACCTCCCCATGGGCACATGTCTCTCCCTGCTAATCGCCTTTTAATTATATTTATTTTTCTATTTCAGAATGTTTCCGATAAATTTTTTTACTCAACACAGAAAGCAATCTACTTGATATTTGCCCTTATAACAGCTTATAACAATGGAATGGAATGATGTTACGTAGAAAATATGTATCCAATTAAATATACCATAATATTATGAATAAGAGTTTATTGCTATATACAAGGATGCAAGTATCACTGAGCCCGGACGAGCTACCTCGGTACTGAGAATTGAGGGTCTACTAACAAATCAGACGTTAAATAATAATATAAGTTTTCGCCGAATTGGTACCTACGTTAATAATTTTACCACACAAAGAGCACGTAATACGGATACTAAATTGAAATAATTATTTTGTAAATTGGTTTTATTCTACTATACTTTACTATAAAAATATTTAATTTTGTTGAAATATATAAGTGGTACTTTAAAATGTAAAGAGTTTTGTGATCTATAGTCAGAAAATATCAGCGTCAAGTATCAGTGTAATGCTGCTGTGTTTCGTATGGTGAGTGTAGAGAACTGGAGACCCTTTTTACTGGAATCGAGGCATTACACTTTAGTACTCAAGGGTGATAACGTATTTGCATTTTAATTCTTAATTTAGGATAAATGTGGATGCTTATAGGCCACAGCATCTACTTACCATTAGGTGGACTGTGTACTCGTTTGTCACCCTTATTCTATAAAAAAGATCAGTTAAAAAAAACTAAAATAATAAAATTGCAAACGAATAGATAGCTGAAAAATAATTACGACATTATTATATTTTTAATTAGCATCTAAATACGATTAAATTAATTTAATTTTATCAATTTTATACCAAGATTTACTGTTTTTTGTCTTTCATTGACTATTTTTTATTTTTTGATGTTTTAAACTTTCGGCAAAAGCTAATGGCTAATTAATTATTAATGAAATAAAAACATACCTACTTAAGAGTAAAAGTTTTTGACAAGCACAAGTCTCAAGCTACAAAGCGCAAAAACAATGTATCCGACTCCGACGCTGACGGGGAGAATACAAATAAAATAAATACTCAAAATTATTCTGAGTTCAGAAATAATAAAGACACTCGCTGAAAAACATTGGACGAGGAAAAATATTTTCTGTTTCAATGTTGTTAAAAAAACGAGTGTCAAATAAGAGGAAAGATATTAGGGTTGCCAGATTAAAATGCGCTTGGCTTTTCGCGAAGTTTAATGTTAGGTATTTTTAGAACTCAGAAAAAATGCCAGGAACTTATCACAACTATTGGGCGCTTTTCCATTTGTCGGCACGGCACCGCAATGGTCAGGCTGTCGGGGAAGCAAAAATGTATACAATACAGGGTGTTAGTGTAAACACCGATATCCTTGAAACCAGTGGTTTGGTTCACTTATAGAACGTAAATTCAATGAATTAAAAAAAAAACGCTATTTTCTTTCATAAAATTTAAAAAGTTTCTGTCCGAATCGTCCGTAAATCCATGAATTTCTGATGATTCTGACAGAAACTTTTCCTTTACCCTTTACCCTATGCGCCCGGGTGACGTAATCACTGTAAAGATCACCGCCCGCGCTAGGTACCTACACAACATTCCAATAAAAACACAATAGGTACACATAACCTGTGATGTAACTTTTCCTTCATACTTTCATCCTGGCTTAAGACAGGCAAAAATTTTGAGGAATTAGGGAAAAATTGAGATTTTACTAAAAAAATGTTATTTTTCGTTGAATCGAAAAATTTCGACCTAGGTAGAAACGACGCATTGAGATTGAGACTTGAAATATGCTTGTGAAATGATGAAATATCTCCTCGTTCATGCGGAAGTAGTAAGTAGTAGAAATATTTTTGGAGTCTATTTTTAACTTTTCAGAGGTATTATAATAGTTCCTTCTAAGTATTCTATTTTTAAGGTTGAATGAATTCAAAATTTTACTTCTCTGTGTTGATTACGTTTACGTTTTAAATATAATATAATTCTATGCCATGCCGTGCCGGTGCCATGCTGGTGCCTTGCTGATGGTGTGCCGATGAGTGGAATACTGCCCATTTTTTTAATAAGCAAGATCTCACGCCCAGGCGGCCTTGGCGTGCTTCATATTCAATTCACGTCCAATTTACTTCCTGTCGCTGTTTGAGTAATAATTTAAGCACGGATTAAATAATTTTCTTATAATTTTTTTCCACATATTATGGATTTTCGATCTGTATTAGTTTAGAATCTAAACTAATAACAGATCGGAAATAATCTCATCTCAAATGTTAGATACATTGATGGATGTGAATTAAAAGAGGACTTTTTATTTTGTATGCCACTGCCTAACCATACAACTGGTGAAAAAATATTTAAAGTAACGGACGAATTTTTCAATGAGCATAACATAACTATATAAGTGTTCACTCAGACGGTGCAGCGGCTATGACAGGAAAGTTTAAAGGCTTTATAGCTAAGGTTGCTGAAAAAAATCCTAATGTTCAAAAACAGCATTGCTTTTTACATAAGGAAGCTCTTATGACGAAGTCTCTGCCTGACGATCTATTGCGCGTTCTTCAAGAAATCATCAAAATCGTCAATTACATCAAGTCGAGACCGCTGAACTCTCGTCTTTTTAATGCACTGTGTCAAGAAATGGGGGCAGATCATCAGTCGCTTTTGTTTCATACGGAGGTACGATGGCTTTCTCGCGGCTAAGTACTTTCCCGAATTTATGAGTTGAAAAATGAGACTGAGATGTTTTTGCAGTCCATGCAGTGTGCAGTGCATGCACATTTATCTAAAAAAGAAGAATGGCTAGCAAAACTTGCATATCTGACGGATGTGTTTGCTCACTTAAATGAGCTCAATAAAAAATGCAAGGCAGAAATTTCAATATTTTGACATCGATAAAATTGAAAGCTTTCGCGCTAAATTGGAACTATGGATCAGTCTTGCTATGAATGGTAATAATGAAATGTTCCCAAATGTCATGGCAGCTGATCCAGAAAAAGGGTGCAGGTTTTGATTGTCAAACGCTTAAAGCTTCTTGCAGAGAAAATTAATTTCTTTTTCCCTAAGCGTGATCTACAACCTATGGACTGGGTTTGAAATCTATTCTCCGAGAACATTCCTTTCGACAAATTGCCAATAAATGAGCAGGAAGAACTGATGGAAATGAAAACGGATCGCACATTAAAATTAAAATTTTCTGAAACTGATTTAGAATATTTTTGGCTATGTGTGAAAAATGAATATCCTCTGATTTCAAAGCATGCTATTGCAATACTTTTGTCGTTTGCAACGACCTAATTAAGTGAATTAGGATTTTCGACTCTTACCACAATAAAAACCAAAAAAAAGGAATGCCTCAGTACGTTCAACGAAGAAATGAGAGCAGCCTTGTCAGCGATTACTAAAAATTTAGACCGTTTATGCTCAATTAAACAGTCTCATGTTTCGCATTAAATACCTTTTTTGAAAAGTTGATTAATATTACTTAAAAACTGTTTTTAATTTGTGGTGTACCTTAAATTTTTTTCTTTTTCCTAGGTGTACCTTGAACACAAAAAGTTTGCGGAACACTGGTTTAGATTATAGTGTAGATTATGTGCGAACGCGCTTCGTTGGCATATAATTTCAGCACAGGTAGTTTAATTATTATTATTATACTTTATTTCAGAAATTTCTTTCCATAGAGTGGGTTAGTAATTACAAAAAAAAAAACTTATAAGCTAGGGTTAGTAAATAAAAAAAAATTAAAAGGTTACATACTATATTACTATACACTATCTACTTTATATTTACCAGAGCAGGTCTCGAGCCGATATGGAGGCTGCCTCAAGATAAAAATGGCAAAAAATATTTCACTACAATGATTTATGACCACATTTTGAAACCATTTACTTTCATTAATGGTACTTTCGTTCGTACAAAAATGTCATTAAAACCAAATCAGCTTTTAATTATTTAAAAACCATCGAATGCACAGACATACCTTTCTATGTATTTGAGAACTTTGAGGGACGGAAAAATTGGAAAATCAAAGCGTCGATGTCAACTTTAATGTTTGTTTTATACGGCAGATATGTAATGAAACGATTCCTCCATAAGGCATTTGATCAACCAAAAACAGACTTTATAGAGTATGTATAAATCTGTTGCCCATGTTGAAAAGCCAGTCCAGATATTTTCTTTTTATAGAATAAAATTCGATCATTGAATCAAACTTTTATGACAAAGGTAGAGCACAAAGCCAAATCAAATGCTAAAATCAACTATAGCCATGCACTGTGAATATCTACACTGACAAAGACGGATGCACAAAGGGCGTTCACGCGCAATTAATACTTTATACAAAGGTGCATAGCTATCCAAATATTGGTTCCGAAATTAGTAGTGACTGCAGCTTTCTACTAATAAACTGATATCAAATTCCTCTGCATAGTTTCCAAGTGGAATATTTCAATGACGTCAGTTATTTTATTGAATCAATTCGATATTCGCGTTATTTGTTTTAAACATTCTGTTTAAATAACGATACTCGCAATTCCTAATGAAGTAAACAACTACACAAAAATACATAATGGGAAATACAAAATAAATTTTTAACTTATTTTATAATGGGTTTGGCTTTATCAGGTAAAATTTAGTTTAGAAAAGATAGTAGGTTAATAATTTAGCTGCCGCGTATTTATGTCTGCAGTACGAACAGGTGAGCTCAACAGGAAAAATAAACAAATATTGACGGTGTCACAAAAATCGGAGACCCTTTTTACTCTATTTATATAGTAATTTGGCATTTCATATTATTCCAAAACTAGCTGTGCCCCGCGGTTTCACTCGCGTATATCATGCGACTAACCTGCGCGACATGACATGAACCCCCCTCCACCCTTTTTTGTTTGTAATAGCTGTTCTAGTACGTAAGTACATATAACTTCTGTGTGTAGGTTACAAAATGATGCTTTATGAATTTGCTATCTATCTCTTAGGCCCTGTCCGCACTGCGATATTTCACTGCGCGATTTTTATTCTCGCGTATTATATTCCGTGATCGGAATTACACTTATTACGCACTGCGAATAAAATTTCGTACGATTTTTGTCAGTTCGATGCAGTTCCCGATTGAGACGAACGTCTAAAATGAATAAAAGAAAATTTTTAATTTACCTGATACTACGGCGGCGGCGGCGTGACAAACCTATCGTAAGATGTCATGAACATTGGATTCACCCATTTACGGCCTTGAGACCTATGAAAGGATTTTTCTACATAAAATATCAAGAGCTGCGAGAATATAATAAAAAGTTTTTCGGATATTACAGAATGACTACAAAATCATTCGATAATTTACTACGACTAGTTGGTCGGGCTATTACCTATCAGGATATGAATTGGAGAAAAGCAATTTCAGCTGAAGAGAGACTCTCGATAACTCTAAGGTAAGATGTTCCATTCTTATAGGTACTAGGTACAGCCTGCACAGCAGTGTAAGCTAAAATATATCTAAGCATTTTATAAAAGTCAATCTTATTAAAAGAAAGAGCACCTTTCTTGTGATTGTTTCTTCGAAAAAATTGAAAGTGCACCCTAATTTCTTTGAGCTCAGTTCGATTTTTATCAAATGCTTAGATGTATTTAATGCATCTCTGTCATTTTGGCGCTGATAATACCATTTATTTTAAATTTTCACGTTCTCTTAATTTATCCCCCCAGCCCCCCCCCCCCCCTCCCATTTGATATTGTAACATTCCAAAGTATATTGACTAACTTTTTTTTTATTTTTTTTTTTACAAAATATAGTTATTAAATAACATCCGACAGTACAAATAAACTTACAAAAGTTTTTCCATGTACCGCCGATTCGTAACTTCGACCATGTTCAATCGGTTCGCGTAGCGACAACTTCCATAATACATGGTGTGACAATATTTTGATAATATTTTTTTTAACTATGTGTGTATCACAGGAAAGGACAGTTAGTGAGTTTGATAAATAATATTAGTAATCGAGATATTAATGTTACGATTGTGTGTATCTATGTATATATTTATTAGTAGATTTGTATTTATGTATATTATGTGTCTTAGTATAGTTTTTTTAGTATAAATTATTAGTAGGTGTCGTTATCAATTTGTCTATAAAATACTGTTTAAGCTTATATTTAATATTTTTCTTAGTTAGTTCATTTTTTATTGCTTTTGGAATTTGGTTTAAAAGAGCAGGAACTTGATATTGTAACCTAAATTTTCCATACATATTTTTATATTTTGGTATCGTCATATATGGATTAAGGGCTTGTCGTGTAAGCTTTGTATAGATAAGGCTAATTTTTAGTTCTTCCTTGCTATAATTTTCAAGCAGTAGTTGGTATTTCACCCTGTCGTGTACTGGTAGTATATTGCAATGATGAAAGAGACCATAAGGATTTTTTTTAAATTTATCTTTGATTTTGAGAGGGATGATACATTTAAGAATGCGCAATTGTAGCTCGTATATTTTTTCAAGGTGGGTTTTATACGTGCGTCCATAACTGCTTAACCCATACGAAACTATTGATTCACTGAGTGCTTTATAGTAACGTTAGCATGTGGTAAGGTATTTTACTCTTGATGAGGTAAAATTTTGCTAAGATCGCTCGTAGCTTATCACATACAGATTCAATGTGATAAGTCCATTTCATACGGTCATCGATTATTAAACCTAAATATCTACATTTTTCTACCACTTCAATCTGGGGACATTCACAATTATTATTATGGGTTGAACTTTGGATATTATGAAGACATGTATGATTATGAGCTATAAGATTAATGTCATGTTTTAATCTATTTTGACTCGAGCTCACGTACATTATTTTAGTCTTATTCGAATTAAGTACAAGACCTGCGTCATGTGACCACTGCATGAGTCTCGTAAAATCCTCTTGTAACAATTTTACCGCCTTATCCATATTGTGGTGGGCTGCTAATAGACAGGTATCGTCAGCAAATTGGAAGATTTTACAGTTGTTAACCACATTGTTGATATTATTCACGTAAGTGATGTAGTGTAGCGGTCCTAATACAGAACCCTGTGCTGTTCCTTCACTCACCAAAACTTTATTACTTAAAGCATCCCCTACCTTGACATAGTAACAACGATTTTTGAGATAGTCCTGACACCAGTCAAGAATCGGCCCTCTAATTCCACAGTCATCTAGTCGCTCTAGTAATACATCATGGCGTAAAGTATCGAATGCCCTGCTATAGTCGATAAATAACAGCAATACATGTTTTCTCTCATTAAGATTTTCATATACGTTATTAGTAAATAGTGAAAGTAGTTGCGTTGTGCTTTTTTTAGGTTGAAACCCAAACTGTGTGTCATTAAGAATGTTATTTAGCCCATAAAAGTTGTAAATTTGTCTAGCTATGTATTTTTCTATAATCTTATCTATCGTAGGTAATATAGTTATAGGACGGTAATTATTATAATCCTGTTTGCATCCTTTTTTGTATATAGGTCTCACGATTCCAGTTTTCAATTCGTCAGGATATTTATTGCAGATTGTTTCTTTTGCAGACATTTACCAGTTTTGCAATAGCCGGAGCAATTTCTTCGCAGATTCGTTTTATATCTATCGCCCGAATTCTGTCAAGACCCGGAGCTTTGTTAACGTTTATTGTTTTTATAATTTTAAGGATCTCTTTAGGTGTCGCTTTTTGAAAATTCATTGTTACGTTAACTGGTTGTCTGTATTCTATTTTATCTAAAATATTATTTTTACATAGAGGTATTATGTTTTGAACGCCACTATGAAATTTATTCGCAAAGTTATTTGCAATTATATTTTTATTTTTGTTTGTACCCCCAAACGCATTTAAGAGTACTGTATCCACTGTCTTACGCACCCTACCTGTTATTCTGTTAAGAATAAACCAGAGTTGTTTTAAATTATCTTTATATTTATGTATTTCATTATAAATGTATTTATTTTTGCAGGATCTAATTAATTTATTTGCATAGTTTCGCGCTTTATTATATTGTGTTTTTAAAATTTTATTGTTATTATTTTTTATCCATTGGTAAAATAGTTTATCTCTATACTCGCAAGCTTTGATAATACGTGAAGTTATCCATTTATTTTCGGTATGTTTGTTACTGTTGTTTTTAATTTTTGATGTAATTGTCGCGTCGTTGTAGCATTTATTTATATTTTTATATATATACTGTAATATAGTATCTGGACAGACCATATCATCAACTTTCTTCCAGTTAATATTATTCAATGAAAGTTTTAATTTTTCATTGTTATATATATTTTTATAAGTAGTTTCACCCTGTATACGCGCATGTGTTTGTTCCACACAGGCAAGCACTACCGCTCGGTGGTCCGCTAGCATTAAACCAAGCGCCGCGGTGTAAACATCTTGTTTGCGTGATCTCGCGTACACATGATCAATACAGGATTTAGTTATTCTATCGTCAATTGTACTAGTCTAGTCTAGTGTACTGCGATATCCCGCACTCAAGGCCGTAGTTATGTAGCATGCAGTTGTATTTATGTCTTATAGGAGTATATGTTTGCAAGTCTATATTCATATCTCCGAGGATAAATAGTTCAGAATTTGTGTCCACCCTACCGATCAAAGTGCGAAGTTCGTCGATGAATAAGTGTTTGCTTAGATTAGGAGGGCGATAAATTGCACATACAGTTGCCGTGTAAAAAGATGGAGTGCAAATTTGAAATAATATATGTTCAAAATGTTTTGTTAATAAGTTACTAATTATTGTAAATTTATTCTTCTTGTGTATATATGCTATTATACCGCCACCCCTTCGGTTTTTACGCAGCACTGTATGCATGTTATAGTCCGGTAGGTTAAATATATCACTTAGGTAGTCAGATATATTAGCTTCCGTTACCAATATAATATCTATACATGCGTTAGATGAGTACACACATTGTTCTAAAGCATCAAAGTTTTTAATCAATGACCTTATATTTATGTGCATGCATAGAAGGTTAGTTTGACAATTTTTAACAGGAATTTGATTTAGAAATGAATTTATGTTGGTACAATTACTCAATTCACAAATATCGTCTAACTGTACGTCCATTAAAAAAATAATAATAAAGAACAAAAAAAAACCTTTTTGATATATTTTTTGAAATAAAGTACCTATATAGAATAATTTATTGCGGCTGTACATGGACTTCCTTTTGTAGTAAGGCTTTAATGTCATCATCAGTTCTAATTATGAACGATTGATCTTTTTCACTTTTTCTTGCTCTAATAACTCCATTCTTGCACCACACATATTTGTATACTCTGCTGTTTTTAAGTTCTCTTCTGGCATTTCCAAGTAAGGTCTTATTTTATATGGTTAATGCCTCACTTATGTAGATGGTTTCTTTACCAGTCAATGGTGATGCGCTAGGTAAGATATCGTTCACCATGAAAAAAAATTAATTTTTCCTTTGTATCCTTTGCTTTTGTAAGCCATTTTGTTTTAGCAGTTTCTGACGGTAGAACCACACGTAGTTTTCCGGAATTATTTCTATTGTAACCAAAGCGCTTTACTTCTATAATGTTTTCTTCTAATTCAAGTTTTTGTTGTATTTTTTGCACGACGTTTAAAAGATCTTCGTTGTCAGTGAATGGGATATTAAAAATATCAATTGTTTTAATAAGCTGTTGCTGTTCTTGTTCTTGTAAACGTTGTTCTAATGCACTTATTCTATATTGTAAGTTTTTATTTTGGTTAGATAATTCGATATTCTTCTTTTTTATTTCTTTGACTGTAGTTTTAAATGCGTCTACGGTTTCGAGTATATCATCAAGTTTTCTAGAATTGAATTCCAAAGACTCTGCAAACTGGCTCAATTGACGTTGAATAGCACACTCCACTTTTGTTGATATTTCTAGCAGCAATTTTTTACCATCTAATGGAACAGATGCTGAGGTTATAGGCGATCCAAATGCTTCATCATCATCATCTTCAGGTATCACAATCGAAGTTCGTCTAGATGAAGTGTTTTTGCATTCAGAGCACGACCAATCTAGGTTTTCATTTGCCCGAAGCGCATTCCTCTGTTTGGTGGTTAGCCCTGAGCATTCTGTGTTCAGATGCACCATCTTTTCACAACGATGACACTCCACACCAGGACGAGCCTTTGTAATATTTTTGTTGCATTTTTCACACTTCGACATAATGCTGTTAGACACAAAATTATTTGCCGCAACCAAACGTCCGATCGACATGAGCGAGCGAGGCCGAATCACATGAGCGAGCGAGGCCGAATCTGACTGAGGCCGAAACTGACGGAGGTAAATAAAAACAAGGTTTAATCATACAGCATCATTTATTTATAAGCAATGTAACTCTTATTTAAATAAAATATAATCTTTCATGTCAAAACCACTCCCCTCTACTACGAATGTAGAATGATTAAATGAAGTATTTGGAAAATTTGACAGCGAGTATTGGGGTTGAGGAGACGGATCAGGCGGAGATTGAGGAATGACAGTTGAATTACGAGATGGTGTGTATTGGGTTTGAGGAGACGGATCAGGCGGAGATTGAGGAATGACAGTTGAATTACGAGATGGTGTGTATTGGGTTTGAGGAGACGGATCAGGCGGAGATTGAGGAATGACAGTTGAATTACGAGATGGTGTGTATTGGGTTTGAGGAGACGGATCAGGCGGAGATTGAGGAATGACAGTTGGATTACGAGATGGTGTGTATTGGGTTTGAGGAGACGGATCAGGCGGAGATTGAGGAATGACAGTTGAATTACGAGATGGTGTGTATTGGGTTTGAGGAGACGGATCAGGCGGAGATTGAGGAATGACAGTTGAATTACGAGATGGTGTGTATTGGGTTTGAGGAGACGGATCAGGCGGAGTTTGAGGAATGACAGTTGGATTACGAGATGGTGTGTATTGGGTTTGAGGAGACGGATCAGGCGGAGATTGAGGAATCACAGTTGAATTACGAGATGGTGTGTATTGGGTTTGAGGAGACGGATCAGGCGGAGATTGAGGAATGACAGTTGAATTACGAGATGGTGTGTATTGGGTTTGAGGAGACGGATCAGGCGGAGATTGAGGAATGACAGTTGGATTACGAGATGGTGTGTATTGGGTTTGAGGAGACGGATCAGGCGGAAATTGAGGAATGACAGTTGAATTACGAGATGGTGTGTATTGAGTTTGAGGAGACGGATCAGGTGGAGTTTGAGGAATGACAGTTGGATTACGAGATGGTGTGTATTGTGTTTGAGGAGACGGATCAGGCGGAGATTGAGGAAAAGATGGTGGATATTGGTAAATTTGGGGAGAAGGAGATTGACGGATAGTATTTAGGTAGGGTGATAGCGTATTTGGGTTGTAAGATGAATACGATGATGATGATGATTGATATTGAGACATAGCGGATCTGACTCTAGGCGGTATAAAATTTTGTGGTGAATATTTAGTTGCTCTGTTAAGTGCATTCAGAATTTCAATTTTAACGTAATGTTTCTGGTCTGTTGAGAGATTCTTGAGCATTGGTATGATCATTTCACAAAATGAAACGTCCTCATCATAAGTTTTATCCTGCAATAATTTCAATAACTCATCATCGCTATTATTCTGAATTTTAATCTTTTTACGCATGCTCGTTTTAAGTCTTCTATTTCGTGAAGCTTCTGTGTCAGTATCTTCGTCGGATTAATTTGTAAGGTCTTCGGCATTACTGTTAGTGCTTTCTGTGTCTTTAATATTATTTGTCGTATCTCTCATTGATTTTTGAGTGGCTAAAAATGAAAGTGCTCCCATGTGTATGTATGGTCTTTTTTTTCTTTGCGGCTTGACCCGAAACTACCTTTTTATCAGCTGCCACCTCCTTGAAGTATATATCTTTAAAATTTTTCCATTTTTTTTGCACGTCAGCTCCTGTAAAAGAAAATAAAATAAGGTAATTGTTGTGTAGATAAGTAATAAACTATAATTTGTTTGAATTTTATATTATTGGTGTTACATATTTTGTTGTAATTATTGCAGGTACTTGGCTTCAGGAAATAGCTACTATTCGCTATATTACGAATATCTAATTGGTATCTCTACAATTGGTGAAATTATAGAAGACACGTGTGAAAGACTATGGTCTTGTTTACAATCTTTATACATGCCAGAACCAGATGAAAGAACGTGGTCCCATACTGCCGAACTTTTCTATAAAAGAACCCATTTTCCACATTGCTTGGGAGCGGTGGATGGAAAGCATATAAGGTGCGAAAAGCCTAATGGCGCGGGTTCTGAATTTTATAATTATAAACAATATCATTCCTTAGTTTTAATGGCGGTGGCTGATGCAAATTATTATTTCATCAGTGTTGACATAGGTGCTTACGGCAGCAGTAGTGACTCTACCGTTTTTAAAAATTCTGCATTTGGAAAGAAGCTTGAAGGTGGTCAGTTAATACTTCCATCACCAACTTACCTACCAAAAGATGAAAATGGGGAAAAAATGCCTTATGTTTTTGTTGAAGATGAAGCGTTCGCTCTCTCAGAACACATAATGCGAACATACCCCAGAATAAACCTATCTGTAACTCAAAGAGTTTTTAATTACAGACTCACACTAGCAAGAAGATTTGTAGAATGCACTTTTGGCATACTTACTAATAAATGGAGAATTTTACATCGGGCTTTAGATGTAAAACTAACAACATGTGACCAAATAATTAAAGCATGTTGCATTTTACATAATTACGTACGCAAACATGATGGAATTCGGTTTAAGGACAAATTGTATGGGACCGAGTTAAAATTTGCGCCCTACTCCTGTGAGATCTAGAATATCCAGCATTGAAAATAGACAATATTTTGCAGAATATTTTGATTCACCGAAAGGGTCAATTCCATGGCAATATGAAAAAATATAAAATATAAACGTCTACCCATATTATAGGTATATATTCTATATAAAATTACAGACCAACAAAAAATCTTTGATTATATACATGTCTAGATGGACACATTGACCGTACCGAACGGCTCGAAAAATGTCTACTATAATTATTGGTAGACTCGCTTCTCACCTACGCCAGTGTCATTTGAGTCACCTATGGATAATAAGCTCACGAAAAATAATTAATTATGCCGGTTTGTGCTATCAAATTGTATCGCAATTACGTGGGAAGTAAAGAAGTAAATTATATTATTTAACTTTATTTTAAGAAAACACAGTTTTTTAATTCGTTACTGTTTAGGTTAGTCTGATTAGCTTGTGTTGCCAGTTTAATATTAGGGAAACTTAGCGAAACTATGGGAGACACATTATAAATATCATTAAATCTTTTTGTCATTTTTAAACATTTTGTTAATGAATAAAAATATTTTATTTTAATATTTATTTATTTATCTTTGTAAATCAAAAAAAGATGCAGTAGTACTTATAAGATTTTGTTTGTTTAAAAAAATTATAAGAAAAATATTTGTAATTATGTTTATATATTTTGTTTTTACTAAATTAAATATAACACTAATCTACGAAATAGTTACTTTATTTAACCTATTTTGTTTAAACTACACCTTATTAAATAATGGAGAAAAGTTAAGTTAATAATTTGTAGCAAGTATCCCTAAACACGCATATCTTGACAGTTTGACTACAATAAGTACACGAGCGGTACTCACACATATCACGTAATTCGGGCCGGTTTTTGCGCGAAGTTTGTTTGCATTGCTCAATCTAGACATGTAGGTATATAATCAAAGGTTATAAATAAAAATATTTAATTTGTAAACGTCATTAAATTAAAAAAAATAAATACTTTATATTTACTTTTTTTTTTCAACAACACTGCATTGTTCCCAACTAAAATATATGTCTTGATATATTTCCTCCCACAATCTCGCCTTCAATATTCTGTCGTGGTACTTTGGAATAAATTTGTCCCACAGGGGAGGTCTCCTGTGCATCAACGTGATTAATTGTTCAATATCAATGTCGTCATTTTCTAACTCCTCTGCGGCTCCCGATCGGGCGGGAGACGAAGCGCGCGACATCCTGCCAATAGCGCCAGTATACGAGTGAGCGAAACGCGCGGATTTTATTTCGCAGTGCGGCCATAGCCATAACTACTATATACTGTACAAAACATTCGCGCGGAAATAAATCCGCGCCGCATCGTGTTCAATTTGCATCAAATCACAGATTTTTTTTCCGCGTGATTTTTTTACCGCCAGTGCGGATACTCCTATAAGATTCAATGTGTTACGGAATTGCGAGAATAAAAATCGTGCGGTGAAATATCGCAGTGCGGACAGGGCGTTATCTTATTAACCAATTAAACGTGGTTAAATTGTAATTTTTTTTTGAAAATATTATATTATTTACTTTAGTCATATATATATATTGGAGGTATGGTGGCAATTTTTCTGAAAAAAAAAATAAGCCATAAAACTGATAAATGATAAAAAAATGTTCATATTTCATGGCATATTGCACGGAAACAATAAGTGACATTGATTTCGAATGTATGAGAGATTGTTAGCAAATTTATTAAGAATTATTTTTATTATATAATATCTGCATACTTTTCATGTGTCCTGTACGGTTTTCTAAAAATTGCGCTTGGTGTCATTTTCGGGGGCGCGGAGGTGAAAAAAGTAAATTATTATCTATCTATATCATTATATTTTTCCAGCGAATTTTCTTCAAATCATGATATTTTTTTTTGTATTGAACAATAGAAAACTTTATACTTATTTATTTTAGAGTAATTTTGCAACTAAAGGGAAATTAGTATAAAAGGGAAATTACTATAAATATCCACAGTGCGGGAGGGTTGAATTGTTGGTGACCCCATCATCGATGACTTGATTACTGAGGAAAAATGGAAGTTTACGATTGCTTTCTACAAATATTGTTACAATATTGAACAATCTTAAATTCAGACACAGAAGTACAGAAAACCACTGAAAGGCGCTAGACTTAAATGGACCAATATTGTTTTGATGCTAACGTCGAAAGCTGTTGCTAACTCAGCCGTAGATTAAGTTTAATTAACTTCCAAAATCGCCTTTATTTCGTCATTGTCGACCATAGTTTTCAGACGACCGAGCGGAAAAACCAATAACACGTTCGTTTGTAGTATTCGCTCCGCGTACGTCGTTGATGTTGCGTGCCGCTTTTACGCTACTCGAATTTTAATATATTATAATAATCGATTCAAATGTGATGAAAACATAACACTAATTAATAAATAAATTACTAATTTTGAAAAAACAATTCCATGTTTTTAAAATAAAATCAATGTTAAATTAGAATTCTTAGCTAAAAAAATTATTTTGATTTGAAATGGCCAGTACTGCAGAACAGCAATTTCATAGGTATAGACGAAAAAAGACGAAAAAAGAAAGAAAAAAGACCTATAATTACACTCAAACAGACAGCAACAATTGTTTTTTTATTTACAAAACTCGCAAGAACACAAACATCGTAACCGGTGTGACACAAATACACAACAGTTAATTTAATAACAAAAGTTTGAGACAACCTTGCCCCTGTATATACGGGGACTCGTCGACTGGAACCTACCCCAACGCTCACAAAGTAGGTCGAGTTCACCGACGTCAAAATCGATTCGACCTACATTGATTTATTTAGGTCATTTGAGATACATCTATTCTTAGAAAACTTTTGATTTTTAATTGTTTTGAATTGTTATCACGAATGCTGCTACCCATCTCCTGTTTTACTTCCTTCTGTCGTTTGGTGTAGTGGATATTCTTACACCGCCACTGCCCTGTTATTTTAATAATATTCAAAATTAAATATTACAATAGACTTTTTGTTTGGTTGTAAATACGTTTGCAATACCACAAAATTATTAATATATTTATTAACGATATCGCACCAGGCTTTTAGCCCATGGTAATGCTAGCACATGAGCAACGAAATCATATTTAAAAACACGTGCGGGTCGTAACAATTACCATTTATGGGTTCGTTTAAATAAAACCAGTTTTTACGAATTTTATCGCAAATATTAACTTATTTTATATTCGCGATATTTTGAGCACTTTACAGCACCCGTGGTCACGAGGGAGACTGAAGTGTTTGACGTACTAATATCATAGTTCACCATGGCTACCTCCAGATTATAATTTTAACTATTAAAGTCCACTACAGAGGGAAACTGAATAGGAATCGGGCAGCAGCGTCTTCTTGATAGCAACTGAAAATAACAAAAATCTGGGGTTGCCAGCCGCCTGTCAAGCTTCCACCTGCCTTACTACCATCGCAAAATATCCACTTGAGGTATAGTATAGGGTATAGTAGTATAGGTTAATGGGAGGGGCCTTTGTTAAGATATGAAATTCTTATAGGCTGTAATGAATGAAAGTGTATTATAATTAGTATAATTTTTTTGTAGTAGGTATTAGGGTGGCAAACGAGCACACTGTCTACCTTATGGTAAGTGGTTGCTGTGACCCATAAACATCTACATCTGTCCTCGAAAACGATTCTAAGTGCAGATGCGTTGTCACCCGTGAGGACTAAGATGGAATGCCTCATTTTCAGTTAAAAAGGTATTCGGTTCTCTACACTCACAAAACGAAACACAGCAGCGTTAAGCTGCTATTTGACGCTGGTATTCTGTGAGAGAGTGGTCCTTCCCCGGTCGAGCCGACCCATTCCTGCTAAAACTTTACTAGTAATATAGCTGCAACATGGCTCTACCATATTAATTATTTACCTAATATATCATAAAAATGTATTATTTACTTAATATATCAACTCAAATATATCATTGAGTAACGCTGTTTTGTTAATCGTAATTTGATTTCACGTCGCTGCAAACTTCAGTAAAGGTATTACAGTGAAGCCCTTTACCTGGGCATTTATATAAGTTTCTCTATGCCCGAGCCTTTGCCGAGGTGATACGATTCGGTGCAGTTTATACGATCGTATTTCTGTGTAACTATGTAGCCTATGAGCGCGCCTGTGTGTGTGTCGCTTTATGTCGAAATATAATTTGCAGAAGCTGCATGATTGAAATACCAACTGCCTTTATAAATTTTACCACACAGGTAGCAGATAAAACGGATACTAAATTGAAATAATTATTTTGTTAATTAATTTTGTACGGACGCTACTACTATTAAAATATACAACTTTACTGAAATATATGAGGTGGTACTTTAAAATGTAAATTATTTTATGATCTATAGTCAGATACCAGTTAAAAAACTAAAATGATAAAATAGCAAACGAATAGATAGCTGAAAAATAATTACGACATTATTATATTTTTAATTAACGTCTAAATACCAGTAAATTTGATGAATTTTATACCGAGGTTTACTGTTTTTTGTCTTTCATTGAGTATTCTTTGAATTTTTAGATGACAAAGCACATTTGACATTTGACAAAGCTAATGGCTAATTAATTAATAATAAAATAAAAACATGCCAACATAACAGGAGAGTAAAAGTTTTTACAAGCATAAGTCTCAAGCTACAAAGTCCAAAAACAAATAATCCGACGTCAACGCCGACGGGGAGAATACTAAAATTAATACTCAAAATTATTCTGAGTTCACAAATAATAAAGACACTCGCTGCAAAACAAGGAAAATCTTTTCTATTTTAGTGTTGTTAAAATAAAGAGTGTCAAATAAGAGGAAGGAGATTAGGGTTGCAAGACCAAACTTCGTTTGGTTTTTCCGAAGATTTAATGTCAAGCGTCTTTACATCTCCGAAAAAACGCCAAAAACTTATCACAACTATTGGGCGCTTTTCCATTCGTCAGCACGGTACCGCAATGGGATGTCTGCCGGTGAAGCAAAATCGTATAAAATATACATTGGCATACGCGTGTGTGCCACGCCGGCCTGCGCGCACGGCCGAGATAGAAGGTACGCGTTGAGATTGAGATTCGAAATTAGATTGTGAAATGATGAAATGTCTCCTCGTTCAAAGGTATTATACCAGTTCCTTAGTTATTCAGTATCTCAGTTTTCAGATTGGGTGAATTCAAAACTGCCCAAAACATGTTAATGTATCCCAGTCGGAAACACAGCCTTGGTAACCGCGCCATGTGCCGTGCCGGCGCCGTGCCGGTGCCGTACCGACGAGTGTAAAACCACCCATTTTTTGCATTATTAATAAGCTAGATCTTACGCTCGGGCGGCCAGGGCTTGCTTTATATTCAATTCACGTCCAATTTACTCCCTGTCGCTGGCTGAGTAATAGTTTAAGCACAGATTAAATAATGTTCTTATAATTTTTTTTCTCCAGATTTATGGATTTCCGATCTGACAACAGAGTAGTTCATATGTAAACGCGCTTCGCTGGCATATGATTTTAGCACAGGTAATTTAATAAAATGGTAAAAATAATACAATAGAATGATTTATGACCGCATTTCTAAACCGTTTACTTTTGATTATTGGTACAAAAATCTCATTAAAAATGTAATTTTTAATATTATTTAATATTATATTATATTTCATCGCTTCATTCTTCAGATATAATATTAACAACGTAGTTTCCTTATTCTACAAGGCTAAGTCGCACCTTTAAAGATTTTTACTCTACCCACATCAAAACAATTGCCCCTTCCCACTAACGTCTCTCGCCGTCCGAGCGTACTGCCTCATTCCTTTTTCGTGCGAGGCAGAGTGCACACCTTATTTAATTATCTTAGAACAGTAAAATGTCGACACGCAGTGCTGCAGACAAAATTGCTTATTATCAAAAGAAAATTTTAAAAAACTAGAAGAACAAGAACGAAAGCGACATAAACGAGTCATTGTTTACTCCGATTCTTCTGAGGCCGAAGAAAATTTTGGTAAGTGTTACAGTTACGTAATTCGATTCTAGTACCTGAGTGATCATTAAAAATATAAGTGAAGACTAAAAACCTTAGCGTTGATCGTGAATCAACACGAATACAAACTTACCTGGGGACTGGCCGAGAGTCAGTACGAAGGTATCCTTACCTGGGGGCTAGCCGAGAGTTAGCACAAAGGTTATATAAACTTAAATACTCATGTACAAATATATTAAAGATTTAAGATTTACAATGGTAAAAAAAAAGGTATTTTAACCAAAAATTCGTTTAGTATAACTAAATATAATTATGAGATATTTACAGACGCGTGCTTGACAAGTTGGGGTGTTGTGTAATAATATTCGTGTTGGCGGAGGATGGAAATACAATGAACTCAATTATCATATCAATTACCTCGATTTACTAGCCATATTTCTAGGTATTAAGTGTTTTGTTAGGGATATGTCGGATTGTAATATTTTGTTGCGCGTAGATAATACAACAGCTATAAGTTATATTAATTGAATGGGAGGAATCCAAATTCCCCCATTTGAACGAGTTATCTCGATGAATATGGCAATGGTGCGAGAAGCGAAACATTTGGCTAGCGCATCTTACATAAATAGTAAAGAAAATGTAGAATCAGACCAAGAATCAAGGAAACTAAACCTAGATACAGAATGGAAGCTAAGTGATAACGCTTATAAAGAGATCATACAAAAATTGGGGGAACCAGAAACAGATCTTTTCGCTTCTCGTGCCAATGCTAAATGCACGACCTATGTGTCTTGGAGACCGGATCCAGATGCCTTATTAGTAGATGCTTTCACTATTGATTAGAGATACAAATATATCTATGCGTTTCCACCTTTTCTTTAATAATGAAATGTCTGGAAAAATCATAACCGATAAAGTCGAAGGCATTTTTTCTGTCCTTATTGGCCATCCCAGCCTTGGTACCCAATGTTAAATAACTTACTCAGATCAGATATAATGTTTTTAAAACTTCACAGAGATCTCTTACGGTCTTACTACTCCTCATCACCTGCACAAACCTTACCCTGGGTGCAGCGAGGCTCTCAGAGTCGCATTTATAAGAAGAGGTACACCATCGCCCGCTCTTCCAATGATGATGGCATCGCTTTCAAAGAATACAATACTTCATTTTAGAGTCTCGTATAAGCTGTGGTGGCAATTTTGTCATAAAAATAATTTAGATCCTTACGCAAATTCTATACCGTCAATGTTACTATTTTTATCGGAGCAATTTAATAATGGGGCCGCTTACGGTTCGCTCAACAACCACAGGTCGGCCTTATCATTAATTCTAGGAGACTTGTGTAGGTTCTAAAGACTAAATAAAAAGATTCTTAAAGGGCGCATTCAAGTTAAGACCAGCCCTTCCAAAATATACTGGTACTTGGGATCCAAAAATTATCTTAAATCATATAGAAGGTTGTGTTCCAATGAAACACTTTCAATTGAAAAACTCACAAAAAATAGCAGTGTTAATGGCATTATGCACAGCACACAGAGCCTCAAACATTATCTTTAATAAATATAGACAATATTAAGATATGTTCTTCAGATGTTAGAATCAGCATCACTGATATAATTAAAACGTCTGCAGCGGGACGTCAGCAACCCCTTCTAATTTTACCTTATTTTATTAAAAATAAAAATATTTGTCCAGCCACGGCAATAAGATTATTTAGAGATTACAAATAAAATGAGACCCGCAGATTGTTGGAACTTATTGCTAACCTACAGGCGGCCACTGCTCAATCTATCAGTAGGTGGATTAACGGAGAGCGCTAGCGGAGGGCTGCGTGGACGTGACCGTGTTTAGTGCACACAGCACGCGACATGCTGCCACCTCGTGTGCTAGATCCGCTGGAATCTCTCTAGATACGATCAGAAAACAGCCGGTTGGTCGTCAGCATTAGAGACCTTTGCAAAATTTTATCATCGCCAAATTATTGACGAAAATAAGTTTTCGAGAACTGTCCTCCTAAATAATTAAATTTGATTTGTTAAATAAAATAGACAAGTGAATAACGTACGTTAGTACGTTATTTTGTTACGACCGAACTAATAAATAATATTTGGTTTTTTATGATTTTTCTTTTAAAGTTCAACATACACATAAGTAACCCAATAAGCAAAACTTTAAGCTATAAACATCTACGTTGTTAATATTATATCTGAAGAATGAAGCGATGAAATATAATATATGATCAAACGAACTTCTCCAAGTGAAGTTCGATCAGTATTATATGAATCGCTTCATTCGAAGATATAATTTCCCTCCCGCCCATAACCCACTAAAAGTTTTGCTAAGAATAATATCTCTAAAAGAATGAGGCAGTACGCTCGGACGGCGAGAGACGTTAGTGGGAAGGGGCAATTGTTTTGATGTGGGTAGAGTAAAAATCTTTAAAGGTGCGACTTAGCCTTGTAGAATAAGGAAACTACGTTGTTAATATTATATCTTCGAATGAAGCGATTCATATAATACTGATCGAACTTCACTTGGAGAAGTTCGTTTGATCATATATAATAAATCAAGATTTTTTTACAATTTCCAATCAAACTTTCACTTTTTAATTATTGAAAAACCATCGAATGCACAGTCACCTCTCTGCAAATTTGAGCGCTTCGAGGGACGGCAAAATTGAAAAATCAAAGCGTCAATGTCAATTTTAACGTTCAATTTGTACCACAGACATGTAATGAAACCGTTTCTCCATAAAGCATTTCATCAAACAAAATACACGCTTTATAAAGTATGCATAAAACTGTTGCCCATGTTGAAAAGCCAGTCCAGATGTTTACTTTTTATAGAATAAAAATGACAAACCAGCACACAGCAGCACCATCTGACGGTAAGAAGATACTGTGGCCCATAGGCATCTCTACATCAATCTCCAATTAAGGATCAAAATGCAGATGCGTTTTATCCCCAAGAACTACTATGGAATGCCTCGTTTCCAGTAAAAGTTGTCCGGCTTTATGGACTTACCATTTGAAACAAAGCAGCATTGTGCTGCTATTTTACGCTGGTATTCTGGGCGTAACATCAAAGGTAATGCACACATGCAGCGGACTATGGCTTTTTTATAGAATAAGAGTGACCACGGAGCACATAGTCCATCTTATGGTAAGTGGATGCTGTGATCCATAGACATCTACATATATACTCAATTACGATTAAAAATGCAGATGCGTTGTCACCCCTACTGCTGAACTAGGATGAAATGCCTGGTTTCAAGTAAAAAGGGTTTTCGGTTCACTACTCGTACCACACAAAACACAGCAGCACTTAGCTGCTATTTTATGATGGTAATATGTAAGAGCATGGTCCTATATCGTTCGGGCCAACCTATTCATGCTACGGTCATAATATAGCTGCAGCGTGGGTCTACCATGTATAAATTAGTTATAAGATTGAAAAGAAATCCGCGCGTCTAAAACAGGCACGTTCTTCACAGGGAAACTTTTAGTTCGTAAATTGAAAGTTGTTTACAGCAGATTAATTCACAAATACTTTGTGTACAGCTCCAAGTGCGCATACTAATCTGCTGATACGTTAACCTTTGTTTCTGCAAACAAAGTTATGCGTAACTTTTGTAAGCGTACATTGCAGCACATTTACAATCGAACATGTTCACCTCGAGAGAGCTTTGCCTTCAGTCGTTAACATACTACATATTCCTTTGTGCTGTAACTTTGGCATATTGTGCAGTCTGCTTCAAAAAAAAATAGCAAAACCGCAGTATTGGGTGATGCCCGAACTGAAAACCACAGAACACTATTACTCCCGCCTGAAGACTATTATGCGTGAACAGAGTAACAGAAGGCGCATGCACTGATGCACTACACCGCACCGCTACTAGAAGTGCTTTCAACATTGCATCTACAGATGTGATCGCTCACCTGAGCGAAAGCTTTCACATAACGCGAGCAACCCGGGTTTGATCTCAGCCGGCGCTAATGACATTCATTTTACCATTTTAGGCCAGAGCTTGGCTGCTATCCCACCTGGTAATAAGTGGTGATGCAGCAAAAAAAATGGTAAAGCGCACTATCTTAACAAATCATTTTCACTCTTGCCTTAAGGATACTCACATTGTAATCGGATAAAAAGACATGCTGGCAACTTATTACACTCTTTTATTGTACACGTGACGAATATTGAAGCAAAGCGATGAAATTGTTATTTGAATTTTTAATTCGACTCCGAATGAAAACATCGTGAGGACATATGAAATCCGCCAACATCACTGACATCTATATAAATAAGTACGCTGGACTGGCTATACCATACAAAATGTCAGTGCCAATTTGAAGCACCCCTAACGGTCGTCTTGGAAACTAAAATTGACATAATATGCCGAAGTCTGTTGTCTTATTTAAATTGTCATATTTAAAAATCTGTATTTCTTACTTTTAAACTAAAAAAAGAAAATATTTTATGTTGTTTGATTGTGTATTAGTTACATAACAAGAATTATTTTTAATAACAATGAGAGCATGCGTAATCTGTAAAACTCGTTACCAAAAGCGAAGTAAACAAATTAAAACTATTTATAACATAAGTAGTTAAAAATTTGTTATTTATCTTAATATCATATTATACCAACATGTTTGGCTGTATATTACTGTACTACTACTACTTACTTTTGATAAACAATAAAATTCAATAGGGTTGTCGAGTTTCCTGTCTATATAATACTTATCGATGTTCTTTACTACCCATATCTGTTAATAAACAAAGTCACCAACAACGGATGATTATCAAATGTTTATTAATCAACAGGTTTCCAACTGAATCTAGACTAAAATTATGGCTTAAAAGCATAAATATTGTGAATTGGCGTCTGTAACAAAATGATCATATTTGTTCTGAACATTTCACAGACGACTGTTTCATTAGACATGAGAACTGCACCACTTTGAAAAATTGCAGTATTTCGACAATACTTTCTGGTAGTACTAGTACCAGTAAGTATAAAAGTATTTTATACTTACTGGTACTAGTACTACTTAGATTATTATTTCAAATGTTTTTTTATTTCTTCTTTCCTCATTTTCCCTCAAACTTAAGGGCCATAGCCAAGTGTCGAAAGGTCGCCTGATGATGTCGAGCCATAGCCGATGTGTGTTAGTGGGCTGCGTCTAGAGTAGTTTCCTCTCCCTGTACCGCTGTAGTCGAGGTGGAGTCGTCAGGGAAGAGAAGTGTTGGTATGGTGATTGGCGATGCTCCATGATATTCTCCGCAACTTTGGTGAGGCTGCACCACTTGATGCTTCCAAGAGCTCGTTTTTTCCTGGGAAGTGTCGGAAGTTCCCCCACTAGATGGAGTGAAAACCTAGTAAGACATACAGGAAGTTGATGGATGCAGGTGGCTCAGGATTGTACTTTGTGGCATTACTTGGGGGAGGTCTATGTTCAGCAGTGGACTTGTAAAGGGCTTTAATGATGATGAATGATAGTGGCATTAATATTAATTTGATACATGAATAGAATGGGCGTAACGGGTAGAGTCCATCTATCCATAGAGTCCATTCTATTTATTTAGGTATAGAATTTTTATCGATATATTTTGTCACACTGTCTTATCCCTATTATTAGTTCTGTGGACGTGCACTTCTGCTGTCAGCGCCAAAATGGCGCAAATCAAATTGCCTTATATCACGGGGTATAGCCAGTCCAGCGTACATGCATTAGGGCTAGGGTTGCCAGGTCTTAAAACCGAAAAGCCGGACAGACCAGCGAGCCTAGCCGGACATTTTGGTAATAAGGCCGGATACCCTGAATTTTTTTAATTTTATTATAATTTTTTTATTTACCATAAAATCTTTTAATTATATGAAATTGAATAAATCAATCTCCTTTATTATTAATCATTCAATATTCATCACAATATTAATTTTAATAATTAAAATATTATGTAACTATATAAGTACAAGAAAAAATTAAAAAAAATTAAAAATTTAAAAAGCCTAACAAAAGCCAGACAGGCCGGATGCCGTCTAACTTGGCCCGACACGCAACCAAAAAGCCTGACTGTCTGGCTTTATCAGGACGCCTGGTAACGCTAATTGGGGAAGCGTGGCTGACACTTCCATGTCTTTAAACTCTCTCAAAATGAAAGGAGGCCTATGCCCAGGAGTAGGGCGTGTGTTGGCTAAAACTTTACTTTTTTATTGCAACAAAGCTCACGCCCATTTTTTAAATGCTTACTTCAGTGAGTCCATCGTACAGAAATATTATTGCTGTACAGCGTGCAATATATGTGTATTGAAACCTGTTACATGAACAAAGTGGTAAAATAGTTTGTTACAGTTGTACATTCCTTTTGAATCTTAAGTGTTTATTTTATTGAATAGTTTGTTAAGTTTCTTGTGGGTCCGGTTGTAGAGTTAAGAAGACGTTAGTCTTACACAATTTAAAATATTCATCAACTGTAAACAGTGTTGACGCTCTGCATTTTTGAAAGTTTTCGTAATAACAAAATATAATACACTGGCCCGTTTCATGAGTGTCGTAACAGGCGACAGAGGTGAACAAACAAATATCATAGAATGAAACCTTCAATCCTCAACCTTGAAATCCCCATTACCACTAGACAAAATAGGGAAATAAAATTAATGTTTGGTTTCACCACACCACACGACAACGGATGTTAAAGTAATTATTTATATGTCCAAAGTTAATTACAGCCAGCACTAATACTGTGCCATCACAGAAAGGATAAAACTAATCCTGTCTAATCTAGTAACTAATCAATGTGAATGTTATTAGGACACAATAAAAAAGATCCAATTCCTCATGTTATTATGATTCATAATATGAACATATGTAATTTTTATGCATACTGGTCACAAACTTTAGTAAATGCAAATTTCAAAAAAAGTATATTGATTTTTTTTTCACATGTCACTTGTCTACAAATAATTATTGCGTAATGTTGCGTTATTTCATACTACGTAACATTTTGCCAAATAGTGAATTTGAGTATCAATTTAGGTTTTGTTTGTGTTTTCCTTGACTGCCTTGTTTACCGTGTTAAGTATGAATTGTCACTACAAATTAATAAACTGTGAAATCCAGATCTAAACGCACCTCAACTTGCTAGGGCTGTTACATGTTCATCATATAAGAACGAGGCATTTGTATCTCAACTACCCTATATCATCCCGTGGGGGTCGTGAGAGATGACAGAAAAATAAAAGGGAAGAATAGGCAGCAGCATCCTTCTGTTAAAAACTCAAAATACTAAAAAAATGTGGTTGTCAACCTGCCTGCCAAGCATGGCAACTATGGCAATAGAGGAGTTTTGACAGACTGTAATTATTAAGATGATGATGATGATGAAAATAATAAAAAGGTAATACAAAATTACAGAAAATATCATTTAAAGCAAACAAATAAAAATACAAACACTCAAAGGATGGAATGATAACGTAACAAAATACTCGCTATAAATTGACTCAAAGCTAAAACAGTTTGTAATTGTTAGCTCTCTCAACCAAGTGATGTAAAATTAAAATACGTACGATATTACGTGGAAGTTTGAACGCATGTGCATTCGCCACTGCTTCAATATAGTCCAGAAAGTCATTTAATATTTTGTTTTCATTTTACAAGTACGTTGAAAACATTTAATGGAGTTTTCAAACTCTATAAAGCAGTGTGAATATTTGCTCGTCAAAGGTATATTTTGAAACTTTGAGAGTCTACTAGATAAGAGTTTCGCTTAACTTCTTGTCAAGTTTGGTTTTTGTAGTGTTGATTCTTGTTTGTTTCGAAATCAACTCTGCTTCGGATGGAAAAATGATCTAGAACTAGAAAAGCTTTTTTATATTGCGCGATCAATTTAAACGGTGTTGAAATCCTATCTATGCACTTGTTCCTAGACTAGTTTTGCCGTTGTTTACTTCTTGATAATCGTGGAACTCAGATGAAAATGAATTTTCTTAATAAACTAGGCGGGTGATTTCAATTAAACAAACAACTGCGACGATTTCCATTAGGGTCGAATAGGTACAAGATGTCAAGGCATATGTTTATTTTTTTTTTCAAAAAAAAATCCTTATTACGATGAGAGAAGCCATGTCCAGTGCACTTGAGCGGGATGATAAATACTTAACAAATTTGAAAATTTTCAAATTAAGTGCGTGCGTGTGTGCGTGCGTGCGTGCGTGCGTGCGTGCGTGCGTACGTGTGTGCGTGCGTGCGTGTGTGTGTGTGTGTGTGTGCGTGCGTGCATGTGTGTGTGTGTATGTGTGTGTAGATTTTGAGAAATCTCAAATAAAAAAAGGCTCGAAAGGCTAGGATGCCCTCGAATAAAATTAATTCCTGCTTACACGTGGTAGAGTTTATAGTTGGTAGAGCCATGCCGCAGATATATAATGGTTGTAGCACGAATAGGAAGGACCACTCTCTCATAGAATACCAGCGTTAACGCTGCCATGTTTCGTATGGTGAATATAAAGATCCGGAGACCCTTTTTTACTTTAGGGGTGATATTGCATCTGCATTTTGAATCTTAATCGAAGATAAATGTATATGTCTATGGGCCATAGCATCCACTCGTTTGTCACTCGCATTTTATAAAAAAAAACGTAGGCAATATACGCGTTCAGTCATGGAGTTGCGGAAACTATGCTGTCTACCATTAAGTTATAAAAATGCTACGTATTTAAATATGTAAATTTTATTTTTTTGATATGGAGTTTAATAAAATAAATAAATACACTAAAATAAACCCTTACTCGATTACAATCATATTTAATAAAGTTCATTGTTTTCATTTTACGAGACGTGCGGGGTAATTTGTGAAATAGGTGTGCTCGGACGTGGACGCTCCGGTGGATTTAATTCTTTACGAGGTGATGGCATAAGCCAAATAACTATCGAAGTTTGGACGTGTGTGCCCTTGTCGTCTGTGCTTAAAACATTTTTACTTTGAGCTTTATTATTTTAAAAGAGAATTTTTAGCCGACTTCATAAAAGGAAGAGACATTTTTGAATCGGGGCTGCCCTGTATAAATTTCGAGAAAAATTCCACCCCTCAGGGTGGCAAAATAAAAAGTTTTTAATGCCTATTCAGACGATATTGACATTGTCATACTCTTTCTTAGTCCACTCAAAAGAGTGAAAATTTACTATTAATAAAGACTAAAAGTGGTTAAAAACAACTAAATTAAATAAAATAACTTCACGTTTGCAGGTGGCTTTTTTATTTTACTGTTACAGTTACAGTGTATCAGAAGTCCACTGCTGGACAAAGGCCTTCCCATACTATAAGTTGGATATTTGTCATAGTTGCCACACTTGGTTGACAATATAAGGACGAGAGAAATGAAACGCTTGAGTGTTGACGTAAGACTGACTGTAATATACGTTATTAATAAGTTTATAATATTAGATTAAATAAATACCCAAACATACGTATATGGTACTAGGTAGTACATACTATTCCATATGGAGGCTATACATACACTTTTAATATTGAATATTATTTTTATCATATTTATTTTTGATCATAATCATCGTTGAATTAACATGAACATATCACCTATCATACCATATACTTATTAATATTTTTTTACATTTATTTTCACTCGAGATTTATTACATAAACTATAGTTTCTCTTTTAATATATACAATATGTTTTAGTTAGAAGTTATGATTTAAAGTTCAAACAATATAAAACTGAAAATAAACTATTACATTTCATATTAAGCACATTTGTATTTATAATTGTATATACTTTATATTTAATTTATTTATACCTTTATATTTGTTTAACTATTGCTTTCATGATCCACACAAATAGGTTACACATTAATTTTCTACTATATTTTCAGAAATTAATGACTTATCAAAGTTAAAAGAATGTGATTTGAAGGTTTAATGAATATAACACCGATAATATTACATTTCATTTAAATATGAAAAGAGCAAAAAACATAATGTAATGCAACGTAAATATCATCGCTATCATAATAACGGGAATCAAAATACAACTTGCAATCCCAGCCGCGTTAGCGGTTTGTGACACCTTCGTTTTAAATTTCTAAGTACGTATAAGGCTACGTTTGCAATTACATCGGACTATGATCACAAGGTGTGGTGATTCATACCTAACTTTAAGTAACTTGCATAATATGTTATAATATGAATGCAAGTAAAATATACCTTAAAACTTGGAACAGATATTTAGAAATAGTTACATTGTTAATAATAAAATATTACTTATACATAGGTACGTTAATAAACATTCATTATTTAAGTTATTTATAATTTCGAACACTCATTATTTCATGACTTCTAAGAAATACGTTTATCTTAATTGGGACAGAAATTTATATAAAAAGAGAATACACTGTTAGGTACACAGCTAAAGTTTTTTTTTTACAAAATATTTATTTACACTAGAAAAGACAATTTTATTTCAAGCAGGTGACACAATTTTAGGTTTTCATTGCCTTTTTATATATAAAAAAAAAACGATTACATTATAAAATTTACAATAATAGTGTATCGATAACCTTTGGACTTGATTATAATAAGATTTATATAAATGTAGTTCAAAATTGTACACATTTTACATAAGAAAACATGAGACAGAAAAAAATATTTAAAGTAGAATCATTGTAAATATGAATCAATGTGCCTAAATATCGAAAAAATCTTGTAAATTTATATAAATTTACGCGAAAGTGTACTTATCATATTGGGTTGATATATTTTTATTTGTTTACGTGTAGTTGTGCGAATCGAACCTAATATAGTCCTAATATAGAAATGCAAAATAACTATCTATCCAACCCTATGGAATTGGTCGGGGATTCCCTTATTACCTTGTATTTTTGTAACAATCTGTTAGGCCTTTTATTATCATTTCTTTTCATAAATCTTGTACGTACTTTCTCTTGTTTTAATTAATATTTTGACTTTTAGCTAGCTTTATTTCTCTCTATTCACGCATATATGTATTTATTTATTAAATATCGGGAACCGGAGTTTCATAATACATAAACACTCACGCCTGTCACCCAGAGGGGTAGGCAGAGACTACGGACTTCCATTTGGCACGATCCTGACACACCTCTCTTGCCTCCTTCACATCCATACACCTACGCATACATGCTCGTTGGTTAAGGCTACTAGGACGTCCCTTTCCGACTCTGCCATTCACTTCTGCACCATAAATTTTCTTTGTCACTCTTTCCTCATTCATTCTTTCCTAATGACCAAACCACCGAAGCATTCCTTTCTTAATCCTGGTCACAAATTCACTTCAATTATATTTCATTTCATGATAATTATCATGCGGGTACTTTATACACATACATATGGGCCCCCCATTTACTTGGGTATTATAATCATTTTATTTTATTGGTACATAATTTTTTTTCATACTGTATCAAGGTAATAGTATACCTTGGGTTGTGCACACAACCTTGAGGTCTACGTTTTTTAAGTCACTTTTAAAGGACTCCAACAATTGTCACAGAGGAAAACTATGTTCGCACCATGATCCAACGAAGGATGTGACCTCTCAATGTACCATTATTAAGGGTAACAAATTTAAGACTTTTCTGGTCCCTAACACTACTAATATGAGTAAACTCATGTACATCACTTGTACTGAAGGCGTTGTTCCCTAGTACCCGTAACTCCTTATTTTATCATCCTATCACGGAAGCACACCCTGCTTGAGGACTATATGCTTTACCAGTGATGGACGTTCCCATATTACTAATTGGTCAATCTCATATTTTCTTTTATTTTTATTATTGCCATAAATATTTATTCCTTCTTTATTTCTTCATTACCTTGTTCTTTATTTATATACTTTCGTGCTCCACTTCTATATACTACTAACTTGCACCATTCTCACACATTTCAAGTCGCACAGTTTAAGCATCATCAATATTTGGTTTATCAGTCCAATATTGACAAAACTTAGTAACTAAATCATTCGTATTTACACGTTCGAACATTCCTTTCTTCCGTTCCTCATACCAATTACATGCTTTCTAATTTTTGTACAAATGAGATAATTTTCCTATACTTATTATTTTTGTCGCTATTACAATGTTGTTGTGATTTATCCTACACCTGTTAATGTGTTGCATGTTGCTGTGTTCAGTTTAAATTTATCATCTATGTTACTATGTTTTTTATAAGATACGCTCATTGCATAACATTTTATAATATCATATTTTTAGAAACATCAGTATCATTCGTAAGAAATGGTTAGCAGACCTTTTATATTCACTGTGTAAAGATTGACTCTTGTTATATTTACCTACCTAACTAGTTTCTTGTCTTTCAAAAGAAATAAAAGTGTTATTTTAGTCAGAAAATATGGAAAATATAATTGATAATAAACGTTAAAAATTATCGCATCGTATGATCGTGCCTAATGTCAACTTAGGTGTACAATTTGTTACTACACAAGTAGTAGTACTCATATAAATGTACGAGTAAAAATTGTACCTTAAACTGATATTTTTAATTTCTTATTTATTCAGAAGTCCACGTGGCTACATCGTTAAAAGCTATATCACTTTTATATAGATCGAAAAATATTACTGAAAGTATGTTATTTGTTATGTCGTGTATACAGAATAATTGAAAATCACATTATAAGAGTTATCAACTTTACACAACGATACATTAATTTATTTAAACTTTTATTTTAATTGTTGCTGTGTTTTTAATCAGTGGTATGGATTTATTGTATTATTTTTAATTGTTTAAATAGAAGGGGTTTCTAGGTCATAGCCCCATAGTTTATAATTATTTTGTTTCTATTGTAGTTAATAAAATATTTGATAATGAAGTATATTGTGAATAATCTGACAAATAATTTCAACTTAATTATATGTAAAATACAGAATATTTAATACTTAACTTTAAAAACATAATAGCAAAAAAAAACAATCAAATTGTTAAATAAAGTTTGAAATATAATTAAAATCACATAGTTGCGACGTACCTCATAATTTGTTCTTTTCGGCTCCAAGGCTTGCAGGACTTAAGTTTCTTCTATTTTTCTTAAAATTGTGGTCTCACCATCTAATTCGTTTAATATTCATGTAATATTTGAAGCTCTCGTAATATTTGTTTCTGAAGTTGATCTTTCCCGTTTTTTCCGTAACATTTTTCTTCTTTTTCTAATAGATTTTATCAGCATATCTCCTTAAAGAAATAATAACCTTGTCGCCTTTTTTTATGTCTCCGTTTCGGCTTACTTGTCACATCCAGTAGTGTCATTTCAATAGTTGAAAATTGTTCCTTTAGTTTTATATTAATTTTTCCATTTTTCTTTAACTATTTATGCAGGCCGCGGCGGTGCGCGTGCATTGTCGCCGCGCACCGCCTGGCAGGGTCGCCATGTAAGGACGAGAGAAATGAAACGCTTGAGTGTTGACGTAACACTGACTGTAATTACGTTATTAATAAGTTTATATATTAGATTATACCCAAACATACGTATAGGTACTAGGTAGATACTACATATGGAGGCACATATACTACAACAATCTTAGTTTTTTATTTGTTATAAGGAAGTCGCTGCTTTCCCTCTGTCGACTCTCACGACAACCACGGGACGACATGGAATAGTAGATATTCTTACACCAGCAGTACACGGTTGTTAGCATGAGGCGAATTAATATAAAGATCCTTTACTACTTCTTAATCAACCCGTACAACTCCACAGCTGGACATGGGTGAAATAGCAGAATAATGCAGCGTTTCGTATGGTGATTTTAGACAACTGGAGATCCTGGGTTCACACTGTATCTGAAGATGTATATTGGCTGTAACAACTACTTTTCATCAGGTGTACTGTGTATTTGCTTTGTTCTATAAAAGAGTAAATAAAAAACAGTTTCATTTGGTTTAGGATTACGAAACAAATAGATTTCTAAAAATTGTTGGAATACAAAGGAAAGGGTTTTATAGGCATCCGATATATAAAACAACGCAAACGAAATAAAAGGAATAAAAATAAATTTTACAAATACACTAAATATAAAATAAAAAAAATCTTTGAAAATAAGGAAATTTAAAGTTTTGTTTAATGGTTTATTTATGTTCACAGATATTTCAGTGACGAGCAAGGATATCATATTGGTATGGAGGAGAGCTTAAAATGACATGACTAATCTTTCAACAACAGCCATCTAGTATCGAATTGAAGAACTAAGCTTTCTAGAAGCCCCACACTCGAACTTTCGGCGCCTGGTCGGTTTGCGCGCGTAATTCCTTAAATATTCTCGATGTTTCGGTGAAAAAGGTGTATTTAAAGGCTCTGCAATACCCGATCGAGGCAGTATTGAATTTGGCGAGACAAGCGAAGCTTCGGAGCGAAATAAAGTTAATCAGTGTGGTTAATTATTAGCGTTTTAAGTTTTAATTAGTGTAAAGTGAATTAAAGTGTAAATTTTGGTTATTCAATCGGCAGTTTTTATTGTCACGAACCTCAAGCTCGTAAAAATATTATGGTAACGTCTTTTCTTTTGCTTTGAATTGAATTAAGCCTGTTTCCGCTCACAACATACAAATAAAAGAGTAAAGTCAAAGTAATATGATTTTTCGTTTCTCTTTTACCTGCATTTCCCGTTGCAAACCCAGCGCCTAGAACAGGCGCCCACTCTCTTCCTCTTAATTCACACAGCTTTCAGGGCAGACTTTGCAGCAATTAAATGATTTAATCCTGCGTGCTTTGATATAATTTATAGGGGTTCCTAGAATCTGTACCTTTATTATGTCCCTTAATAATTAATTTAAAAATAATGAAGATATATATATTTATACTGCGCATATATATGATTGATTGTAATATTTTTTTATTTATTTGCTTTTTAAGGGAAACATACAGTACAATAAAAATACATTATAAAACATATAAAAGTAACCCTAAAACCAATAAAGTTTCCACAGGTATCTAATACATATTAAAACCTTGCAACCACAATTAAAGATTTAAAAAAATAACTAAATGGTATTTATAATTAAACATTAAATACTAAGCAGTTCAAAGTAATATAATACACACAACCTATAGTGAAGCTACCAATTTTGCAAAGTACAATGTTTATTTTGCAATTATGATGAAGAAACCCTTATTCTATATATAAAAATTCTTAAATCATGAAATTAAGTCTAACATTAACCTTTGTTTTGTAATAAGAACAACGTAGAATATATTTCACATTATATATAAACAGATTGACCGTGGACAAAAGACTCATTAAACTGAACATTTTTTTTTGTTTAACGAAATGAAAAAACCGTATAATGTATGTAATATTGATTTTTAGTCAAGCTAGCAACGCTAGTCGCTGTAACGCATTAATATACTAACCCCTCATAGCTTTATCAACAAGTTCACAACGAAGCGGCACGCACACATACGTGCCTTTGTAAACCGTAACCTGTGACATACAGCACACAGATACGAGTGAGCTGCACCGAACGCATCGCCCTAGCAACGATCCGGGCGAGGTGTTCTATTCTCATGACATGGGACAACTTCAAATAAAAGTAGAAACTTTTATTCGAAATTATCCCAAATTGAATGTGATTTATGGGCAACAATACAGGTACGGGCCCTCCTGGGTGTGCGAATCAATTCACAGAGTTTTTGCCGACCGAGCGACCCTTACGAATGACAATCCGTTAAAATAATGAATTACAACGCATTCTTAATTATTTCAAAGAGAGAAATGACATAATGGTCAGATTTTTTTAAATTAATTTTTCTTCATCATTCACCTGTATTACTTATTCTGAACCTACTCTGCAAATTTGGCCGTATATTGCAAAATAATCTTGTATAGAAATTATTAAGGAATCTATATACAACATTTTCATTCTGTCGCCATTATCGTCAAAAATTTACACTTCGACAGATAGTCTCCTTTGGTCCAAAGTGTACTCGTACCAAATCGTCAAAAAATATATTATTTGACGTCTGATTTGTTAGTAGACCTCCGATTCCCAGTACCGAGCTCGTCCGGGCTCAGTGATACTTGCATCCTTATATATATCAATAAACTCTCATTCATAATTTACTGTATAATTTTAATTGATATATTTTGTCTGCGTCGGGTTTGAGAGAAAATAATATTCCTTTGATTGTTATAAGCTATTTGAAGGGCGAAACATCAAGTAGTTTGTTTTCTCCGTTGAGTGGAATGTTTTATCGAAAGCATTTTCAAATAGCGTTCTTTAAAATAACAAGGCGATTACCACGGAGTAATTTTTTTGTAGGAAAGTTATTCTGAACAGTTTTAATTGGTATATTGGGACTTGTCCATCCGGTATTATACTTAAAAACTAAGTAACGCAGATATGCATTAAGTAAATATGGAAAAGAAACTAAGGAATAGTTTAATAATTATTAAAACCGTAGAGATTCTTGCATTGGCAACTTCAAAGATTAAGAGTCTACTATAATTTGTTTGCCGTGTAGTGGCGGCGTAAATGAATTCCAGTTACGTTTATGAGGCTATTAGGGGAAAATTCATGAAAAATATAATGGCTTTCGATGTATGGCTGAATAACCATATCAGTTACGTCAGAGCCAGACTAAATATCTAGAACGGCCACGGGAAGCAACGCCTTTTGTATTGCGATCGTCAATCTGACTGCCAACTGTGTGTCGCAAAGTACGCTCCTGAACGGTACTTTGCTCTTCATGATAATTATTTTTGCTTATTTATTTCGTTCTCAAAAATATACCTCATACTATTGCTAAACTTTCAATTCAAAAAAATAAGTTTTATAACATAGACATATTGATTTTAACTTCCTCTCAAAATAAGTCGTCCTAATTAATTATATTTATACCGGGCTATGATAGCCCTTAGAGTAATTACATACATTCGTGTAGAAAGAACCTACAATTCTAAATAAATTAAATAAATATAATTGTCTCTCTTTTTCTAATTTAGTTTTAAAATAAGACGAAAACATACAAATCTATTGAAAATGTTGCGTGTAATTCATGCGTGAAAATAGAAATATCAAGTGATCTTATTTGGTCTCTTGATACCTACTACGCTTTAGAGAAAGAAGAATAGATAATTATTTTTGTGTCATTCAGTAATGCGACAAGAGTCATGACTCTCATTTACTTTATTTTAGCTCCTACAAGTCACGTTGTTTATTGTCACTGCAAAGTTGTAAATGTTTTGCCTGAAACGTATTCGTGAGATGAAGTGAGAGGGTGCTCACGAACATCTAGTCGGTGTCATCTAGCAGCTGTGTTTACCACGTCCTTTTGATTACCATTGTTAATATTTGGAGAATATTTACCAAAAGTGAATCGTGTCACCTGTTGGTAAATGTTAAAATAATAAAAAGAAATAAAAACCAACTAAATCTACAGCTAAAATTAAATTGAATACAGCGATGAAACGATGTTTATGATCGATACCAATGAAATTACTTATGAGATATTAAAAAAAAACATAAGAATTGAGTTTTGAAATAAAGTTTTGTCAACTTTTAAAACATCCTTTAGCAAATAACAATTACATTAATAAAGTACAACGTCGTAACAATTCTCTGTAGGTCACGTTCGGAAAGTAATACATGTAAGAGACTTTATTTGGTTATAGTCGTTACCTTTACAGTTTATTAAAGTGAACTGCTGAACATAGGCCTCCCCCATGGATTGCCTCATAGCGGGCATATTTGTCATAGTCGCCACGCTTGACAAGCGAGCTGGCGGCCGCGGTTTTTTATCTTTAGTCGTTATTAGGAAGACGCTGCTGCCCATCTCCTGATTTGTTTCTTTCTGTCGCCTCTTACAACACCTACCGGATGATATGGGGTATCGGATATTCTTGAACCGCCACTTCACGGTAAATTTGGTAATAAGTGCTAGAAATTATATGCATAATGCAAAATAAAAGTATTATTTAAAATAGGAATTCGGTTTAGTTCAGTCAGGTTTTTATATTCGGTAACAGGACGATTTATAAAATATTTCTGAAGAAGTAGCAGAAACAGGATTGTTAGCAATAAAACAAAAAAAAAACTTAATTTTATATTAAAACTAGATAACGCCATAAAAATAAAAAACAAACATTTAAATTGATATATTATATAAATAATCTTTGAATCAGGAGGTTAATGCAAAGTTTTCAATGATCAAAAGAACAGGAATTATACGTAAAAAGTAAAAACAAAATTAAAGTACGTCCCAATAGTGGGCACAGACTTCCTCGTATTTTGAGAAAGTTTAAGGACAAGAAAGTGTCTTCCACACTTTTCAATCTTTGAAATATTTTTTGAGCCGTGACAGCTTAGGGGTTAAGCGCTCACTGTCAATTTCACGGAACGCAAGCTACCCAGGTTCGATCGCCGCCGTCACCAATGAAATTGTTAATTGCAATTTTAAGTGCTAATTTACTACATTCAATATTAATTACCAATTTAAATGTTACAAGCATCGAGAATCTTATTGTGGTTGCTCACATATAAAAATAAATGATAAATCTTAGCACTTGAGCTAAACAAAAAACGTCGCATACGTCAGTCGACACAGACATCCCCTTATTTCTGAGAGATTTTTGGAGCAGAAAAGAGTTTGACAAACTACGTTACGCGTGTGACCTGATTTGACGGCTTTTCAATATGGCTGATTTTCATCGAAATAATTTTGATTTCTTAGAGCTAGAGCAGTTTAAAAGATGTGAGAAGGAAAGATAGTTGTAAAGTGTGCATTCTTTCCTTCCTTAATCTTTGTTATAGGAAAAATACATTTATATAGCGAGCGAGCAATAATTTCAATAAGCTAGCCAATGAGTTTGACTTCGATTTGTTTAACACTAGTGCTGCGTCAGCTAGGCGCATACTTAACAATGCATTTTTATGCTCTAAGTGAGATATGGATGCGATGCTACACAACTATGATTTACTTTTGTATTTGTGTTTATTTTTCTGTTAAAAATAGCTTGTATTGTTATTGACTGTCCTAAGTATGAGTTGATTGTATTTTATATATATAATACAAGTTTAGCTCTCATTTGGCATAAACATGTTGTATTGGATACTTTCGAGTGTTAAATCGTATTTATCACTGTTGTAAATTCACCTTTGTATCTATTAGTGAGGATCTTTAATTGGCTTACTGTTGTTATTAGTACTATCTATCCTAATTATGATAGCTGTTGGTCTTACAAATAAAAAAAAATAGTGACAAAAACAGCAATACCTCTATATTACTTACATCAAAAGTATTGTATTATATGAAAGTATAGTAGGTAAAATGTAGTAGGTCTTATATATAGTAGGTGACAGGACTGCTCTCTGCTCAGGAGTCCGCCTGGGCAGGAGCACCCTCTTACCTATTGATGTCGCTAAGCGTTGATGTACTCATGTAGCCAGGATAGTTGCATATTTCTCGTTTGCGAGATTAAAGTAGCCTATATCACTCTCTGGCCCATAAACTATGTAATATATATATATATATATATATATATATACATAGTATATGGATATATATATATATATGCAGTAGAAATGCGGTCGCTAAGGAGTATGTTAGGGCTGAATCTGAGTGACAGGGTGAGAAACTGTGTGATAAAAGAAGAGTATGGTTTGCAAGATGATGCGGTGACCAGGATTAAGAAAGGAATGCTTCGGTGGTTTGGTCATGTAGAAAGAATGAATGCGGAAAGACTGACAAAGCAAATATATGTTGCAGAAGTGAATGGAAGAGTCGGAAAGGGACGTCCTAGGCGGAAGTTTGTCGACCAAATTGGCGATATACTAAAAATGGGCCAAATTAAGAGTACCCTTAACCGACGAGCATGTATGCGTAGGTATATGGATGTGGAAGAGGCGAGAAAGGTATGTCAGGATCGTGCTAAATGGAAGTCTGTAGTCTCTGCCTACCCCTCTGGGTGACAGGCGTGAGTGTTTATGTTTATGTTATGTTATATATAATCGTATCGTCATTTTTATTCTTAATCGAGAATAAATATAAATGTCTACGAGACTTACCATCCTATTGATGGACTATGAGTAGAGGACTTTTTTAAAAATACCTATAACTTTTCAGAGTAAAAATTTAACTTTAGATGAAAAGTAAAAACTAAAAGGTGTTGAGAAATAGTGTACGCAAAATTTAAGCTCCAACTTGAAAATTATTAATTTTTTTAGTTCTTTGAAGTCAGCTTTTACTTTTTTTTATTAAATGTTTAATTTATTGAACAACTAAAATGTCGTCTAAATAGTGACATTTCAATTATTTTTTAAGGTTTACCAAGAATTGCTTACACTTACATCAAAATCATATTAGTACAATTATTTAAAATATTAACAAAAGTACAACAATTACTTGAGGGTAATCTTCGCACGCATATAAATAGAATAATTAAATTAAAAAAAACGAAATACCTTCACTATGTAGTGGCGGTATAAGTATAACCATAACCACATATTATCCCGTGGATGTCATAAGAGGCGTTGTCCTAATATTTAGATTATAATTAAATAAGACTGGATTAATAATAATTAAATAAGACTGGTTGACAACCCGCCTGCCAAGCGTGGCAGCTATGGCAAATATCCTCCTTGTGAGGCAATCATGCGGGAGCTCTATATACAGCTGTGGACTTTTGATAGATTGTAACGGTAACGATTAAATATCAACCCCACCCTTAGGGGTGAAACGTTGCTTAAAATCAATATATGACCACTCGTGAAGTATAAGTTATTTAACTTAAACGAATATTAAAATTAGTTAACAATTAACGAAAATATCGCGTAATATACTTACAGAGCTATAACTAAATAGAACATAGCGTCGAATCGAGAAATCCTTTATTTCAGTGGTCTAAAAATATTACGTATGTTTGCCCATATAAACCATTTTATGCTTCACGTGCATATGTATTAAGCAAAAATATGTCAAAGCTCCAATTTGACTCAAACACTCGCTTTGGATCCAATTAAAAATATATGTAGCCGTATACGTATATACATAGCCGTTCAAGTTCGTGCATCCATTAGTTTGCACTGTCACTGTCACGAACACAAATATATCAATCCCAGATTACCTTTGTAGAAGCAATATTGTAGGCTATTGATATTCGATAGACGAATCATGTATAGTGTACGTATATTATATATAATTCGGTGTTTGAAGTTATGTGGTATAATTGTTATTGCTATCTTTGTGAACATCATGTCATGCACGAATTGCACGAGTTTTTCCAAGTTAAATATTGTCCCCAATGAACAATATTCATAATTAACATAGGTTCTGTAAAAGGTTGAATGAATGAATGAATATACTTTTATTGTACACCACAAACACATATATAGATAACAAAACAAAAAGTAGATTATAATATTATGTAAGTATAATTTGGCGGCCTTATCGCTACACAGCGATCTCTTCCAGGCAACCAAAGGTGTAAGGATTAGAACAGTGAAAACTAGGTAGGTGGTGCAATATAAATATACATAATATAATATTAATACACACGATGTATAGACAATACATGCAATAAAATAACATACAAATAACTAATACATGAAATTATATTTATATATATATATATATATATATATATATATATATATATATATATATATAACAAAATTCCTCAAACAATAATATAAAGCAGATAAATACAACAGATACATAATCACTTAATTTATTCTAACGGTGTTCAAACGACTGAGACAAGTAATGCTCTTTAAGTAGTCGCTTAAATATAACAATAGTTTGTGCTTCACATATACGCAACGTTAGGGTATTCCAGAGCTTGATAGACGGGACAGTAAAAGATTTATTAAAAAAGGAAGTATTGTGAGTTGGAACCCTTAAAATAAATTTTCTAGAAGAGCGTAGATGTTCTCCTGGAAGCCCTACAAAATTAAACTTCTCCTTTAGATAGGGAGGTGTAGAAGGGGTGAAATAATACACAGTACAGAATAGAAAGAATATGCATATTCCGGCGAAGTCGGATAGGTAACCACTTGAGACGTGAGCGAAATTGGGAAATATGGTCAAATTTGCGCAATCCAAATATGAACCGAATACTAGTGTTTTGAAGTCTCTGAAGCTTATTTAGCTGATCCTCGGTTATGTCTACATAGCTTGCGTCAGCATAGTCGATAATCGGAAGGGGAAGAGACTGTACGAGCATAATTTTTGTAGGAATGGGAAGAAATGATCGAAGGCGATGCAGAGAACACAGAGCGACAAAGGTTTTCTTACTTACCTCATTCAGTTGGCGTATCCAATTTAAGGAGCTATCGAAATAAATACCAACATTTTTGACATTGTCAAAGTAAGGGATTACAATTCCATCGAGTTCGATAGGTGGTACGGAGAACCAGTCAGTTCTTGAGATAAAGCTCCGGCTACCAATAATAATGGCCTGTGATTTTTTTGGGATTGACATTTAGGCCGTATGACTTACTCCACTAATGAATAATATTTAAATCGTTATTCAATATAGAAATTGGCAGAGGCATCAATGGCGACATTTAAAATCGTAATAGATAAATGTATATTTCTATGGGCTACAGAATCCAATTACTATAATATGGACTGAGAGCTCCTTTGTCACCCTTATTCTATAAAAAAATGTCAGTTCTCTCACCAAAAAATGGGATCAGTTTAAAAAATAAATAAATAATTGTAAAATAAAGGATTGCGGTACTCATAGCTTGATACTGGTATACCGTCAGCGGCTACAGTACTGCCAACTTAGTCGAGTGTCTCAACTCCTTTGGCTTAACGGGCGCGCATTCGCATTGGCTGGAGATAAAAATTGGAGTCTTAGTCCTGCTGCTGCATAACCTTGATTCACCGTGATAGTGCAACGGCACGCGACTGTGCATCTCAGAGCTGAGGAGAAATATTATAAAGGACACAGATTGGAATAGCTAAAGTGGAGTTTGTTTCGATTCCCCGCATTCCGATCATTTCAAATATTCTATCATTTCAATATAAAAGGCTGCAATTTCCGTTGAATTTAACACTGTTAATAAATCCCAGAGTCAGACAAAGTGGCGGGTATTCGTTTGTCCCCTTGCTTATTGCATGGTCAGGTGCATATTGCTTTTTCGAGAGTATCGAGCGCTCAAAAACTTACACGTACCGGCGGAAAATAAAAAAGAAATATACATTACAGTAGTGCAAGTTCCACAAAAATAATCGAATGACTTCACCATCGCGTTAACAGAGTTAACGTCGTCGGTATCGACAAGCAAAGACAAGCGAATGTGAGTTACAATCGAAGCAAACCTTTTGATTCGCGTTTGTTCAATGTGAATGGCGTTCGTTCCTTCCTTTATGTTGGTAGCACTTTCGCGTCGTGAGATAAACTGACCAAATTTAGGACAACATATTCACTTAATGTTCTTAATATCTATCAAAGTTGTGGTTATTATAGCATCTTTGATGTTTATATTTAATAATACTTTGACATTTTGTGTTTGTTTAAATGAAGTTGCAATTGTTTCTTAAAAATAATAAATTATAAGTAAAAAACATGAAGACTAGTTCGTCCCAATTCAATTTGATGGTGACATTTATAGAGCAGTAAGTTGAATTTAATTTATTTAGTGCTTAGGAAACAAATGTTGTGTATTTCTGCCTAGGTTTCACGGACTATAATTTATTGGTTCTAGGCACGGAGATCTCAGCAAACCATCGTCTAATGCAAGAGGTAGGATGACTTATATAAAAAATTGGGAGGAACTAGCTCAATTACTGAGTAGTGATGGTAGCGGTGATACAAAAAATACTGAGAAGTCTTCTTTCAGACCAGTTTTACTATAGAGTAATTTCTATAGTAAATTAAATTACATGCAGTAAATGGGAAGTATTTACTGTAACGTGGGCAACTTAATCAATCCATATCAATTTTACAGTCAGTTGGTATTTTCAAAATCTTTCAAAGTTAAAGCGTTTCGTTAATGAGTTATTGACAAAAAAGCAACTTAGCTTAGTTGTTAATGTAACGGTACTTCAGTACGGTGTACGGGTACGGTCAGAAACTTCTTTAAATGATTCAATGTTTGTTTGTAGAAATAAAAATACTAATTTTTACTATTTTTTTGTTAAGGGCTGGAGAGGGAGTGGTGGTAGGCCTGCTGTACACCTTGTTTAATTTATGTAGGGAATTAAAACGGGTACCGGATGACTGGTGTAAAGCAGTTATAGTACCAATATATAAAGGAAAAGGGTCACAGCAGGACTGTAAAAACTACCGTTGTATCAGCTTGCTTAGTATTGTGGGTAAACTGTATGCTAAGGTGTTAATTGAAAGAGTTGTGAAAGAAACTGATGAAAAAATTTGGGATGTGCAAGCGTGTTTTAGGAAGGGAATGGGGTGTACAGATCAAGTCTTTTCCATGCGCATGATTGCGGAGAAGTTTTTGGCTAAAAACCAGAAAGTATGCATATTTTTGTGCGTTCATGGACTTGGAAAAGGCTTATGACAGAGTGGACAGGAATGTGTTATGGCAAACACGGAACTCATATGGGTTGAGCGCTGGTTTGATACAGGCATTGAGGTCTCTTTATAGGGATTCTAGTGCTTGTGTCAGGATTAATGGGGTCTACTCGGACTGGTTTGGCATCCGAAAGGGTGTCAGACGGGGCTGTGTGGCTTCCCCTTGGCTGTTCAACCTATTTATGGACAGGTGTTTGCAAACTTTGAAAGATGAAGAATGTGGGTTAAGAATGGGCGAGTTAACCGTCAAATGCCTTTTGTATGCCGATGATCAAGTCATATTTGCGTCATCGGCGGCTGAGTTGCAAATGATGGTTACATTAATGAACTGGGCATTAAAAGAAAGGGGAATGAAAGTGAACGCAAGTAAGACGAAAGTGATGGTTTTTGAAAGAGAGGAAAGCAAAACGGTATGTGAAATAAGAATAGAAGGAGAGTTAATTGAGCAAGTGGATGAGTTTGTGTATTTGGGATGTGTATTTAGCAGGGATGGTAGATATGATAAGGATATAGAACGACGAGTAAATGCAGGGAATAGAGTGAATGGGGCACTACACTCTGTTGTGAAGAACCAGAATGTATCAAAAAAGGCACGTATGATAATTCATAATGCTGTGTTAGTCCCTACTTTAATGTATGGTAGTGAAAGCTGGGTGTGGCAGAAGAAGCACGAAAGTAGAATAAATGCTGTAGAAATGCGGTCTTTAAGGAGTATGCTAGGGTTGAATCTAAATGACAGGATGAGAAATTGCATGATAAGAGATAAATGTGGTATGCAAGATGATGTTGTGACCAGGATTAAGAAAGGAATGCTTCGGTGGTTTGGTCATGTAGAAAGAATGAATGAGGAAAGAGTGACAAAACAAATTTATATGGCAGATTAGAACGGCAGAGTCGGGAAGGGATGCCCTAGAAAAAAGTTTATCGACCAAATTGGCGATATTTTTGAAAAGGGCCACGTTAAAAGTACCCTTAACCGACAAGCATGTATGCGTAGATATATGGATGTAAAGGAGGCGAAAGAGGTATGTCAGGATCGTGTCAAATGGAAGTCCGTGGTCTCTGCCTACCCCTCTGGGTGACAGGCGTGAGTGTTTATGCTATGCTATTTTTTTGTTAACTATGCGGACGAAGTCGCGCGCAAATCTTAAAAGGTAGATAAACTGTAATGTTTTTTAAATAATATCAGTGTCAGTCTAAATGATGTCAGATGTCAGACAAAGCCACGGGCCAAAGTTAGTAATAAATACATAAATAAATAAGGATTAAGAAAATAACAATTTTCATTCAAACTACACAGACAGTAGCTAAGGTTATACTATGAATTAATACTGGTACAGACATAATGATAGTACTTAAAAACAATGTTGTTTCCAAACTATCAAATAATCCAATTAATATGCTCCCGGACAAACTGAATGGCGGCGACGCATTCACAAAGACAGGCTTAAATAAATATTGTGGTCATCGTTCTGGGTCAAGCCGGTGAACCACAACTTCATCTATACGGCTTTTATTTATGTATTGCTATTTAAATAGTGGAAGGCCCTTACTGGCTGGCTGTTTACTAGGTGTAGACTTAGACTTTTTTGTCTGGGAATTCGTCTACGTTCCATTCACTTATCTCTTACACTTCTGCCGACATAGTGCAGTGCGTGCACTACTGTATTCCGGTCTGAAGCGGTTTTAGAGCCAGTGTAATTACAGACTTTTGAATAGAATATAATAGAATCGTTTACATTCAATATTCATTACATGTAATACTAATTGAAAGTCATTTTTACGTATACCACTGAATTGGAAAAAAAACCTGTGTGCTGGGAAGAAGCAGCAAGAAACACAGCGGGACTTTGTTTTAAAGAACAATTTACAATATAATATCTTATACAATTGTTACGAAAACATTTAGAAATAGCATGGTAGAGATCACCTCATTCCCAGGGGTGATTATCAATAATGTGCTCTTTAGTAGTATAATAACCCTTACTAAGCAATTTTTGCTTATTAAATATTTTACATCCTTAGATATACAGATAAGGTCTGCATATTTTCTGGGTCTTTGTTGTAATAGCGTATACCTCGCATCATGTAGGAGTTACCGACTCTTTGGAGTCGAGTAACTGATTTTGACGTTGGTTTAAAGAAGAACACGTACAGCATTGCAATGACAATAAAAAACACGACTTGTAAAAGCTGAAATAAAGTTTAAAGTGGGTCAAATACTTAAGGCGTATTGCTGAATGATACAAAAATAACAATCTATTCCTCTTCCGCTTAAGCATAGTATAAAGAGACCAAAAATGACCACTTGACATTTCTATTTTCACGAATGAACTATACGAAAAATTTTCAATAGATTGGTCACTTTTGCTTACTTGAAAATTAAATTAGAAAAAGACAGTCAAATATATTTCACCAATTTATGTAGAATTGTAGGTTTTCTTTACAGGTTTGTATGTAATTACTCTTAGGGTTATCATAGCCCGGTATAAAATCCATTAATTAGGACAACTTATTTTGAGAGGAAGTTAAAATCAATTCGTCTGTGTTATAAAGTTAAGTTTTTAAATTAAAAAGGTCAGCAAAAGTATGAGGTACATTTTTCGAGAACGACATCATGAAAGCAAAGTACCGCTCAGGACCGTGCTTGGCGACACACGGTTGGCAGATATATGGTTATTTAGCCATATATCGAAAGCCATTATATTTTTCGTGACTTTTCTCTTAATGGTCTCATATACCTCTGAAACGTAACTGGAATTCATTAACGCTATTAAGTAGTGGCTACAGGGCAAACGAATTATAGTAGACTCTCAATCTTTGAAGTTGCCGATGCTAGAAATTCTATGTTTTGAATAATTGTTCACCTCTTCCTTAGTTTTTCTTTCCATATTTTCTTAGTACATATCTACGTTACTTAGTTTTATTTTAAATATAATACTGAATGGATAAGGCTAAATATACTAATGAAAATAGCTTACAAAGATTTCCCTACAAAAAACTCCCCCCCTGATAATCGCCTTATTATTTTAAAGACCGCTATTCGAAAATTCTTTCAATAAAACATTCCACTCAACGAAAAATACAAACTGCTTTATATTTTGCCCTTCAAATAGTTTATAACAATCAAAGGAGTATCATGTTTACTCAACCCCGACGCAGGCAATATAATATAAAAAATATACTGTAACTTATGAGTAAGAGTTTATACTAGGAATCGAAGGTCTACTAACAAATCAGACGTCAAATAATATTTTTTTGCGCCAAATTGACATTGATATTTTCGTTTGCACCAAAGAAGACTATTTACATGATGGAAAATTGACTTGAATCAGGGTATCTCGAAGTGTAAATTTTTTCATGATTATAGCGATAGGATAAAACTATGGTAAACAAAATAAATATTATAAATATAATATTTATTTAACGTCCATATTATATCAATATTGGTAGTTGTTGGGAGCACTATGCTAAAAGTTGTTACGAATATTTCTAACTAGGATAAGTTGTCCATCTAGGTAAGTTCAACTTCGAACAAGTCTATAAATGAAATCAATCGATGGATCCAACTCGATTCGTCACGTTCGAGAAGTTACAAAATATCTTCTCGTGACGTATACCACAAAACATGAAAACAGATGTTGTACATAACCCAACGGACCAGTAATCTGATATAGTGATGGGCCGGTCTATAGCTCGAAGAACCGACAATAGGGAAGAAAGGTTCTGGAGTGGCCGCCCCGTAATGATAAGCGCAATGTAGAGCGCCCCTCTCACTAGATGGTGTAATGGCCTGGTAAGATATGAAGAAAGTCGATGGATGGAAGCTCAAAATAGCAAGCTGAGCCATTGTTCAGCAATTTACTTGTGATAGGCTGTAATGATGATGTGTCTAATCAAGTCTATAACCACAAGAAAAAGCGTTCGATATTTTGACGTTTTTTTTATATAGGATAGGGTGACAAACAAGCACACAGTCCACCTGATGGTAAGTGATTGCTGCGGCCTCGATTACAAATCAAAATGCAGATACGTTGTCACCCGCGAGGACTGCCTTGTTTCCAGTAAAAAGGGTCTCCGATTCTCTACACTCATCATACGAAACATAGCAGCATTTAGCTACTATTTTACGCTGGTAGAGCGTGGTCCTTCCCCGGTCGAGCCGACCCGTTCGTGCTACAACTATACTACTAATATAATTGCAGCATGGATCTTCCACGTATAAAATATTATTCTGTTTTAGATGCTGTCGTGAGGATAGAAGACCTCGCCCGGACCGTTGCTAGGGCGATGCGTTCGATGCAGCTCACTCGTATCAGTGTGCTGTCTGTTACAGATTACAGTTTACTTACAAATGCGCGTATGTGTGCGTGCCGTTTTGTTGTGGACTTGTTGATTAAAGCTATGAAATATAAAGATATTAATGTGTTACAGCGATTAACATAGCTAGGAGCTTAATTGAAATAAGTCAATATTAATTTTAAAATCAATGTACATACGAACGCACATATAAGTTTTTTTTTTTCATTTCGTTAAACTAAGAGAATTTTCAGTTGGATCAAGCTTTCGTCCACGCTCGATCTGTTTATCTCATATTGTTAAATACGAGTATATTATACTCCATTTCTATTATTTCTATTATATTGTTCCTCATGGTGCGGACAAAGGGTGGTATATTTTACGCCTCTACCAGGGCGTGGAGCCGAGTCTGTGCTATCGGCTTGTCGCTCATTTAGCACCACCCGGGGGACACGTGTAGGGTGGGCCTAGGAATAGGTGGTCAGAGCCTACGGACGCGAGCGACTTATCCCCCATTACATAGGAGTACATAAGAGTATGTTAGGGCTGAATCTTAATGACAGGGTAAGAAATTGTGTAATAAGAGAAGAGTGTGGTTTGCAAGATGATGTTGTGACCAGGATTAAGAAAGGAATGCTTCGGTGGTTTGGTCATGTGGAAAGAATGAATGAGGAAAGAGTGACAAAGAAAATTTATGTTGCAGAAGTGAATGGCAGAGTCGGAAAGGGACGTCCTAGGCGAAAATTTATCGACCAAATTGGCGATTTATTGAAAACGGGCCAAATTAGGAGTACCCTTAACCGACGAGCATGTATGCGGAGGTGTATGGATGTGAAGGAGGCGAGAGAGGTGTGTCAGGATCGTGCCAAATGGAAGTCTGTAGTCTCTGCCTACCCCTCTGGGTGACAGGCGTGAGTGTTTATGTATGTATGTATGTATGAGTATATTATATTACTAAACGTCATTCTCATTACGAGACATAGTTTATTGATAGTCTCGGTTTTATGGTTAACATAATATAATACGATATACTTGTTCGTCGCTGGAATATCTATAAACATTAAACAATCATTCAACGCAGCTTTAAATTTCCTTATTTTTAGAGATTTCTTTTATTTTCTGTTTAACGTGGCTTAAAATTTATTTTTATTCCTATTATTTACTTTGCGTTGTATTATATATTGGATGCCTATATAAAACACTTTCCTAGGTATTTCAATAATTTTTATAAATATATTTATTTCATAATGCTAAACCAAATGAAATTTTATTTTTATTTTTTTAGAATAAATATGACATGCGAAAGGATAGTAGTTGTTGCAGCCAATACACATCTTCAGATGCGGTGTCTCTCTCTCTCTCTCTCTCTCTCCCAGGGTCTCCGGTTGTCTACTCTCACGATACGAAACGCAGCATTACTTCCGCTATTTTACCCATGTCCAGCCGTAGGGTTTTACTGGTTAATAAAGAAGAAGAAAAGGATTTATGTATTAATTCGCCTCATGTTAGCAGCCGTGTAGTGCCGGTGTAAGAGTATCCACTGTCCCATTTCGTCCCGTGGCTGTCGTAGGAGGCGACATAGGGAAACAAACCAGGAGCTGGGCAGCAGCGTCTTACGAATAACAAATAAAATAAACTAAGGTTACCAACCAAGAGTGACAACTATAACAAATATCCCACTTATGAGACCATGTATGAGAGGGAGGCCTATGTCCAGCAGTGGACTTCTTATACACTGTAACTGTAATGGTAAAATGTAAAAGCCACCTTCAAACGTGAAGTTATTTTATTCTATTTAGTTTTTATAAACCACTCTTACTCTTTATTAAAAGTTATTTTTAACTCTATTGATTGGTCTAAGGAGTATCACAATCTCAATGTAGTCTGAATAGTTACATTAAAAACTTCATCCCCTACTTTGCCACCCTGAGGGAATTTATATAGGGCAGGCTGTCAAGAATAAACCTTTTTAATAAAAATATCATCAAAATCAATTAATAATTCATAAAGATATCGCGTAAAACATACATACAAAAAGTATTTTCATTTTACGAAGTCGGCTAAAAATCCTCTTTAAAAATAATAAAGCTCAATGTAAATGTTTTAAGAAGAGACTACACAGTAAGGGGTCCAAACTTCAATAGTTATTTGGCTTATGCCATCACCTCGTAAAGGATTAAATCCAACGGAGCGTCCACGTCCGAACACACCCATTTCATAAATTAACCTGCACGTCTATTCGTAGAATGAAAACAGTGGAAACATGATTGTAGTACCGTGTCAAGCAAGAGTTTGTTTTAAGTATTTATTTTTTTATCAAACACAATATCAAAAAAGAAAATTAACATATTTAGTTAAGTAGACTTTTTATAACTTAATGGTACACGGCATACATTCCGCAACTCCACGAATGATCGCATATTTTCCGTACTTTTTTTATAGAATATGTCTGACAACTAAGTATACAGTCCACCTAATGATAAGTGGATGCTGAGGACTATAGACATCTATATTCGTCCCATATTACCACGTAACCAATCAATAATACAGAAGATCTATAATGCAGATGTGTTGTCACCCCTGAGGACTAAGATGGAATGTCTCGTTTTCAGTAAAAAAGGCCTCCGATTCTCTACATACGAAACACAGCAGCGTTGAGCTGCTATTTTACGCTGGTATTTTTAAAATAGATGATATTGGTGCTACGATCATAATATAACCAGAGCTTGGCTCTGCAACGTAAAAACTCCACCGAGTATAAGCAGAAATTAACGTTATTCGAGCCGTCCTAGTCTCTCGAGGAATCATAAACATTTTTTGATATCGCCATTATCTCTGGGAACAAACCCAGTACTTCGAGGCTAGTAGCACTGTAGTTAGCTGGCATGAAAACCTTCCACAACAATCGATTTGACTGGTAATGATTTTGTCACATCAAGAACAGCGGAAAGTATTTCATGCAGTAAAATAAAATTAAAGAAAAACATACAAATTATTAAATATGTTAGGAATGTGCAAAAGTCAATAAAAACTAAAATTATTATAAAAATATATATAAATATACGTAAGGTAAAACATGAATTAATTAATAAACTTAAATTACATTCATTTGAAATAGAGTACTTCACAATTCGCGTTTAAATGGAACTAAAAGTGTGAAATTCGTAACTCCGAATGTCAAACATGTTAATACTAATGGAATTTAAATGAGGAGGAGCTGAGTCCTGTTGATACCACCATTTTTCTTGGAATCACACATGACACAAAACTTCAATGGGTCCCCCATGTATCAAAACTAGCTAACAGACTCAGTTCTGCAGCATATGTTGTAAAAAAGATAAGAACTCTTACCAGTGTTGAAACAGCTAGAATAGTTTACTTTAGCCATAGCATAATGTCGTATAGTTTTTTGCTATGGGGACCCGCGACTGACACTAAAATTATATTTGTTTTAAAGAAAAGGGCTATTAAAATAATAAATGACTTAAAACCTAGAGAGTCGCTCAAACAAAAATTTAAAGAAATTATTAACTCTGGCCTCTCAATACATTTATGAAAATGTATGTTACATACACAAAAATAAAAGTAGTTTTGCAAAAATAAGTGATATTCATTCTGTAAATACTGGGAACAGACACAAGCTAGTAGTACCAGATACTCGACCCCACTGAGTATGTAGCTTATTCTTGGGGCGATGTATTCGGTTTTACAACAAAATCCCATAAAATATACAAAATTTGACATGCACAAAGGTCAAAAACTTTATTAAACTAAGTTTGTATAAAAAAGGGTTATTATAATATTAAGGAATTTATGGATAATAATAACAACCGACCGACCTAATAGGACGGAAAATATACAAAGAGAACTTGAAGAGAGTTGGATCTTGAAGATGGCAGAGTTTGAGCAAAAACTGAAAGCTTCATCGACTCCAACCACAGATTACCCCCTAATCGAATATTTGTTCTGTTTCGATTTCACCAAAATTTCGCGAAATGCATGGGTTGCGGGGGACGTGTCAAATGCGCTGTGATTGGATATTTCACGGTTGAACTTAGAATACACCGAACCATAGTTATGGGACAGGGTTGGGACGTTAATCGATAAATTTGGGATTTATTGATTATTGATAAATAAACAAATTGATCAATTTTTATATTAAATTTATCAAAAATGTATATATTGATTGATTGGTTACTTTTGCTTACTTGAAAATTAAATTAGAAAAAGACAGTCAAATATATTTCATCAATTTATATAGAATTGTAGGTTTTCTTTACACGCTTGAATGTAATTACTCTAAGGGTTATCATAACCCGGTATAAAATCCATTAATTAGGACAACTTATTTTGAGAGGAAGTTAAAATCAATTCTTATATGTTATAAAGTTTATTTAAATTGAAATTTAAGCAAAAATATGACGTATATTTTTTGAGGACGACATCATGAAAGAAAAGTACCGCTCAGGAGCGTGCTTGGCGACACACGGTTGGCAGATATTTGGTTATTTAGCCATATACCGAAAGCCATTATAATTTTCGTGACTTTTCTCTTAATAGTCTCATACACCTGAAACGTATCTGGAATTCATTAACGCTATTATGTAGTGGCTACACGGCAAACGAATTATAGTAGACTCTCAATCTTTGAAGTTGCGGATGCAAGAAACTCTATGTTTTGAAAAATTGTTCACCTCTTCCTTAGTTTTTCTTTCCATATTTTCTTAGTGCATATCTACGTTACTTTGTTTTATTTTAAATATAATACTGAATGGATAAGGCTAAATATACTAATTAAAATAGCTTACAAAGATTTCCCTACAAAAACTTCCTCCCTGATTGTTGGCGACGCGCCTATAAGAATATTTCAATTTATTAGTTAACCGATTACGAATAGCTTTTAAAAAGCAAATTATCAAGCAACAATATTCCGATAAGAAAATGCTTAGTTGAATCTTAGAGAAATATCGAATTAATGATATGAAGGTCTTGGGTTCGATTCCCAGGCCGGAATAGTTTATCGTTTTCTTAGTAATATCTCTTAATAAATTCATATAGGGAATTTTAAGATATAAATTATGTTACCGGATTTGTTCCGCGGTCGAGATGATCGCTGTGCATAAGTAGAATTAATGGAAATTAATTACATAAGTATTGTCTTATATGAGTTTGATATGTTTTGTATTAAAAAAAATGCCTATTTTCTATGATTGATTTATGAAAACATTCACTTATATTGTTTGATAAGAAACATTACAACTGATAAGAATCTGATTAGAGGTAGTTTTCAGCGTTTGAGAATTGAGTAGAATCATTTATTCACCTAGTATTGTTGATATTAGTGTATATCAAACTTTCCATTTTTACTGATAGTCGATAGCCGTGCAAAAGTTAGTTGTTCAAATAGTGTGAGTTCATAGACGCACGCTAGCCACGTACTTAGGAGGCCAAATATGTAGAAATTTAAATATTTGCAAAAAATGACTTGTAAAATATTTCAGATTGATTGTACGTGTAAAAGAGGTGAATTCTGTGTTATTTTATGTGAAAATTCCTGTGAATAAGTGAAATAATGATAGTTTAAAAATAATAATAGTTTAAATGTGTTTTAATAGTGAAATGTATAGAGAAAATATAAATTAAACTATTGTATTAGTTAAGATATGTATAATTTCGAGTGGAAAACATTGTTTTAACTTTCTATTTTAAATATTTAAGAAATTCCAACTTTGAAAATGTGAGTAAAATAAGCATATTTTGTTAAATAAATAAAGGATTTTTTTGTGATATGAAAATGTAATGTATATCGTAGTATAGATATTTCTTTGTGCTATCTTTATAAGTAAATTGTATAAATGTATGTCTTATACAAATAAAGTTATTGAGCAAACCGTGAGAGAGTGATAGTACAAATTGATGAAATTAAGTTGCGCAAGCGCACAAATGGCGCGGCTCACTTTCGCGTTTAGCTTCGAGGTAGTTCAGTAAAATGATTATTCTTGCAAATCGTTCGGGAAAAGTGCAAGACCAGCAATCAATAAGAAGAAGAAAGAAAAAGTATAGGGAAGTGATAGGGAAAAGTAATTACTCTCTCACGGAACGGTTTGAAGATAATTGCTGTTTTATTCTCAAGGAATTCTCCCCTTAAAGTGATACAGTCCATATCGAAGAATTAAGGCGTTGGGACCGGGACGACTTCGGAAGACCCGTAATCCCCGCCTGAACCTATTTTCTAAAAAAGGAAGAGGTTATCGCCCTTGTGTGTTACTCCGTTGCGGAGATCACATACGTTGTTCCCGAACCCAACGTAGGCGTTATAGGAGGCCGGATCGAGAGAAGCCTCGATTCCCCCCTTCTGTTTCTTAGTTAACGTTTGTCTGGTTCCTTTTCAAGTGGTCCTTCGGAGCAGGATCAAGGAACCAGCTGTGGACTGCTGGTTATGGAAAAAGAAGACTTTCGGAGCCGAGTGAAGATCAGTAACCGAAGGAAGCCGGTGGTTTGAGCTGAAGCAACAGGACCAAAGGCCGGAAGACCAGGTCAGCGCAGTAGGACCGGACCTGGAACTACCAGAAGAAAGAAAATCGGGATTGCGGCTTGGGGCGTGTACTCGCATGGGGCACGTATCGCAGCCAGGCGCAGATGCCTTGTGAAGGCGCTCATCGTGGCCAAGTAGGGCTTGGCATTTTTCCTGTCGGGCAAGCGTGCTCGACATTTTCCTGTCGGACGATCGTGTCCGGCATTTCCTGTCGGACGACCGTGTCCGGCATTTCCTGTAGGGTCATCAGAGGGTGCAAGAAGAAGAAGCATCCACCGCTGCTGCTGCCAGGTGAGAGTGCTCGTGGGCACCTGACTGCATCGCGGCCGGAAGAGGGCGCCTGGACGAGGCGTCACCGGCGACTGGGCGACGAAGCGCAGCATACATTCCGACCACCTAACGGTGCCAAACGGTCGGGCTCTGGCACAACACCTTCGGGTGGAGCAGTTCTCTCGAGCGAGACTGCGCTTGCACTACCGCTCGACTGTTTCGTCATATTCCTTGGCGGGATAGTTCCTAAACCTTTCCTCCATTCCATTCCTGCACGACTCCATCCCTGAACGGCTCACCTCGGTAGGCCCCGTTCAGGATTGATAGGGCTGATAGGGCTGTTAGGATGGTAGTAAGGTTGTAGGGTTGGGAGATAAAGGGGGAGGGGTAGTGGGGTTAGGTTGGGGTGTAGAAGGGTTGTAGGTAAGTGGTTGTAGGGACCGTAGGGACAGTTAGGGACTGTAGGCCAACAATCACCTTCCTGCAAGATGAAGAAGGCACAAGACCAGACAGGGAGAAGCGAAGGAACCAAGACAAGGACAGGGCCCTCAAGAAAGGCTAAAGAGGCGGAATCATCTGGAGCGACCACAGCTACTGTTTTGAGTGGAACAACTCCTTCAAGTGGAGCCACCACCGATACGTCCACATGCACGTGGGACTCAGGGGCGTCCATGGCAACGACAAGCAACAGGACGGACACCAGTGGTACGCAGGCCAGCACCGTACAACATTCCGTTATATCCAGGAGTGAAACGGTAGTCGATAAAGTAGGTCAAAGCACCGAAGAAGCGGCATCGTCAAGGACAGTAATCGGGCAAACTAGTGACAAAGGGTCACAGAGAGGTAGCAGGTCATCGCGATCGGCGAGGCTGAAAGCTGAATTAGAGGCGCGGATTAAATTCGAACGCTCAGAGCTCGAACGAGCACGGGCAGCTGCTGCCTTAGCCAAGTCTCAATTGGAGTTGGCACGACTCAACCGAGAAGAGGAGATCGACTCGAGTGAGGATGATGAAGAGCGGAATACTCAGGTGGAACCTTTCGTAAGGAATTGGGTTCAACAGACCATAATGAACGCGCCGGTTAGTGTAACGCAACCCGATATTACTGATAAGGAAGCGTGTAAAGGATCACGCCGCAAAGGGGCGGAGATCGAGCGCAACCAAGGAAATACACAGAAAACACACGCGAGTGAGGTATCAGAATTGACCGAAGCGATCGTGAGTGCAATAAAGATAGCAGGTAAAGATAAGTCTTCCCAGCTTCATTTCCTCCAGGAATTACCGGTGTTCGATGGATAGTCGGGTGATTGGATAGTTTTCAAAACGGTGTTTGAAGACACGAGAAGCCAATTTTCAGGGGTGCAGAATGTCGCACGCCTTAGGAGGGCATTAAAGGGCACCGCTAAGGAAGCGGTTAAGTCGTTGTTGTTTACTTTGTGTGAACCTGAAGAAATAATGAACGCTCTCGAAAGAAGATTCGGTAGGGTTGAGATGCTCATTTTAGCCGAAATCGAGAATGTAAGACGTATGCCAAGATTGGCAGAAGATTGCCGGAATATAGGATCTTTTGCAAGTCGTATTACGAACGTGGTTGCCACAATACAATAATTGAATCAACCACAGTATTTATACTCACCGGAGTTAGTAAACCGCATAGTCGAGAAACTTGGAACTATGATTAAATTTAAATGGTTTGAATATCGAGCTCAGCATCTTTTGGAGCCAGAGTTGCAGAAGATGGCCAAGTTTTTAAATTTATTGAGTGAACAATTTGGAACATCCTTAAGCAATGAAAATGTGCCTGAAAAACGGAAGCGTCCTGAATTCAGGAAGCAAAATGTACACACCGCAAAGGGGTCTGTACGCAACCGTTTCAAGAGCGAGCGCTATGAGCGCCGAAGTAATACGAGCGAGCGTCTAGAACGCCGAAATAATAAAGGGCACAACCGACAAGTGGTTATGATAACCCAGGATAAGCCTGTAAGTCGGGTAACACATAAGTGTGTTATATGTAACAAGAAGCACTCTATAGTGAGTTGTTACAAGTTTAGGGACATGAATAATCGCGAGAAATGGGAAGCGGTTAAAAAAGCGAAAGTATGTTTTCAATGTTTGTCACCTAACCTAATATGAGGTTAAAAGGTATGAGGAGTGCAAAGGAAAAAAATGTGGTGTAAAGGGATGTAGAATGTCACATCATCGAATGCTACACCGATACCCCAATGAAAATACTTCGCCGCAAGGGGATGAGGGGGGTAAAGAGGATCAAATTACAACCATTAGTACAGTGAATGCACTGGCATGTGCATACTTAAAGATTATACCGGTCGAGTTGTATGGACCTAAAGGAAAGGTCAAGACCACAGCTCTTCTGGATGAAGGATCAACCATGACACTCATAGAGGAGTGGATGGCTCAGAAGTTAGCGCCTTGCGGACGTAAAGAAGAATTACGTATTGAAGCCGTAAGAGGTAAGCGAATTAACGACGACAGTTCGTATCGCTTAAACGTTAAGATAAAAGGCATTTACTCGAACGACTTAGAAGAGATAAGTGTACAAACAATTAAGTCACTTAACCTTTCTCCGCAGTCAGTGAGTCGAGAATTATTGCAACGGTGTTCTCATTTGACCCCGATTAAGGACGAGTTGATTTATGAGAGGTCCAGACCTACCATATTAATTGGCCAGGACAATTGGCATCTCATAGTTACTCGTGAATTAATTTCAGGAGGTAAGAACCTACCTGTGGCATCGCTCACTAAACTTGGATGGGTTTTACATGGTCATATTTCGGGTGGCATTAAACCAATTAAGATAGTTAACCACATTTCCACCAAAAAGGAGAAGGACATGGATAAGTTGATCAAAGATTATTTTAGTTTGGAATCTCTGGGAGTGTCTGCGCGAAAGCCCATGAACGACCCAGAAGAACGAGCTTTAAATATTTTGAGCAAAACGGTACGTCGTATATTTAATAATAGGTACGAGACTGCTTTGTTATGGCGCACAGATAATGAGTGCATGTTTAATATCGAAAAGAAGCTCGATAAAAATAGCGAGTTGAAAAAAGAATATGAGAAGTAAATTGAAAATCTCATCGTTAACGGTTACGCAGAGAAAGCGAACCATATTTCTCACTCCTCACTTCCTCACTTCGCAGTGGCTCATCCACAAAAAAGGAAAATAACAATAGTTTTCGACGCCGCCGCTAAGACGGGCGGACGTTGTCTTAATGATGCATTGTTAACCGGACCGGACTTATTGAAGTCGTTATTTGGCGTTCTGCTACGATTCAGAGAAGGAAGCGTGGCAGTGATGGCAGACATTAAAGAAATGTTCCTGCAAGTGAAAATCCAGGAAGAAGACAGGGATAGCCTTCGATTCTTATGGCGGCACAAGCGTGACGCGCCACCAGAGGAGTATAGAATGACGTCACTCATATTTGGAGCAGCATCATCACCATGCATCGCTATGTATGTGAAGAATAGGAATACGCAGGATAACGCACATATCTATCCAGAAGCAGCTTCCGCTACGGAAAGCAATTTTTATATGGATGACTATCTACAGGCATTTCCCGACGTGACGACGGCCGAAAGGATAGTAAACGATATGTATGAATTACATAAACGTGCTTCTTTCCAACTGAGGGGATGGGCTAGCAACCGACCCGAAGTTTTATGTAAAATGGAAAATAAATATAAGAGCGACAGTGCTTCACTGGGAGATAAGGAGCACACAGAACGCACTTTAGGTTTGATCTGGAATATCAAACGGGATATAATAAGTTTCTCCATAAGTCTTTGTAACACACCGGAAGAGGTGATGGAAGGTTTACGAGCACCTACGAAGAGGGAGATAACTAGTGCTGTGATGTCGGTCTTCGATCCTTTGGGACTCGCATCACCCATAACGATTCAAGGGAAGTCGCTGATCCAGCAAGTATGGAGGACAGGCATCTCTTGGGATGAAGAAGTTACACACGAATTACACGTGTTATTTTGTAAATGGATATCGGAAGTGAAGAAATTAGGTCATTTAGAAGTACCTAGACCCGTTGCTGAAGGCGTCGGCAAGGAAGAATTACACACCTTCACGGATGCTAGTGAAAAAGCATACGCTGCCGCGGTGTATTACACGGACGAGCTAGGAGAAAGGCGGATTACGCTGATCGCCGCAAAGGCAAGAGTAGCGCCGCTGAAACCAATTTCTATTCCAAGGCTTGAATTGCAAGCAGCTCTTATGGGCAGCAGATTAGCTGCATCTGTTATTGAAAAGAGCAAGTACGAGATATCTGAGAGAGTATTTTGGATGGACTCACGTACAGTGTTAGCGTGGATTAAGTCAGATCCTCGCGCTTTTAAACCATTCGTTGCTCATCGATTGGTTGAGATCGAAGATCACAGTAAACCATGTGAATGGCGATGGGTTCCAACGTCACAAAACGTAGCAGACGACGCCACTAGAAATTTTCCTTCCACCTTCGATGTAAGTCATCGCTGGTTTCAAGGACCTGAATTCCTCAGGAAAAGTCCTGATTTATGGCCCAAACAAGTGGACACCATAAATAGCTTAGAAACAGGTGAAGAAAAATCGCCAAAAGGCGTAAATGCGCTGAGAAAGCAAGAACCGTTAAGTCTTGGGGCAACTACATGCACCTTACAAGCGGTAGAAAAATTCAAGAGTTTAAGTAAGTCGGTTAAAGGACCCGACAACGCAGCCGAAAAGTCGGTTATGTGTTCCAACGAAGTTTTGGCAAAGTCGGTTAAAGGACCCGATAGCGCGTTGGACATAGCGCTCTTGTAAAAAGCTGAATTATTAATTTGGAAGTTCGTTCAAGACGAGTGTTTTCATTTGGAAATAAAATGCTTGAAAGCAGGCAAAAGCGTTGAAAGAAGTTCACGCTTAAGTAAATTATCTATGGAAATAGGAGCAGATAACTTACTCCGTTTAAATGGGCGTTTAGCTTTTAAGAGGAAAGTAGAAAACCTGTCGTATTAGACGGTAAAAACGAAATCGTTAAAATGACGATTAGAGAAGTTCATCATCATTTTGGACATGCCAATCACCAGACGGTGATGAATGAGCTGAACCAAAAATTTTATGTCTTGAACCTGCGTAATGTAGTACGAAGTGTGTCACATCATTGTCAGTGGTGCAGGACATACAGGTCAAAACCGCAGAACGTGCCACAAGGAAATATTCCTCTGGAGAGAATAGCTCATCATGAACCACCTTTTACATGCTCAGCCGTAGATTATTTCGGACCTATGAGTGTGACTATAGGAAGGCGACACGAAAAACGTTGGGGTGTTTTATTCACGTGTCTGACCATCAGAGCAGTACATCCAGAATTAGCAGCCTCATTGACACCAGCGTCAATGATAATGGCATTGAGGCGATTTATCGCCAGAAGAGGAAAACCAGCCGTTATATGCAGCGATAACGGGACGAATTTCAAAGCTGCGAATAAAGAATTATTGAAAGCATGCGAAGAATGCTATGAGTGCATGAAAAATGAGCCATTTTAAAAATATATTAAATGGAAATTTATACCTCCGGGAGCACCGCACATGGGTGGCGCCTGGGAGAGGTTAGAAAGATCAATTAAAATTGCGTTGGCCACTACGCTCAAAGAAAGGAGCCCGCGAGAGGAGGTTCTGCATACGTTGCTTTTGGAAGCAGAGCATACTGTAAATTCCAGACCTCTGGTAACATTCAGTATGGATAGTCCTGAAGAGGGTTTGACACCCAATCATTTTCTTCTGGGACGCTCATGTGGTGATCGACCACCTGGATTATTTTTAGAGCAACATCTGGCGGGTCAACTCAATTGGAAATCTGCACAGAGGTTAGCCAAACATTTTGGGACAAGATGGCTAAAAGAATACATGCCTACTTTAATACCTCGAACAGGTAATAACGGAAAGTTTATGGAGCCTAAAGAAGGTGATATTGTCTTGATAATAGATCATTCATTGCCACGAAATACGTGCAAGGCAAGATTAGTAGGACGCTACCGGGACCAGACGGTCACAATAGAGTGGTTGATGTCATTACTAGCACAGGTATCTTGAGGAGACCTACATTCAGAATAATAGTCCTGGTACCCGCGACGCCTCCCAAATGATGGTGCTGATGCGGGAGATTGTTGGCGACGCGCCTATAAGATTATTTCAATTTATTAGTTAACCGATTACGAATAGCTTTTTAAAAAGCAAATTATCAAGCAACAATATTCCGATAAGAAAATGCTTAGTTGAATCTTAAAGAAATATCGAATTAATGATATGAAGGTCTTGGGTTCGACACCCAGGCCGGAATAGTTTATCGTTTTCTTAGTAATATCTCTTAATAAATTCGTATAGGGGATTTTAAGATATAAATTATGTTACCGGATTTGTTCCCCGGTCGAGATGATCGCTGTGCATAAGTAGAATTAATGGAAATTAATTGCGTAAGTATTGTCTTATATGAGTTTGATATGTTTTGTATGAAAAGAAATGCCTATTTTCTATGATTGATTTATGAAAACATTCACTTATATTGTTTGATAAGAAACATGACAACTGATAAGAATCTGATTAGAGGTAGTTTTCGGCGTTTGAGAATTGTGTAGAATAATTTATTCACCTAGTATTGTTGATATTAGTGTATACTAAACTTTCCATTTTTACTGATAGTCGATAGCCGTGAAAAAGTTAGTTGTTCAAATAGTGTGAGTTCATAGACGCACGCTAGCCACGTACTTAGGAGGCCAAATGTGTAGAAATTTAAATATTTGCAAATTTCAGCAATTTATGTAAAATGACTTGTAAAACATTTCTGATTGTACGTGTAAAAGAGGTGAATTCTGTGTTATTTTATGTGAAAATTCCTGTGAATAAGTGAAATAATGATCGTTTTGTATAAGAAATTTAAAAGTGTTTTAATAGTGAAATGTATAGAGAAAATGTAAATTAAACTATTGTATTAGTTAAGATATGTATAATTTCGAGTGGAAAACATTGTTTTAACTTTCTACGTTAAATATTTAAGAAATTCCAACTTTGAACATGTGAGTAAAAAAAGCATATTTTGTTAAATAAATAAAGGATTTTTTGTGATATGAAAATGTAATGTATATCGTAGTATAGATATTTCTTTGTGCTATCTTTATAAGTAAATTGTATAAATGTATGTCTTATACAAATAAAGTTATTGTTGCGCGGCTAAGTTGACATCTTATCTCATGGCACTAGCGCCATCTAGTGTCGGGTAACAGAGTGAGACTTTAACTTTCCAGAAAATGACATGACAAATTTTTTAACCGACAGCGCCATCTGTTGTCGAAACGAAGAAATAAGCTTCTAGAAGCCCGACACTCGAACTTTCGATGCTTAGTCGATTGGCGCGCGTATTTACTTGAATGTTCTGGATTTTTCGGTGCGATCGGGGAAGTATTGAAGTTGGCGAGACAAGCGAAGCTTCGGAGCGGAATAAAGTGAATCAGTGTGATTAATTATTAGTGTTTTTAACTTTAATTAGTGTAAAGTGAATTAAAGTGTTAATTTAGATAATTCTATCGGCAATTTTTATTGCCACGAACCTCAAGCTCGTAACAATTGGTGTCAGAAGTGGGATAAAATCATGCCGATTTTACCTAAGGAGGAAACGGAGGATGTCCGTACCCGCAGTCAACGCCAGCATGAGACGGACCAGCGGAGATTTGGTGGTGCCAAGGCGCAGACGTCGGAGGGCCAACTGCCAGCCACGGAGGCTGCGGGCCCGTTATTAGCTCCTACATCTGCAGCACCTGACTTAGGTGCTCTGATGGCGATGCTACAGGAGCAGCTGCAGCGCGGACGAAAGGAACGGGCGCGTCTGTTGAAAGAGCAGCAGGAGGAACAGGCCCGTCGTTTAGAAGAGCAACTCCAACGCGATAAGGAAGAGCAGATGCTCCTCATGAAGGACCTTCACGCTACCTTCGGAAAAGAGATACGGGAGGTGAAGGATAAAGTTGCTCAACATGACAACCGCCTGTTGGAAGCTGAAACCCGAATCGACCAAGTAAACAATCGGGTTGACAACGTAATGGCTGACGTGAAAAAAAACGCTGGACGACCTCAAACTTGGGGATGGAACAACAGCTCCCGCTAACATCACCACCCAGCAGCAGCCGGGATACGACTTTACTACCAGACATCGCAGCGGGAAATCTCATGGCAACGCAGATGCATTGTCAAGAAGACCTTTTCGTGAAGATTGGAGACATTGTACTAAGCAAAAGAGTAAGGAAGTGGTATCCGTGAGGATGCTCAGGACAGACCACCTCAGCAACGAGTGGAAGGACAGCCTACGATATGCACAGCAGGAAGATCCGGACATCAAGCCGATTCTGGAATGGATGAAGGCCCGTGCTACCAAGCCTAAGTGGAGCGACGTCTCAGCGATGAGTTCGACCACTAGAGGCTATTGGGCCCAGTGGGACGGCTTGCTGATTCAGGATGGAGTCCTGTGGCGTAAATGGGACAATGGTCGAGGAGACAGCTGTCGTTTGCAAATGGTTGTCCCTAAGGCTAAAGTGCCAAATGTTCTACAGCTGTGCCATAATGGTCGTTCAAGAGTCCATCTGGGAGTTAAACGAACTTTACTGAAGGTCAGAGAACAGTTTTACTGGGTCCATTATCGTGACGATGTCGAGGATTGGTGTCGTACATGTACAAGTTGTGCGGCCGTGAAGGGACCTCAGACATGTAGTCGAGGAGCACCGAAACTGTACAATGTTGGTGCACCATGAGATAGGATAGCCCTTGACATTGCGGAGCCGTTACAGAAAAGCCCCAGAGGGACTCCTAAGGTCGTCCATGTGGATCGCCTGGCGCGTTATTATGGGGCCGATAATGCTCGGGACGAGCATGTCTTAGGAGAGGGCAGTGTTGCGCGGCTAAGTTGACATCTCATCTCATGGCACTAGCGCCATCTAGTGTCGGGTAACAGATCGAGGAGAGAGCTTTCCAGAAAATGACATGACAAATTTTTTAACCGACAGCGCCATCTGTTGTCGAAACGAAGAACTAAGCTTCTAGAAGCCCGACACTCGAACTTTCGATGCTTAGTCGATTGGCGCGCGTATTTACTTGAATGTTCTGGATTTTTCGGTGCTAAGGTGTATTTATAGGCGCTGCAAGGTGCGATCGGGGAAGTATTGAAGTTGGCGAGACAAGCAATGCTTCGGAGCGGAATAAAGTGAATCAGTGTGATTAATTATTAGTGTTTTTGACTTTAATTAGTGTAAAGTGAATTAAAGTGTTAATGTAGGTAATTCTATCGGCAATTTTTATTGTCGCGAACCTCAAGCTCGTAACATTATTGAGCAAACCGTGAGAGAGTGATAGTACAAATTAATGTAATTGAGTTGCGCAAGCGCACAAATGGCGCGGCTCACTTTCGCGTTTAGCTTCGAGGTAGTTCAGTAAATTGATTTTTCTTGCAAATCGTTCGGGAAAAGTGAAAAGTGAAAAGAATTCTCCCCTTCAAGTGATACAGTCCATATCGAAGAATTAAGGCGTTGGGACTGGGATGACTTCGGAAGACCCGTAATCCCCGCCTGAACCTAATTTCTGAAAAGGAAGAGGTTATCGCCCTTGTGTGTTACTCCGTTGCGGAGATCACATACGTTGTTCCCGAACCCAACGTAGGCGTTATAGGAGGCCGGATCGAGAGAAGCCTCGATTCTCCCCTTCTGTTTCTTAGTTAACGTTTGTCTGGTTCCTTTTCACTGATATTCGCCATATTATTTTAAAGAACGCTATTCGAAAATGCTTTCAATAAAACATTCCACTCAACGAGGAATACAAACTACTTTATGTTTTGCCCTTCAAATAGCTTATAACAATCAAAGGAGTATCATATTCACTCAACCCCCACGCAGGCAATATATATATCCAAAAAATATACTGTAACTTATGAATAAGAGTTTATAATATATATATATATATATATATATATATATATATATATATATATATATATATATATATATATATATATATATATATATATATATATATATATATATATATATAGGGATGCAACTATAACTGAGCCAAGACGAGCTACCTCGGTACTAGGAATCGAGGGTCTACTAACAAATCAGACGTCAAATAATATTTTTTAGCGCCAAATTGGTACATTGATATTTTCGTTTGCACCATGCGCTGTGATTGGATATTTCACGGTTGAACTTAGAATACACCGAATCTTAATGATGGGACAGTGTTGGGACGTTAATCGATAAATTTGGGATTTATTGATTATTGATAAATAAACAAATTGATCAATTTTTATTTTAAATTTATTAAAAATGTATATTTGAATTGAAAAGGTGCCGGGTCCCGCACCTTTGTCACAGCGATCGAGTGAAGCCGGCCACAGTCGGTAGATGGGTGCTGCCATCTGCTTGGGATCTTATAATTAACAAAATTAAACCCAAACGCAAGCATACCACTGCAAGACTTCAATATACTGAGGAATGTAAAATTGGAACGTCAAACATCTCAATCTAATCCCCCCGTTACGACGGGTAAGTGTTCGCGTAAATTTAAAAAATCATTAGATTACATGTACAAATATATATACATTTTTAATAAATTTAAAATAAAAATTTATCAATTTGTTTATTTATCAATAATCAATAAATCCCAAATATATCTATCAACGTCCCAACCCTGTCCCATCACTATGGTTCGGTGTTTCTGTTCCGTTCATGCGCATTTGACACGTCCCCCGCAACTCATGCATGTCGCTAAATTTTGGTGAAATCGAAATCGAACAAATATTCGATGATGCGGTATCTATTAGGGGGTAATCTGTGGTTGGAGTCGATTCAGCTTTCAGTTTTTGCTCAAACTCTGCCATCTTCAAGATCCAACTCTCTTCAAGTTCTCTTTGTAAATTTTCCACGTTAGATATATTTGCCATTATTTTAATTTCAGAGAGAACAGAACAAAAGTAAATAATTGCTTGAAGTGATCACACTCGTATTATTCAAGTATTAGGGAATCGTGTTAGTGCTTGAAAGTTGGTTATAGGAACATACATAATTTTATTAAACAAACTTATTTTCCAAAAGATATTATAAAGTAATATTTTAATAACTGAAATTAACACTGCATAAATTATGTGTGTTACAAGCGATCACCCTTCCCAGGGGTTGTTCACTCGATCGCTGTGACAAAGGTGCGGGACCCGATGCTTGTTGTCTTGAAATACTTGCTTGACGTGGTGAAGCTCGGCGGCCAGATTGTTTTCTGTCACAGATCCCTCGTGCTCTCTAAAACAAAGATTTACCCACGGTTGCTAACTCTGAAGGATGATGGTGAGATTCACCATTTAAATATAAGTTGGTATGGGTCTTTTTCCTATATAAAGTGTGACCAATAGTGTTATTAGGATTTCGGATGACTAAAACATCTAAGAAAGAATTATTTGCCTCTAACTCCATTGTGAATTGTATTTTAACTTTTTATGAAGTTAAGGTGGTCTAAAAATTCAGATGCTTTGTCAGATGGTAAAATTGTGAAAATGTCGTCTACGTACCACTTGTAGAATCTTGGATTTACAGGAGCATTAAAAAGGGCTTTCTCCTCAAAATCCTCCATCAATATATTGACGACTATGGGAGATGAGCACATCGCCAACACCATCTACTTGCTTGTAGAACTCGTCCTTCCACAATAGATAGCCAGATGTGATGCAGTGTTTGAGTAGTACTGCATATTCTGCAGACACGTTGTTATCTTCTAGCTTCCTAGTTGCAATTGAGATGCAGTCTTCAATAGATAGGCATGTGAATACGATTTTTCATAATACAAAGATTGTCTTCTGTAAAGTGTCTTGAGCACAGCACACTAATTTTGGCGCGAAACCATTGGTCCCCTTGACAAGTTGCGTCGATTCAAACCTTTTTTCCTTTCGGGGCATTTAGAAAACCTATAACATATAGGTACTACAATTATACGCCACTATTTTTATAAAATAATGACTACAAAAAAAATGTAAACTATGACCCAACAAATATCGACTTATAAATCACAACACTATCGATACACGTGCTGTCGTTAGACAAAGACAACTTATTTAATTTAAATAATGAGTGAAAGGGACATTTCAAAAAGACATCAACGGGTGCTTAATATTTATCACTTTGCAGAATTATATTACTAGTATAACTCCGGTGCATTTGAAATAGGTTAACGTGATAAGAATAGAATTTACTTACCGATGAAATCTTATGCCATCTTTTTGATAACTGGATATCTTAGCTGACTCGCCACACTAGTCCATTGCACAGGAAGCCATTTGTAATGTATTTTGGATACAAAACTATTTTTAAATTGTCAAAAACTCGGACGTGCCTATGGATCACAATCTTTGTCGAAAATGATGTCGTGATTCTTAGCGTTACTTCGTATGCTAGCTACAGCAAGCCGCTCGTTTGTGGCCCTCTATGCGGAATCTATTAGGGGGTAATCTGTGACTCCAACTAACTCAACTTTTAAACAGCTTAATGAAGAGTTTTATGCTTTCAGTGATTTAGTTTGTTCTTTGTTTGTAGGATAGGATGACAAACGAGCACACAGTCCACCTGATGGTAAGTGGTTGCTGTGGCCAATAGACATCTACATCTGTCCTCGATTACGATCAAAATGCAGATGCGTTGTCATCCGTGAGGACCTAGGTGGAATGCCTCGTTTCCAGTAAAAAGGGTTTCTGGTTCTCTACACTCACCATACGAAACACAGCAGCATTAAGCTACTATTTGACGGTGGTTTTCTGTGAGAGGGTGGTCCTTTCCGGTCGAGCCGACCCATTCGTGCTATAACTATACTACTAATATAACTGTAGCATGGATCTACCACGTAAAAATGTTCTATGTTTAATCTGCTAAAAATTAGATCAATAATTGTCTGAAAGGTGTTGATGCAATCAGTATGCGGCAACGGGAAAATGCCCTTCTTTTTAATGGCATCCCTGAGGCCTCAAGATTGGACATACAGCATGAAGTACTGGAATTGATGTACTCCAAAATGGGTCTCTCACACATTGCTTGTACCTGCTTAGAACAATGCCATTGGCTCGGCATATAAAAAATGATAGGATTAGGCCCGTTGTTGTATTTTTCACAATCATCATATAAAAACTGAGGTGTGGAAAAACTAAATTAAAAGTTTCTGCTTTTTCCGTATGTTAATTTTCAACAAAAACACGACATTCAATTTACACCAATCTCGAAACATTTGGCATGAGAAATGTATGGACATTCGATGAAGCTATCTACATCAAACATTCCAGTGGCCGTGAGAAGATTACAACTCAAGAGCAGCTCGACGTTTTAATAACATGGTTTCCCACACCTATGGTTCATAAAAGATAGCTTGATCTCTGCGACAGCTGTCAGTAAAAATCACGCCTATGAAGTCCTGAATTTCTTAGTAGTACAGACAGTACCTGCCAATGTCATACTTTATGGGCATGCACTAATTAGGTCGGCATGCCCACAAAGTATGACATTGACAGATACTGTCTGTACTACTAAGAAATTCAGGACTTCATAGACGTGATTTTACTGACAGCTGTCGCAGAGATCAAGCTATCTTTTATGAACTATAGTCCTGAGGATCTCTCTTTGGATGGCGTACCTACTGTCGCATCGCATGTAGAGAATAGAGTGGTAAGTCTTCACAATCCATTGTCAATCTGCAGAATGAGGCAGCTAGAGGTAAACAAGTTCCTACACCAAGCGGTCTCGGCGACCTGCAATAAAGAAGTAACATTTGTAACAATAAAGAAGTGGTGTGTAAAAAGAAAGCAGAACTCTTTTTAGATGTGTTTTGACTTTTTGTGCCAACTCATTGATTTCATGTCATTTGTTCATTTGTTTTCATTTGTGAAACTGTTTTATTTTTATTATCATTGAATCGCATTTTTATTTTTTTTATTTTGAATAGTTTTCTTTGTACAATGAATGTTAAAATACACTGCGTAACACAAATAACCAAGTTGTTGTATAAGTTCGTTTGCTAAATATCACTTTTTTCGTTCTTATTCTGATTTGTTTCAAGCGTAGACAGAGAAACCTATAGACTAATGATTAGCGTGGCCTCGAGTGAGAAAGGACGATAACGTGGTTTTAGGTTATACAATAATCTTTATGACTTTTAAACATATTTAGATAAAAAATTTAATTGTTCTAAGAACTGAACTGAACAAAATTCACCAATCTTAAGCTCACAGAACACTTTTTTCTCACTTAAACCAACTTGTAAACTCCTTAGATCGCTACGAACTGTCAAAGTTGTTTAGCAAAGTGTAGTTTGCTGAACACAAAAACCGGCACGGAGAAAGGGACAACCAATTACACCGCTCTGTCTCATTTCTATGCAAGACGTATGCATAAATCTATCTTTTTCGTGGGCGAATGCGAAAGAAGGCGTCAATTTGTCTATAGGTTTCTCTGTCTACAGTTTCAAGGTTTGGTATAGTCAATGTAAGCCATTGAGAATTGTGGTTAAATCGTGGAGGTTAGAGAACAGGAGAAATAAATGAGGCGCTGCGTTGCCTCAATAAAAGCGGGCTGTTGTACGCTAGTTTCAAATAATTATAATATCATTCAAAGAAGAAAAGAAAATAACGAAATGATTATTATTTATTACCACTTTTTATATATGTTATGTACTACATATTATTCAGAAAGTTATTTTTTTATTCTCTTCAGTCAACATAACGATACAATTTATTGTTATTATTTATTAATAAATATATTACGAATTATGTCTTTTATAATCTTAATTATTACAAATATAAATTACTAATTATTATTGATTTATTATTATTTTTATTTTAATTATAATATTCCATCATTTTTAATGTTTCTTTTTGTCAAATATTAAAAAAATACTTCGCAAATACTACTTACCGACGTCAGCGCGGCTATAAATTCTACAAATTTTCAGGGATAGGCGGGTTATGCTTTAGCACGATGCGATCGTTCTCCTGTTCTCTAACCTCCATGGATTTAATGTACGATTGTCATGTCTTACAATAATTTTCTCTTTGGCTTATAAAATGATGATTAATTGGTTTTAACAATTTAATAATTTTGATGTGCAGCCGAATCTTCATCTTGTAAAGTTGCTTGTGGTGAGCCGGCATGAAATACTGACCCGCTCTGCTGAGCACACCAAGCTTTTTGGAGGCCAATTTGGCCTTATCTACTTATATTCCAAGTGACCACTAAACTGCACGTCACTCGATTTGTCGACGCCGAGGATTCCGATACTAGCTGAGGCAACAAGGGGAGTACCTTGAAACTGAGGAGATACGACGAAGGGATTCTTTTTAGTGGTAAAGGCGCAAATGTGTGTCTTCTGGGGATTAAACAAGACTAGATTTAGTCACCCCCAGTCCGAGATTTTATTCAACAAAGTCTCGACTTCAGACAAAATTTGTCCCGGTACTTGGCGACGTTTTCCCGAGAAATATTGGCACGGTCGGTATATAAAGCATCACCAGTGCTGTCGTCTGCATAGAAATGAATGCTACCGATTTGCAACATGTCATTGATATGCAGAAGAAACAGCTTTGGTGATAGCACCCAGTCTTGTGCCGTCTCAATACCGGCGTTAATGGGCTTGTAATCAGAGCATGCACCGTCTACTACGACCTTGATGCTCCGATCAGCAAGAAAACTGGTGAGTCAATTGCAGAATTTCTCGGGAAGCCCATAGGAAGGAAGCTTCGTCAGAAGCGCTTTGTGCCAAACTCGGTCGAAGGCCTTCACGATGTCCAAACCAACGGCCGACGCCTCCCCTTGGACTTTACAGCCTTCGTCCATTTATGAGTTAGGTAACCTAGAAGATCACCAGCCGAGCGAACGCGACGGAAACCGTACTGGCGGTCACTAATCAGCTGGTGATCCTCAAGGTACCGCATGAACTGGCTAAAGAAATGGCTAAATCCTCACCTATGCTACCTCTCATTAGGACAGGAAACCCCGATCTCGCCTTTGACGACTCTGAAAAATCCGAATGCCTCGCGGACAGCTTAGAGAGTTAATACACTCCTTCTAGCGAACCAATAGATCTCGCTCACCGCGCAAAGATCGAAGCGGAAGTCGAGTGTAGGTCTGCATTACTATCCACAGACGACTCCTTAGAATTGTGACTGTTAATGAAGTCACAGAAGCAAATAAAAACCTTAAAAATAAATCAGCATCCGGTGGCATTGGCAACAGGGTACTTAAATCACTCTCAGCGCCACTTGTTTGTTTCCTAGTGGGTCATTTTTAACGCCTTTCTCTCCAGCTGCTCCTTACCGGATGCCCAAAATGAAGCGGACCTTATAGGAATCCCGAAACCAGTCAGAGCTGTGGGCCAGAACCCCTTTTCGGATGGCCGTTAGATAACAAACACATTTACGTGCACTTTTAACTGACGTAGGTGAACATCGTTACGCAAATGACTTAAATTTACCCTTTTTATTTTAAGCTTTTATACGTGAAAGAGTCATGCTGCAGTTATATTAGTAGTATAGTTATAGCACGAATGGGTCGGCTCGGCCAGGGAAGGACCATGCTCTCACAGAATACCATCGTAAATGGACACATGGACATCAGCAGTCAACTTCACACAGAAAGTTATACAGATGGAGGAAAAATAAAAAATAAAGGAATAATAAAAAATAAAGTTACAGCCTTTATACGTTCCACAGCTGAGCGCAGGCCTCCTCTCAATTCTGAGAATCGAGATAGTACCGCCATAGCATGCCATAGCTCTTAAAGAGTTAGTGGTGGGTGAGATGGTTTTTTGCCCAAATAGTCAAACACTGTTCAATTTTAAGTTATAATGACTGCGACACCACGATTATTTTCGATTATTTCTCTTCTTTTTTGATACCGTTATAGAGTAATTAGTCCGTCATGCTGCCCCAATAAGTATTGACGGACTTCAAATGTCTTAAAAATATTTCTAACAATCTAGATTCGACCCTCGCTTGCATCAATGAAGTTTTTAATTGCAATAAGAAGTGCTCTTAACCTCTGACAATTTAGAGGCGGTGTACACATCCTTCACAAGTCTACAGCTAAACATAGGCCTCCACCAAGGAATACCGCAAAGCACGGTCCAGAGCCACCTGCATCCATCGACTTGTTGATGGAGGTATATATCCATTAACTCTTATTGTCCCGTAGTTGTCAAAGGAGGCGACAAAGAGTAGCAAACCAGGGATTGGTAATGACGACTTCCAAATAACATCTATTAATATAAACCCAACATGTCTGAGAAATAAAATATTGCTAGGACATGTGAAGTCTGCCAATACTATCAGTATACTGACTTAAATCACCCCTTCAAACCGAAATTCCACAATGCGCAGAGTTGCCTGGCGGCTGAATTAGCTCGGACGGTATTTTTAACTTCGACGGACTCCTAGATAGAAAAGGAAACCTAACTAGATAGCACTATATCTATCTTTGCCGCCATCACATAGTGGAAGACCACACCGTACGTAATGAAGGATAGTCGTCAATATAAATGATGCAATATTTTATATGGTACTTTTTAATTTAATTTTATTTTTTTTTAATTTATTTTATGTACACACATTAAGGTACAGAAGCAGTCTTATAGAAATTACGTACAACGGTTCTACTTATTCCAAATTCGCTGAAATATCTTCCAGTAGACCCATAACCTCTCGTCAGTCCAAAACCTTCTAAAGGTTGCTGTCAAAAAGTACGCATCTGTCCACAACCATCAGAAGGCTGCTGTTTACTTATAAACTTCAGATTCGAAACAGCCCTAGTAAAAGTATACGTATCTCCCTGTAACTAGTACAACATGCAGAGAATTAAACAAAGACGGCAATTAATATCACATACGCTTCATATATGAACCATAGAAGCTTTGAAATAGTAATACATTTATTCCGTTCAGTTGCTCGTTCTGTGACGCGGTGTCGTGTGTTTACGTGCAAAGTATTAATTGTTGAAAGTGATTTCGGAAGTTAATATTAAAGATAAACATGAATGGGTAAGTCATAAATACTTTTTTATTAATTTAAAACATATTAGATGACGATTTGTACATAAATTATTCCATTTTATCAAACATTGCTTGCCATTTCGACCGCCATGTTGATACCATGTTCGTATTAATTTCAATTGTTTTAAATTAAAAGTACAATTGTGAATGGTAAACATTGTTTTAGTATCGTTAACATACATATTTACAAACATAACAATAATTACAATTGTATAGTTTCGATTAAATCTTTCATAAAACTAAAAATAACAAATTGCTTAAATATCGCGTCCACCTAGTGGGCGCGGACAGACATGGGTCGTAAAGTTATTGACATGAAATCCACCATCTTAGAGAGCAGGTTGTATAGTATGGATACGATTTTGGGAATGCCAGTGTTGGTATATTTTTGCGATAATTTTTGGTGTGGATTTTTATTTGTTTTTCTTATTTGTTTTGTTTTATTTTTTGTCAGTAAATTGTTGTCAAAAAAATCTGCTGCTTCTCTCGCCTCTCCTCCTCTTACACACCGCTCTTTCCGTGTTTCCTTAGTAAAAGCTCTTCTATCCAAATACGCTATTAAAAATATACTTCCGCTTCCCCCTGCCCACTCCCACACAGATCGTGCGAGTCGATGTAACCTACCGCATCTCCGAGCACCCACGCGTTGCTAAGCAACGACTGCGCCGGCAGTGTGTTAAATGTAAAAAAAGGGTACACACGTTCTGTGTGGGTTGCAACACATCTGTATGTATAGCACCTTGCTTCCTTCAACTTCACTCATAAAATATTATATTTATTTGCCATCATCATTATTAATATTATCATCATCATCATTCATCAACAGCCCCCAAGTAGTTTTTCGTCGCACCCTCGTCTTTAACTATACAGTAAGGCCGCCTAACTGTAATTTCTTCTCTGTAATTTGCTTTGTGTTTTTGGTACTTTATTTGTAATTTGACCTGCATTTTTTTATTTGTGTACGTATTTTTTTCGAATTTCATGTTCAAATGTTTCAGCAATGGTTTTTTATTTTTATTTTAAATTTGAAAATCTGTCAGAATAAGAAATTTACTATTTGTCCAAGGTTGTTTAAAAGAGATTGCTATTGTGTGGCCAACTAACTGTAATTTCTATTTTATGATTAATGTTTTCACTCTTAGCCCAAGGTTATCTGGAAGAGATTGCTTTTTGTACGTAGTAGTTTTTACTGCTAAGCAATAAGCCTTAGCTCGTTGCGGTGCTATAGTTGGAATAGCCTCAAAGTACGAAACGGTCACCCATCCAGTTGCAAGCTAACGCGTGCATTGCTTAACCTTTGTTATGGATCTCGCACGCAAGCTATCACTAGGCTAGAGTCACTACAAATTAAGTAAAATTAAAAAAAAATCATATATAAAACATATATAAACACTCACGTCTGTCACCCAGAGGGATAGACTACAGACTTCCATTTACATGATTCTGACACCCCTCTCTCGCCTCCTTCACATCCATCACCTACGCGTACATGCTCGTCGGTTAAGGGTACTCCTAATTTGGCCAATTTGGTCGATAAATTTACGCCTAGGACATCCCTTTCCGACTCTGCCATTCACTTCTGCAACATAAATTTTCTTTATCACTCTTTCCTCATTCATTCTTTCCACATGACCCAACCACCGAAAACAAATCAAAATAACAAAAACGAAAATCCTTTATTTTAGCAAAAAAGAATTGTCAAACATTTTTTATAATAACATTCGAATGTTAATTAAAAACATAAAAAAGCAATGAAAAATAACTAATTTGTATTTCATTTTAATTTTATATTCATGATTATAATTATTAAAGAAGTCACCACAGAGCGTATCCATACTAGCATAGCAGCGTACTACGTCATACTTGGTACTTTTTGTAGTGAATGAATAACTTTTAGTTGTTGATTTCTAACATAATTTTGTATGAAAGATGCCTTCTTTGTTTTGTTTTTAACTTAGGAAATGTTATTAAATTTAGGAATATACATTCACATGTAAATAAATCACAAAATTGTTCCTTACAATTGCAAAAGTTTGAAAGCATTTTTTTAGGGTCACTTTTTCAAGTGTTTGTTACAACTCATTCATTTCTTAATAACTAAATAGTTGTAACATTTGAAACTGTTTATATTAAGAACAAAGACCAAACTATAGAATAAGTTAAGATTTAAAGCCCATTGTGCCTCAGGCGTCGTCGATATTGAAGTACAAAATGTGCCTTTTTTTGTGCCTGTTTCGGTTCATCTTAAGTGGCCCACATTATTGTCGAGCTTGTGGTGTGAAAAAACTGTACGTAGAGTTGTGTTTTTTTTTATTCATTATTGTAAAGTGTGTTTTCGTATAGTAAATGAAGTAAATATTTATTGAAATAATTGCTTAATTTTTTAATGATTACATTTTATATTCAACAAACTGGAAAAAAATCGCTTCTAGCAATTTTACCATCGAATTTATAACATACCAAAAGGGTGAACGTACACATTTACATATATTCTATTAGCTTATTTAACAATAATTCTAACACCATATCATATTATATAGTTTCCATACATAAATATTAAGATATTTCCATTTTAATGACACGCGCCACGTAGGCAATATATCACTCGTTTAGGGTTTGACAGATGCGCCTAAGCGGCTATTTTGGCCCGGACTGCTGAGAGGATAAAGGAAATTATATTTAAATTGCAAACTTAGTGCATACATTAGTACTACTAAAAATAAATAATATACACAATGTTACGGAAATTATATAAAATAAAACAATAAATAATAATAATAATAAATACGATAGTTACATATGATATATATATATATATATATATATATATATATATATATATATATATATATATATATAAATTAACAGGATGCAAAGTATTTATCTCTAAGACGTTTCTTGAATATCAACAAAGTTTCGGAATTTCTTATATTTGACGGTAGTGAGTTCCACAATCTTACCGCGTGAACTGAAAAGGAGTGGGAGTAAAAACCGGAATTAAAGACGGGAAAGTCAAGAAGATTTTTAACAAGGGATCTGCATGGTTTGTCCGGAGGATGGGTGAAAGAAAATCGGCTTCTGAGGTATGTGGGAGAGGAAGGGTTGTGCAAAATGTTATAGAGGACACATAACAATCGAGTGTTCCTTCGAAGTCGAATTGGAAGCCACTTGAGTTGCTTACGAAACTGAGATATATCTCGTTTCATATTTGGGCTCAAGAAATTTGACCGTATACGGTCAAATTTCTAGACCCCAAATATGAAACGGATACACTGATTTTGCAAGCGCTCAAGTTTATTAAGAAGCTCCTCTGTAGCATCCAAATAACAGGCATCCGCATAATCAAGGAGAGGTAGGATAAGAGTAAGCACGAGTGATATTTTAGCTTTAAGGGGTAAGAAATTTTGTAGACATTTAAGCGAAATCAAAGTAAAGTAGACCTTGCGACTAACTTCAGCGATATACGTGGTCCATGTTAAATGGTGATCAAATTTTTGGTGATTAAATTAAACTTTTGTTAATAATTAGAAGCAGACTTCAAAAAATTAAAAATAATTTTCACATAATAGCTTCTGAAGTCGGTGCTGGGGTATGGTGTAGAGAAGATTTGAAGAAACCTTATGGCCAATTAGTCAAACAATACTCAATTTGAAGATGACTTTAAGTCTCGAAGTGTCACAGTCACTTTGACTTAAAGTGATAGAGACAACACGAGTCTGGAAATCGAGTAGCGTTTGAGTGTTTAGAAGCTCATTATAATCGTTTCACAAATTACCAATATATTGCGTAACTTACACGGAAAAAAGAACACATACAGTCGAATTGAGAACTGTCCTCATGTTTAAAGTCGGTTAAAATAGAGTCATCAAAATTGACAAGAGGGTAAGCGATCCAAAAAACACTTTCTTGTTTCTGAAAATTATGAAATATTCCTTTGACAAGCAAATATTCGCATTGCTTTATACAGTTTGAAAACTCCATTAAATGTTTTCAACGTAGATATAAAATGAAAACAAAATATTAAATGACTTTCTGGACTGTATTAGAGCAGTGGCGAATACACATGCGTTCAAACTTCCACGTAATATTGTATGTATTTTGATATTTACATCACTTTGTAGCGAGAGCAAACAATTACAAACTGTTTCAGCTTTGAGTCAATCTACAGCGAGTTTTTAGTTACGATATCCATCACCTTTGAGTGTTTTTATCTTTATTTGCTTACTTTAAATGAAATTTTCTGTAATATTACCTTTTTATTATTTTTTTCATCATTTTCATCATCATCTTAATCATTACAGCCTATCAAAATTCTTTTGCTGATTATAGGCCTCCTCCATATTATGACTCTATTGCCATAATTACTACGTTTGGCAGGCAGATTGGCAACCATATTTTTTCATTTTGAGTTGCTAACAGAAGGATGCTGCTGCCTATCTTCCCTTTTATTTTTCTGTCGTCTCTCACGACACCCACGGAATGATATAAGGTAGTGGAAACACAAATGCTTCGTTCTTATATTATGAACATAATATACACTTTGAGGTAAGGATTGTTTATATTTACGTGGCATTAGACATTGTATAAATCTAATTTTATGGGTTTTGTCTCATTTAGTTTAACTTATAACTTAATTTCACTAACTAATAACTGACATGTCAGTGAGATATAAAACCTACGTGTTACTGACAATAAAACCATGGTCAGTTTTGATGTCTAGTCTCTATTTACATGCCTACTTGTTGAAGATTGCATCTCAATTATTATAACTAGGAAACAAGATAAAATGTTCCGTTACTGGTTAGAAGCGTCTCCGCTTTTTATTGATTATCATAAACACGAAACACGGCGATATAACCATGAGCACAAAGTCTACCAGATTGTAAGTGGATGCTGTAGCCCATAGACATCTACATTTATCTTCAATTATGAATCAAAACGCAGATGCGTTGTGCCTTGAAAAAGTTGTTTTCAATAAAAAGGGTCTCTCTAAAAAGGGTGTTTTCTCTCAACTACACGCGTGTAGTCTCTTTTATACATACTCAGAATACTCGTTAATCATCTGCAGCGTCTGTTTCTAGATCAGGCTTACCCCTTAGCGTTGGATCTATCTTCCCAGTCATGGATAACCATGACTGATGTATTCCTTCAAAAGAAGAATATACAAATAATTTTATATTCTTCTTTTGTGTATATTTGCAATGGCTTATGTTGACTGGTGGACTTAAAACCGCTGTTGTTAACGCTATATAGTAACCAGTAAAGTAACAAGCTACAATTTTCTCGCTGTTAGAGCTAGAATACACAGGCTTTCTCTAATTTATAAGATAGTAATGGAGCTTAAGGATTTCGATTTCATTTATCCTCGAAATATTTTTGAAGTTGAAAATTCTCTAGAATCGTTGTGATTTGGAACTCGATGATAAAAATAATATACATATGTAAAATTTTGCCCGCGAGAGAATAAGATTTCCCGTATCCCGTATGATACAGTGTTTCCTATTACTTCGGTCTTATGTTCGTGCGTTTTTATTTTACGTACCACTTCGAGAGTCAAGCAATAATAAAGGAAAATTATGCATCATAACTCGTCTTTTTACGTGAGAAAACGCCTGCGCACACCCCGGGGCTAGGACAGGTTAAGTAGGACTCGAAATTAAATCCCATTGTATTCCACGTTCATCTATGCAGGGCTAAGATAACGCTTTCGTTCACATCCGCAGTCGCACCCCTGCCGACCGCACCTTGACGCCCGCTACTTGGGTAAAAACCATTCCTCCCTTATTCCTTTTCAAGCAAAGCGTTGAAATTTTCTCGGCATAAATACCATAGAAATCTATAATTTCGTAACTTGGGAACTTCTTCTGAAGGAACTTTTACAGCATAAATAGAATTCTGAGTTTCAATTTCAGGTAGCTGTCGATCCATTAGTTTAGATCCACCCTCTCATCTATTTCTACCATCAAATAGCAGTGTCTGTACTGCTTTGTTGTCGTCAAAAAGGTACAGAGAGCTGGTATAATTTAGGAATTAACTACAGCGCACAATTAAATACAGGCATTCCATCGGGCCTGTTCCTCCTGGCGGCGGGCCTGTTCCACCTGCTGCTCTTACAACTGACGGGCCTGTTCCTCTCATCTGCGCTGCAGCTGCTCTTCCAACTGACGGGTCTGCTCCTGCAACATCACCATCAAAGCACCTAAGTCAGGTGCTGCAGATGAAGGAGCTACTGACGGGCCGCCCTCCGTGGCCGGCGGCTGGCCCTCTGACGTCTGCGGCGGTGCACCCCCAAATCATCTCTGGTCCGTCTCCTGCTGACGTTAAATTCGAGTACGGACACCCTCCGTTTCCTCTTTAGGTAAAATCAGCATGATTTGATCCCACTTTTGACAACAATTGTTACGAGCTTAGGGTTCGTGACAATAAAAACTGCCGATTGAATTACCAAAATTAACACTTTTATTACCGAGCACCAATTAAAACTTAAAAGACACTAATAATGAATCACACTGATTCACTTTAATTCACTCCGAAGCTTCGCTTATATCGCCAATTTCAATACTGCGCGGCTTGCAAGGGCTTTAAATACGCCTTTTCCACCGAAACATCCAGAATGTTCCAGCAAATACCGATCCCGACCGACTAAGTACAGAAAGTTCGAGAGTGGACCCTTCGAGTAAGCTTAATTCTTCTGTTCGATACTAGATGGCGCTGTTGCTGGAAAGTTCAAGATTGGCATTTTCTAGGAAGCCCTCCTCGCTCTGTTCCCCGACACTAGATAGCGCTAGTGCCAGGTACCAGAAATCAACTTATACTCTATTAATTACGAAGTTCCATTTGACAGTTGTCAATAATCAAGTACTAGTAAATTACCGCTATATTCGGTACTAGACAATATTGATCTTCGATTACTATAACGAAGAAATTAAAATCGTATTGACAGAAAAAGGATTAGCGTCAAATTAAAATTTTAATTAGATAATATTACATGATATTTTTATCAAGATGGAACATATTCATCATCACTAGCCGAAATCGATATTTCATGATCGGCATCGTCGTCATCATCCTCATCATCGTCTGTAGAATCCCCTGTATTTATTATAATTTGGTTATCTATGACGGCATCGATATGTATGTCTCTGTCCCAATCAGCAAAAATCAAATTTTTTATTCGTAAAACCACACTTTCCCAATTCGCGATAGTAACACTATCACAAGCTTCTTGCAGCAATGACAGAAATTTTGTTTGCAGTAAACGGTGGGCTGGTATTTTTACGAGCCGCATAACCTAAAATAAAGGTTTGCGTGTTAATATAGCAACAGATAAAATGTTAAAATAGGTTAAAATAAATTATAAAAAAGATTTGTTTAAATTCTTGCCTTTAATTTGCGCCCAAATCAATTCTATGACATTGTATTGACAATGGTAGGGTGGAAGGTGCATTACATTGTGTCCGGCTTCCTTAGCCATTTCGTCCAATTATTTACGTATTTTGGTCTAGCTGGCTTATTTAAAGCAACCAAATGCAGCAGCTCAACTTTTAACATGGACATGTCAGCAACAATATTATTGTTATTCAGCCATTTCACAATATCGGCTTTTTTGCTGCTAGAAGTTGGAGGCTTACTTATTTGTACTGAATGATACGGTGCATTATTCATAATGATCGTCGATGGCTCATTCACGTAGGTCAATAAGGTACAAAACCATTCCTTAAATTTAACAAAATTCATCTCTTTGTGGTATTCCACATTTTTCTTAGATTAAACGCCAAGAGGCAGTTCGGAACAAATCCCTTCATGGAACCCGCATGACAAATAATTAAGCGTTCGCCTTTGCCACTAGGTACTTTTGTGGAGGAGTGAGGAGTGTCGTCTGTCCATATCTTGCCAACTGTATGATTAGCGTTTAGCCACGTCTCAACTTCAATCAATCAATCAACAACAATCTTCAAAATTCAATCAACTTTATTTCATGCACGTTAAAGTCTTTGCGTTCGTGGATTTGTACTGTGACCACAACATTCTTCCGGAATTAGTATAACTAATTTGATAAATAATCAGTGCATAAAAATGTTTAACTAAAAATTCAGTGTATGTATCATGATTATAACATAATATACTAATTGGGGTGTCTGAGGTTGTGCGTTAATTACGTTACATATTGTATATATAAACGAAATTTCGCAAACGGCTCCAAACAATTTCCTTAAAATTTGGTGTCCGGGGAGTTTCGGGGACAATAAATCGATCTAGCTAGGATTCATTTTTAGAAAATGTCCTTTTGTTCGTGTTTTCATGCAATGAAAAACTGCTACAATATAAGAAGGTAAATTTTGACACTTTATTAATGATCGTAATAGCTCAAGTGGATATCAGGCCGTCGTGAAATCGTAGTGCCCCGCATCCTGTCTTCGGTCCGAATTTTTTGCCTTTTTTTTTCAAGTTCCCTTCTTTTGTGAGAAAATCTATTATTTCGAGCCCGTTTTTAGTTTTTTTTTTAAATACAAAATTTAAATTAAACTAATTGCATGATCTCATGATTTTTTATTCAAATAACCAGTTCAGTTCTTTCTATTATGTCAATAAGATGTTTCATCAGTCAGTAATTTGTATCTAAATTTAATTTCCAAAACACGAGTTCCAAAAAAAAAATACCGAGCAAAGCTCGGTCATCCAGGTACTTTCTTTAAATTTAGCCGTGGTAGCTCAGGGGCTAAGCGCTCGCTGTAAATTTTACAGTACGCGAGCAACCCGGGTTCGATTCCCGCCGGCACCAATGAAATTGTTAATTACAATTCTAAGTGCTGATTTACCATGTGCTTATTCCAATATATGATGGCGTCAAAGAGAATATATCGGTCATATAGGTTCATGGGATAGATATAGATCTATGTAGATAGGGCTCCTTTTTATTTAGGCGTGTGTCTAAGTTATTAGACAATACCGTCTGGGCTATTTTCGGTCGCCAAGCAACAGTGCACCCTCTATTGGGTTCCGTTTTAAAGGAAAAAAGAGCGAGTACTGATTGGGGGAAAATCATCTTAGTCCTAGGTATTAAATTATCGGTTTTAATTTATTCTGGTATTAATATAAGTCAATGGGTATTAATCGAAACAAAACTGTAAACAACTCTAAAAAATCTATATTAATTTTTCTTAAGAATCGAATATTGTACGTACAGATGTTTTGATAGGCGTGCGTAGTGCAATGAGTCTGACAGGTGTCAAAATGTATTTCTTAGATTTCGTTGAGTCATTTAGGTCTGTGTATTGATAGTATTGGTGAACTTTTCAACGCGAGCACATTACAACCTATTAAAAGTCCTCTGCTGATCATATGCCTCGATTTCCTTTTATATTTATAGATGTTATTTGGAAGACGTTGCTGCCAATCCCCTGGTTTGTTTCACTTTGTCGTCTCTTTTGACACCCACGGGACATTACGAGTTAGTAGATATATACACCACTTCTTAATGGTCAGTGGTATATTTTAAGACATTTGAAGTTCTCCAATACTTACTGGGGCAGCACGACGGACTAATCACTCTATAACCGTCTCAGAAAAGAGAGGAACCTAATTAAATTAAATAATCGTGTTTTCACAATTATTGTAATCAACGTGTTAAGTATCGTGGTGTCGCAGTCATTTTGACTTAAAGTGATAGAGACAACACGAGACTTAGCGGTATCTTAAAAATGAGCAGTGTTTGACTAATTCAGCATGAAACCCTCTAACCCACCACCAACTCTTTAAGAGCCCAGAAGTAGGTATATCACAGGTACAGACTGTAACTGTGCTATGGCGAGATTATCTCGACTTTCAGAAATGAGAGGAGGTTTGCGCTCAGCTGTGGAACGTATATAGGCTGTGACTTTATTTTTTATTTTTTCTCCATCTTTATAACTTTTTTTATGAAGTTGGTTGCCGACGTCCGTGTACTGCAGTGGTACTCACCATCAAGATGACAGTTGGCTCAGTTTTCACTAATATGTCATAAAAATACAGGTGGACTTTTGGACTAAAACATATGTAATTATGTGGCATTCAATATATCTCGTGTCTAACCATCTCTGATAAATACCGCTTACCCGCATGTAGTTTCTGTTTCGTATATAAGTATCTCAGGAGAGAGGCGTTCGCCTTAAATTTTATAGTCCGTGAAGCAGGTTTCTATCTCTGTTACCACTGTAATTGTAACTTGCAATTTCGGGTACTAATTTATTATATTCTTTACGGTGAAGAACAACATTGTAAGCAAACGAGCATTAAAGTCCGTCTTCACTCATTGAGGCAGTGCGGTGGATTCATTCCTAGACATAAAACCTAATAGCAATGGAAATGTAATTAAATTATGTAAGGAGCGTCTATTAATTACACAATTATTGCAAATCTTCCTCAATCTCATTTTAAGGATATTCTTTCAAAGAAAACCTCAGAGATTAGAGGTAGTTCATACTTTATTACAAATTGCTAATACGGGATAATTGTGCGCCGTAAGAGAATCCATTAAACCATATAATCCCGTAGGTGTCGTTAGAAACGACAGAGTAATGCTGAAATAGGAACGGCCAGTAATATTTTCATGAAAACAATGAAAAAAACTACAGTTCCTATCCCGCCTACAAAGCGCAGCAACCATGGACTTACCCTTTGTTCTGCACTGGGAGTTTCTTGCCGCGCTGGTGAGAATTGGGAATTACTGCATGTCAGTCAGTCGTGATATGTGTATCAGTATTATCGCTTCACTTAGTAATTTAATGGAATATAATGAAGCAAAGCCTGTGCCTGTGTGTGTGTGTGTGTATCCACTGGCCCAATACGTCCCGTGCATGTGGTGGTATGAACTGTTGGACCCTCCATTGGTATGTAACTTGCTGCGTTTGTTGATTCTCGCAAATTTGTCACCAAAAATCCATATTAGTCATCTAGAGCACTTAGTTGCTAAACAACAAAGAAGATATTTAACTACACTAAAGTAAACAAAGCATCCATTAAGATAAAAACAAAAACAAATCTAATTAAAAAGAAAATCTAACTGTTATCTTCTTATAAATTAAAGAAAAAACAAAACTCTTTACTTTCATTTAATAATTAGCATTTTTGTTTGTTTTGAAATCAAGCCCGCTTCGGATGTAAAAATGATCTAAACGTAGAAAGCTCCGCTTTTGCAAAGTATTTATATTGCGCGTTCAATTTAAACGGTGTTGAAACCCTATCTATGCACTGTTCGTAGACTAGTTTTTCCATTGTTCAGCTCTTGATAATTGTGGAACTCAGATGAAAACGAATTTTCTTAATAAACTCGGCGGATGATTTCGTATAAACAAATAACTGCTACGATTTCCATTAGGGTCGATAAGGTAAAAGACGTCTAGGCATATGTTTTTTTTTAAACATTATCTCTACACTAAGTCACTACGATGTTCCTGCAATCGTCAATCCGCACATCAAAGGCAAATCCTTACTACGATGGGAGATGCCAACGTTCAGTGCACTTTAGCGGGATGATAAAGTAATGGAAGAAAAAGAAAACCTGTTCTCTTTTTTCTTGTCAATATGCCTGGTTACCATTTTCAAACAACAGTTAATGCTATACAAATGCTCTGCGTTCTATTTGTAGTAACGAGATGATATTACAGTGTTGCATGATTAATGTTATCCACTAATCACGAATTAGTTAGTTGGTCAAAAGGAGTATATAATCACTTGGTCAGTCGCGTTAATACGCAGTGATTACGAGGGTGGATTGAAAAGTACTCGGCCTAACCAAGAAAATAAACACATACTAAATCAGTTATATTTTTATTTTTCTACATAATCACCATCAAGTTCAATACACTTTTGCCACCTCCCCTTCCAAGCATTTAGACCGTTGAAAAAAAATGATTCTTCCTTAGAGTCAAAATATGCGTCTACAGCTGCTTTGACCTCGTCGTTTGTCGAAAATCTTTGACCTCCCAAGTGCTTTTTTAGGTTAGGGAACAGAAAGAAGTCTGATGGTGCCAGATCAGGTGAATACGGTGGATGCGGTAACAGTTCAAAGCCACAGTTGTGAATTTCAGCCATTGACTGTACTGACGTGTGAACACGGGCGTTATCTTGATGAAACAGGACTTTTCTTCTGAGCATTCCTCGACGTTTTTCTTTTATTTCCTCTCGTAAATGACGTAGTAAGGTGCAGTAGTAATCAGAGTTTATAGTCTGACCCCTTTCAAGATAATCAATCATAATCACACCTTTCGAGTCCCAGAATACTGAAGCCATCACCTTATTTGCCGACAAAATCGACTTAGCCTTTTTTAGGGGGTGGTGAACCAGGTCTTCTCCACTGTTTTGATTGTTGTTTTTGTTTCCGGTGTACAGTAATGAACCCATGTTTCGTCCATAGTAACAAAACGATTCAAAAAATCATCTGCATCGGCTTCAAATAACTCCAAACAGTCGCGTGAAATAGTCAATCGCGTCCTTTTTTTGTTCAACTGAAAGCAGTCGCGGAACCCACCTCGCAAACACCTTGTGGAAACCCAACTCGTTGACAATGATGTTTTGAGTTCGTTCATAAGAGATGCCTATAATCTCGGCTATCTCTCTAATTTTTAATCTGTGGTCTCCCATTATTAAATCAAGTACTTTTTTAATATTTTCGTCAGTAGTTGACGTCGAAGGCCTTCCAGAGCGGGGTTCATCTTTCACACTCTCTCTACCACGCTTAAATTCTGCTATCCATTTTTTGACGGATGAATATGACAGAGCACAATCGCTTAATGTACTGACCATGTCATCATGGATGGCTTTTGATGATAGCCCCTTCTTATGGAGGTACTTAATGACGGCACGCTGCTCGATTTGCTCCATTCGCGGAAATTATGTCCGATTACTTTGTTAATAAATTTATAAAATCACAACTAATTATCGCACACGTTTCGAACTTCACACAATGAACTAGTCTGAACTGAACTAAATAATGTGGGTAGATTTGATTTTTAGAATTGAATGGATCTGTGTTAGGCCGAGTACTTTTCAATCCACCCTCGTATTATTTACTCTGGATCGCAAGTCCGGTACATCGGCGGCCCGTGTTGCTGTATGGGTCGTATAATGAAGCACTGCTGTAACGTTTTCGAGCTGAGATATCGAACACGCGTTTTTGTAATTTCTTTCAATTTGGTCGCTCGTTTTGGCAGCGGATATGTCAAAATATCGTATTATAGTACACGATCTCGATACGCCTTCGCAGGAGTACTGACATTATTTCTACTTTGTACGGCGTACTACTGCAAAAGACTGTCAATACTTCCACTCCTTATTACTTAAGAGACCGTTTTTAGTATTTTTCCTTACCCGTAATTGCTTCTTTATACTCCTGTGCACTCTTAATATTTTTTTATAAATTCTTTACAGTCACCGCTGAGTGTTTGTGGAACTCTTTACTTCGCCACATCCGCCGTGTTAAATCTCTTTATAATTTCAGGTATTGTTAGAAAGTATGACTTAAAACGCTAATAAATTATTTTTCTTTATTTTCAATAATATCATATGTATATATTTATATGTTTTACATGTTTTTTTAGTACATATTGAACACTTTCAACCTTTGCTTGCATCAGTTCTCCCCTTTGTATGATTTATTGTCCCCGAAACCCCCCGGACATCAAATTTTATGAAAATCGTTGGAGCCGTTTCCAAGATTTCGATTATATATATAAAAGTAAGTAAAGTTACAGCCTATATACGTTCCATTGCTGGGCACAGGCCTCCCCTCTTTTCTGAGAGGGTTTTAGGGCAAGGAAGTGTCCGCCGCGCTGCCCAAATGCGTGTTGGCGAACTTCACATGTCTTCGAAATATTTTTTTTTCTTATTCTTCAGACATGCAGGTTTCCTTACGATATTTTTCTTCACCGCCGAGCACGTGGTATATCAGCACTTAAAATTGCAATTAACAATTTCATTGGTGCCGGCGGGGTTCGAACCCAGATTACTCGCGTTCTGTTATATTTACAGCGAGCGTTAACCATCTGAGCTACCACTCATATATATATATATATATATATATATATATATATATATATATATATATATATATATATATATATATATATCGATCCCCGCCGGTACCAATGAAATTGTTAATTGCAATTTGAAGTGCTGATTTATCACTTGCTTGGCGGTAAATGAAAACTGTGAGGAAACGTGCATATCTGAAAAATTAGGATAAAAATATTTAATATAAATTTTAATATACGTAAAGGCTATAACTTTTACTTTTTAAACATACAAAAAAAGAAAATACGGTCAAATTAAGAACTACCTCCATTGAAGATAAGCGAACACAATAACACTTGTCTAGAAGATTCTCTACGCTATGAAATATTATCCCTTTGTCGAGCAAATATTCGCATTGCTTTATACAGTTTGAAAATTCCATTAAATGTTTCCAAAGTGCGTATAAAACGAAAATGTTAAATAACTTTCTGGACTGTATTGAAACAGAGGAGTGTCGAATGCACGGAATGCATGGTATGTATTTTGATTTTGACATCACTTCGTAGCGAGGGCGAACAGTTACGAAATGTTTAAGCTTTTTTGCCCCGAGTCAATTTACAGCGAGTTTTTAATTACGATGTCTACCTTTGTATGGTTTGTATTTTAATTTGTTTACCTTAAATGCTTTTTTCAGTAGTATAAAGAGAGCTAAATAATGTTACATGCACACTTTTTTTTGATATCCTCATCATCGTCATCTTTATCATTACAGCATATCTTAAGTCCTCTGCTGATCATAGGCCTCCCCCATTGTTTGCTTCATTTGTTATAGTTGCCATACTTGGCATGCAGCGTGGTAGCCACATTTTTTTTTGTTTTAAGTTATTAACAGAAGGATGCTGCTGACTATCTTCTGTTTCATTTCCCTCCGTTGTCTCTTACGACATGCACAGGATGATCTAGGGCAGTAGAATAATAATAATGGCCTCCAGACTGAAGTGCGGCCAGTGTGGCCTGCCTCAACGGAGGCTAGCCATCGGCGCAGGACAGGATTATAGTGCCCAAGTGTATGCGCAAGCACAGGTGCACTCTCTATTCCCTCACTCTCGTAATCCGATGGGACGGTAAACCGACACGACCGGGAGATGTCAGGCGCAGGATCAATGGCTTTACTTGCTTTCTGAGGCATGGGGGTGAGACACCGCCAACTTCCTGACTCCGGGCAGCTAAAAATCAATAATATATTTTTTGGCCCGACCCGCGATTCAAACCCAGGACCTCATGATCAGCAGTCGCACTACTACAACCACTAGACCAACGAGGCAGTCAGGGCAGTAGAAACACAAGTACCGGCTCGTTCTTATATTATGAACGTAATAAACAAGTTCATGTAAATATTTCTTAGATTATTTACGCGAACATTAGACAATTAATAAAAATTTGTGGTACCTATCAGAGGCAGAACCCAGCCATGGTTTGGTCGCTTCTGCAAAATTGCATTACGTCATGAGCAGGAGTGCTATCATGCCTGGGCTCACGCATGGACGTTTCGGGATGCAATGAAATCTTTGTGATTTTTACGATATAATTAATGATAATCGGTGGCGTAAGATTACCAACTACACTGTGGATATCGTAAGATGCGACATAGGTGAAATAAAACAGGAGAAGGGCAGCAGTATCTTTCCGATAAATACTCAGAATAATACAAAGACTGCGGTTGCAGAAATCTGTTGAGCATATGTTCATTGTTCAGCGAACTTTTATGACTTTAATGATTGAACTTTTATGATTGAATAAATTCCAATACATCAAATCAACTTAAGAGTTATAAATCCAATTATTTGTGTCACTGTGATCAATGCTGTTGCACCTTCATCTGTCCTAGAATAAGAATCAAAATGCAGTGACGTTGAACACATCTAAGAACTAAGACGAAATGTTTCGGTACTAGTTAAAAGCGTGTCAGTTTCTTATTACTCATGATGCATATTCATACTGTAACGCTCCCCCCCCTTTTATATAAAAATAATATTATATAAAATAAAATTTATATAATTACTTTACCCCTTTCGATAAAAATTATATATTTGTGACCAAGATAAGTAAGATAACTTTTGATCTTTCTAAATGATCTTTCTAAAAGGTTTATTAATAGGCCGTTTGTAATATTTTGGCGTGATCGTCTTAGTTAGGACCCTTATTTACGTTGTGTTTGTTTAGTAACTTAGTTCTTTTAGGTGTCTTTTGGAAGAATGAATATTCACTAGAGCAATTGAAAGCTGTTGGTAGTGCCTTATAAGCTAGGTGAACCCCGTTCACGAAGACAGGGCTAGAGAAAGGTTAAGAACATAAAACGTCCCTATTCCACTTGTATCAGGTTTACATTATTAATTTATTATTATTTACCCCTTCCTGCTTGGAAAAGGTTTAAAATATATTTATACAAAATACCCAATACAAGGGCTTCGCTCTCCTACATTTATTTAAAAAAAACACACGCCGTGCACGGTGAGCGCCAACCATTTTGATGCACTCCCCCCCGAGGAGAACGTTAATTCGGAACTGGACCGTAGTCCACAGCAAAATAACTGGCGAACCAGTGAAAGAGGCTTGGCCCCTTGTTAGTGCGTAAGCACAAACATCGACCGAAGTCGCGCATGTCAATGCGTGTAAACGCCATACAGAATACGAACGAATCCAGCCACAGTGAATGTACGTCACACGGTTTAGGCAAATAGGCACACTGGCCGTAAACCCTCCGTGAGCGCCACCACCTGCAAGACCGCTGCTCCTGTAGACGTGATGTAAGTGTATGGCAGCACCACCAATTGCATGATCAGCACGGCTACTAGCCGCAGAGTGTGTCATGAGTCTACCGCTCACCTCAAGGGAATGGGGTCCCATGTTGTGCGGTTTTCGGCCGCAGCCTTGAGAGTCTCCTCAGATCCTCCCGTCAGCTACCACCCGCATGAGGTCGACACATATGCTCCACCAACAAATACAACGGCAGGTATAGCCAAAAGGCAGTTATAAGATAAGAGTAATAATTCGCCATCAGAAAGGGTTTGTGTCACTGACGTTGAGTAAATGCATTTTCGATCATGTTTGTCTCACCCACCAACAAGTTGCCTTCAATCATTCAAAGGTGGGAAAGTTACAGAGATATAATATTATGTTGTTATATAAAACATCGTGGAGGGCAGACAGTCTGCAGCCCCGTAATATAGGGACCCGACTTGGGCAAAGCTACTCAGGCGTGAGTAAAACCAAGACGCAGAGAGCGCCATTGAGAATAGCGTCCCACCAAACAACCATCGCAGAGACGCAATGCTGCAGTACGCAACAAGCATCAATACGACTATCGTCGGGCTTACACCATTCCAAGGTCCCCCATACATCCCAGCAGACATCACCACCCGCATACTTCTATCGACCAGAACCACAAGAATGCGTTGAATCAGGCGCAGCACACTCGCAGATCCAACACAAGACGCAATACCGCAAGTAGCAGTAAGCATCAATGCATCTATCATACGGATGGCGCCCCCTCACAACACACCCACATGACCCCTATCGATTTTGGTAAAAATTTTTTTATTGTTGTTATATAAACAATATCACCAACGTATCTTAGTAGTACGCTACTAAGACCCCAATGAACAAAACTCCACGTATCATCATCATGGAGACCTTCTATAGTATTGCTTTTGTATCATAGACCTTACTTTCATAAGTCATTCATATATAGGGCTCGAACCCAAACCCTACTATTGTAATGCATATTCATCATAGAGACCTTCTATAGTATTTCTTTTGTATCATAGATCTTACTTTCATAAGTCATTAATATATAAGACTTCAACCCACGACCTCACTATTGTAATGCAAATTCATCATGGAGACTTTCTATAGTATTGCTTTTGTATCATGTGAGTTTAATATCATATGTAAGTCCCTAATATAGGACTAGTCATTGTGCTACAGTACTTCAGGCAGTCGGGCTCCCGACCACCCCATATATATGTACAACTGCAGGTATGTATCTCCAGCAGCTCCTCTATACAAGACATCTATACATGAACACCTTCCATAACTTTGGAAAATTTTCTTTTATACGTGAACTCCTTCCACAACTTAAAAAAATTTACTTTTATACATGAACTACTTCCAAGACTTAGACAATTTTTAACAAATTTCCTAACTATCTTATAAATGTTATTTATCTTTATTTTTATAATATTGTTACGAGCTTGAGGTTCGTGACAATAAAAATTGCCGATAAAATTACCTAAATTAACACTTTAATTTACTTTACACAAATTAAAACTAAAAATACTAATAATTAAACACACTAATTCACTTAATTCCGCTCCGAAGCTTCGCTTGTGTCGCCGAGTTCAACTCTGCCTCGATCGCATCTTGCAGCGCCTATATATTTAAATTAGCAAAGAAATATCCAGAATGTTCAAGTAAACACGCGCAAGGTACCGAGCGTTCGAGTTTCGATTAGGCGCTGTCGGTTGAGTGATTTGTGATGTCATTTTCTCAATGCTCCCCTCGCTCTCGTTCCTGACACTAGATGGCGCTAGTGTATTGTCGATTTGAGCGCGTAACACTGCCCCTCCCTAAGACATGCTCGTCCCGAGCATTATCGGCCCCATAATAACGCGCTAGGCGATCCACATGGACGATCTTAGGAGTCCCTCTTGCGCCTTTCTGTATCCGGTAGGTTACATCGTTGATCCTGGTCACAACCCGGTACGGGCCGTCCCATTTAGCTTGAAGCTTAGGAGATTTCCCTTTGCTGCGGACTGGATTGTGCAACCACACAAGTGAACCTTCGTCGAACCCTTTGTTGTTCATTTTGCGGTCATACCGGGTTTTCATCTTTTCAGACATTTGCTGGCCCGATTGTCTGACGTGCTCATAAGCGTCATTCATTTTTTCCGCAAGTCATTTGCATAATCGGTTATACTGCGTGGAGCATCAGGTGGTATCCCGGTGATCAGGTCTGCAGGCAGCCGTAATTCTCTTCCAAAGTTTGCGAAAGCTGGTGTCACTGCTGTACTTTCGTGAACAGAACTTCGATATGACAACAAAAACGGTTGTATGTGCTTGTCCCAATCTCGTTGCCGATTGTCTACAACTTTTGCTAGGTACCTCTCCAATGTCTGATTAAATCGTTCCACCATTCCATCAGATTGCGGGTGATAAGAAGTCGTTCTTGTTTTATGAGTACCCATAACTCGGCAAGTTTCCTGGAATATTTGAGACTCAAAATTCCTTCCTTGATCGCTGTGAATCTCTAAAGGTACTCCAAAACGACAGAAGACTTCATGAACTAGTTTATCTGCAACTGTTGAAGCTTCTTGATTTGGAATGGCGAAGACTTCTGGCCACTTAGTGAAGTAATCCATCACAACCATGAAATACTTGTTACCGCTTTCACTCTCCGGAAACGGCCCCGCCACGTCAATGGATATTCTCTCCCATGGTGCACCAACATTGTACAACTTCAATGCACCTCTACTACGAGTCTGAGGTCCCTTTACAGCCGCACAACTTGTACATTTGCGACACTAGTCCTCGACATCGTTTCGACAGTGGACCCAGTAAAACCGTTCTCGGATCTTCAGTAGAGTTCGTTTAACTCCCAGATGGCCTCCTGAATTACGGTACAGCTGTAGAACATCCGGTACTTTAGCTTTAGGGACAACCATTTGTAAATGACAGCTGTCTCCCCGAACATTTTCCCATTTACGGCACAGAACTCCATCCTGAAGCAGCAAGCTGTCCCACTGGGCCCAATAGCTTTTAGTGGTCGAACTCATCGCTGAGACGTCGCTCCACTTGGGCTTGGGAGCACTGGCCTTCATCCATTCCAGGATCGGCTTGATGTCCGGATCTTCCTGCTGTGCACATTGTAAGCTGTCCTTCCACTCGTTGCTGAGGTGGTCTGCCCTGAGCATCCTCACGGATACCACTTCCTTACTCTCTTGCCTAGTACAATGTTTGCAATCTTCAGGACAAGGTCTTCTTGACAATGCATCTGCGTTGCCATGAGATTTCCCGCTGCGATGTTCGATCTCAAAGTCGTATTCCTGCAGTAGTTCAATCCACCTCGCAACTTGTCCTTCTGGATTTTTAAACTGCAATAGCCATTTTAGTGCAGCATGGTCAGTTCGTAAGTGAAATTTTCGCCCCAGAAGATATTTGCTAAAATGCTGCCACGACTTTACCACAGCTAGCAATTCGCGTCTTGTGACACAATAGTTCCTTTCCGGTTTTGACAACGACTTGCTGAATTACGCCATCACGACCTCTTGGTCACCATTCCGTTGAGACAACACACCGCCAAGTCCTATATCACTTGCGTCTGTGTCAACTATAAATTCTTTGCTTGCATCAGGGTATCCCAAAATAGGTGTTTTGCACAGACGGTCCTTGAGCTCCTGGAATGCGATATTACAACTTTCATCCCAGCAGAAATGTCGCTTCTCCTCGGTTAGCTTATGCAGAGGTTTGGCTATATCTGCAAAGTTCTTCACAAAACGTCGGTAATAGGAGCACAAACCCAAAAATGCTCTAACCTGCGTCTTATCTTTTGGAACCGGCCAATCCTTTACAGCTGCGATTTTCTCTGGATCCGTGCGGATACCTTCTTCCGACACTACATACCCCAAAAAGTTGACTTGCCGTTTGAATAGTGAACATTTCTTCGGACTCAACTTGAGGTTGGCACTCTTAATCTTCATGAGCACACGTTCCAAGTTTTTGAGGTGTTCCTCAAACGTACGGCCCACGATGATGATGTCATCCAAGTAGACCAGACAGGCGTCGCCAATTAGCCCGGTAAGTACAAGTTCCATCAGCCTTTCAAACGTTGCTGGAGCGTTGCACAACCCAAACGGCATTACTTTAAATTGCCACAGACCCTTTCCCGGCGAGAACGCAGTTTTCTCCTTGTCCTTAGGGTCAATTTCAACTTGCCAGTAGCCACTTTTTTAGGTCCAGCGTGCTAAACCACTTTACTCCTGTAAGCATGTCCAGCGTGTCGTCAATTCTTGGTAAGGGATAGCTATCCTTCTTAGTAACGTCGTTCAGACGGCGGTAGTCAACACAAAACCGCAAGCTGCCGTCCTTCTTCTTTACCAGTACCACGGGTGAATACCATGGACTAGATGAAGGTTCAATAACACCATCCTTCACCATTCCCTTAATCATGGTTTCCACTTCCTTTTCACGTGCTACCGGCAATCGTCTTGGCCGCTGACGGATAGGCAACTTTTCACCTGTGTTTATTTTGTGTTGAACTAAACCAGTCTTTCCTATGTCAGCATCGTTTGATGAGAATACATCGGCGTACTCGAGTTACAACTTCTTCGCCTTGACCAATTCGTTCGGGGACAGAGCACTGCGACAGTCTTCCAAAAGTGTGGTCACTCTCGTTTCTGAATCCTTGCTGGGGGTCCCACTCGATATATATTGGCACTGACGTAACCAATCCGCTTCCTCACAAGTACCAACCAGTGTGCCTTTTTCTATAATCTGTTCCCGGTCGCAAAGGTTCAGCACACGTACTCCTGAGATGTCAGTGGTCCTGACCAAGGTTCGAGCTACTTTCCATGGAAGGTCATTGTTTACCCTTTCAACAAGTACACAACGGTGAGCTTGCCCAGCGTTTCGAGGTAGACTAACCGGAACAATCGTTTCCGATCTCGGCGGAAGAACAATCTTCTTGATGCTGTACACGTTCCCTGGTAACGCACCTTCCATAAAAAGTTCCTCCTGTCCACATTTCAAAACACCTTGCTTAACGTCGATCTCACAACAATTATTCCTCATAAAGTCTAGGCCTAGGATGCAGTCGTCCATTATATCAGCCACGATGACATTATGCAGGTAGATCACGTTGCCTAGCTTCAACTCCATCTCCTTCTCTCCACGGACGGGTATACGTTGACCGGTGGCTGTTACCAAATTAATGCGTTCTCGGTTGTATGCGGAGTCCCCAAGGAACTGACTTATAAGTTGGGAACTAACAACCGTACGAGAGGCTCCAATGTCTATGGTCAGCTTACACGGCATTCCGTTGATCTCGCCCGTTATGATTAGGCTGTTCCCATCATGGGTTTGTGAGATCGAGATCCTTGGGGCTCTTTTAACATCAGCCAGCACCCGCCCCGCAGTTCTGGCTTTTACTCGTTTCCCTGCCGCTGCTGGGCGGTGCTGTTAGCCGCACTACCCTCCTGAGATCGTTCAATTTCCCTTTCTAGGGTTCGCTTAGGGCAGCTGGATCGAAGATGGCCCTTTTCCCCACAGCCATAGCACCTTGGGCTGTATCCTTTGTTGCGGTCGCGAACTGTAGCTGCTGCAACCTCCCTGACGCGATGGGAACGATGATCCTGCCGCACGGCTTCCACTTCCAGTGCATGGGCCAAGGCGTCCTTAAGCGTCTCGTGGTGCCCGAGCCTCACAGCAGCTCTGACTTCCAGGTCGCGGATGCCGTCGATGAATGTCTGCACCAGGTTCCCTTCAATGAGCGCAGGTACAGACCGGTATGCTTTTCGCACCAGCTTCTCCACTTCTAGAGCCCACTGCTGCAGGTTTTCGTTAATGCGCTGCACACGATCTTTAAGCTGCGCACGAAAGACGTGTTCCAGGTGAGCGTCGCCATATCTCGCCTCCAATGCCTCAAGGAGTTGCTCATAAGTCACTTCCTCACCGAGAGCTTCCAGAACTGTTAAGGCCTGGTCGCGCAGGCCTAGTGTGAGAGCAGTCATGGCCTGACTTTTATTCCAGCCGTTCGCCTTCATAACAGCCTCGAACTGGATTTTGTAGGCTGAACAGGAAGAAGTCCCGTCCAATGGTGGCACCTTGAACCCACGTAGCGAAGGTGTAGTAGCTACTACGGGAGCTGTAGTTCCATCCCCCAGTTTGAGGTCGTCCAGCGTTTTCTTCACGTCAGCCATCACGTAATCAACCCGATTGTTTACTTGGTCGATTTGGGTTTTAGCTTCCTTGATTTGGGTTTCAGCTTCCGACAGGCGGTTGTCATGTTGAGCAACCCTATCCTTCACCTCCCTAATCTCTTTCCCGAAGTTAGCGTGAATGTCCTTCACGAGGAGCATCTACTCTTCCTGTCGGCTGGCCTGTTCCTTCTGCTGCTCTTTCAACCAACGGGCCTGTTCCTGCAGCATCACCATCAGAGCACCTAAATCGGATGCTGCAGATGTAGGAGCTACTGACGGGCCTGCAGCCGGCGGCTGGCCCTCCGACGTCTGCGGCGTTGCACCACCAAATCTTCTTTGGTCCGTCTCCTGCTGGCGTTGATTTCGAGTACGGACACCCTCCGTTTCCTCCTTAGGTAAAATCGGCATGATTTTATCCCACTTCTGACACCAATTGTTACGAGCTTGAGGTTCGTGACAATAAAAAATGCCGATAAAATTACCTAAATTAACACTTTAATTTACTTTACACAAATTAAAACTAAAAACACTAATAATTAAACACACTAATTCACTTAATTCCGCTCCGAAGCTTCGCTTGTGTCGCCGAGTTCAACTCTGCCTCGATCGCATCTTGCAGCGCCTATATATTTAAATTAGCAAAGAAATATCCAGAATGTTCAAGTAAACACGCGCAAGGTACCGAGCGTTCGAGTTTCGACTAGGCGCTGTCGGTTGAGTGATTTGTGATGTCATTTTCTCAATGCTCCCCTCGCTCTCGTTTCTGACACCAGATGGCGCTAGTGTATTGTCGATTTGAGCGCGTAACAATATTTTCGACTTGTATTTCTATTATTTATCTTATTTTAAATATTTTTCAAGTTTTTAATAAATTTATTTATTATGAAATACAATATTTTGCCTTTAATTTACTATGTTATTGGTCTAATGTCTGAAATGTATTTATATTAACTTTACGTTTATTAATGTAATTTTATTGCTTAATATATATATATATATATATATTTCAAAACTATTTTTGACGCCCCTTTATATTGAACTTAATTATTAATAATAATATGGGGCCGTTACAATCCACCCCCAAATTTTATGTTAATGACCCACACAGTGGAGTCGTTGATATAAAATTTTACTATATTGAGAGCATATGCACTACACTCAAAATGTTGAACTTATTTGTATCTGTTCTTTCCTCTTTCAATCTGTTACAATTCAGTATATATTTTCATCTCACCTACCCCAGGGAATGGCCGCCGCCAACACCCCTTCAACCACATCTATCCCAATGCGATAAACCATAAATTGTTATCTTGCTAAATTTATTGTATATTATGTCGTTAATATAGTGGTTTTCTTTAGTTTTTGACTTACAATTTAAGTTTTTAAAATATTTATTCATCAATGCTGTCTTTATATGTACAGTATTTTGAATATGTGTTGAAATCAGATGGCTACACACCCACAGGATAAATTTGATTGAGCCATTCACCCAGACCCAAGTCCCCAAATTTATTCAAATAAAAATATTTTACAAAATTATCATACATTCAATATTTGCAGATAGTTGTTAATATAATTATTATATCATTTTTCTTATTTTTAATAGATTTGTGAATTGCTCATAACTTTAATAATTTTAAATTTAATTTCTCAAAAGGCCACCCACGAGACCAATTTATATTACAATATTTATTCTAGTATAAATACAAACTTATTTATGGTGGAGCGACGAGCCTAAGGCTACCGAAGTCCAATTCCCCAGTCGAGCCTTAAACCTATTACGCGAGATATTAACCAAAGTGGACTGTATCTGCTTAATGCTTCTACGTTTACATAAATGACGATTATAGCACGCGGTACAATGCACTCGCTCTTCCCCAAAACGAACTATTATTTGCCAAATCTATGAAAGGAATCCTGCTTGATTAGGAGAAAATAAATTAGAGCGGACACAATTATATCAAGCAGTAACTAGTAAGGAATGTTCACTCACCGGGGTGTTTTTCTTCTATGCTACTTGGGCACTATAGCTGCGACTTCTGGAAGATACTCTGGGTAGACTCTCTGGGGCCCCAGAGATACGTCGGGAGAGAGGCGGTGTGGTTCCAACGACGAGCGCGGCGGGAAGAGAGCGCGCGTCGGCCGCGCGTGCCTTTTTATTCCTTCGGTTGCGATGATTGCGTAATATTCTAGAATCATCTTCTTTGCCCTCCCACCCCACCACCCCGATGTGTCGATAGGAGGGTATGAATGATATCGTTTGGAAAGGGATAAACGATTTGGCAAGCCTACCGTCAAATAAATAAATACGAATGGTTTTCCGCGCAACCATCTCCCCCCGCCCTTGAAAGATTTCCTTCAAAATTAACTAAAACAACTAGAGCTAAGATCAAACTAACTAATAACTAACTAACGCTAATATTACCTAAATTCAACTACAATTTCTAATCTAGAAAGCTAATTTAAAATATGGAAGAGGCAAGGGGCACAAACGGACAACAGGACGCAGGTAAGACCCAACCGTGGTCTTAACGCGAGCTACCCTAATTACTGCGTCGGAACCGGGAAAGACCTCTTCGACAATTCCTAACGGCCAATGGAGAGGCGGCGTATTCTCTTTGGTGAGCATAACTACAGTTCCTACAGCTAAAGGCTCAGTTGCTGTGTTCCATTTTTGTCGAGACTGCAAAGTATGCAAGTATTCCATCCTCCATCGTTTCCAAAACGATTGCACTAACCGGTCTAATAATTTGTGGCGTGAGGAAATGCTAAGTCTGTTCTCATCCATATCTACGGCGGGCAAATACTTTAAAGGCGTTAAATTCAAAAAATGTGCTGGAGTTAGAGCCAGCGGCTCCGAAGGGTCACTAGACGACGTACGACAAAGTGGGCGGCTATTCATTACGCATTCAATTTGAGCGAGCACCGTACTTAGCTCTTCGAAGGACAAAATTTGATCTCCTATTACTCGGTATAAGTAACTCTTTAGACTTTTAATATTAGTCTCCCAATTGCCCCCAAAATGACTCGCGGCTGGGACGTTCAGAGACCACTCGATGCGGTTCTCGGCTAGAATGTGAGCGAACTCCGAATTATAATACTTGCTAGCTAAGAGCTCATGTAGTTCTGATAAAATACGTTTTGCACCGACGTAGTTCGTACCGTTATCCGAATATAATTTACTTACAGGGCCTCTACGGGATAGAAATCTTTTAAATGCACCCATAAAGCCTGCTGTGCTTAGATCACCAACGAGTTCTATATGCACCGATCGAGTAGTTAGACATATGAAAATGCAGACGTAAGCCTTTGTGGATCTTATACCACGCCCGCGAGTGAGCGTGACCTTAAACGGACCAGCGAAATCAGACCCGTTGTGCGTAAAGGGCTTTACTGATTGTATTACTCTACAAGATCCAATTTCCGCCATTTCCGGAAATGACGGCTTGGGGCGTGTCCGAAAGCAAGCTATACATCTGTGCACCCGATTGCGGATTAAATTACGTGCAGAAAGGATCCAATAATTCTGACGCAAGATCGACATCAGCAAGTCGGGGCCAGCGTGCGAATTCAATTTATGATGGTAATCCACTAATAAATTCATGATATGGTCTTTACGCGGTAAAACTATAGAGTGCCGTTGGTCGAAACTCAACTGCGAGTTGGACAATCGTCCACTTACCCTTACAATCCCATCCTGTTAAAATGGCTTAAGGCGTTGAAAGGCGCGACTACAAGCTCTATTCGATTGTAATCTTGTAATTTCTTCCGAGAAATGCGCACGTTGAAGTTCACGCAATACTAGCGACTCGGCATAGTTGTAATCGGACGCTAAGACATACGAACGTCGCGGTAAATTCTTCGCGAATCGACAAACGTAAATTACGCTACGCAATAATTTCGACCAAGAGGACAAGCGGTTCGCCAAAGCAATGATTGTAGAAACCTCGCTCGCAACTTTCGCCACTAGAGCGTGTCTCTTCTCTTCCGGCGGTTGTGACACTGACGAAGGTTCGAAATCGGTTATTGGCCATTGCGAGGGATCCAAGTGAACCCAAGAAGGTTTGTGGAACCAAAGCGGGGGGTCCATTATTTGCATCGGGGTGAGTCCACGGGATAGACAATCGGCAGGGTTTTCCGTACCGGACACGTGATAAAAGGTCTGCGTTTCTAACTCGTCTTGGATCTTGGCCACTCGGTTCGCGACAAACGTATCCCAACGGTGGGGTGAAGAATGAACCCAGCGTAAGGCGACGGTGGAGTCGGAAAAGGCAAATATCCTTTCTATGTGAACTCTATCCCTACATGCGCTGATAACTGCGGTAATAAGCTTGGTGAGTACTAATATTGCGCAAAGCTCTAAGCGCGCCAGAGACACAACCTTACGAGGGGAGACTCTCGACTTAGAACTAATGAGGCTAATCGAATTTCTACCATTATTCTGGACGTGGAAAATACAACGCCCCCCGTAAGCCTTCTCGCTGGTGTCTGCAAACCCAACGACCGTTATGACGCTATTTCTATCGACGTTTATATGACGCGGTATTTTAATTTCTCTTAGTAAAGGAAGTTCCTCTCTAAAACGCTGCCACAACCGAACAATGCTGTCAGGCGGCGAGTCATCCCAGTCGCATTCAAATAACCAAAGTTGTTTAATCAAAAGCTTAGCGTATAATACCACCGGAGCTGAGCTGAAGCTGAACGAAACCCATGACGTCCCATAATCTAGCAACGCATGACAGTATTGTGCGCTTTGTGCATTTCTCTACGGGCGGATTTACCTTAAGGCTAAACACGTCGGACTCTGGTGACCAACACAGACCGAGCACCTTGTGTGTATCAGAATCGTCGAATTCCTTTATCGCCGAAAGACGGTGTGATAGTGGGATTGTGTCTAAAACCGGACGCGAATTACTAGTCCACTTGACAAGATCGAATTGACCCGATTTCATGAGCCTTATAACCTCGGCGGTGGTTAGGGTGGCCTCCTCCACGCTATCGACCGAGTACACAAAATCATCCATATATAATCCACTTTCAATTGCCCTCTTAGCTTTAGGATAAGAGGGACCTTCATCGTGGGCGAGCTGTCTCACCGTGCGTAACGCATGAAATGGGCTCGACTTTAAACCAAAGCAAATGCGGTTAAATTCAAACACCATTAGAGGTTCCTTTGGTTTGAAACGATATAAAATGCGTTGGAATCTACGGTCGCATTCACGGACCCCTATGCAAAGAAATATTTGGCGAATATTGGCGGATAGTGCTATACTAAACAAACGAAAATTGGCTATTATATTAAATAAACTGCCCTGTAAATTTTGCCCACTATAGAGGATATCGTTAAGCGACAGGTGAGTGCTAGTTTTAGCACTAGCGTCGAGTACTACACGTAACTTAGATGTAAGTTTGTCCTCCCTAATGACCCCGTGGTGTGGTATGAAATACGACGGTGTGTCTTCGTAGTTATCTAATTTCGAAGCCACAAGTGATATGTTACCTTCCCTTATATATTCTTTTAACTGGGGTGAAGCGAGCATCCTACGCTCCAAGCTGTAGAAACGTTTTTCCGCCATTTGACGCGAATCGCCGAGAGATAAAACATCTCCTTTAAAGGGTAGCGCTACACTATATCTACCGTCGCGATCACGAACGGTCGTGCGGACGTAAATTTCCTCGCATAATCTGTCATCTGAGCTAGCTATGGGTGGGACGTTTACCTCCTCCATCTCCCAAAATTTGCGAACTAACGACTCGAGCGGTTCGACAGCCATACCACAATAAGAGGTTGCCGAAATACTATCTATGATGGGGGCGGAGCCAACGATGACATAGCCCAATGCGGTTTCCAGTGCGTAAGGCGCGGTATGCGAGGAGTTGCCCCTGACCTTATTGTTTAGCAAAAGATGAGGGAAAAGCGATGCTCCAATGAGCATGTCTATGTTTCCAGGAACGGCGTAAGTGTCGTCTGCTAGAGTCAAATTTTTAAATTCAATCAGTCAAATTTTTAAGTTCAGTGACCCTATCTACTACTAGTGCATTTATATCAAAGTTAACATTACGATCTATCCGAGAATAAAATTTTAAATTTGTATATCCCTGGGTAACTTTACTAGTACCTCCAATGCCTTTGACTACGGGACATGAAAGTGACCTATTTATTACTAAGCCTAAGCGCTGACAACATTGTCGCGTTATAAAGCTATTTTGGGCTCCGCTGTCCAGCAGTACACGGACGCTTTGTTCGTTTCCACGCGAATCCCTAACCAAAATACGTGCCGTACCCAGTAACACGGTTGAAGGAAGTTGTGCTCCCATATTTGCCAATGAGCACAGAGCGACATCACCAGGTCGACCGCTAGAATCGTTGACTTTAGTAGGGGTGAATTCCTTGTCCGCTTTACTTGAAGCCGCTATGTTGCTATTTTCAAAATTTAATAGCGTGTGATGTTTCCTGGCGCACTTGCTACATACGGAACTAGAATTGCATTTTGCAACTAAATGCTTATCGCTTAAGCAGTTTAGACATAGGTTGTTTGTCTTTACTAATTTATAACGTTCGCTTGGTGAATATTTACGAAAAGTCGCACAATTGTATAAATTACCGTGTTTATCTTTACATATGATACAGGCATGCTGAAGTGGTGCCGACGCAGCGGTTACGTATGTTAACGACCCTGCTATTTTAGATGGTTGAGTCTGTCTACGGTCGACGCACCTTTTAATCTCCTGTTTAACGTTCGGGGAGCGCTGCATCACCTTTATTTGATCTCGCACAAACGATGCTAATGAATGAAAGTAAGGCATCTCCGAGCTACGATGCTCCATTTCAAACGCACGCACGGTGTCGGGGTCTAATTTCTTTAGTGCAATATGGAGAAACACCACGTCCATAAGGTCATTAAATTTCAAATTCTTAAGTGCAGCCACCGATGCCACAAATTTATCTAAAAACTGCTCTAAGCCGTTGATGTTCGCGAATGATATAGGTTTAAGATCGAATATCTGCTTCAAATATTCGGAAGCTAACATTCTCCTATCTTCATATTTAGTTTTAAGCGTTTCCAATATTAACAAGTAATTTTTTGCTGTAGGTGTAAAACCCGAACAAATTGACTGTGCCCTGCCACTAAGTTTACTAATTAAATAATATAATTTTTTAGCGTTCGATAACGATGGGTTATTGTGTACATTGTTTTGAAAACTACTGAAGAAGAAGGGCCATGTCTTAATATCACCATTGAATACCGGAATATCTATTGGCGGCAACCTAATTGAGTCACGTGGACGTACCTGTATTTCCGGCTTTGTTTCGTTTTGAGATGGAGATTGTAAGAGTTTCGCCGTTCTTTTCACGCGACACAACATATCTTCAAATGCCAGGAGCGGTTGGTAGTTCACTATATATTTCGGGTCGATTTGTAATTCCAAATGATTAATTTGGTCTAATATTCTTTCGTAATCCGTCCGTAAAGAATCCACCGTTTCAATTTCATTCAAAAAAGTTTCCCGCACTGCTTCTACATTAATGTTCTTTATGTGATCACTAATACTTTGTATACGTGAAAAAAGTATGTCCCTCTTGGCATAAAGCGTTTTAATTTTAATTTCATTTCCACAAACTGCCATTTTAAATTATTATAATAAAGTTATATTAATCACAATTAATCTCACAACGCACAAATAATGGAGGATGGACACTCATACGCCGTATTACGTAATTAAATCGAACACCTGATACAGCGAGTCGAGGTGACGCGTGTCGCTCGCTAAACTCAATATATTTTTATCAAAATTGTCGGGTAAGCGTACAAAACGATTGCAATTACACTGTTTCAATTATTTAAGCGACTAATAAGCTTTAAATTTAAACCAAATACAAACACTATTTAAGTGAATAATTCTATTAGGAGGGATAAACGAACACTATTTAAGTCTATTCCATAAATTAGAGTGCATTATCTAAATAATTAATCTAATAATTCGACCAGAAAATGGTTGAACGACTACTAAAACACCAGTCCAAGTCCTGCCAAATTGATTTTTGGTTGCGATGATTGCGTAACATTCTAGAATCATCTTCTTTCCCCTCCCACCCCACCACCCCGATGTGTCGATAGGAGGGTATGAATGATATCGTTTGGAAAGGGATAAACGATTTGGCAAGCCTTCCGTCAAATAATAAATACGAATGGTTTTCCGCGCAACCAATTTAAAAAATTTTAATACATGAATAGCATTAAAATTTCCTCTAATTTAATTTGTATCTGGATTTGCTAAGGTATATTAAAGTACATTGTCAAATGGTACGGCTGCTATTATATAAGACCCTTCCTACGCCAAATTAAATTTACTCATAACTTTATTATCTGCATCTGATTTACTGGATCTAGAAACTTTTACTAAATCGCCAATGTGATATTTCTTTAATTTATTACGCTTCTCAAAATTTGTGTTTCTAATGCAACTTGCCTCTTTTAAATTATTTCGCACTTGTTGTCTAATTTGTTCGACATTATGTTTGTTTTTACTATTTAGGTTAAGTGGCTGCTTGAATTAATAAATGTGATTGAGTCTGGCGTTTTATAATTCTCTCTATTTAATTCAATTTATTACAAACATCGCACATGACCATTATTTGTTTTAATGAAATAATATAATAAAATACTTAAAATAATATTTTCTTAAAAATTTTACTTAAATCTTGCTCATAACTATCGATAATATTGAGATCATTAGATGGAACATCCTTTAATTAATTGGCGAGATCTTATAAAATGTTACTGGATAAGTATTTCATTTTCCATCTTCAGCTTTTCTATTGTTACATTATTTATGTTATATAAATTATTCCGTTCAGGATCGGTAACATATGAGGTGCTCGCCCCGTACACCTTTTTTTGGTTTACTTTAATTTGGTGATCTTTCGTTTGGTTAATAAACTTTTCATCGAGAAATTATTTTAACCTCAAAGGTTGTCACTGCATTATTAATTAATTTTTAAAGCATCTTAAATTCATTTTTAGGTTTGGCTTTCACTAAGTTAGAACTTTTCTTTGTTTTAGCTATTTTTATATTTATATACTTTTATCAGGTTTTAGCACTGTAATGTCCTTCACTTACACAAATGTTACGGCGTCTACTCACTTATTTCACTTTATATTTTATTTCGTATTAACTATGTACACACCTTTTATAACAAATAATCAATACCCCACCCCCAGACTCTCAACCACCCCACCATCCTTCAAGACACCTCTCCATTTCACGGACAACAAATTGTAGGCATAACGCCTAATCCATAATTCATATATAGACGACCTTCTTCTTAAAACATATCCTGGTCACGGCACCAAATTGTAACGCTCCCCCCCCCCCTCTTCTATATAAAAATAATATTATATAAAATAAAATTAATATAATTAATTTACCCCTTTTCGATAAAAATTATATATTTGTGACCAAGATAAGTAAGATAAGTTTTGATCTTTCTAAATGATCTTTCTAAAAGGCTTATTAATAGGCCGTTTGTAATATTTTGGCGTGATCGTCTTAGTTAGGACCCTTATTTACGTTGTGTTTGTTTAGTAACTTAGTTCTTTTAGGTGTCTTTTGGAAGAATGAATATTCACTAGAGCAATTGAAAGCTGTTGATAGTGCCTTATAAGCTAGGTGAACCCCGTTCACGAAGACAGGGCTCGAGAAAGGTTAAGAACATAAAACGTCCCTATTCCACTGGTATCAGGTTTACATTATTAATTTATTATTATTTATCCCTTCCCGCTCGGAAAAGGCTTAAAATATATTTATACAAAATACCCAATACCAGGGCTTCGCTCTCCTACATTTATTTAAAAAAAACACACGCAGTGCACGGTGAGCGCCAACCATTTTGATGCACTCCCCCCGAAGAGAACGTTAATTCGGAACTGGACCGTAGTCCACAGCAAAATAACTGGCGAACCAGTAAAAGAGGCTTGGCCCCTTGTTAGTGCGTAAGCACAAACATCGACCGAAGTCGCGCATGTCAATGCGTGTAAACGCCACACAGAATACGAACGAATCCAGCCACAGTGAATGTACGTCACACGGTTTAGGCAAATAGGCACACTGGCCGTAAACACTCCGTGAGCGCCACCACCTGCCAGACCGCCGCTCCTGCAGACGTGATGTAAGTGTATGGTATCACCACCAATTGCATGACCAGCACGGCTACTAGCCGCAGAGCGTGTCATGAGTCTACCGCTCACCTCAAGGGAATGGGGTCCCACGTTGTGCGGCTTTCGGCCGCAGTCTTAAGAGTCTCCTCAGATCCTCCCGCCAGCTACCACCCGCATGAGGTCGACACATATGCTCCACCAACCAATACAACGGCAGATATAGCCAAAAGGCAGTTATGAGATAAGAGTAATAATTCGCCATCAGAAAGGGTTTGTGTCACTGACGTTGAGTAAATGCATTTTCGATCATGTTTGTCTCACCCACCAACAAGTTGCCTTCAATCATTCAAAGGTGGGAAAGTTACAGAGATATAATATTATGTTGTTATATAATACATCGTGGAGGGCAGACAGTCTGCAGCCCCGTAATGGAGGGACCCGACTTGGGCCCATACCGTTTTTGGGATGATGAGTGTGTTTGGTAGCACTTTTAAGTGTAACAGGCGTACTCAACTTCATGTCTTCAATGCACTAAGCATTAGCGCTATGATACGTGGAGTTTTGATCATTGGCGTCTTAGTGCGTGCGATTGTTCGGCTTTTATACTTTTTAGAGAGCTCCGCGTTCGACGACGGATTTGTGAAAAGAACGGGAAATTATTTAAATTAAAAGCAAATTTTTGTAAATGGCCAAGAAGAAAAGAGTATTTTTGTGGAAGTTTTGAAGTAAAAACATCAGATCGGTAACGAATTCAAAAAAATTGCCATGACAACCAGATAAACAACGATGTCAAAACATATCAAATTTTGGTTTTAGGCTCGTAATAGAGAAACGGCAAGATTTAAGTGAAAAATGAGATATTATTGATAAAGGAAAAAAAGGTAGCGCAACAGTGCGCACGAAGCCCGAAATTGCAGAGTTACGGAGAACTAAATAAAAGACCGAAAAAAGGTAGACTCCATTGACACCGATTTAAAAAGTGCTGATAACGTGAAAATACGATGTGAAAATGATTTGTTATTGTGTTTTTATGGTTTAAAAAATGTTACAGGATCCTATGGAAATAAAGGTGATGCAAAATATCCAGTTTTGAGGTGAATGCAGAAAATCAAAAACAGAATGGAAAAATAAATTTAAAATAGTGTAAAATGATATGTAAGTAGCATAACACTACAATATATATGTACAACTGCAGGTATGTATCTCCGGCAGCTCCTCTATACAAGACATGAACACCTTCCACAACTTAGAAAAATTTTCTTTTATACATGAACACCTTTCAAGACTTAGACAATTTTTAAGAAATTTCCTAATCATCTTATGAATGTTATTTATGTTTATTTTTATAATATTTTCGACTTGTATTTCTATTATTTATCTTATAATAAATATTTTCAAGTTTTTAATAAATTTATTTATTATGAAATACAATATTTTGCCTTTAATTTACTATGTTATTGGTCTAATGTCTGAAATGTATTTATATTAACTTTACGTTTATTAATGTAATTTTATTGCTTAATATATATATTTTAAAACTATTTTTGACGCCCCTTTATATTGAACTTAATTATTAATAATAATATGGGGCCGTCACAATACGAAACACGGCAGCATAATGCTGCTTTTCCACTGGTATTAAACTGGCTCTCTACCAAGTTATCTCTTCAATCTTTTTATATTCAAATGTATCGATAAATATTTACTGTAAGTTAATAATATTTTGAGTGATACATAACGTCAGATTTTGCAATATTAGTTTCTTGACACTTAAGCCCTCTAATAACTTCGCATTACAACGCTAATGTGCTGCCAGTGCTGCTCTCCGTTTCATACCATTGTGTAAAGGAGACAACCTGCGAATTTTTGCCCTACACACATGCGTAGTCTCTTTTCACGTACTCAGTATGAAAACTCGGAGATAATCTGCATCGTTCGTTTACGGAGCAGGCTCACCCCTTAGCATTGGATCTATCCTCTCAGTTATGGTTCTAGCGTGCTATTTGGTCTATGTTCACAGGCTACAATAGAGTAATAGAGCTTAAGCATTTAACTGAAACACGTGTATCCTCGAAATATTTTTAATTTCTTCACAATTACTTATTATCATAAAAAAGAAAGAACTTAAAGCAAACATTGGGTCCCTGAGCAACGACATCTAAATACAGCATGAAGCAGTGTTAAATTAATAAAGAAAAATTATGCATCATAATTCGTCTTTTTTACGGGAGGAAACTCCTATGCACAACCCGGTGCTAGAACAGGTTATGTCAGGGTCAAACTTAAATCCCATTGTGTTCCACGTTCACTTATGCAGGGCTATGAGAAAGCACAGCCCACCACTGCCAACCGCACCTTCGCACCTAGCGCACTGACAGCCACTACTCGGGGAACAACCACTCCTCCCTTATTCCTTTTTAGGCAAAGCTCTGAAATTATTTCGGCGTTAATATCACAGACATTTTTTAATTTTTAAACTAGGGAACTTCTTTTTAAGAAACTTTTACGACTGAAATAAAATTTTGAGTTTCAGTCTAAGGTAGCTGTCGATCCATTAGTGTAGGTCCGCCCTCTCATCTATTATTACCGTCAAATAGCAGTGTCTGCACTGTTATCTTATGATCAAAAGGGTGTAGAGAGTCAGTATAATTACAGCAGTAACTACAGCACACAATTAAAAACAGGTATTCCATCTCGCCCTCAGAGGCTTTTCTGTTTAAATTTGGTTACATTTGTCCATTGATGACAATAGCTAGTGCGTGTGTGTTAAAAATAGGAAGGATGATTTACGTGCCATGATCATGACCGTCCCTCTGAAATTGATGTATGTCGAGATAAAAGTTATCTGTGAAATCATTCATATTATTATCCCGCGAGCTTAGTTCTATATAATCGTCTGAATATACTTTTTAACATTATTCCTTTACTTTGGTTACCAGTGGTAGTGCTCCCCTTAAGTGAATTAGTTGCTATTGAGTGGATTTGAAGCCTTGGGAATGACTAAAATTTTAAATAAAATTCAATGTTGATTTATTACGTACTTGAAAACATGCAATGCAGAAACATCATTTAAAAAAGGTCAGCATATAAAGGCACAACCTTTTTGCTATTTGCATTTTGATCTTTTTCTTTACTTACCTGCCTGCGTGTCCATCTTACCTAATTATGCCAACAAACAGTAAATGCAGTCACCGCTGTTTCAGTATAAAAATTAAGAAACCTAGTACCATTACAGGCCGTTTCCCCAGAGAGGAAAACACGTCTTTAGCATTCTTTAACTGCAGTTTGTTGCTGGTATAAGCAGCATACCATCTTGTAGACTGTTATAAAATAATTGAAGTTAATTATCATTTAAAGGTTAGGTATGTGCTTGATGATCAAAAGTAAAACAACAATTCGTACACATATTAAATTAGTTTAATTGAGACTTATCAGCAAATTACAATAATACATCGAAAATATATTCACCACTAATATATTTTAAAAAGTAACAAGTACAACACAATTAACACAGTTTATCTTGACGGACGTTTTACAATATTATATTTGAATAAAACATGTCCTCGTATCAATACAGACATCAATTTTATACTTAAGACTAATTACTGTAGGACTTCCTAACTCTTAGAGTAACTACATACAAATTACATATGTATGCATAGAGAAAACCTACAATTCTACATAACTAGAGTCAATGTACTTGTCTCGCTTTTTCTTATTTAATTTTCAAATAAGGCAAAAAGAGAAACCTATTGAAAGACTTTGCGTGTAATTTATGTTGAGATCTTACTACTTCAGACACGTGTGACAAACGTTGTAAAACTAAAAGTGTAGACGGTTATTGTAGTTATTATCATTCGGGCTGACGACACCAACTAATGTTACGGAGTGGCAATTAATAGATCCAGACGTTACTTTACGAAAATTCTATAAATTAAATTTGTAAAAATAAATCGGCTATTATTCTCGTGAAGAATAATAATAATGTGTCTTCCCTGTCCCGAACAGCAACCGCCACCTACCTGCAATTATACGTGCACTATCACCGTCACCAATATACCCACTACTCCCAATACCAAGAAAACCAATGTTTTCCTCTAAACGAGGCACCATCCAGAGAAATAGACTATCGCAGAGTCCACTTGCATCTAATTGTGAAGTGTACGCAATTGAGGGAGGGAAAGAGGTACTCCAAACTAGGTGAAACTCATTTTATTTCTCACGCAGACCTAATTTATTTTAAGGCCTGTAATACTCACACGGTGATTTATTCTGAAACTTCGTGATACGATTCACAAATTTTTTCGTAAAGTAGGTTTTGAACGTTACACCCGATCACAACAACTCATTACATTTGTTACATGTCGATATACCTAACAATTCGTGAGTTGATCTATTCGTAGTCGTTTTCTTCATCTTTTTTTAAGCTTTCAGAAGGAAGCAACTGTTACAAGAGATTCGGTCAAACATCAAACAAATACTCATGTCTGTTGATTGAGGGAATGTCGTGGAATGGTACATATCTAATTAACCATAATCACCAATAGCATTACAGACATCCCCCAAAGAATCCCCCAAAGTACGGTCCTAAGCCCCGCATCCATCGACTTCCTGCATGTCTTACCGGGTCGTCACTCCATCCAGTGAGAGGACGCCCTGCTCTTCGCCTGCCGGTACGAGGCTGCCACTCGAAAACCTTTCTTCCCCATCGATTGTCGGTGCTTCGAGTTATATGGTCGGCTCATTTTCACTTTAGCTTACTAATATTTTGGGCAATGTCAGCTAAGTAGTACTAATATATTATGATAGTATTTGGTAAAACAAAGTTAGCCGGTAAAGTTAGGTACATTGTAAAATGATATAAACAACGTTCCGATCCTCGGCCATAATAAATATTACAATTACTGTTACATACATTTTAATGTCACAATCCCACTAATATTATTTTAATTTTAGATCAGTAAGATTGAGAATGAAAGTATTTTATATATAAGCCAAAGAATACGATTGAGAAAAATTAGCATACTTTTACATATTTATCTTTTATGTACCTATCGTTACCTAATTTAAACAATTAAAACATTCATTAAGACAAACATCTTAAGTTTTTAAACGCATTATAGACACGCCTTTCAAATAATGCTTGATTACCATTCCGCTCTTAATTTATTAAATATATATATATATATATATATATATATATATATATATATATATATATATATATATATATATATATATATATATATATATATATATATATATATATACAATTCAGGCTGCACTGCTCTGGAACTCCTTGCCCGATGACGTCAGAAAAACATCTAATAAGACTGCTTTTAAAAGATTGGTACATAAGCATTTTATGAAAATATTAGATAATGGTTAATATGGTTAATTTTGGTTACCTTTGTTGTTATTTTATTTATAGGTTTATATTATATATCTATTTGTATTTAAAATATGTATATATTTATGTATCTATGAATATGTATGTATATATTATATATTATCTGTCTTATATTTTGGAGTATATAAGTTTATTGAATTTGTATATATAATATTAGTTTGTTTTTAAGTTTATCAGTAGTTTTTTTTCCTTGATTTACTCTATTGTTCATTTTATTTTGTCACCTATCACATAATTTCCACACGTCCCGGGTTGACTGGGAGAGAATGCCTAATGGCATTAAGTCCGCCCTTTGTAATCTTTTTATGGTGCAATAAAGTGTAAATATATGAAATAAATAAACATAACTAAAGTTAGTCGGGCTAACATTTCAGTCAAACATCTCAGCCCCCCCCTTGAGCATGGGTGCTGTAAAGCACCCGAAACGTCGGGAGTTAAAAATAAGTTGAAATAGTTAATTAAACCCGATAAAATCCGTCAATATAATTTAACTCAATGTATAGTGTTCGCGTAAATTCAAATCATAAATTCAAAAATCATTGTAAAACATACTTAGCATGCTAAATAATGTATCTAATACCTCCCAATTCCACGATTGTAGATACAAATTCTACTCTGATGTCGCACTTATTTTGAACATCTATGTAATCATTGCGCAAAAACAAAATAAATTTATAGAAACTGAATATAAGGAAAAGGGGCTTGTGAAGACATACGCGAAGATACTCGAAAAAAAAAACCTTCACAAAGATGACATTAAATCGCAATTTAAAAGTATCTGCCTTGTAGAGATTCTGTAAGGAAACCGTGTAAAACTTGTATCTAATCAAAAGGCTTATTATTTTTAGGTCATGTTGAAAAAAAAGTAAATCAAATCGAACAGTTAGGGTGCTAGCGGTCGCCTTCACGCCTGACGCCACGCCTTCAAAATTTTTGCCGCTATAGTACTAATTCGCTCGAAATTTAAATTTGCGGGAAATGAAGAAACGTTTCCACACCTACACCCTGAACTTCTAGAGGGCCTGAACGCTTTTTATGCATTTGATCTTTATATAGAAAATCAAAACCTTGCGTAATAATATGTTTTGTCTTTCAATTATTTGTACTATACAAAGGTAAACTTAATTTCTTTCCCTTTCTTTAAATATATTTATAAATTATTGTCCCACATGTAAATCGATAATTATGAAAATACATATTAATGTTAAGTGATAATTTGAAATGACAACTTATTAAAACATGAGTTTTGTTTATTATTTCACGAGAAAGCCAATGCAATCCTATAATATACTAAAAATACATTTAAATAAGTATATTATTGATTATGCACACAATAAAGCATTACAGGTAATATTCATTAACATGGGCCAAACACCAGCTGCTACAAAAACTTATATATATATAATTTAAGAGCTAATAATACACATTTACAGATGGTAGGACCACTCTTGCCTAGGAGCCTGTCTGGATAGGTTCTACACTCTTACATATTTCTGCCACCAACAGCGGTGTGTCCACTGCTGTGTTGCGATCTGAAGCGAATACAGAGCTAATATAGTTACAAGTTGTGAGGCGTTCCATTTTAATTGTCGGAGTGACGACGCATCCGCAGATTTCCTTGTTTAATTTAAAGTGTTATTTACAAAAGAATTGTTAGATGTCGCCATAATATTTCCACCCAGACGGACTCTGAAATGTCACATATCGAAAATGACAGTAAAAATTACAATGTTTGAACATGTATTGTAATTTCTGACTTAATTACTACCTTTACAAACTACAGAATTGCCTAAGGCTAATATAAATTGACTAACAGCGGGAAAATTAAATTCTTAGATAAACACGCAATTTACTACATTAAAAGCATTTACTAATTTATACCGGATATACCTAAATTTAATACACTTATCAAAATTTTTATCAATAAATACCTCCACAACACACGCATCAAATTGTTTAGCCACTAAATATTTACATCTGCTACCTTGTACAACCGTGTTCTATGAGAATCATCTTATTTCACGCACAATCCCTAACGGGGTAGCCAGAGAGAACAGATCGCCAAGTGTCACGATCCTTACATACCTCTTTCGCTTCCTTCAGGTTCATTAACTTCTTCATACATGCACGTCTAGGTATCCGAGTACTTTTGACCCTCCCCTCTTCGAGCAATTTGCTCACATGGTCTTCGAAAGTTAGTCTCGGTCTACCTCGACACCTTTTAATATTTACTTTCGCTCTATATATTTTCTTCACCATTCGGTCTTCACTCATTCGTTCAACGTGCCCAAACCATTGGAGTACGCCCCTATCAATTTTTGTGATAAGGTCATCTTTCAATCCTGCCATATTGCGAATCTCTTCGTTTCGCTTTCGGTCGGCTAAGGTAACGCCATCTTATTTCTAGGCAAATATCTATTCCTATTATCGTAATCCAAAATGAGTGAGAAAAAGACTCTAACTAACTAAACTTTTTCAAAACTTTACCCTAATAAGCAAAATTTTATATAAAATTATTTCAATTAATTACAACTTATAAATTTAATTCTTTATGGTTTAATTCTTTATGGTCCAATGAAGTTTTGCAACTTTTTGGGTATAACAATTTTATAGAAATATTTTACTTGTTTTTATCATATATATATATATATATATATATATATATATATATATATATATATATATATATATATATATATATATATATATATGTAGTGTGTGTTAAAGTGATAAACTAATAATAGTTCAAATTCAAATTAAGGGTAAATAATTATTCAAATTTGAGTTGAATATAGAGAAAAAGTTTTAACCTAATTTATTTAACTTAGGCTATACAACAATATATACATTACTACGGTTTTAAATTCGATCTGGCTTGAGACTTTTCATTTACAACTTATTTGATACTTAACAACTTATGATTTATAAATAATAGATATTACTTATTTATATATTACTTATCGTCTTGGCTATACATACGTGTATTATAACATCGACTAACTCAAACTTCATTTTGATTACTAGATAAATATAATTATGAAAAAACCCGCAACATATAGATAATAATTAATAATTACTAATTAATATTTAAAGTATTTATTTATAATATAATTTAACAATTAGTGGCAATTATATATTTATTTATAATATATTTTCCATTAATTGCTAATAAAGTATATAAATAATTAGACTGCGCTTTTATATTACGAGAACTTTTAAATTTTTAGAACCTCAGAAAATGAAAAATATTTAGATATGATAACGCTAAAATCTCGAACTATTAGGTAATTATTCTCATTATATGAAACATAAATACAACAAGAAATTAAAGCACAAGACAAATTAAATGACTGTGTAAAGTGTCTGATGTAAGTAGGAGCGGTAAAGAGCACATAGCCCACCTGATCTAGACAATATTTTTTCTATCCTACAAAATCAAAATAAATTTGCACGCTGTGAAATAAGATTCGGGAATGTTAAACGAATATACCCAATAGAGTACGAATCACAACCTTCTTGTTGCAGTATTGCACTACTAAATACTTAAAAATTGATAAGCGATAATTTCCCCATCAACAACTTTTATCGCAATAATAGGTGTACTATCATTATAATCTTATATAATATTATTATTATTTCGTGTAATGGTTTTCAAAAAATCAACGCGAATGTTTTAATCACCAATTCTTCAGAAACCGCTGAACAGATATAAAATAATATATTGACATAAAAGATAAATTTGATTTTTTATTAACTATGTATATAACTTATTGGTTAAACTTTAGGGGTGGTCCCACATAAATTTGAAAAAAAAAACATCCTTAAGGGTTAAAAACTGTAGATTAATTATTGTAACTATTTAGGCAACATTCTAGTTGTTATTTGGATTTGGATTTTTCTTTGATCACTCAAAAGAGTCCAATAACTGAACTTTTAATTAAAAAATATTACGCATTTAATTAAAATCTACTTCAAAACAAAAAATATATAAAAAGAACGATTTTTTTTAAGAAAACGGATGTTAATAGATTGATTCGTGTAAGGAAGAATGTTACACGTGCGTTTTAACGAAATACCAACCTCACCTGTATAATTTCCACATAATAATATCTGTCGGTTGTTTATTTTTTTAAAATACTATGTCTTGGCAACGACTTCAGCAACTATCTACTACTGTATGAAACTATTTTTATTTTTAAATTCAGTTTATTCTTATAATTAAAATTTAATTTTACACATAGGTATAACTTTTAAGGAATAACTTTTAATTTTTAATTACTATGAAGAAGTCTGTATAATTGACCCATACCAAAATATATTACTAATCTGACTTGTACTTTTAATAACAAATGGAAAATTAAAAATATACACAATAAATAAAATGTGTATAAATTAATGTAAAATAACAAGTCAAACAACAAATTTTTTTGTAAATATTTTGTTAAAATAAAAAATATTTGTTTCTGTCTTACCTGATTTGTTTTTCTTTGTTATATTGTATGTGCCAAGTAAATTTATTTCTTTACTTATTATAATTAGAGTACATTAGCTTATATATTAAATCATTATTTACAATAAACTGCAACATTAATTTACAACTGTAGTCGTTTATGACTATGATTCAAGTATTGTACGCTATCACTTGTATTTAAAAATCTATAAAAATGCAAATCAAAGATATTCTCTATCGTAAGCATTCTATATACTTCATTATATTGACTGCCTCGTTGGTGTAGTGGTTGTAATCGTGTGGCTCCTGATCATGAAATCCCGGGTTCAAATCTCGAGTCGGGCCAAAAAATCAATTATTGAATTTTTCTGTCAAGAAATTCTCAGTAGCTGCCCGGAGTCTGGAATACGTTGTAACACCGTATACGTAAATACATTGATCCTGCGCTTAATCTCTCTCCGATCGTATCAGTTCACCGTCGCATCGGATTATGAGAGTGACGGAATACATAGTGCACCTGAGCTTGCGCATACACTTGAGCACTATAATTCTCTCCTGCGCCTCCTAGTCTCTATTGACGCTGGCCTCCGTGACCGAAATTCGGCCTAGAGAATATTATTATATTTCATTATGATAATAACTATGAAATAATATAAATTAATACTTACCATAAGCCAGTACCTGTCTACAATTCTACCTGTGATGGTAAGTGGTGATGTAGCTCTGAAAATTAGGGCTTACCTTAACAAAAGACTATTAAGTATCCGATCATACTTATTTTAATTGGATAGAAAGACATAAGTTGGCAATTTTTTATTTAATTATGAGAGACGAAGTTAAACGTTTAATTCAAATGCGTCTTGTCGGAATCGGTCGGGATCGGCATCGGTGGCGGAAACCTGCCTCGTGTGTCAGGTTGTCTGACTGTGGAAGTGGGAAATAGAAATTAAGTCATGGTATTATTGCGTACTAACTTTAATAATTATAATGTTTCCTATTATCCGGGTTATTTTTCTTACGGTAGCCATATTTTGAATTTAAGTTCAAATACATAAATAACGATATATCGTTATTGCAGTTTGTGAAAATAAGAGTAGATAAGGCTTCTGCTTTTGTTTCAATTATTCCAAATTGAATGTGATTTATAGACTTCAACTTTATGTCTACCGATCGACCCTAATGAAAAATTAGTTAAAATAATGCATTACGACGCATTTTGAATTTAAAATAGAAAAAGGACAGAATGTATGAGATTTTTTAAATCAATTTTTTCATCATTTTCTTATACTACTTATTCTGAACCTTCTCTGCAAATTTAGCCGATTATTACGAAATAAACCTGTATAGTGTTTCCCAATAATTAGGCGTAATAAAGGTCCTATTTAGTTATATATGTGAGTTAAAATAAAATTTGAGTTCCTATCAAAGATTCTCAACAAAAAGAAACTGTTAAGTATTGAAAACTTTTACTTTTAATTAACACTAACATTACTACTATATTTCCCTTTGGTAATTTATATATACATATATATATATATATATATATATATATATATACTATATATATATATAGCAAAAGTTCAGCAAGTCTCCTTCGTTGAATTTGTTGCGTAAATCTTGGTCGTTTTGAATGTCGATAATTTCTAACTGCATTGACTGTGGCGCATTTTCAACTGAAATCGTGAAAGGATTGCTGGATATGTCCAACAGAGGTTCCACTTTTTTAAACTCCGAAAATCTGTCTTGAAAAGATTGAATTAAAATATCTAGCTTTTCTACATAACTGAAATTAATCGCAGTTTTGTTGAATTTTTCAGCCATTTTCTTATAATTCGGAAAATGATTGTAATTTCCAGAATTCAACTTCGCACTTAAGAGCGCGTGCGCGAGATTCAAATTACTTTTCGAACATATTTTTTTTGGTTTTATTCTGGAATATAATTCAACATTTTTCGAATGTACGAGAGTATTATTTTTGCTGTCGGCGGACCATCAGCATTCCACCAGCGGGCCGCATGCGGCCCGCGGGCCGCGGTCTGTGCATCTATGCTGTAGATAGAGCTGGTCACTTTAAGCACTCGAAACGTCGAAATTTAATATTAGTTCAAAATGACGACTACAAAATTCGTAAATAAGCTTCATTTAGTTTTTACAAAATAGAGTAATGATGCCGAACGAGCAAACAATCCACCAGATAGTACTTACTATCTGATGGATTCTGTGAACCATATATATTCAATTTATCCTTGATTAAGAATCACAATGCTGATGCACTGTCACCCCTAAGGAGTAAGATGGAATGCCTCACTTCTATTAAAAAGGGTCTCCGGTTCTCTTCACTTACCACACGAAACATTCAGCTGCTGTGTTTTATGTGGTGTATACAGCTAGCCAGCATTGTAGTATTTATAACTTGCCAGCATACAACTGCTATTTTACACTGGTATTCTGTGAGTGCATGGTCCTATCCCTGTAGAGCCGAAACCTTCGTACTACGGCCATAATATAGCTGCAACGTGACTTTACCACACATAAAGTGTTTTATTTGCGTAAATAGAAGAAATCCTTATCTTAATAATATTTCAAAAATTAGCTTGCTTGTATAAAAAAATGATTTACTGAATCTCGTAAAACAATTGTTAGGTCACAATGGCAAAAAAATACTAAATTTAAATGCCTCGGCTATTTTTGGTGTAAAAAATGTAACTATCGGTAAGCTCATGATAAATGTTTTAAGTTTCATTGTAATTTGTCTAGACAAGGCATTTATTATATCAACGGTGTTTAACTTAAATGCTAGTCATCTAATTAACCGGGTAATTGAACTATCGGGAACTCATATGAACTTCGCATCAAATATAATGGATGTCTTTGAAGATTTGTGCCGAAAACATCGCAATGATAATAGTGATGGTGTAAAAGGATAAGTTGAAAATTTGCCTGAAATGATTAGGCTGTATCAGAGGAACCGTTTCATTAATACATAAATTAATCGTTTAACATTGTTGTCGCAGTGCTAATTTTTGTATAATTAATGTCATTTCTGATATATATATATATATATATATATATATATATATATATATATATATAAGCGTGAGTTCCCTCATCAGAAAAGAACACTATTCTATATTTAATATGTATATCATCTTACACGCTAAACTTTAGTCTACTGTCGTTACAAGTACCTATATCTACTTTATTTCTTAATAATTTATTGTTGAAATAACTGTATATACTGCATATGTGATTCTAAAAGGTAAATATCTACATACATTATTATTACTAATAATATTTTAAATCCAAAAAATTGTCGTACGTTTATTTAGTATCTTAAAAGGAGGGGAAATGAAACTTATTTATTCACTCAAAGGTACTGCGCCAAAGATATGCAGAAAAAGGTCGTGTATGTATGTTGCCGCTAAGGGCGGATTCGACCAAATTCAATGTTACTCCAGAGTAACTAACCCTCGAATAAATTTACTCCTTGTTCTTACTCTCGGATAATTTAGTTTGTGTTTTTCCAACACAAACGGAGAGTAGCCAATACTGGGTATTGTTACTCTAGAGTTGGGGATGAAAAATGAATGAACTTGTAAGCCAACTAAAATCGAAATACATTTGTTTATATAGCGCAATGCAAGACTTTCTGTCTATTTAAAGTTTGCCGGATTATAATAGTGTCAACTGTCACTGTCACTGAACAAACATTAAGGGTATGTTCCGAAATACAACGCAGTGTACTGTCCAATGCAAATGACGTCATGAATCGACGCTATACTGGTGATTCGTTCCAAAACATTGGCCAGTATATGACGTCATACTTTTGCGCCATTTGGAAAAGTGTTGGCGATTATTTTGTCATTTTGTGCTCCAAAAATCATTATATCCTCCTAATGGATATACCATCAATTATTCTATAATTTTTTGTATTTGAATAAATAGAAACAAATTCTGGCATGCTTCATTCGGCAAACACACAATTAAAAATTGTTTTATTGTGGCCGGATATCCGACACAATATGGCGGCGGCACGCTAGTACAATAAAGTGTCAAATGATACGTCATTTGCATTGGACAGTACACTGCGTTGTATTTCGGAACATACCCTAAAATTAACACGCGACTTCTCAGTTGATTATTCTAACCTTACCCTTATTTCTTATATTTTCAAATAAAATGTCTGGAGAAAAAAGAAAACGTAGCCCAAATTGGTTACCTTCGGAGAAGAATTTGTTGTTAGGACTCGTAGAAAAACATTTTCGTGTCATCGAAAATAAAAAAACAGATGGTGTTACGATGAAGCAAAAATTTTCCGAATGGCAAATTTTATCCCTCGAATACAATAGCCAAACGACACACTGCTCGCGTACAGCAGAAAATTTAAAAAATTAGTGGGAGTATATGAAAAAAAGGCCAAAAAGGAGGAGTCATACAGGAGGATGCATAGAATCCAAACAGGATAGTTTTTATCCTGCCTTACCTTATCAATGTTTGTGTTGATCCAGTTATTTAGGCTAAAAACCTATAAATCTTTGGTATACATTAGAAATATGGACAGGAGTAACTATAAGCTTATAACTGGAGGAGCAGCGGACTGAGATATGCCTACATACATTTATATAGTGTTGGCCACTACTGGGAACATGCTTATCCCAAAGATCTTTAGGTGTTCAATGTACCATTATTATTAAGCACTTGATAGTACAATGCTGCGTTTTTCTTGTCCCCTACATAATGGGATTATTATTTTTATTAGAAATATTTTGAAAATGTGAGAAATGGCATACTTTAAATACTTTTACTTTAATAATTTTGTCTATTTTAGGGGGTGGACCAACAAATCCAAAGAAAGTAGATCCTCTAGATTCCAAAATCATATCAATAATTAAAACAAGTGCTGTTGGGCTTTTCAACCATTTTGACAGTGACAGTGTTGCCCCAGATAGCTTAGAGAGGCATAACTTTGCTGAGGTTCAAGTTATTTTGCCTGAGGAGCCAGAATTATGTAATAAAGGTTAGTATCTTACAGCTTAGTCAAGGACCCTAGAGAAACCATATAAAATTGTTATACCTTTAAAATTTGGTTACAGATCTTGAGACTGAACTTAATGATTAATTCAAAAGTCTGGGATCGACTCGAACGAAGTATTAAGGGGAAATATAACTTCAAATGGCTTAGCAAGATCCTCCGTTATGCCGAAAGTATTGCAGCATTAATTTTGAAATAAATATATGGTAAAGTTGAGGATTAATGTTAAGGTTTATGTTAGACGAAAACACGATTCCTGTCGCTCCGCAGGAACCAAGCTTACGCGCCGATAGTTTAGGTAATTTCTTTTTACAGTGAAAATAATGATATTTTAAAAAAAGTAAATAACATAAGCACTGCTTTATGGTTAGTTCAGTTAGTATGCAAAGTTTCATGATCTTATTTAAAGTATTTTATGAATAACAGCGGTTTATTGTTCAGTTTGGAGGTAACTTTGGATTTTTTTTCTATCGAGAAAATTTTACGGAATCGTGTTTTCGTCTAACATAAACCTTAACATTAATCCTCAACTTTACCATATATTTATTTCAAAATTAATGCTGCAATACTTTCGGCATAACGGAGGATCTTGCTAAGCCATTTGAGGTTATATTTCCCCTTAATGCAGGTAAATTAGTTTCTGTAGCTCTATACATTATAGACACCTGAAGCAACCCATAGTATATAGTAAATATATGCTATGTTTTGTTATAACTTGGTAAACATAAGTATCTTGACTCCATTACAATAAATAGTTCGGAGTAGGTAAAGCTAAGTCTGTCATTTTCAGACTCAAACATTTTATTGCGTTCATGTGGTTACATAAATAGTTCTTATGTTGGATATATTAGAGCCAACACATGAGCCCTGATAGGGCGTAACAATATTATATTATATTATGTTATATATCAATTTAATCTAATTAATTTAAAAAGATGAATTTTATTTTATTTACTTAAACTAAACATTAATTTTAGGTTTAATAAACTTTTGCAATATTTACAACGATATTAAAGACGTATATATATTCAAATTAAACAATTATTATTTTTCACCAGAAAAACTCTGATGACGAATAGAAACTTTTTTCAATTAAATATTTTTTAAGCTCTCTTTGAAATTTATACAACGATTCTTCTTTTTGTAGACATTTGGAAATTTTATTATAAATTTTTACACACATACCATGGGGTCCTGATTTAACTGTTTGTAATTTTGTGATAGGTGGAGCTAATTTTTTAATAGGATGTAAAAAATGAGGCCGGGTGCATATTGAAAAAAGGTGCATATTCTTTTTAACAAATGTGCATACTTCTATATATCTTCTATTCTTGCCGTGCTGCAACTTGCCCTGTCAAATAAAGAAAGCCAGACTTGCCCATAATTTGTGTTCCGACATTGTAGTAGACTTGTTTTTAATTTTATCATTTAAATGTTTTTTGTGAGATGAAATATTATTTGGGCATTATGTTGTTAACATTTTTAATATAAATCTTTGTTTTAGGATTGGAGTGATTATACTCCCGAAACGTTAAGAACTCCTGTTGCAAAACCTCTTCAGTATGACAACAATGAGCAAGAAGGAAAACTACAAAAATCTTGGGTTTCAAGAAGGCGACCTACATATGTAGCTCCTTCATCATCATTGCAGAAATTGCATGATAAGAAAATAGAAGCAATTGATTTTCAGAAGAGTGTTGCTGAGAAGGAGCTACTTCATTCAAATGAAGTTCACAATCTGGATTTACAAATAAAAAGGGAACAATTAAAACAAGAAAAATTAAAGGCCCGTGTTTTATTATTAGATTTAAGATTAAAGAAAAAGCAATTCAACAATAAACAATAAAATATTAAATTTATTTATTTCAATGTTTTATTTTATGGAGTCATAGTGTAACTCTTTGCAGCATATCCTCTGTCCACCAATAATAATGCATTACCATAGCGACCAGTCTCAAAATGTGCTTTTCGAACGCTATTATTAAATATAGTGCTGTCATGAGTTGAACCTGGCCATCTTGTGACTATGTCGGTTATTTCTAAATTGGCATTACATATTGCTTGCACATTAATGGAGTAGTATCCTTTTCTGTTTCTAAATATATCTGCTTGTTCTCCACCTACTTCCAGTCTTAAGGGTACGAATGTGAGGCGAACGTGTGTACAGTCTATGGCTCCAACTACTCTTGGAAAACGAGCTATTTGGTAAAATTTATCTTGTTCATATCTTATTTCTTGAGGCGATTCAGGAAATTTTATGTATTCTGTATGTAATGCAGCTATTGCAGCACTAACTCTGTGTACAATTTTGTTTGCTGTCGGTGTACTTAGACCACAGTAGTCTCCAATGCTTGTTTGTGTCCAGTTTGTTGCATAATATCTCAAAGTGGCCAACAACTGATTTACTGGAGATATTGAAAAATTTCTGAAAGAAAAAGGAACTTTAGATAACATAGGTACTTACTACTACTACTGCTACTACTTACTATAATATTTTAGTTTTAAGTCTTTGAGCAACACACATAGCTTTTAGAAAAAATATATCTAGGTAGGTGTGTGTGTACCATTGTTTATGTATATAAATATATGGTGAAAGGTGTGTAGGTACATACCGGTTTGATGTATATTCCAGTTGATGCTCGATTTTGGATAAAAGACACAAAATAGCTTCTTTGGACAATCGAAACCTTATTACGAAGTCACGGTCATCATAGTTATCGAAATAATTGTTCCTTTCTCTTATGCATCGTGGACGCCTTGGAATGTATTCTTCATCACTGTCAGAATCTTCGATCATATTTCGTAAACGTTGCATTATTTAAAAAAAATAAACCCTACTATTATCACAAAAGTACAAGAAAAATTATAAATGCACAACGATAAAATTTCCTACTTTTACAACAAAGCATACGAAAACAGCTGTCAAAATGTAGCGGTCGCCATTAAAATACTCTGGGATAACTTGTTTACTCCATGAATTTTGGCAGTATAGCGATTTACTCTCGGATAGTCTGTTATACCCGGGTTAAGATTTGGTAAAACGAAAAGTTCTCTAACTCTAGAGTAATTAGTGCTTTTATTCGCAGGATAAGACTTATACTAACTTTGGTCGAATCCGCCCTAAGGCAGGTTTAGTAAATAAAAAAAAAACAAAAAAATACATTATATTTCGATATAAAATACTAAAGAATTGAATTTGGACCAGACGGGATACGAACAAGGTCAGTCGGTGTCAGTGCATCTATTATGTATTTTCAAAGTTTACTTTCCACTTGAATAATGTTGATGATAGGTAGTTTAATTTTTAAATAATTTTGTTAAACGCCACATAGCTTTATTAATAATTTGCACAAACTAATAGTTTTGGCAAATTGCATAAAGATTTTCTAGTATTTTGGTATTTTTGAAAGCTCAACTTAGGTTTAGATTGTCTATGAAGTACTCTGTGGATAAGAGTACTAAGTTTGCAAAAAATAAATACATTATTTATCGATTGTCAAGATAACGCCATAATGTTATACTCAGTTATTTGTCATAGTTTTAAAATACATTCATGATTACATTTTTTATAGAATGAGGGTCACAAATGAGCTCACACTCCACTTGATGGTAAGTAGATTCTGTGGCCTAAAGATGAGACGTGTTATAGACGTTTCAGACATTCGGCTGAAACATCTACAACACGTTGACGTAAGAGATCAAAAATTTGCAGCACGGGAAAAATATTGCTAAAACTAAATACAAATATGACAATTCTGATACCAATAGAGAAAAATATTTAAGACCAGTACAGCAGTATGTGTATAGATAAACAAAGACGCTATATTAAATAGATCTATACTCGAAGATAATTCGGGCAGAGTATGTAAATTTATCAAACGTATTATAGTTGGAAAAGCGCTTAAAAATAGTAGTTCCAAAAATACCCTCTCAACACATAATATCTGATTATATCATATAAACCAGCTTAATCAGCATTTGTCCTCTTCTTGTACCATTTATGATGTCACTAAATAAGTAAAAATAAAATTTTAGCTTCACCCAATTATTTAAATACCAAATGCTATATTATTCAGACGGTGAATTTAAGACCACAGTACTGACTGCACAAGTCGTAAAATGGTCATTATTACTATCCATATCCTGGCTCCTGTCCTAAAATCCTTTTTAAATAATTACACTATTTCGTCTGGTTAGCAATGGTTGGGATAAAGCACATTTCTACACTTACATTCCTATAGAAAAATTTCACATTCCTTATAGGTTAAAAACCTCTAAAAGCATAATATGATACGGAGGATAAACAAGAAATAAATCATGGTTCAGAGACCAAAATAGCATGTGTATTTTTGATACCAAAGTTTGAAAGCATATCTGGATAATGCGCATGAATACTCTGGCTCTTAAATGTGGACAATGATAAAAAAGAACGAAAACTGTGGAAACTTTTACAACTGTTCAATTCTCCATAGAATGAAATTAATAAACATGTCTTGTCTAGGCTTATACATACCTTGAAATTAGTTTATATATAAACAATATAAATGTTAAATACTTAAATAAAGTTAAAATAAATCTACCCACCACCAATCGAAAGTAGTCTCCACTCGTTTCATAATAACACGACGACTATCAAAAAACATGAGACCACATAAGATAAATTATGTTACTACACTGCATTCTCCTACCAAAAACAACAAATTATGGAAAAAAAACTAGTCTAAAATAATAAATAACTCATAAAATATTCATCATTTAAAAATAAGGAATCTATAGCAAAAGTATAAAGTTAAAAACTAAAGTTAATATATGATTGTCTTTTCAACGACATTGATAATTATAATTATATATACCACGGGGAGCAGGTCTTTTTGACGATTTAAATTTTTAGTTTTAGATTTTCTATATTATAGTTTCATCTTTCATGTTGTATATAGTTACTGTTTTAATCTTTATAATTATAATTTTAATTATTATTTTAGTTAAGTTCTTTATTATAATTTTTGTAATATAAATTGAACGTTGTAACTTCAACATAAATAAATAAAATTAAAAATTATAATTGACAGAATTGATATTCCCAGAATTTATAATATACCCTTACCCAAGTTGATATTTGGCAGTTTGACACATTTAAAAAGATTATTTAGGAATCTTAAAGCATCAATTATCTATTTAACTACAGTACGTCCTTGTTAAATACTCCTTCAGTTAATGGTATCTATAATGTAAACAGTAACAGAGTAATATGTTGTAAGAAAATTAAGTGACTGCAAATTAAAATATAACATAAATAATCAACTTTTTCTTTACAACTCGCTTAGGACGGGGGTGAGGTAATACAGTCCCCGGATTTTTACAAACTTCTACAGGACTTTGATCATGGGATTTTGTTTAATACGTTAACGTTGTACCAGCGGAGATGCGCTCAAGCCAGCGGAAACAGTCCTCTTAATGACGAATTCCCATCAGATCCTATAAAGAATATGTACCAACTTTTTGTAATACCCATCCGATCTTATAAGAATAAGCCGCTTTACTAAGGCTTCTTTCCGGTCGTTTACTTTAGCTTTCAAGGTGAGCTTGCTCCTTTTTTCAGTGAGGAGATACACTTGTATTTTGGAAGAGTTGAATTTTACAAGATTGGCATCGCCCCATTCGGAGACTGCCTGCAGTGTGAGATTCACACACTCAAACATAACTACTCTTTTAGACTGAATTTGATCCCGACAGGCTCGAGAACTCGATTGGTATCTATTCACGATTTGATGTCATCAGCATATTCATATATACCGGGCAGAAGCAGATCATATTTTTTGCCCGCTCGCCGCTAAACCCCCTCAGACGGGTTGTTTACCTCAAAGGGTCAAAGGACTTCGAGACTTCAAGGGAAACAGCAACTGCTTCTCCACTATTCTCGATTCCCTCGTCCCATAAGTGCGCAGTATACGCTAAAAGGTCCCCAGCTGACCAATTTCGGTAAAAGCCATACTGGCGATTACTTTGGAGGTCATTCTGTTCCATTAAGTGGGCCATTAAGCCAAGAGGTATGCCATTAAGCGGGCGTTGCGTGGAGATAATTGAGATTGGTCGACAATTGACAGGGCCGGCGCGGCTGCCTTTTTTGGAACAAGCTGCACGTTGGCCAGCCTCCAGGATTTTGGCACTATTCCAGTCTTAAATAAAAGGCGGAATAAGCATGTCAGCATAGGAGACAACTCAGGTGCACAAGCCTTAAAAACTATAGCTAGTATACCATCTGGAGATTTTAAGAACTTCCTATTTGATAGGGAAGTTTTTGCGCTTTTTCACATATAAGGCGCACTTTCCCAAACCATACGTATTAAATTGGGGTTAAGTTTTTCATGTTGGTAATATTTGCCTACTTTGCAAGTTATAAACGTCATATCTAAAACTCTTACCATACTCGTGTACTTCAAAGCCTACATATGTATATAAATCTATATAAAATTAAATGTGGTCCGTGTCCAGCCATGGCAAAACTTAACTCTATTTTAAATAAGAAAATTCATTATTACAAAAACCTATCAAAAATCCATTGCCGAACATGGACCTCTCCATAAATTAGCTCATAAGGAGTACAATTGCCATATATACAAACAATATTTCAATATTTAACACAAATATCAATATTTTTATTATTTGACTTATACTGGACGTATTTCGATAAGATTTTAACGATATACAATTGTCGATAAATGTAATTGTACTTTCATTTGTAACAGGAAAGTGCAACAACATTTATTTTATGAAGTATTATATTTAATTGCATGAGAATGATAATAGCTAATACTATTCACAACATAAAGAGTTTTTTTTATATTTTAGTGTTTTTTTTAACATTATTTTTAACATCAACACGTACTTACTAAATACTTACGTAACATCAACGCATCTATAAATTCTTGAGGGTAAATTATTACAAAATTCGATATTTTGACAACAGAAGTAGACATAAATACAGCATATAAATTTTATAAATTAATATAATATTTGAAATTAAAACAAAATTGAGACAATCGACGACGTACAAATAAATAAAACAAAAGAAAATACGTATTTAAAAATTAATGATTGTATGTAATTAAAGCGCTTAAATACTATGTGGTATAATATACTGCTCGTGGCCAGCGGCATCTTGTTGCCAGTTATTATTTTGTTGCATCAGAATAGCATTCTGTTGTAATAGTTGTTGTTGATGATGTAATGTGTTAACATTGTTGTTGGAATCGTAATGACCCTGAGAGCGTGGAGGCCTAATTAGATCGCGGTTTTGATTTCGATACGGATGATGTCTTTGATTATTATAATTGTGGTAGTTACTCGTACCTGACAAGTCTCCAAGACCTCTTGGGCGGGGAACAGCTGTGTGGTAACTCTGATTAGGTGCAATTAGTTGCAGTGTAGGTACTTGTACGTTTGCAACCACTGGACCCTACAAAATTAAAATAGATTTATGAAGAAACTTATACTCGTATATTATAATTAAGAAAGAAATACCTTTTCAATTAGAAATTTAATTTCTGATTAAGATTCACTATAAACTATAATCCAAAAAATAAAAAAAATATTATGTTAAATTTACCTAAATATTAAAATTCATAAATATTTAGGTACATTTTTTACATCGTAGGCAAAATGTAATTTAATGGTATTTGCATACCCTAGGCCAGTTGTTGGTGTTGTACATTCCTACGTCTTGAACTTGCGTATATCTGTTATTAAATTGCTGCATTCTAAATTGAGGTTGTTTTAGTTGCTGCTGAGTGGAAAATTGGTACACAATTTGTTGGTTCTGTCGAAATTCCTGAAGCTGTTTAATATGTTGAGATAATAAAAGCCTCGTTTCATCATTCATATCAATTTTGATGTTAATGTTGTTGACATCAGTAAAAGATCTCTCATCTGAAGAGTTAATTGTATAATTTGGCATTTTATTATTCAAAATTTCACTAATAAACTCTGATACCAAAGTAAATGTTTTATTAAAAATGGTCTTCATATTTTCTTCATTTTCGAGAGGATGGCATTTCTTTAATAAAGGAATTATATACACCCGTGATTATTGATTTGTTTTTTTCTGATTGTTTGAAAACTGCTTTGCAACAAGATTCATTGTCAAAATTTAATATATTTTTATCCCTTGTGTTTTGCAAATGGTTATTATTCAAGCTGTCATTGGAATTTTTCTGTGTTATGTGTGATAAAACTTTCATAATTTTATTTCTGATCATAATTTTAAAGACATTGTATTCCTCAAGAGAAATAACTGATATTTCATCAGTTTGTGTGTTTACTGATCTTTTTTCGTAATTTTTATTATTGAGTGTTAGAATAATGCTGGAAACAGCCTTTTTTATAGCTTTTTGTTCTTCATAATCGACGGGTCTATTTAAAAGTAGCTTACATGTGATAATTTTTAACTTATTCGAATTGTAAATTTCTCGATTATCATCAAAATTAAATATAATTTCTATATTTTTATTATTAAAATTATCGTAAGGATGATTTTGGTCAGAAGTTCCATAAAATTATTGAACTTTTTTCTCGCCACTATGCTTTCTGTATTACCAAATGAATTTGGTTCCAAATTCGGCTGTGATTGGTTTCTGTATTTACTGTCTATATTGTTTTTTGTTAAATCATACATTTTTTCAAATTTTGGAGTTGGATTAGTATTTGGAGTTGTTACTACTGAATCATTAATCTGTTTTCCGGTTTCTTGAAATGTAATTGTTTGAGGCAATACGTGTGAATGTACGTTGTAAAACTGAATGCGGTTATTTATTTTGTGATATCTGCAACAATGGAAGAAATGTGATTCATTGAAACAGAAACAGAAACTTTTTTATTCAATGTAGATTATAAGCAATACTTATTGAAAGTCAATTTTTTCATTTACCTATTACCATTGTATTTCAAAATGGGGTGATGGACACTTATTACGTCACCGCCAAACGGCGGTTGTCTTAGGAGATGACTATGGGCAATGCCATTAAATACTAATGGCTTCCGGTAGGTGGCGGTATAACCATTTCGAGTACCCTTAACGTAAAATACTCAAGCCGGCGACGGACAGCAGCATCGAAAGTACGAGAGCACATGGTACTGCGATCATCATTCCGTCTGCCAAGCGTGGTGAGTCCCATATTCACCAGTGGGCTTTGGATCTTTTGATTTATAATGGGTATTGAATAACAATGTTCGTAAGGGGCTTTTATATTGTAATAAACAATCTTGTTTTATACATTAATTACAGCCATTTACAAGCCCACTGCTGAACATAGACCTTTCAAAAGGAATGCCACAAAGCACGGTCCAGAGTCACCTGAATTCATTGACTTCCTGCATGTTTTACCAGGTCGTCACTCCATCTAGTTGGGAGCCGTCAATACTTTACTTACCGATACAAGGCATTATAGATATAATTTAGTAGGGATGGGAGATATGATAAGGATATAGAACGACGAGTGAATGCGGGAAATAGAGTAAATGGGGCCTTGCACTCTATTGTGAAGAGTCAAAATGTGTCGAAAAAGGCACGTATGGCAATTCACAATGCTGTGTTGGTCCCTACTTTAACGTATGGTAGTGAAAGTTGGGTGTGGCAGAAGAAGCACGAGAGTAGAATAAACGCAGTAGAAATGCGGTCGTTAAGGAGTATGTTAGGGCTGAATCTGAATGACAGGGTAAGAAATTGTGTAATAAGAGAAGAGTGTGGTTTGCAAGATGATGTTGTGACCAGGATTAAGAAAGGAATGCTTCGGTGGTTTGGTCATGTGGAAAGAATGAATGAGGAAAGAGTGACAAAGAAAATTTATCTTGCAGAAGTGAATGGCAGAGTCGGAAAGGGACGTCCTAGGCGAAAATTTATTGACCAAATTGGCGATTTATTGGAAACGGGCTAAATTAGGAGTACCCCGTAACCGACGAGCATGTATGCGTAAGTGTATGGATGTGAAGGAGGCGAGAGAGGTGTGTCAGGATCGTGCCAAATGGAAATCTGTAGTCTCCGCCTACCCCTCTGGGTGACAGGCGTGTGTTTATGGTTTATGGTTATATAACATAATAATAACAATAATACTTAATTATTTAATCCATTTTGCACAGTATATTAAATTGTAGAATTCCCTCAAAAAATAATCAATAATCTTTAGCTTTTATTACTCTAAGATCACCAGTGGGATTTTTGTTAAAAGCAAGCCTACATTAATTTAAAAATACATAACATTCCATATATTGTTCTATTTTATTAATTCTATTCTATTTTATTCTATTCTATAAGTAACTGGCTGATACGGTCCCCAGATATGTTGTAGCTCTTTCCGATAAGTTTAATGAATAATTTAATAATTTCCGATAACATAAGTAAAAACTTATCAATAAGTCGATCAGAGCACCACCTATTGGATTTAGATTTCGTGATTTAACTTTTAAATTACCCAATTTCTTTTGCAAATATAAGTCATTTTGGTCTAATAGCATAGAATTCTTTAAAAACTTGACTACAGCGTAATCTACGAGTATTGAGTCTTAGCATAACTATGAAGCATCGACTTAACAAAAAGACATGTTTAAAAATGACTTAAATCGATCAAACCAATCAGAAGTTCGAAATAAATATTTTTCGATACATAGCAAAACTATATACCTACTTTTAAATATGGTTATGAAAAAAGAATATTAAACTCTCATAATTATAAAATATTATTGATAACGCTATATATGTATGAGACATATAATATATGTTTTTTTGAACATATACTCCTTAATTAGCATAAAAGTTTTCTATTTAAATAAAAAGAAAACGTGAATCGTCGTTGTAATATAAAGCGTAAGGTACATACATTTCCACCGGAAGTGAAACTTTTATAGATGGTCGCTTTGGTGCTCTTCTACTGTCTTTGCTTGTCATTTTATGTCCCTTCAGATTTCGGTGATTCTAATGTAATGTAAAAAAGTGACAATTATAATCTTTAACGAAATAATTTATAACTACAATTTTAAATTATTTTCAATAAACCTCGTAAATCCAAAAATCTGTTTTTTTTTAACGTACATAATTTTAAAAGTGCTTTTATAAACACTAAACTATTTTAACAGGAAAAAGATTATTTTTAATTTCTAAATCAAAACAGTAACGATCTTAAAATTACCTTTTGCGATTGTAGTCTTGATTTTGACGTCAGGAACCAACAATATTTACAATATTTTTCTTTAAGTATTAGCACAGTATTTGCAATTCGATGTTGCCAGTTTGCGTTATTTCGCGCAACTGACGCGAGCTTCCGACTGATATCTCCGTTTTATTTGAGGCAGGGCGGTGAAGTAACAGACGCCCGCCCAACGCGAGGGCAGTGCTTAAGCTTAGTGAGACACCCACCTCTTGGTTTTGCGGTACCGATGTATATAGCAGTATAGCAGGTACCCCTATATTTTATTTTAATATAATTCTTTACATATTTACTTGTCTTTGTCTAGATAAAGTGAGGGTTTGTTATAAATACAAATTTGTCAATGACGTTTTTATTAGTTGTAGCACGAATGGGTCAGCTCAACCGGGGTAGGACCACGATCTCACAGAATACCGGCTTAAAATAGCAGCTTAATGCTGGTGTGTTTCGTATGATGAGTGTAGATAACCGGATACCCTTTTTACTGATAATGGGGCATTCCGTCACAGTCCTCAGGGGTGACAGTGCATCTGCATTTTAATTCTTAATCGAGGATAGATGTAGATGTCTATGGCCCACCGCTTCCACCTACCATGAGGTGGACTGTGTGCTCGCTTGTTACCCTTATTCAATAAAAAAAATTAAAGCATTAAGTTCGTCAAAAGAAATAAAAATATTGTATTGGTAGCCGTGGTGGCTCAAGGAATAATCGTTAACCTTAAGATTTCATAGGTTACAAGGGAACCGTCTTCGATCTCTTTCAGAACCAATACAGACTTATTGTTTAGTTGGTTCAAAAATATCGCGAGGAAACTGCATGTCCAAAGAAAGAAAAAAAGATTATTTTTCTTCGTAACTACGACAGAATACAGCACAAATGATCAAGACTAAAAAACAAACACAAAACTATATAACTTATAAATGACTTAGTTTAAACTACAGCAAAATTGTCGTGGCACTGTTGAATTTAAGTAATTTCTATTATTACTACGGATGTAAAGTAAGTAAACCATGTAGTGGCGGTGTGAGAATATCCAATACCCCACATCGTCCCGTGGGTGTAGTAAGAGGCGACAGAAGGAAACTGAAACAGGTAATGGGCTGCAGCATCTTCCTGATAACAACCCAAAATAATAATAAAAAACTACGGTTGATAACCCACTCGCCAAGCGTGGCAACTATGGCAAAATCTCCTCTATGAGACAATCTTTAGGGGAGGCCTATGTTCAGCAGTGGACTTTCATAGGCTGTGATGATTATGATTAATGAAAGTAAGTCATTTTTCGTTAAAGAAACGGAGTAGAATTTTCCATAAACCTCTTGAAAATGAGAGAAGGCTTATTTCTAACAGTATGTGGACTGTAACTTTTTTTATAGAAGAGCATGTGGCCCATCTGATGGTATAAGAGTCGACCACCGCTCGTCATTAACTGTAATACCAGTAGGATTGCCGATTTTTTAAATAGAATAATGGTGACAAACGATGTTGGATGTTGTGGCCCATAGATATCTACATTTATCCTCAATTAAGAACCTAAATGCAGATGCATTGTTACCCCGATGCGTTGCAGGCCGTTAATATTATTTGTGAGTAAAAATATATCCACACACTTTTCACGAGCAATTAATTGATATCACTTACGTCATGGCTTTTTGTGCTACAAACATGATATAGCTGCATCGTGGCTTTACCTTTTTCATGTTTTTCATTTGTTAAATTTTCAAGTTTGTTAAATTTATTTTTTGGATGTCAAATAACGACGGTAAACCTGGGCAGTTTTCATTATTTTAGATGATTCCTTGTTTTTGTAACAACTAATTTAAAAAAATAGGAACATGGCAGAGGTAGGTGTAAATTGTACAGTGTCAAAATATTTTCTCTATTATCATTATCAGGAGGGAAAACAAAGGAACACGCTCTGATGGACTAAACGCTATCCTGATATTTGATATTCTTACACCGCTACTGCATGGTGCATCAAAAAAATATTCCCATAGTCTTCTTTGCTCCTTTGCTTAGAGTTTACTGTGTTTATCGGTTTCAGTAGTCGTTTACAAACTAATTTGCTACCCTAATATCAAGTTTCCGGTTGTAATCATTCAGAATACAAAAAAATGCCTCATCAGATTCTAAAGTCACAATAAAAACAACGAGTGTATAAAAGTGTGAGAGGGCTAGGTTACACTCTTTGTCTTAGTTTCTATGTTCTTCCGAACATATATGTATGGGTATACCCAGGAATATCTTTATGAAATTTCCTTTTTATTAGATTTTATGAAATCGGCAAACAACAGGTAGTCTCCACGCGTTTGTAATTTCTTAAATTCTTCTTGAGACGTAATTACCTACTTGTTAAGCGTAGATCAATGATGTCATTGATGATGACACAATGAATAATTATTAAAATGTACGTTGTAATTTTTTTCCTTATATTGGAATTATATTTAAATCCACAATAACGATGGGTCTGACACAATAACAGCTCGTAAGCACTATGATGTTTGTACGTTTTTTTACGTTACCTATTTTAATTTGCTGTACCGTTTACATAAGCTTCTATACGCGACACTTAAGATTTTGCGCAAGTTTAATGATGAAAAGAAATTAATTTAAAGAGAAAACCCGTGGTTCAAAGCAAATATATTCGCTTTGACAGGCTTTTGGCGTGTCTTAGGGATCCCGAGCGTCGACTACGGAAAGAAAACAGAAAATCTGCATCTAATTACAGGTCGCTACTGTTGTAAGCTTTATCATCATTTATTTTTAAATTAATAAAAGTTTAATGAAAGAAATGAAATGATTTATTCATAGCTACAGCACTGTTCACTTATGAGAAAATTTCAAATATAAATAATATTTCTTTTAAATATTTTACTGTATTGCAGCAACGAAATTGTTACGTCATACTCACTGTGTAATCGTTACGAAAATCACTGCATAATTCTTTCAAAAAATTTGCAATAGTTTTTTGTTATTTTCGTCTTATCTGTCATTCTTTAAGGTTGATCTGTAATTTACATTTAACCAGCTAAAACATGGATTTTAGGAGAGATTAAAATATAATCACAGGTTTTAAATTTATCGTTGGTTGTTTTTTACCTTTTGAGTGGTCTAAAAAATATCACAAGCTCTAAAATATTGTATAAATAGCTTTAAGTTAAAATAATCATATTTTAGCTTTCAAACCTAAGGAGTGGATTTTTTTCCATAAATTTATAAGGAAGTACTCACGCAGTATTGACCTATAATCTACTAAAAAGTAAAAATAAAGGTAGGTGTAAAAGTGTTACCTATTAAAAAACTTAATATCGGTTCACAATTGACAATTATGTCGCAAGACAATGATTATACAGTCTAAATAATGATTTCTTAAATTTACGCGAACACTACACATTGAATAAAACTAAATTTACGGATTCTATCGCGTTTATTTAACTGATTTCACTTATTTTTAATTCCCGACGTTTCGGGTGCTTTACAGCAACCATGGTCATAAAGGGGACTGAGATGTTTGACGTCCCAATGTCATTGTTAGCCCGGCTACCTTCAGTTTTTGAATATTAATTTTTGGTCTGATTTACGCAAAACGAACTTACAGTATCTTGAAGTCTTGCAGTGGTATGCTTGGGTTTGGGTTTAATTTTGTTAATTATAGGATCCCAAGCAGATGGCAGCACCCAACGATCTTCTCTATTGAAATTAGGATGTTTTTTTAATTTCAATAGCCTCGCATCATCCTTGGTAAGAATCGGTGTTCTTTTGCGAGGATTTGTGGTTTATCAAATCTGATGTAATGGTGGGGACGATCTTGAACATGTTCACAGACTGCAGACTTCCCAGAGCGTCGGTGCTTCACGTCAGCTATATGTTCTTTCACGCGGGTTTTAATGGATCTTTTTGTTTGACCTATGTAAGAGAGACCACATTCACAATCTAACTTGTACATTCCTGCATCTTGTAGAGGGATATTACACTTGACGGATGGTAAAAATTGACTAATCTTCTTCGGCGGCTTGTAGTATGTTTTAATGGAAGCTCGCTTCAAGATGTAGCCAACCTTGCCTGTGACTCCTCTGACATATGGTAGTAGAACAGGCACACGCTCGACTGTGGCCGGCTTCACTCGGTCACTGTGACGTAGGCGCGGGATTCGCGGTAAGCTTGTTGTCTTGCAACACTTGCTTGACATGCTGCAGCTCGGCGGCCAGATGATTTCTGTCACAGATCCCTCGTGCTCTCTGAAACAAAGATATACCCACGGTAGCTAACTGTGAAGGATGATGGTGAGATTCACCATTTGAATATCGGTTGGTATGGGTCTTTTTTATATACTATAATAGATCTCATTTAGACTATATGGTCATTATGTATGTACGTCCTTCTTTATTTGAAATCGGATAAAGAAGGTGCCAACTGTGTTACTTGCTTAGCATGTCCTACAAGACAAATGATGGTATTTTTCGTTTCTGATTGTGTAGGCGATGAACTAGCCAATTATCACTTCCACTCTTACTCATACTTAGGATAAACGTTTTTAGATATCACATATATAATATAACAAATTAAACGTTTGATTTAGTTTTTCGTTGGGAAAGACTAACTATGGACTTATTAGTTTAATGTTGATGTTTTGTTATATCCTGTTTCTGTATTTACTTGTATAATAGTGTATTTTAATGTTCTATTAATTTAAGGTTATTTTTAAAAAACAATGATTGTTATCTTTATCAGTCAACTGATGTGATAGAGCAGTGATAGTGGTGTAGTTGGTTTTCTGGTTTATACGTATAGCGTTGTAGATATTTTATACTTAGACTTTGTTTTATCTCTTAATATATTTAATATTTTATTATTTATTATTATCTAATATACATATTATATATAAATCTATTTAGAAGTTAATAATGTCTGATGATGAATCTTTTTATTCCATTTATAGTTCAGATTCCTCATACGCCTCTGGTAATGATCCTACAGATAATTTTCTTCCCTTACGCGATCAGTTAAGTTATATTTTTCTGCCTCATAAAAATATTTTAATGTTTGTCATATTAATGCACAGAGCATTCCAAGTCATTTTTCCTACTTAGAAGAAGCATTCTCACTAGACTGTGTCGATGCTATCTTAATATCTGAGAGTTGGCTTAAACCATTTATTATGTCGAGTTTGTACCCATTACCCAATTTCATTCTTATACGCAATGATCGGACTGAGAAGGAGGGAGGTGGTGTCGTTATATACCTACGAAAAAATTTTCCTTATAAAGTTGTTCTATCTTCCCCTCCTCCCCATTTTCTGCCACTGCTGAGTTTTTATTTCTAGAAATATACATTATGGGTGCTAGGGCAGTTTTAGGTGTTGTATATTGTCCTCCTTCTGTGGATTATTTTACCTCACTTGAGACGGCTCTTGACACCATTGGATCTGAGTACATACATTGCATGATAATGGGTGATTTCAATACTGATTTGTTAAAAAATACTTCTCGCTCCCAAAAACTTCGATCAATCATTGAATCAGTCGAACTCTGCATTCTCCCATTGGCGGCAACTCATAGAAATACTGACACTGATGATTCGTTGATTGACCTCATTATTACTTCCTCTTCTGATCGCGTGATTCAGTTTGGACAGCTCTCTGCTCCTTGTTTCTCACGTCACGACTTGATTTATTTTTCATATAAACTTAAACCTCCAAAACAGAAACCTATTTTTCTGCAGTTACGCAATTTTTCAAGAATAAATATTGAGAGTCTCAGGAGAGACGCAACTTCAATTGATTTTGGCCCTTTGGTGGCAGCTTCTAACGTCGATGATAAAATATCCTTTCTAAATAATAGCATCCTGAATCTGTATAATACTCATGCTCCGGTACATTATGTAAAAGTTAAGCGTCCTCCTGCTCCCTGGATGAATAAAGGGGTACAAGTGGCAATGGCACGACGAGATCGGGCTTTCCAGAAGTTTAAAAAGAATCGCTCAGAAAAAATTGGTCTAACTTTAAAATGCTAAGAAACAGATGCAATCAGGTGGTACGAAATGCTAAACGCCGCTACATTCATGACAAAATAACTAATTCTTCGCCCATTGATTTGTGGAAATTCCTGAAGTCTATCGGAATTAATAAAGCTAATTCTCGGAATATGGCGCCTCTCTAATTTGGATGACATTAATCGTCACTTTGTTTCTATTACTTCATTGGACCCTCAAGTCCGTTCTCAAACTATTGGTTCTATAGAATCAATGCAGCCTCTCCGGATCCTTGACTTTTGTTTCTCCCCTGTTACTCAGGATGAAATTAAGAAAGCTCTGTTAGCCATTAAATCCAAGGCTGTGGGTTTTGATGAAATTAGTAAGCAAATGGTGTCTATGATTCTTGAGTACCTTATTCCAGCTATAACACACATTATAAATTATTCTCTGGACTCAGGTCAATACCCTTCTGCATGGAAAAAGGTTTTTGTAAGACCTCTTCCTAAAATACCTAATCCTGTTTTCCCTAACCATTTTCGTCCTATTTCAATTCTCCCTACCTTCTAAAGTTCTGGAAGCCTGTGTTTTTAAGCAAATATCCGTATTCGCTGCAAAATATAACCTGCTGAATGAATTTCAATCGGGGTTTCGCTCAGGTCACAGTACTACCACTTCGCTTATCAAAGTCACAGACGATATAAGAAAGGGCTTAGATGAGCAAAAATTAACAGTGGTGGTATTGACTTTTCAAACGCTTTTAACACAGTGGATCATGGTATCCTCCTATCCATCCTTAATCACCTTAAATTTTCATCCCCAGCCTTGGAATGGTTTTCTTCTTATATTGGCGGTCGCCAGCAATCGGTTCGCTCAGGTCAGCGGTTTTCTGCATGGGCTGAAATTGAATCTGGTGTGCCGCAAGGCGGAATACTTTCTCCTATTATGTTTTCCTTATTTATAAATTCCATCTCCTCAGTTTTAGATTGCTCGTACCATCTGTATGCGGATGATCTCCAGCTTTATGTACAGTCAAGCTTAAATAATCTTAACTTTGTAATACACAAACTAAATGATAACCTGGAAGCCATAAGAGAATGGTCATGTAAATATGGCGTTTCTGTTAATCCTGCCAAATGCAAAGTTATAATATTCGGAAGTTCGCAATTATTGGCTAAGGTTGATTATGGAAATCTCTCTCCTGTAATTTATAATGGAAGTTTGATTCCATACTGTGATTCCATAAAAAATCTTGGCCTGTACATGGATAAAACTATGACCTGGAAATTGCAGATCTCTGAAGTTAGTCGTAAAGTTGTTGCTACCTTGCGTTCCCTTTATCGTCTTAAAAATTTCCTACCTTTCAAAACCAAACTTACGCTGGTTCATTCCCTTATTCTACCTATTATCGACTATGCCGATGTATGTTACCCAGATCTATCAGAAAATCTTCTAAACAAGTTGGAGCGCCTTCTTAATAAATTCCATAAGATTTATTTTTGGTTTACGTAAGTATGAACCACATATCATCCTATCGTTTTTTTTTTTTTCCTTACAACGATATTAAGAATGCCACAAATAAAAAAGTCTTCAAAGTTCTTCTCCGAGAACGTTACCTGAAGGAAACTACTAATTAACATTATTTTCCTTAATTTTTGTCTTTCTTTTCTTCTTTTTTACTTCAGATATTTATTTCATTATATATTATTCAAACATCATATTATATATATCATTCATTTGTATATTTATTTACGAAGTTTATAAGCATGTGTATATATATATATATATATATATATATATATATATATATATATATATATATATATATATATATATATATATATATATATATGTATGTATGTACTTTGCATATATGTATATTTTAATGTATATGTATATGTGTATATATATATATATATATATATATATTTTAATGTATGTATATATTTTAATGTAATTATTTACGTATAATGGTCGCACCTGCCAACAATTGTCCTTGGCACCCAGGGTTGACTGGCAGAGAATGCCACATGACATTAAGTCCGCCCTATGTACCCCTTTATCTTAAGGTGTTACGTTTAAGTTTTTAAATAAATAAATAAATAAATATATAATAATTTCTTAATAGATGATTTTTGGGCTCGGGCCATGCTTCGTGGCATTCTTTGTCATGGTCTGTAATCTTGACGGTGATGATTATTATAAAGTAATATAATTTTGATTTCGCTATTTGGAGGAAGCGTTGAACAACCCATTGACACATTTCGTCACGTCAATGTGAAAATTGGAAATCCCTGAAAACCTGAAAGATGACTGCACAAACATTTCTTTTACATCAAACGTAAAATTACCCAACCCGAATTAAAAAATAGGTTCCAATAAACATCTGAAGAGAAAAACCAGCAAGAAACACAGGGTTCGTCAATTATGCAAATTCAGATTAACGTTGCATTGCCTTCAAGGCGGGCAATGTACGTACCAGGCAAATATTCGGTGAGGCATATCGGAATTTTTGTTCATATATTTCATGGTTGTAGCACCTTCTCCACAATACATTTGATGCGTGCTTATCATATTATCATCGCCCTGGAAGCCATTGCAACATCATTTCTCCATTCGACATATTTATATGGGTTTTAGACTATGCCACTCTACTCAAACGTTTCTCCGGTTATCGACAAAAATCGACTTATATTTCTTCCCATGCTTAGACGACTTACTAGTTTCTTCTAGGTATGAATATGAGCACCAGCGTCACTCACAAATTATATAATAAAAATACAGGACCGACACCTTCCACTTACTTTCGAAGTTTTTTAAGACAGAACAAAAAATAATCAAAAAAAAAAAGAATAAAATGTACAGATCAAGTCTTTTTCATGCGCATGATCGCGGAAAAGTTTTTGCCCAAAAACCATTTTGTGCGTTCATGGACTTGGAAAAGGCCTATAACAGAGTGGATAGGGATGTGCTATGGCAAACACTGAATTCATTTGGGTTGAACGCTGGCTTGATACAGGCATTAGAGTCGCTTCATAGGGACTCTAGTGCTTGTGTTAGGATCAACGGGGTCTACTCTGACTGTTTCGACATCCATAAAGGTGTCAGACAGGGCTGTGTGGCTTCCCCGTTCAAGCTATTTATGGGCAGTTGTTTGCAAAATTTGAAAGTTGAAGAATGCGCATTAAGAATGGGTGAGTTAACCGTCAAATGCCTTTTGTACGCTGATGATCAAGTTATTCTTGCGTCGTCGGCGGTCGAGCTGCAAATGATGGTTACATTAATGAAAAGATCATTAAAAGAAAGGGGTATGAAAGTGAACGCAAGTAAGATGAAAGTTATGGTTATTGAAAGAGAAGAAAGTAAGACGATATGTGAAATAAGAATAGAAGGGGAGTTGATCGAGCAAGTAGATGAGTTTGTATATCTGGGTTGCGTATTTAGCACGGATGGGAGATGTGATAAGGATATAGAACGACGAGTGAATGCAGGAAATAGAATAAATGGGGCCCTACACTCTATTGTGAAGTGTCAAAATGTGTCGAAAAAGGCACGTATGGCAATTCACAATGCTGTGTTGGTCCCTACTTTAACGTATGTTAGTGAAAGTTGGGTGTGGCAGAAGAAGCACGAGAGTAGAATGAACGCAGTAGAAATGCGGTCGTTAAGGAATATGTTAGGGCTGAATCTGAATGACAGGGTAAGAAGTTGTGTAATAAGAGAAGAGTGTGGTTTGCAAGATGATGTTATGACCAGGATTAAGAAAGGAATGCTTCGGTGGTTTGGTCATGTGGAAAGAATGAATGAGGAAAGAGTGACAAAGACAATTTATGTTGCAGAAGTGAATGGCTGAGTCGGAAAGGGACGTCCTAGGTGAAAATTTATCGACCAAATTGGCGATTTATTGAAAACGGGCCAAATTAGGAGTACCCTTAACTGACGAGCATGTATGCGTAAGTGTATGGATGTGAAGGAGGTGAGAGAGGTGTGTCAGGATCGTGCCAAATGGAAGTCTGTAGTCTCTGCCTACCCCTCTGGGTGACAGGCATGAGTGTTTATGTATGTATGTATGTAACAAAATATAACTGTCTAGGGCTACTAGATCTCGGCAGACGTTTTGTTGGCATGCTTGATTTTGCCACCAATTTTTTAACGCAAGCTCTTTATGTGCAAAAATTACTAAGTAATTTGCGTGCTGGACCAAAAGTAAATAACAAACCAAAAGGCTCCAGAAATTTCGAAAGCCTCTTAGCTCTATGTGCTCATCCACTTTCGGAAACCAACCATGCTCTTTTTACGGATGCTTGCTACTTTTGACAAAAATTTATAATTAGCCGAGGCAAATGAAGTAATGAATATGAAATAATGAAGTAAAAATTTCGTAATGGAGTGCAAGAAACCTATTTTTTACGAACTTGAATGACTATTAAATTATATGGTGGCTCAGTCATGTGAAGTTCACCAGCTCGCATCGAGGCAGTGCAGCGAACTCTGCTCTACCTTGTTGTGTAGTAAGTAAGCAAACTTTAAAAAGTCATAAGACTCAACCAGACCAGATATTAATTTAGATATCTAATCTAAAACTAAATCATTGTTTCGCAAACAGAGGGTTATTAATGCAGGGGCATTGTATTCTTAAATTAATTATTTAAGCACATATCGATTATAAACAAAAATTTTGGTTTCGGTTACAAAAAAAGCAAACAAGGTGCAAATAAGCAACTCGTCTTCATAGCGTTAGCGATTTGACACATTTTGCACAAACCAAGCAAGTAAATTTTTAGAGAATGTTGTGTTAGAAGTTCTTAAAAAAAAGGTTAGGTACATTAATTCATATTATGGTCTGACAAAAATTTCATGTTTTCCCAAATAGTTATTCAGTTTTCGTAATAGATTACTTACTTACTTACTTATCTTCACGCACAATCCCTAACGGGGTAGCCAGAGAGAACAGATCGCCAAGTGTCACGATCCTTACATACCTCTTTCGCTTATTTCATCATACATGCACGTCTAGGTATCCGAGTACTCTTGACCTTCCCCTTCCCCGTAATAGATTATTTCTTCAATGAAAAGAAAAATCTAAGTGATTTGTTCCAATGCTTCCAAATTAAAAGCCTGTGACGATTCTTATATATCTTTGTCGAGTTAACAATTTCGTTAATGCTCAATGTTTGATATAATTTTGTAAACAATAAAAATATAAATTCAAATTAAATTTATTCGCTAAAGAGAAAAAAATGTAAATAAAAATATCGATATAGAATATAAAGTATAATACATAATATATAAAGCATATTTAATATATAGAATTATAATAAAAAGTATATACATATATTTACAAATTTCATTCACAGATATGTAAGACCATTCCTAGCACAAATATTTTAAGCTTAGAAAAGGTTCACGGGATATTAATATAAATAGCATTGGCTGTGTTCTTTTTTAAGGACAATATTTAAAAAATCCGAAAAAGAAGAAGCGTAAAAAAATACGGCGCGTTACGGAGTGTTTCCAACGCCAACTCTTGTAATTTCGAGACTGTTTGTTGTGCAGTATGTGTTATGCGTTGTCGTGCAGGAGCAACGGGGACGAGCGATTGACCAAAGCTAGTTGGAGACGTGCAAGCTTCTCCATCATTGTGTTCAGTTCTTCACAGTAAACATCTGCTATAATGCTCACCCCGTTTGGTAAGCTGTGATGAACCACACAGGCACTAGACAACCAAACACCGTAACCATCACTTTTCTAGGGTTTATTTTTCGTTTAGGGCATTCTTTAGGTGCTGTACCAACTTGCCGAATACTTGCGATTGTCAAATAGAATCCATTTTTCGTTGCAGGTAACAATTCGGTTCAAAATTCCTTCTTTTGTGTGTCTGTCGAGCAGTGCAAGGCATGTCACGATGCAGTTTAACGCTGCTTTGTGTCGTTTGGTAAGTGTAGAGAACCGGAGATCTTATTAACTGTAAACGAGGCATTCCATCTTAGCCCTCACGGGTGACAACACATCTGTATTTTGATTCCTTATTGAGGGCAGATGTAGATGTCTATAAAATGTTCATTACAGAACAAAGGCCTCTTCCATAGAATTTCCTCAAGTAGAGATTTCGCCATAGTAGTCAAGCTTGATAGGTGGGTTGGTAACCCCAGATTTTGCTACCTACATATCTTCTGTTTTATTTCATTTTGTCGTTTAGTGTTTTGGATATTCGTAGAAAGCCACTACCCTGATATTTTAATCATATTTAACATTAAATATTACCATAGATTTTTTTGTTCGGTCGTAAATAAATTAGCAATGCCACAAAATTATTAATAATTTTAAGTTGGGAAACCGTCATGAATACTTCCTAAAAATATATTGTGACGATGTTGCACCTGGCTTTTAACTCATGGTATTCAGATCCACTCAACTTAAAAACGTCCTGAATCGGTACTACTAAATGATATTATAAAACAAATAAGAGCATAAGGGTTACCATTGACGAGATCGTTTAAATAAAACCAGTTTTTACGGATTTTATCGTATATATTAAATTATTTTATATTCCCGACGTTTCGAGCACTTTACGGCACTCATGTTCATGTGGGAGACTGAGGTGTTCAACGTCCCAACGTCATTGTTAAACACGGCTACCTCCAGATTATAATTTTAACTATTACATTGGACGTCAAATAAGTTAATATACGTGATAAGATCCGCATCAGAAACTGAATAGCAGCAGCATCTTCTTGATAACAACAGAAAGTAACAAAATCTGGGGTTACCAACCCACCTATCAAGCTTGACTACTATGGCGAAATCTCTACTTGAGGAAATTCTATGGAAGAGGCCTTTGTTCAGAAATAAACATTTTATAGGCTGTAATAAATAAGGGCAGCAACGAGCATACAGTCCACCTGATGGTAAATAGTTGCTGTGACCCATATATATATTATATATTTCATAATCATATGATAGATTTCAGGTATTCCACATCAAATGCATTTATACACAGAATATTCACGTAAATTCGAAATATATGAAACTAGATATTCGAAAGTTATTAATTGCGCGCATAGATTGTAATATTTAATTTCACTGAAGCGTATTTTACGTGCCTTGATATCGAGAGGGAACTGGAGCTCCAGCGCGCAACCAAACTGTTACCATAGCAACGGCCGGAGTCGCTTGCAGCCCGGATGCATAGGGCGGATATGATATTGTCAGTTACCAAGATATACGTTAATTAAAATTTACGTAATATTTTAACTCTACAGAGGTTAAATTAGAAACTAAATTAAAGAATTTATGTAACCGTTATAAATAAAGTAAATAACAGTTTATGAATGAAAATAATAATATGTTGCTTTCGAGATTGTAAAGTCATAAAAGGTTGTTAGTGTGATCTCTTTGTGGATTTCGATTATTATAACAACTTACGTTCGATTATTGTGTACTGAATACCTACTATAGTAAAATGCAGTTAATTTCCTAAATAACATTTGTAATTATCCTCTTGGCTATTAAATGGTTGCCTTTTAACATAACTATAAAATTATAAATATATAAATAGTCCCTGGTTTTCGCTAACAAGCTGGTTCTATAAGAAAATATATTATTAATTGTACATTATAGTAATCTCCTAAAAAACGTAAGGTATTATGTCCTTACAAACAAAGATTACTGCACCTAATGCAATGCTGCATTAATTTTGTAATTATACAAATCAATTTTGCAGAATGCTGTAGATGGTCCAGACATATTGTAAGGAATAGGATATTACTAATTTATTACATATTTTTTCCCTTTAATACATAAGATTTAGTGGAAAATTAGCATGCTCTTGTGGCTTTCCCTTGCGATTGTGTACTGCATCGATCGCTTCTACAAATAATTTATCAATATCGAGAATAAAATAATTTATCAAGTCTCAAATACCGACATGAAACCGATGAAAGTTTTCGACACAAGTGCTTTCTCTTATTCCCAGAGAATCAAGTTCTATCAGATCTTTGGCATTTCGTCTAAAAATTCTGCAAATACTAAATGAACCCTACGAACGACGAAAGTTTTCACCGTATTCTTTTTTGGAAAATACTTGATGATTCTAAAACCTAAAATGGTAACTAAACGAACAAACTCAATATAAAAAATCATTTTAAATATTTTAATAAGGTATTATAAAACATTTTAAAAATGAAATCTTTAAACGCTTGCTGATATAAATTGGCATGTAAAGTATTATAGCATTCTCGACTCGCCCTTTTCCCTTCTAGCTACGGCCATGAATATCTCAAAGAAAATTCTAAGGTAATTATCAAGACTAGGGGCATACAAAAGGGATTATTTATAAAGCATAGAGCGCTTTAACAAAATATATTTTGCTTTTATGAAAATTACTGGCTTTGAATAAAACTATTATTTACGGATTCTATCACGTTTAATTAAACTTTAATTTATTTTTACTATCCCGATGTTTCGGGTGCTTTACAGCACCCGTGGACACGGGGGGAATGAGATGTTTGACGTCCCAATGTCATAGTTAGTCCGGCTACCTTCAGTTTTTGAATATTAATTTTTGGTCCGATTTACGCAAAACGAGCTTATAGTATCATGAAGTCTTGCAGTGGTATGCTTAGGTTGAGTTTAATTTTGTAAATTATAGGATCCCAAGCAGCTGGCAGTACCCATCCATCTGCTCTATTGAAATTTGGATGTTTTTTAATTTCAATAGTCTCGCGTATCATCCTTGGTAGAAATCGGTGTTCTTTTGCGAAGATTTGTGGTTTATCAAATCTAATGTAATGGTGGGGACGATCTAGAACATGTCCGCAGACCGCAGACTTCCCGGAGCGTCGGTGCTTCACGTCAGCTATATGTTCCTTCACGCGGGTTTTAATAGATCTTTTTGTTTGACCTATGTAAGAGAGACCACATTCACAATCTAGCTTGTACACACCTGCATCTTGTGGAGGAATATTGCATTTGATGGATAGTAAAAATTGACTAATCTTTTTCGGCGGCTTGTAGTATGTTTTAATGGACGCTCGCTTCAAGATGTAGCAAATCTTGTCTGTGACTCCTCTAACATACGGTAGTACAGCAGGCGTGCGCTCGACTGTGGCCGGCTTCACTCGTTCACTGTGACGTAGGCGCGGGACCCGAAGCTTGTTGTCTTTCAATACTTGCTTGACATACTGAAGCTCCGCGGCCAGATGTTTTCTGTCACTGATCCCTCGTGCTCTCTAAAACAAAGATTTACACACGATAGCTAACTGTGAAGGATGATGGTGAGATTCACCATTTAGATATCGGTTGGTATGGGACTTTTTTCTATACACAGTGTTCCCAATAGTGTTATCAGGATTTCGGATGACTAAAACATCTAGGAAGGCTAAAGAATTATTTGCCTCTAACTCCATTGTGAATTGTATTTTAGAGTTTATGGAGTTAAGGTAGTCTAAAAATGCAGTTACTTTGTCAGATGGTAAAATTGTGAAAGTGTCGTCTACGTACCGCTTGTAGAACCTTGGATTTACAGGAGCAGTAAGAAGGGCTTTCTCCTCAAGGTCCTCCATGAATATGTCGGCGACTATGGGAGACACAGGTGAGCCCATCGCCACACCATCTACTTGCTTGTAGAACTCCTCCTTCCACAATAGATAGCCGGATGTGAGGCAGTGTTCAAGTAATATTGCATATTCTTGAGGCATGTGATTTTCTTCTAGCTTCCTAGTTACAATTGAGATGCATTCAACAATAGGTAGGCATGTAAATAGTGACTGAACATCAAAACTGACCATAGTTTCATTGTCAGCGAGATGTAGGTCTTTTACTTACTCACAAAATTGTATGAATCCTTTGTGTGTGCTCTGGTATGTCCTCTCAGTGGTGATAGTATTTTTGCTAAGTATTTTGCCAGCTTATAAGTTGGTAAATCGATCTGGCTCACTATGGGAAGTGAGGATCGATTTACTTAGTGGAGCGTTTGGTTTGTGTATCTTCGGTAACCCATACAACCTTGGCGGTTTGGTACATGTACATTAGCGAATTCACGTAGAGATTTAATTTTTCGGAGTATTTCTTTATTAAATCGCTAGTTGTTTTAAGCGTGCTAGTTGTGGGGTCTGTTTTGACCTTTTTATATGTACTTTCGTCCGATAAAAGTTATTGTATTTTAAAATTATATTCCGACGTGTCCATTATTACCGTAGCATTTCCTTTATCCGCGCGGAGAATCGTAAGCTCTGGTCTGTTTCCGTAAGTTATTCAGCGCTGTAGATTCGTCTTTAGGAAGGTTTGGTTTCGGCACTGAACTACGACGTAACACGGACGAAATATCTTGACGTATAGCCTCCAAATCGTTCTTACCGATATTATTCTTAAACAGACAGCCCTCGAGACTGCAGTTAATTTCTTCTTACGGGATTTTTCGCGGTGTTAATGCGAAGTTCATTCCCTTCGCTAAAACTTTCATTGTCGGTTCGTCCAGTGTATGTTTTGACAAATTATAGACAGTGCGTTGTTTATCGTTTATGTCTATGGTCAACGGTTGTGTATTGTTCTGTCGTTGACTTGGATGTTTGGCATTTGATTTGATCGTTAATTTTTGGTATTTCTCTATTTGTTTATTTTTGCATTCATTGTATTTCTATGTTTCTCGTTTGTTTAAAGTTTCAATGCAATTATTAGAATCAAATTTCGTTAAAGTTGTCTTTAGTTCACTGGACAAATTGTCTATGGTGTTATTTATGAATTGTAAATCGAACCGATTCTGCTGCGTTTCTTGATTTTTATTCAGTGTGTAGTGTTCGCGTAAATTTAAGAAATCATTATGTGAACCAGTACGGACTGGTAATAGCAAATAAAATTCGCCGATTAGAATATCTTAAAACCAAGCACGCAAGATATATAACATCTTTAAATTTCTTGAAAAGATGCAGAGACCATAATCTCATTCCTGCGTGTGTCAAAATATCAAGAAAAAAGGACATTCGAGGAAGCGCTAAGATCTTAAATCAGGCAAGTAAAAAACTGTTACGAACGGTGATTCAGCAGAAATGGTTCGATTCACATTTCATAAATAACACCATAGACAATTTGTCCAGTGAACTAAAGACAATTTTAACGACATTTGATTTTAATAATTGCATCGAAACTTTAAACAAACAAGAAACATCGAAATACAATGAATGCAAAAATAAACAAATAGAGAAATACCAAAAATTTACGATCAAATCAAATGCCAAACATCCAAGTCAACGACAGAACAATACACAACCGTTGACCATAGACATAAACGATAAACAACGCACTGTCTATAATTTGTCAAAACATACACTGGACGAACCGACAATGAAAGTTTTAGCGAAGGGAATGAACTTCGCATTAACACCGCGAAAAATCCCGTAAGAAGAAATTATCTGCAGTGTCGAGGGCTGTCTGTTTAAGAATAATATCGGTAAGAACGATTTGGAGGCTATACGTCAAGATATTTCGTCCTTGTTACGTCGTAGTTCAGTGCCGAAACCAAACCTTCCTAAAGACGAATCTACAGCGCTGAATAACTTACGGAACAGACCAGAGCTTACGATTCTCCGCGCGGATAAAGGAAATGCTACGGTAATAATGGACACGTCGGAATATAATTTTAAAATACAATAACTTTTATCGGACGAAAGTACACATAAAAAAGGTCAAAACAGATCCCACAACTAGCACGCTTAAAACAACTAGCGATTTAATAAAGAAATACTCCGAAAAATTAAATCTCGACGTGAATTCGCTATTATCATCATGTACCAAACCGCCGAGGTTGTATGGGTTACCGAAGATACACAAACCAAACGCTCCACTACATCCCATAGTGAGCCGGATCGATTTACCAACTTATAAGCTGGCAAGATACTTAGCAAAAATACTATCACCACTGAGAGGACATACCAGAGCACTCATAAAGGATTCATACAATTTTGTGAGTAAGATAAAAGACCTAAATCTCGCTGACAATGAAACTATGGTCAGTTTTGATGTTCAGTCACTATTTACATGCCTACCTATTGTTGAATGCATCTCAATTGTAACTAGGAAGCTAGAAGAAAATAACATGCCTCAAGAATATGCAATATTACTTGAACACTGCCTCACATCAGGCTATCTATTGTGGAAGGAGGAGTTCTACAAGCAAGTAGATGGTGTGGCGATGGGCTCACCTGTGTCTCCCATAGTCGCCGACATATTCATGGAGGACCTTGAGGAGAAAACCCTTCTTACTACTCCTGTAAATCCAAGGTTCTACAAGCGGTACGTAGACGACACTTTCACAATTTTACCATCTGACAAAGTAACTGCATTTTTAGACCACCTTAACTCCATAAACTCTAAAATACAATTCACAATGGAGTTAGACGCAAATAATTCTTTAGCCTTCCTAGATGTTTTAGTCATCCGAAATCCTGATAACACTATTGGGAACACTGTGTATAGAAAAAAGTCCCATACCAACCGATATCTAAATGGTGAATCTCACCATCATCCTTCACAGTTAGCTACCGTGGGTAAATCTTTGTTTCAGAGAGCACGAGGGATCTGTGACAGAAAACATCTGGCCGCGGAGCTTCAGCATGTCAAGCAAGTATTGCAAGACAACAAGCTTCGGGTCCCGCGCCTACGTCACAGTGAACGAGTGAAGCCGGTCACAGTCGAGCGCGCGCCTGCTGTACTACCGTATCTTAGAGGAGTCACAGACAAGATTGGCTACATCTTGAAGCGAGCGTCCATTAAAACATACTACAAGCCGCCGAAGAAGATTAGTCAATTTTTACTATCCATCAAATGCAATATTCCTCCACAAGATGCAGGTGTGTACAAGCTAGATTGTGAATGTGGTTTCTCTTACATAGGTCAAACAAAGAGATCTATAAAAACCCGCGTGAAAGAACATATAGCTGATGTGAAGCACCGACGCTCCGGGAAGTCTGTAGTCTGCGAACATGTTCAAGATCGTCCCCACCATTACATTGGATTTAATAAACCACAAACCCTCGCAAAAGAACACCGATTCCTACCAAGGATGATACGCGAGGCTATTGAAATTAAAAAACATCCAAATTTCAATAGAAAAGATGGATGGGTACTGCCAGCTGCTTGGGATCCTGAAATTTACAAAATTAAACCCAAACCCAAGCATACCACTGCAAGACTTCATGATACCATAAGTTCATACAGTGTAGATCGGAACAAAATTTAAATTTTTTATTAACTTTAAGCTCATTTTGCGTAAATCGGACCAAAAATTAATATTCAAAAACTGAAGGTAGTCGGACTAACTATGACATTGGGACATCAAACATCTCAGTCCCCCCGTGACCACGGGTGCTGTAAAGCACCCGAAACGTCGAGATAATAAAAATAAATTAAAGTTTAATTAAACGCGATAGAATCCGTAAATAATAGTTTTATTCAATGTGTAGTGTTCGCGTAAATTTAAGAAATCATTATTACTGGCTTTATTTTAAAAATTATCCTATTTTATTAATAGGATAATTTTTTAAATAATTTAGTATTAGGATAATCTTAATAGGATGTATTAATGTGGCGTTATATAGATTTAAGATAATTAAAGACCATATTATATTATTTTATTTTCGTTCGTTTTTTAAATCAAGTTTTTTCGATAAAATATAGTTTAGATAGCATTGCTCTATATAAGTTCGTCATATGTTTCACTACAAATTTGATACTGATATAAATATGAAAAAATTAGCCTAATTATAATAACATATATGTTTCTACAAAAAAAATGTGTATAATAATATATTCGTCCTATACTAAGTGCCCACAGAAATGTCGCATCTGAACATATATTAATTTCATAATCTATATTCCATGACACGAGATGGCGTCTTAGGAATAATTTGTTTTATTATTTATCTATAATTTTTTTTATTGATTATGTATCTTATTATTCGATGAAAAGTAATTCCTTGGTTTTTACTGACATTTCTTGAATTATTTGTGCAATTACTAAGTACACACGACGGCATATTTTTATCAAGAGATTTTTTTTTAATCAACACAACACGTGACAAATCTACAAGCGCCTAGCGAGTGACTGATTAAAGTGCGGTGTATGTACCGCAGTTGAGTGGAACAGAGTAGCTGAATGCAGTGTCGCCTCTAACTAGTACGTAGTACATAATAGCTCAATGTTGCCGACCATAGTTTTCGCACTACCACGGCGTTCTTTTTTCAAATCGAAATTTCCAGAACACAAGCGGGAAAACCAATAACTGGTGGTGCGTTTGTTTGTAGTATTCGCTCCGCATACGTCGTTGATGTTGCGTGCCGCTTTTACGCTACTCGAATTTTAAACGTATCCATAATGACGAAAAAGATTCAAATGTGATGAAAACATAACGCTAATAAATAAATAAATTACTAATTTTGAAAAAAGAATTCTATGTTTTTAAAATAAAATTAATGTTAAATTAGAACTCTTAGCCAAAACAATTATTTTGATTTGAAATGGCCAGTACTGCAGAACGGCATAGGTAAAGACCTATTATTATACTCAAACAGACAGCAACAATTGTTTTTTTTTTTTTACTTCCAAAACTCGCAAGAACACAAAAGTAGTAACCGATACACACACCGGACAGCCTTGCCCTTGTACATACGGGGACTCGTCGACTGGAACCTACCCCAACCCTCACAAAGTAGGTCGAGTTCACCGACGTCAAAATCGATCCGACCTACATTGATTTATTTAGGTCATTTGAGATGCATCTATCCTTAGCAAACTTTTGATTTTTAATTGTTTTGAATTGTTATCACGAATGCTGCTACCCATCTCCTGTTTTACTTCCTTCTGTCGTTGGGTGTAGTGGATATTCTTACACCGCCACTAACCTGGTATTTTAATAATATTCAAAATTAAACATTACGATAGACTTTTGCAATGGCAACTTCAAATATTAGGAGTCTACTATAATTAGCTCACCGTGTAGTGGCGGCGTAGATGAATTCCAATTACGTTTCAGAGGTGTATGAGGCTGTTATAAGAAAAGGAACGAAAAATCTAATGGCTTTCGATATATGGCTGAATAACCATATTGGTAACGTTAGAGCCAGACAAAATATCCAGAACGGCTACGAGAAGCACCGCGTTTTGTATTGCGATCGTCAATCTGTCTGCCAACCGTGTGTCGAGAAGCACGCTCCTTAGGGATACTTTGCTTTGCATGATGATTAGTTTTGCTTATTTATGTCGTTCTCACAAAATATACCTAATAATTTTAATAAACTTTCAATTCAAAAAATAGGTTTTATAACATAGATATAGATTTTAACTTCCTCTCAAAATAAGTTGCCCTAATTAATTATATTTATACTGGGCTATGATATCCCCTAGAGTAATAACATACATTCGTGTAGAGAGAAACTACAATTCTAAATAAATAAAGTAAATATACTTGTCTCTCTTTTTCTAATTTAATTTTAAAATAAGGCGAAAAGATACAAGCCTATTGAAAATATTGCATGTAATTCATGCGTGAAAATAGAAATGTCAAGTGGTGGGCTCTTTGTACTACGCTTTAGGGAAAGAAGAATAGATAATTATTTTTGTGTCATTCAGTAATGCGACAAAAGTGTTAAGTCATGACTCCCTTTAACTTTATTTTAGCTCCTACAAATCACGTTTTTTACTGTCACGGCAAAGTTGTAAGTGTTTTGCCTGAAACGTATTCGTGAGATGAAGTGAGAGGGTGCTCACGAACATCTACCACCTGAAGATAAGTGGCTTCTGCAGCCCTCGGACACCTGGAACCAACTTAAAACAAAGAAGACTACTAAAGCGTAGTCACTTCTGAGGGCTAAGATATCTTGCCTCACGTCCTCTACCGCATGCCCTTCAACTGGCACACAGCAGTGCAAGCTCTACTATGTGGCGTCAGATAGTCAACAGAGTGGAACCTACCCAGCCGGACTCTTAGCCGGGAAGAGAGCCCTAGCATCTTTTAAATGGTGACAAGTTACTTACCAAATACGAAAGAAAATAAATAAACCAAAAAATTAAAAACAATTCGTTCAGATGAAGATAGATAATAGTTGCGTGGAACGGCGTCTACGGTTCTATATAAAAATGAAAACACAGATTTGATGAAAGTTTCGTTCGTATTGAAAAGTGTATATCGTGTGGTACACTACATTGAAAGATATAAAATACAATTGGAATACCTGCAAAAGTAATGTTCTTAAACATACAATAGAATTTTTTAGGACCTACTAGCTTATATATATTCACCAGTTGTTTTTAGCTTAGAAGTAAGTACATAACCACGTCAATTTTATTAGCGACCCTACAACTAGCTACACTTCCGTTCCGCTGATAACTTCGTTACTAACTCGTCCGCTGATTTAACGACATTAAGTACAGGAAGTTAAAAGCTACCTGCATATAAAATCAACACTTTATTTCCCTGATATATTTTTAAAGGTGCTAGATTCACGCTGCAGTTATATTATAGTTGTAACACGAATGGGTTGACTCGACCGGGGAAGGCCCAAAATCTCACAGAACACTAGCATAAAGTGGTACCTTAACCTGCTATATTTCGTAATGTGAGTTTATAGAGACCGTTTGTTTTTACTGGGAACGAGGCATTTCATCTTAGTGCTCAGACGTGATAACGCATTTTGATTCTAAATCGAGAATAGAATAGAATAGTCTATGGGCCACAGCTTCGTCACTTACCATCATGGGGACATTAGGTGTACATTAAGTGCCCATTTGGTAACCTACTTTAAAAAAATACGTCGAAAGTAGGTGGCGTTGACTTAAATTCTTTTTTTTTACGGGTCAGTGCTTGACTACGATCCCAATCGGTGAAAAATGGTGATGAAGCCGTAAGTGGTCGCACTGTTTTACCATTAAGGGCTTCATCCACATTTACCTATTTACTCTTGATTTGAAAACCCAGATGTCAAAACAGAAACGATCTTCGTTTTGTTCAACTGCGTTGAATTTCGCTGTTAAGTTCGCATATTTCGAATGTCGCTAAAATATTCAAAACGTTATATAAGTAGATCTCGCTCCAGCTTTGCCTGAGTTAGATCTATTAATGTGGTGTCATTCGTGTTTACCATAATTACCAGATTATTTAATTCACCAGTTTCTGAATTTTTTCGAATAAAATATAACCTACATCACTCCATGCATTGCTCTCTTTCTGTTCGCGAAGTTTCATCACACCCAGTTCACAGGTTCAGCCGTTCCAAAGATTATTCCAGACAGTCAGACATACTGACGGAAAGACAGATAAACTTAAATATGTTTATTCACATCTTAAAGGCATGCAAATAACCCCTTTAGCTCAATAAAAGGCAGTAATTTCGATATACAGACAATTTTATTTATGCGTAAATAGTTTTTTTAATTAATAAATCATGAGTTACTTAAATTATCCTTCAGCAGAAGAATGTAGGAATCAGCAATCATGGATGTACATGTGATTGAAGTTGCTGAAATATCTGTGACGGAAAAGCACAACGCCTGTGAAATGATTAGCTAACACGTTGATGGAGACGAGGCTATGGGCAGTAATCTGGAATAACAATGTCTGGTTCAATACCTACATATGTGTATTTATTAAGGTGGATTATGTAATAAAACATGTTCAAGATCGTCCCCACCGTAACATCAAATTTTATAAACCAGAAATCCTCGCAAAAGAACACCGATTCCTACGAAGGATGTTACGCGAGGCTATTGAAATTAAAAAAAAACATCCTAATTTCAATAGAGAAGATGGATGGGTGCCGTCATCTACTTGGGATCCTATTAATTAACAAAATTAAATCGAAGTCTAAGCATATACTGCACGACTTCAAGATACTGTAACCTCGTTCTGCGTAGATCGGAACAAAAATTAATATTCCAAAACTGAATATAGCCGGGCTAACTATGCCATTGGGACGTCAAACATCTCAGTCCCCATGACCTTGACACTGTAAAGCAAACGAAATGTCGGGAAATAAAAATTAATTAATTAAACGCGATTAAGTCCGTATAAATAGTATTATTCAATGTGTAGTGTTCGCGTAAATTTAAGAAATCATTATGAATACTTTAGCTTGACTGGGAAAAAACCTCGTACAGAATATCAGAATAGCATGATGATATGTTTTATATGAAGAGTTGCGAGAATCAGGTAACTTTTTACTGATAATAAGGCTTTCCATCTTAGCCCTCAGTGACGGTAGCTGCATTTTGATTTATTTATTTGATTTGTTATACACTTTATACTAAGGGATATAAAGGATGTATTTAATACCTTACGGGCTTCTATGCCAGTCAACCCTGGATGATTTGAGAAACTGTGGCAGGTGTAAACAATCAACTTCATATATTTAATATATAAGTATTAAAAATATAACACAAAATAAAATGCAAATGAATAGAATAAATATAGTTAGTAAGAATATACATACTTACTTAATATCTGATATATAATATATGATAAACAATAAATATACTGGGTGTCCCAAAAATATCACGTCAGAGTGACATGGAAGATAGGTTAGCCTTAGGTCTTGCAGATAAAGAAAAATGACCTTAGTAAAAGTATTTTAGTTTTTGAGATATCGTCAATTGTTTTATTTTCTCAAAAATCTCTACTTTAAGTTAGTGTTTCTACCGTTGTCGTTAGAAATACCTTGGAAATTGTTGGTTTTTATATTTTTGTATTTTTCTAACAGTTGTTCCATGCGTTGAAAGTAAATTTCTCCCAAAATCTAGTGTATTTTTTAATAAAATAAAATGATTTGTGTTACTTTTTAACCTTTGACAAAATTGAACTCCAACTTTGATGACCTACCCTGAAAAAAAAATGTACTGAAGTAAACTGGGAAATAATTTGAAAAACTGCTCCAATTACTGCAAATTCAGAAAAGGTATAACACTTATATCAACTATTTAAAAAAATGTCAAAATTACTATTTTTATTATTAAGGGTAGCGCTCTCAGCGGGAAGCTGTAATTTGTTATTGAATAAGAATTCTGTTTTCAAAAGCAATGAAAAGGAATGTTGTTTAGTTATTGTGTTTAGCATCCCATCAACCAGTTCTCCGGTCATAAACTGAGCGAGATAGCTGTGAATAGAGGGAGAACAGTGCTATCTCAGTCTCGCACAGGTAGCTTCGGACTTCGGTGGTTGATTTTGTTTTTAGTACGTTATTTTCAGTTTTTTGTGATACTCGTGCGATTTTGTGCTCCTTTCGTTATTTTTAATATTTTTGACTACTCGGCGTTTATTAATTGGACTTTGATTTGCTTACTACTCGGATTGTTGTTGGACTGATTGATTTTGTTGTGAAAGTTCTAATAATGGAAAATCCACGAAGAGGCGCTGTTAGTCGCTTTACACATCGTGAGTACGCTGACATGTACTTGATTTACGGCGAAACCAGGAAAGTTTCTACTCGAGGCATAGTCTCATTAAACGCAAGGTTGGCTGCAAGATTGTACGCGGAACGGTATCCGGACCGTAGACATCCGACGTATGAGGTGATTGAACGATTGGATTCTGCCTATAGGGAGGGCAGAATACCTGGAACTCGAGGTTCTCAATCTGGGAGACCGCGAACAATCGAGGATGACGTCGTGCTACAGGATTGCGAAGAGGATCCCTCGACTTCGGTTCGTATGATACAAAGCCGCACTGGAATACCGAAATCATCGGTTCATCGTATTTTAAAAAAAGGTATCAATTTCACCCATACCACATTCAAAGAGTGCAAACTCTCCTTGAGGGTGATTATGTAAAACGAGTTCTGTTTTGCCGACGAATGCTGGAACTAAATAGGCAAGATCCCGACTTTTTTCATAAAGTTTTGTGGACTGATGAGTCTCAGTGCAGAAGGGACGGATATCTTAACCTGCACAATATTCATAGTTGGCAGTTAGAGAACCCGCATGAAACCAGAGAAGACCGTTCACAATACATGTTTAAAATCAATTTATGGACAGGAATCTTCAATGGTTCAATATTAGGACCAGTAGAGCTACCTCCTACATTAAATGGAGAAAACTATTTGGCATTTCTTCAACACCGATTGCCAACGCTCCTAGAGGATGTGCCACTACAAACACGGGCAACGATGTGGTACCAAAACGACGGTTGCCCAGCACATTACGCTCGAGACGTTCGAGCCTATCTTGACAACAGGTTCCCAAGAAGGTGGATTGGGTGATTGGGGCCAATCTTATGGCCCCCGAGATCCCCTGACTTAAATCCTCTGGATTTTTTTTATTGGGGTTGTCTCAAGGATAAAGTGTACCTAAAGCCAATTCACAACGAAAGGGAACTCCGTAACCGGATAAACATAGCGGCTCAAGAGATATCGCAAATAGGTTTAAGAAGTTTAAAAAATAATTTTATCAGAAGATGTAGATTATGTATTAGAACTAGAGGGAAACAATTCGAGCATCTGCTTTAACATTTACGTTAATCAAAAATTTCATTTTTTTTTTGGCAATATCCCATAGCTAAGCCAATAAGTTCGGCTTTAGCGCTACCCTTAATGATAAAAATGGTAATTCCAACATTTTTTTAAACAATTGATATAAGTGTTGTACCTTTCCTGAATCTGCAGTAATTGGAGCAGTTTTGCAAATTATTTGCCAGTTTACGTCAGTAAAATTTTTTTTCACGGCGTGTCATCAAAGTTGGAGTTCAATTTTTTCAAAGGTAAAAAAGTAATACAAATCATTTTTTTTATTAAAAAATACATTAGATTTTGGGACAAATTTATTTTCACCGCATGGAACAACTGTTCGAAAAAATAAAAAAAATATAAAAACCAACAACTTTCAAGGTATTTCTAACAACAACGGTAGGAACACTAACTTAAAGTAGAGCTTTTTGAGAAAATAAAACAATTGACGATATCTCGAAAACTAAAATACTTTTACTAAGGTAATTTTTCTTTATCTGCAAGACCTAAGGTTAACCTATCTTCCATGTCACTCTGACGTGATATTTTTGGGACACCCTGTATAAACGAGCACTTCTATACAAAATCTAGACGTAAATTAATGTATGAGACAAAAATAAAATAACACAATACATATTAAAGTACATTATACGAAAATCACTTATAAAGTGAAAGAGGAAAAAAATTGTCGGATAAGTCAGGTGGCATTATTCTTACGATAGAATTCTCGAACAAGTTTTTTAAAAAAATTCATGTTAGTAGTTTTCTTGATATCAACAGGCAATGCATTCTGAGGCAGTATGGACTGCACAGTAAAAAAGGAATTAAAGAAACCACTCCGATATAATGGAATATGATTTTTTAGACTATTTTGGGAATGGGAAGCTTTACCGTGAGTAGAATTACAAATACTAAAAGTTATTCGTAAGATAAAAAGGAGAATTTGGGCCAATAACGAGTGAAATTGAATATAGAACTTGCAAAGTTCGGTAGCTACGCCTTTGACTAATAGAGAGCCATTTATGCTTAGATCGGTACTGGGAAACATGGTCGTACTTACATATGCCAAAAATGAACCTAATTCAATTGTTGAGAAGGCGCTCCACCTTATCGAGAAGATATTGAGATAGATCTGGGTAACGCACATCCGCATAAGCAATAATGGGTCTGGATGAGCAAAAGTTTAGTTTTAAAAGGCAGAAAGTTTTTTAAAGGACAAAGAGAATGTAAAGTCGCAGTAACGGGAGGATGGATATAGTTGTCTGTGGTCCGCATCGTCTAATTGTTATCGGGTGAACTGTGTGCTGGTTCGTCATCACTGCTGAACTATACCCTCTATAACTCAGAGGGGTTATTGCCGCAGTTGCTACGCTGGCAAGCGAGTTAGCAGACTGTTTTTTATTTATCTGTTCAGGAACTAGCTACTGCCCATCTTTTGGTCAGTCTCTCTTTGTCGCCACTTGCGACAACCACAGGATAAGATTTAGAGGTAGTAGATATTCTTGCACCGCTTTTCATCATCATCATCATCTTTACAGCCCTTCTTAAGTCCACAGCTGAACATAGGCCTCCCCCAAGGAATGCCACAAAGCACGGTCCTGAGCCACCTGCATCCATCGACTTCCTGCATGTCTTACCAGATCGTCACTCCATCTAAGGAGGGTCGCCCTACATATTGCCTACCTGTACGAGGCTGCTACTAGAGAACCTTTTTAACCATCGATTGTCGGTTCTTCGAGCTATATGGCCGGCCCACTGCCACATCAGCTTAGTAATCCGTTAAGCTATGTTGGTCACCCCGGTTCATCCGGTAAACTCCGATGCATAGCCCTCTCAGTAGTTCCCTGAGCGACATTCAGCTCCCTCATACAGCAGTGAAGGAAAACGTCTCAGATTCGTAAATCATTACTGGTAACACGCAATGGTTCTCGTTTTCAAGTTTTAAGGTATACCTGTCGTCGTTATTTCCCGAACGCTGCCCAGCCGAGTTCAATCCGACACTGCCATTATAGAGATAAATATAAATATTAAGAACTATTTTCGCAGTTACAGTTCGATAATAAGAAGATATCGTTAAGTATGCTACTGAAGCGGGTCACTAGATGCGTGTGACGAAAACAAACTAACAGATTGTAGCAATCGATGGTTTTAGTCAATTTTAGCTAGGTAAGATTTAGATAGATAGAATAAATGATGGTATTCTGTTTTCTATGAAAAAAGCTCGTCTCGTTTAATTTCATGTTGTTACGCGTGTAAACGATTTTCAAGAGCTTCCTCGTATGTACAGTGAAACTTATTACATTTTCCAGTGAAAATTTGAATTCTAAAAAGGTATATATTGCGGGCTTAACAGTACCTGAACATAATTGAAATGAAATAATCGGATTAGTCTACCGTTATATTTCTGATGGACTCTATGAGAGCCAGACAATAGCTTTTAAATACTGAGATTAATAGGTTGTATTTTGTTGCTCTCATTTAAAAGTTGCTTACGCTGCTTTGGTATAGGTCGTGCCACGGATGAAATTAAAAAGAGTCTACTGCGCATGTATAATCAAGCAGAAAAATGAAAATTTTACTATGGCCTTTTAATATGTAAAAAGTCAAAGGTCAACATTATAACTACACATCAAAGTCTCCACGAAAACTGAACGATATATTTATATATCATCGTTAGGTTTTAACTGCTTCTAAATAATATTCTGCATTTACACTTAGTTAAAGAAATAAAATGTTTTGTATTTGTATTTTTGTACTTGTAATTGCTGTTTAAACTATACTGTGCTATAGCCTTCGATTATCATGATATATTATTTCATCTTGTAGAAAATAACAAAATATTTACAACTTTATTTAATATACTACGAACTACGCTTTTTTAAATAGTCCCAAAATTTATAAAGTAATAAATATTTGCACAGTATTTGAAAATATTATAGAACAATATTTTTTTAAGTACATAAGTAATCGCAAAAATTTAAAATTTTATAACAGGTAGTCGCTAACACTTTCGATATCGATAGTACACAAGACGAAACAAGAAGGTGCGTGGGCGACGGGACGCAAGCAGAAACTACTTGGGAGTAGCGCGTCGCCCGTTGCTATGGTTTCGCTTCCCCGTACCTCACACCTTACCGTGCCAACACCTATTTTTCGGTTCTGCGCACTTCCATCACTCGTGGCGTTACCTATTCACAAGCTTTGTCTAACCATCTACAAACTTGTGATATATCTTATAAGTAAATGTCATCTACACTACAAACCACATATATAGTTACAACTTGTTGTAACTATATATGTATGGTTATAGCAGGAGTAGGGGCTACGCTCTCTCAGAATTCCAGCGTGAAATAGAAGCCAGTGTGAAATAGCTTAATGCTGCTGTGTATCGTATGGTGAGTGTAGAGAACCGGAGACCCTTTTTACCGGAAACGAGGCACTCCATCATAGTCCTCAAGGGTGACATCGCATCATTTCTTATTGGAAGCTAGATGTAGATGTCTATGAGCCACAGCATTCATTTGCTATTAGGAAAACTGTGTGCTCATTTTTCACCCTTATCTCTAAAAAATCGTTTAAAATTAGGTGAGACCAAATTTAGCTGACTTCAAAAAACAGAGAAGGTTCTCAATTCAACTGTATGTTATTTTTTGTGTGCATGCTAAGCAATATTGTCGTCAATTGTAAATCAATTCTAATTTAAATTATTTTTATTAAATATATTATACTTCACGAGTCGTCCCATTTAATTTGGAAAAAAAATTTATTTAATGTAAATATTAAGAAAACATTCCAGCAGTTTCAACGTCGAATTTCCGATTTCTCTATTTTGTGGGAAATAGACGACAAAGGAAAACTTTAAGTGCATAACTTTAACATCGGCCATATTTTGACGGATATTTTTTTCAGCTATCGTATTATTATTAAGTCTTCTTTTAAGTGATATTAAATATTTATTCGTTTTTAACCTAACTCTACACGAGTGTTTTTATTGTGATCACATCAAAACATATTTACAAATGTGCAACATATAGATATTTTTGATTACTTGAATTTGTTCGTCGTTTTTTATTGCACACGTAGTGTGAACCATTTTAGTTAAGAAAGTCCTGCCGAACAGCTCCCGAACGACTAATAACCGTTCGGGAGCTCTCCGCCCACATCTCGCCGGGTAGGTATATTTGTAAAACAATACAAAATGTTGAGCAAAAATAAAATATCAATGTGTTATAAGAAGTCCAATAGGCAACTCATTGGACATCGCTAATTGATTAGTACTCGAGCTGTAAAACAAATGGTAGAATGGAGTATAGGTCATAATAAATCTGTCAATGTCCGGTCTTTGGTCCGACAATAATTTATAATAACCATTTCTTTTACGACAGATGAAAAATACCCAGACTGGCAACTTGCTGCAGCGACAAAGGCGAAACAGCAACGTTGTAGCTACATACATTATGGTTGAAATAATACTAGTTTTTACGGAATTTATCGCGTATATTTTAACTTTTTAAATACCCGACGTTTCGAACGCTTTACAGCACTCATGGCGTTCGAAACGTCGGGTATTTAAAAAGTTAAAATATACGCGATAAATTCCGTAAAAACTAGTATTATTTCAATGTGTAGTGTTCGCGTAAATATAAGAAATCATTACATTATGGTTGTAGAACGAATGGTCGACACGACTGGGTAGGGACCACGCACTCATAGAATACCAGCGTATAATAGCAGCTTAATGCTGTTGTGTTTTCTATGCTGAGTATAGAGATGCGGAGACACTTTTTACTGGTAACCAAAGTACCCATCGTTTCATCCATTTCCTCCCTATGAGTGAGGTGACTATGGGAAAACCTATAAAACAGATTTAAAATTTAGGTCTAAATCTCTAATTGTATCAGCTGAAACGTGCCAACCATAGCTCACAATAATGTAACAGCGTATCTAGTCGTAAAACTATTAAAGCAGCCAAAATCAATATGTAAATGCACTGGCACTGCGAAGAGATGTTGCATCTCTTTGCATTTTATTTCGCATATACCATGGAGAGTGCTCTGAGGAATTGTTCGGATTAATCCCAGCCGCCAAATTTCGTGAACGCACTACTCGGCAAACGTCCCGATACCATCCACGCCATCTGGATGCTTGGCGGTCCACCACAGTACGTTTCAAAAGGAGTTTTCTTCCGCGTACAACCTCTCTGTGGAATAGTTTACCACCGGCGATTTTTCCGGACCAATACGACCTGGGGACCTTCAAGAAAAGAGCTTACTCCTTTCTAAAGGGCCGGCAACGCACCTGCAATTCCCTTGGTGTTGCGGTTGATCATGGGCGGTGGTAGTCACTTAACATCAGATGAGCCACATGCTCGTTGGCCCTCCCCTCTTCTATAAAAAAAAATACAAACTGAAACAAAAATTATTCATAATTCAGTATAGTATACGCTGCTACATTTTTTGTACTTTGGTTGGAAGGTGGGAGTTGTTCCAAAACCGTGTTTCACTGTGCAGTTTGTGTTGTACTCCTTAATAAAGTCCTCTTATTCAGGATGACTTTATCAGTACTGTGATCGCAAGTCCGCCTACTGAGCGTGGTTTCTAAAGCTAATCCTCTTAATAGCGGGAGAGGACAGCTGGATATGTCCAACAGTAAACTTTTAATGGCTGATAAAGAAGATGATTAAAATTTTAGGGATAGCTTTAAACTGTGAATATAAAGTCTGTTTTGTTTCAATATCAAAAGTAAAATATCTAACGATGCATGTCTAAAGAGTGTGTCTAATTAACGAAACGTCTATATTTCGCTAATTAGATACATTGACGGGACATAACGACATAACGCCGTATAATATATATCTTCTCGTAGCATAGTGACAATTATTTTCATAAATGTTATTCGATTCATAGAATGATTAATTCGTTTCCCGTACAAAAAAATATTCTTTTATTCTTCGGTACATACACTACGCCTTAGCGTCGACTTCTGAATACATTAAACGGAAACTATTCTTTTCTTTATAGATTTTAAGAAAAATTTTAATTTTCAACAAAAATTTTTTTATTTCCTTAAGATCAATGTCTAGAATTTTTTAAAATGACGATGTGCTCGGGTAAGTAGAAATTTCTACTGCACTCATTGGTGGGTACAATAAAACATTTCGATGTCGATATTCCTCGCATTAGAACCAAACGGTTTGCTTCTTTTGTAATGCGTGCAGCAAAGAAGTGGAATCATTTGCAGGCGTCTATGTTTCCGTCGGAATACAATTTTTGTTACGCATTGCGATTTACCATCTCAGGCTACATCACCACTTACCACCAGGATAGATTGTGGTCTAGCATTGGCTCATTATAAGAAAAAAAAATCAATATTATCGTTTATAAAAGATTGAGTTGTCTCCTTTTTATCCCAAAACTATCTGAACGATAATTCTAAATGCCTATATTGAAAAATGTTATTAAAAGTGTAAAAGGGATATCGTTCTTGGTTATTGATTTTTTAATTTAAAATTAACAAAATTTGCAAATGATTTTTATTGAATTCTATAAATTAAACACCTAATTTGTTTGAAAGAAAAATCTTGATGATTAAAGTCCATTGAGTACATAAAAATATTTTTGCAATCGCATTTTTATACGCAAAAAATAAGTTCCACTACACATACCTTTCGATAGTTAGACATTTTTTAACTATTCTAAGCCGGTGCTTGACGAATATTTATCACCCTAATTATATAGAAAAAGGTGTCTATAGGCCAGATATCACATCTGTGCATTCGTTTGTCCACCTTCACTTGTGTCCTATAAAAAAATAACAATTAAACTTTTTATACAAAGTAAAAGCTAATATAAATACAACAACAAAGAATTACAAAAAAAATCCCAATTAACAACTTACAGTGCTAATACATGGTGACCCCTGTTAGCGGACTAAAGAATATCACAAGTTCAAGGTCGCGTTGAAACAGCTGGAATGTTTTTTTAATATTTATATATTTACATTAAATACTTCTTTTTTTTTCTCCAAGTCAATATGGGGCAGCTCGTGAATTATAACATATTTAATAAAGAATAATTTAAATTAAAATCGATTCACAATAATTGACAACAATATTGCTTAGCAAACTACAAAAAAGAACATACAGTAGAATTGAGAACCTTCTCCGTTTTTGAAGTCGGCTAAATTTGCTCTCACCCAATTTTAAACGATTTTTCTTTTGAGATAAGGGTGACAAATGAGCACACAGTTTTTGTTCCCCTCATAGCAAGTGAATGCTGTGGCTCATAGACTCCTACATCTATTTTCGGATAAGAAATGATGGGCTATCACACCTGAGGACTTTGATGGAGTACCTCGTTTCCAGTGAATAAGGTCTCCGGTTCTCTACACTTACCATACGATACACAGCAGCATCAAGCTTCTGCACGCTAGTATCAATTTTACCCTGGTATTCTGTGAGGGCGTATTCCTTCCCTGGTCGAGCCGAACTACTCGTGCTACAACCATAATATAGTCACAGCAAGTTGTAATATATATATGGTATGTAGGGAAAGTGGCATTTACTTATAAGAAAAATATTTCACAAGTTTGTAGATGGTTAGACAAGGCTTGTGAATAGACGTTGAACAATCGATAGTGTTTTATTTTACACAAGTCTCTACCACGTGTATTTACTTACGTACGTATTAATGTCAGTTTTTAAAAGCTATTGTCTGATAATGATTTCTTAAATTTACGCGTACACTACACATTGAATAAAACTAAATTTACGGATTTTATTGCGCTTATTTAATTACTTTTACTTATTTTTAATTCCCGACGTTTCGGGTGCTTTACAGCACCCATGGTCACGGGGGGGACTGAGATGTTTGACGTCCCAAAGTCATAGTTAGATTTACGCAAAACGAGCTTACAGTATCATGAAGTCTTGCAGTGGTATGCTTAGGTTTGGGTTTAATTTTGTTAATTATAGGATCCCAAGCAGGTGCCAGCACCCATCCATCTTCTCGATTGAAATTTGGATGTTTTTTTAATTTCAATAGCCTCGCGTATCATCCTTGGTAGGAATCGGTGTTCTTTTGCGAGAATTTGTGGTTTATCAAATCGAATGTAATGGTGGGGACGATTTTGGACATGTTCGCAGACTGCAGACTTCCCGGAGCGTCGGTGCTTCAGGTCAGCTCTATGTTCTTTCACGCGGCTTTTTATGGATCTTTTTGTTTGACCTATGTAAGAGAGACCATATTCACAATCTAACTTGTACACTCTTGCATCTTGTAGAAGGATATTACACTTGACGGATGGTAAAAATTGACTAATCTTCTTCGGTGGCTTGTAGTATGTTTTAATGGAAGCTCGCTTCAAGATGTAGCCAACCTTGTCTGTGACTCCTCTGACATATGGTAGTACAGCAGGTACACGCTCGACTGTGGCCGGCTTCACTCGGTCACTGTGACGTAGGCGCGGGACCCGAAGCTTGTTGTCTTGCAATACTTGCTTGACGTGCTGAAGTTCGGCGGCCAGATGTTTTCTGTCACAGATCCCTCGTGCTCTCTGAAACAAAGGTTTACCCACGGTAGCTAACTGTGTAGGATGATGGTGAGATTCACCATTTAAATATCGGTTGGTATGGGTCTTTTTTTCTATACACAGTGTGACTAATTGTGTTATTAGGATTTCGAATGACTAAAACATCTAAGAAAGCTAAAGAATTATTTGGATCTAACTCCATTGTGAACTGTATTTTAGAGTTTATAGAGTTAAGGTGGTTTAAAAATGCAGTTACTTTGTCAGATGGTAAAATTGTGAAAGTGTCGTCTACGTACCGCTTGTAGAATCTTGGATTTACAGGAGCAGTAAGAAGGGCTTCCTCCATGAATATGTCGGCGACTATGGGAGATACAGGTGAGCCCATCGCCACACCATCTACTCGCATGTAGAACTCTTCCTTCCACAATAGATAGCCAGATGTGAGGCAGTGTTTGAGTAATACTGCATATTCAGAAGTCATGTTATTATATTCTGGCTTTCTAGTTACAATTGATATGCAGTCTTCAATAGGTAGGCATGTGAATAGTGACTGAACATCAAAGCTGACCATAGTTTCATTGTCAGCGAGATGTAGGTCTTTTATCTCACTAACAAAATGGTATGAATCCTTTGTGTGTGCTCTGGTATGGTTATTGTGTGATTAGTGCAAATGCCTACATTCAAGAAGAATAAACGTCCACGACGTCAAAATGCTCTGAAGATGAACGATTGGAAACGCGCACTTTGGGGAACTACGAGACGCAATTTGTCATCAACTCTCCTGTAATATTTTGATGAAAGGTCACTGTCAAAAGGTATTTGGTACAAGACGATACAACCGCATCTTTCCCGCTTCCTTTGGTTTGAAGGATGCAATATGGGAAGGCAAGAAATTATTACAGCAATGAGGCTTCGTTCCGAACATGTACCATTAAACAAATTTGCGTTTGTAATGAGAAAAGTGAATTCACCAAATTGTGACAAATGTGGAGTTGTGGAATATGTTATTCATATTACCATGGAATGTGAACGGAACGAAGCATATAGAAAGCAATTAGGTACAACATAATTTTTCTTTGTGTCCTTCAACTCCTCATCGTTATCCGGATTGAGAACTTTTGATATTCGAGAAATATTAGGGTCAGTCATTTGTAAAGTTAACAACCAACTGTCCGTCTCTATGCGGTAAACTGTGCAAAGGGAATCCTCTGTAGGACTATTTTGCAGCCACCACCTAGCTATGCGTGGTATAAGGTCGAGTTTAGTAAGAGTTGTCCTAAGAACATGTCAATCAGTAACTACTTTAAAGAAGATACCTAAAAGGTACACTCGGAATTGCTTTCCAATCGCTTTTTTGAAAATTGAAAATAATCAGAGACGCGTTGCAAACTGAGATAATTTAGCAAGTCTTCTGGTTCCCTACAGCTTAATGCTCGAGCACCATTCCTAACTGATTTATCAGTAATACCGTGAACTACACAATCTACGGCTTTCCATCCCACAATTTCACGTCGATTTATTAAAGTCAGTTTGTCATAGAAATAATCGCGTTAGTTTTCATTAACACGTTAAGCATTTCTTTGAGAAGCCTACAAAAAATTTTGCTCATAAGGAAATGCTTTACGAAGCTTCGCCTGCCAATCACTCCAACTATAAACTACCGTGGGCAAAGCCTCTTACCATTTTTTTGGAAGTCCTGTTAATTTCTGCAAAGCAAAATGAATGGTTTTCTTCTCGTCCCAGTCATAAATACTACTACATTCGTTGACATTATTTAACTATCTATACTTTGACTTTTACTGGATGGATCAGACTCCCGAACAATATTATTTAGCTGGTTACTATTCAGTCTTTGAGAATACTTGTTCTTATTTAAAAATGAAATCAGCTTGGCTACCTCGTCAGCGGAAAGTGCTGTATCTGCATCCGATGAGAATACCTTGAGAGGTGCGATGTACGATTCTTTGGACGCACCTCCACTCCAGTGTCCACCTCCTCGATGACCCAAGACGCCATCGCAGCTACGTTGTTTTCGTGGTGCAGGCGATGGAATAAAAGTACTTTTCCGCTTGCTGTTGCGGTTTCTAAGCCAATCCGGATTCATCCTCGAAAAGAAGATCAAGCATTAGATTTTTTTAACAATAAAGCTCATATTCACTCAAGTGAGATTCCCTGGAATTCTTTTGTTTTGAGGACTGTGGGATGACCTAATCTTAGTCTTGAGGCATTAAGTTTTAATATTTCTGTTTAATATTTAGTTAAGTTTTCTGATATTTTATTTTTATTTTTTTGAAGAAATGTATCATTAAAATTAATAATGATGAGAGTTGTATCATAATATAAAGGTATTTATCTCATTAAGGTGAACAAGATACATTCAAATCGAACGGACAAGCACCCAATTAAAAGGGTTAGGAAGTTTTTTTTGCAAGTGTGGCGTCAATGCAAAAATTCAAGTATGCAAAAAATAAGAAATAAGAAAATTAATGAAATTTTACCTAGTGGGTGATGCATATGATCACTTACGGACTCACATGACCCTTACTAGAGGGGCACATGGCCACAAGGACAAACTTGGCCGTTACTGAGGCGCACATGGCCACAAGGACGCACGTGGCCCTTACTGAGGCACACATGGCCACAAGGTCGCAATTGGCCCTTACTAGGGGCACACATGGCCACTAGGACACACTTGGCCCTTACTAGAGGCACACATGGCCACAAGGACACACGTGGCCCTTAATAGAGGCAGACATGGCAACAAGGACACACTTGGCCCTTACTAGAGGCACACATGGCCACAAGGACACACTTGGTCCTTACTAGATACAATTCCCTTATGACATACTTGACACTAACAAAAATATTTACAAAACTTAATAAATTGCTAGTACTTTTCTACCGACTGATAAGTACGATAAGTAATACAAAATACAATCGCAGTAGAACACTATTGAGGAGTAGCCTCAACCAGGTACTCCACACGAGATGCACCTTAGTATATCGTTTCTTCGAAATGGAATTGTTGAAGAGTTGCCTCAACCAAATGCCATTTCGTAAAAGTATAAAAAGTGTAGGTAACAAAAAAGACTTTAGCAAATACAAAATACATCGCAGCAAAACGCTATTGAGGAGTAGCCTCAACCAAGTTTTTCACGTGCGATGCATTTTAGTATATCACTTGTTCGAAATGGAATTGTCGAAGAGTTGCCTCGCCCAAATGCCATTTCGACAAAAGTTAAAGGTGTACGTAAGTACCTATATCTACTAACAAATGCTAATATCCCGGTAGCGAACACTATCATGGAGTCGCCTTGACCAAATGTTCACTTGCGAATCAAAATGCTATTTCTATCAACTACTAGTAATTCAAATCGATAGAGTGGCTTTAAAATGTAACACTAGCCGGGCACATTATCGGAGAGTTACCACGACCAAAATGACCCCACATCGTGTACACTGTGCCACGAAATCCAAAATAACATTTCTATTTTGTCGCAAAAAGCATTCAATCAATTTATCAAGTATGTCAAAAGGGCCATAAGCATTTAAATGTAAAAAAAAATCAATTGTACATACCTTCAAATAATGTGGGCAGCACAGAATCATGCCACTTCTGAGATTTTAAGAATTAAACTCAAGGGTAATAGAAAAAACTAATTTTATGGATTCTTGTCGTCCACAATTCACATTCTGAGATAAATATTATAATAACGTAGCTGGTACTTTTCAACTTAAATTATAATACAGAATTATTATGAATAATTTAAATAAACTATTTTGGCGAATAATTTATCTCGTGACCAGAAGCCACCGCTACTCCAACAGGAATGACGACCGCTGGCTCAATCTCAAAGCAAAAAACGTTTCCACTATCACTTTTCTTAACTTGCTTCTAATTGATGCGTGTAGGAATTGTCAGTTTCAAACCAAGCAATCAGAGACAAGCAGAATTACTACCAATTTGAGCGGAAATACGTGTTATTTTAGCAACTTATTATTGAAAAATAGATTGAATCATGACATGTATAAGAATATTTGGTCGAAGAATATTTGGTATTTCAGTTCACTGACCAACAAAATACGTGGCAGGGATATACTTAAAAAGGGATATACTTTTAAAAATGTGGATCGCAAGGAGTTACAGTCTGTTACAATTTTGAAACGAATTCCTACCAAATATACACGAATTTTCTCTTTAGGGAAGCTACTACACCTGGTGTAGTAGATTATATACAGGTACCTATATAATCAAAGGCTTGGTATATAATATTTGCATAAATTATATCAACCTACAATTAATATATCAACAATTAAATATTAATTCTGCTTTCAACATACGGATAAAAGAATTGTGTTAGTATTTAGTAAGTTAATGATTACCTACTACTAATACCCTGTCGGTAACGGATAATAATATTTGAGCCTTCCCTTGAGTTGTCAATAGGAATACTAATAACGCCGGTAAGCATTAACAATAATAACAATGTACATTTTAGACACACAGAATAACAAAGTATAACAATAATTATTATTATTACTCACAATTTATCTTCCGTGTACGTGTTCTCTACTAAACAGTTTTAGTAAGACTGCCGCTCGTAGCTGCCGCTCATAGCTGCCGCTCGAACCGACATCTGTCTTTTATAGGCTTGTAATTTAACAGTGCTAAACTAGAGATGGCATTGCTTGTGTGGTTTTCGTTACAAGTTTTTAATAAAATTGCATATTAAGCCGTAGGATTTTACATTATAAAACACTATTTATATTTCTTATAATAATCTTAAACAGTTATACATTCTAGTTATAAATATAAGCAAAAATAAATAACTAGACATAATCTAAAACATTTCATCAATTAATGTACCCGCAGACTTATAGCATGAAACTAATTAATTACCCACAATGTTATTTGCAACAATATAAATTATTAAAGTATGCTAATAATTGTAATAAGCTGCTTATGGCTGTAGATAGATGGCGGTATAACTATAATTTGAGGCAGCCGGACTGTACCCCTATAGTGGCGCTGTAAGAATATCCACTACCTCATACCCCATATCCCATGTGTGTCGTAAGAGGCAACAGAGGGTAAAAAATCAGAAGATGGACAGCAACGTCTTTTTATAACGACTAAAATTGAAAACCGCAGTTGCCAACCCACTTGCCAAGCGTGGCAACTATAGCAAATGTCCCCTCTATGTGGCAATCTTCCCCCATAGATAGATAGGCCTATGTTCAGCAGTGTACTTTAATATGCTATGACGGTAACAGTTCTGTACCCAGATCGGCAACGGGCAGTAGGATCAATGGTATTTTTAAAATTATAATGAAATTATTTCTTTTTGTTTATTTTTAACTTCAAACAACGAAGACTAAAGATGCTTCGTCACCTCTGAGGGCTAAAATGAATTTAAAAACTATACCCTTTTTTTTAAACTTTACACTTGGTGGGAGTTTGATCCGTATGCAAAATGGGGAAACTAGAACTTCGTGCGGTTATTTAAATATTAATTTTTCTACGAAAAGTGTTCTTAAAGAACTGCAGCTTACTTTGGCAGATAATGCTCCGTCTTGTTTTACAGCGACATAATAGTGCGCTAAAACAAAAACAAACATGATTGGGCGGGATGCAATCAGAAGTTATTGCTGTAACTGCATTGTAGGTTTAAGAACAGTGGGATGCTACTCACATGTTATTAGTATTATTTGGTACCTACGCCATGCTCGCTATGAGGGTATTACCCGGCCTGCCCCCTGGTTTTTTAAAGAATTAATTATTATTAGAAGTACAAAAAAATAAACGAACTTTTAAAACAAAATATTTGTTATTTACCTACACGCAAAACCCCATCAGAACTTCATCATTATCAAATTGTTGCAGTCCGCTGCTGAATATAGGTAGCTCCTAATTCACAATGCTGAGTAGATACCGATCCTCATCTCAATCTACCTACTTAATGGTAGAACCACGCTGTAGCTATAATACAGCTGTAGCACGAATGAGTCTGCTTGACCGGGGAATAACCACGCTCTTCCAGAATACCAGTGTAACGTAGCAGCTTAATACTGCTGTGTTTCGTATGGTGAGTGTAAAGATCCGGAGACCCTTTTTTACTGGAAATGAGGTATGAGCAAATTAGTCCTCAGGGGTGACAACATGTCTGCGTTTTGATTCTTAATCGGGGATAAACTTAGATATCTATGGGCCACAGTATCCACTTACCACCTGGCGAACAGTGTACTCGTTTGTCACCCTTATTATATAAAAAATGTAACTTTAAAACGTAGTGATTATGTATATTCTTTGGCCAGCTTCTCAGTATATCATAGGATACATTCCGTAAAATGTATGCAGGAGGTACATGACTTCATTTCCCCTTTCTCCTTCCACGATCAGATAATTAGACAATCGTTGGTTTTCTATGCATTTTTGTGGGCATTTCACGCGTTTAAGCTAACCTTTGTATACGTGCGTGCGTGTGCGTGTGCGTGTGTGTGTGTTTATGTTTTATGGCATTTCTCACAGTCGTATCTTACGACAACTGCGTGATGAAATGGAATGCAGAAGTCCAATATGTTTCAATAACGCATTAAGCATTTGATTATCCGGGTATAATCCTTCCATCCATTGCAGCATATAAAATTCCATTACTGAACATTGGCTTCTCCTGTACATTACCTCATAATAACCTTTTTAATCTAATTTTTTATTGTGAATAGTGGCGTTTTTTTTTACGACCCACTCCTTAATTCTTTCTTAAGTCTTTGTTAGAAGCAAGTGAAAGTTCTTCGCTCATAATACCAGGTTGTAACTCCATCTTTTTTACACGTGTTAGAGCCAAGATATAGCTATATTATGGTTGTAGCATGAATGGGTCTGCTTGACTGGGGAAGGACCACGCTCTCACAGAATACCAGCGTAAAGTAGCAGCTTAATGCTGCTGTCTTTCTTATTGTAAGTGTACAGAAACAGATACCCTTTTTACTGAAAACAAGGCACTCCATCTTAGTTCTTAGAAGTGACAACGCATCTACTTTTTGATTTTTTTATAGGATAGTGTGACAAACGGGCACATAGTCTACCAGATGGTAATTGGTTGCTGTAGCCCAGATACATCTACATCCATTTTATATTACGATTCCTTGATTCTCAACCGAGGGTAGATGTCTTTGGACCACAGCACCCACTTATCGTGGTATATGCTATGTGGTCTCCAAATTATCACAGCCTTTTTCACGTTTTTTTTTAAATCAACAAAGCTATGCCGTTGCTTTAACAAGTTTCTACTGTTAAAGCAATGATTGTGCCACGATGCGGCGATGATGTACCACTTGTTTGTTTCCTAGTGGGTCACTTTAACGCCTTTCTCTGCAGCTTCTCCTTCTCGGATGCCTGAAATGAAGCGGACCTTATTGGAATCCCGAAACCAGTCAGAGCTGAGGGCCAGCACCCCCTTTTCGGACGGCCGTTAGATAAAAAACACATTTACGTGCACTTTTAACTGACGTAGGTGAACATCGTTACGCAAGTAACAATGCAGAATGACTTAAATTTACCCTTTTTATTTTAAGCTTTTATACGTGAGTCATGCTGTAGTTATATTAGTAGTATAGTTGTAGCACGAATGGGTCGGCTTGGCCGGGGAAGGATCAAGCTCTCACAGAATACCAGCGTAAAATAGTAGCTTAATGCTGCTGTGTTTCGTATGGTGAGTGTAGAGAACCAGAGACCCTTTTTACTGGAAACGAGGCATTCCATCAGAGTCTTCACGGAGGACAACGCATCTGCATTTTGATTCGTAATCGAGGATAGATTTAGATGTCAATGGGCCACAGCAACCACTTATCATCAGATAGACTGTGTGCTCGTTTGTCAACCTATCCTATAAAAAAAAGTTCGCGGCCTTTTAGGCCGAGAGCCCTGTGACCAATAAACCTATAAAAGCTAAAAGGCTAACAGTACCAACTAATCGAAACTAGTTGCGACGGACCAAGTGAATATACGAGACTCGTAGACTCTTTTTGGCCAACTAAATAATTCATCTCGTTACTTAAAATATAACGCAAAGCATTTGTATAACAATGACACTGTTATTTGAATATAGTAACTATGGCATATTGACAAAAATGAGAGCAGGCCATTACTTTATCATCCCATTAAAGTGCACTGTACACATGCCTCACGCATCGTATTAAGGATTTGCCTTTGATGTGCCGATTGACGATAGCAGAACCAGACGACGTCCCCCTGGCGCAGTGGCTTAGTGATTAGTAAGGTTTAAAAAAATATTTCTAGGCATCCTGTACCTAATCGACCCTAATGGAAATCGTCGCAGTTATTTGTTTAAGTGAAATCAATCACCCGCCGAGTTTATTAGGAAAATTCATTTTCACCTTAGTTCCACGGCTATCAAGAGGTAAACAACGGAAAAACTAGTCTACGAACAAGTGTTTAAAATCAAATCTCAATAAAAAACAATACTTTACAAAATCAATGCTTTTCTTGTTCTTAATCATTTTTCTATCCGAAGCGGGGTTGATTTAAAAACAAAGAAAATGGTTGGTTAGTCAAACACTGCTCAATTTTAAGATGCCACTAGACAGCACGAGACATTGTGCTGTCTAGCGGCATCTGTCGCAGACAACACGAAGCACGTGCACTTTAAGTCAAAATGACTGCGACATCACGATTATTTTCGATTATTTCTATATTTTATGTATTCTTTTCTTTTCTGAGACCGTTATAGAGTAATTATTCCGTCATGCTGCCCCAATAAGTATTGGCGGACTTCATATGTCTTAAAAATATTTCGAATAATCTAGATTGGACCCTCGCTTACACCAATAAAGTTTTTAATTGCAATCAGAAGTGCTCTTAAATTTTGACAATTTAGAGGCGGTGTACATATCAATCATCATCATCATTAAAGTCCTTCATAAGTCTACAGCTGGCCTCCCCCAAGGAATGCCGCAAAGCATGGTCCAGAGCCACCTGCATCCATCGACTTGTTTTTAGGGTGACCCCCCACTGAATGGAATGACGACCTGGTAAGATATTCATGAAGTCGATGGATACAGGTATATATCCATTAACTCGTATTGTCCCGTAGTTATCAAAGGCGGCGACAAAGAGTAACAAACCAGGGATTGGCAGCAACTTCTTCCAAATAACAATTATAAATATAAAATAAAAACTATACTCGAGGCCTATGGTCAGCAGAGGACTTTCAATACACTGTAATGTGCTCGGCGATGGAGGAAAACATCGTGAGGAACCTTAACGGAAAATATTGCGAGGAAATGTGAAGTCTGCCAATACTATCAGTATACTGACTTAAATTACCCCTTCAAACCGACATTCCACAGTGCGCAGAGTTGCCTGGCGGCTGAATTAGCTCGGACGGTATTTTTAACTTCGACGGACTCCTAGATAGAAAAGGAACCCTGTCTAGATAGCACTATATCTCTCTTTGCCGCCATCACATAGTGGAAGACCACATCGTACGTAATGAAGGATAGTTGTCAATATAAATGATGCAATATTTTATATGGTACTTTTTAAATTAAACTTTTGATAATAATTAGAAACAGACTTCAAAAAATCAAAAATAATTTTCCCATAGTAGCTTCTAAAGTCGGTGCTGAGGTGTGGTGTAGAGACCTTATGGCCAATTGGTCAAACACTATTCAATTTGAAGATGTCTTTAAGTCTCGAAGTGTCACAGTCACTTTGACTTAAAATGATAGAGACAACACGAGACTTTACGGCGTCTGGAAATTGAGTAGTGTTTGAGTGTTTAAGCGTTAGAAGCTCATTATAATTGTTTTACAAATTACCACGATATTGCGTAGCTTACATTGAAAAAAGAACACATACAGTCGAATTGAGAACTGTCCCCATGTTTAAAGTCGGCTAAAATAGAGTCATCAAACTTGATAAGAGGGTAAGCGATCCAAAAAACACTTACCTTCTTTCGCAAAGTTGTGAAATATTCCTTTGACAAGCAAATATTTGCTTTGCTTTATACAGTTTGAAAACTCCATTAAATATTTTCAACGTAGATATAAAATGAAAACAAAATATTAAATGATTTTCTGGACTGTATTGAAGCAGTGGCGAAAACACAAGCGTTCAAACTTCCACGTAATACTGTACTACTACACTTTGTAGCGAGAGCAAACAATTACAAACTGTTCTAGCTTTGAGTCAATTTACAGCGAGTTTTTAGTTACGATATCCATTACCTTTGAGTGTTTGTATCTTTATTTGCTTACTTTAAATGATATTTTCTGTAATATTACCTTTTTATTATTATCATCATCATCATCTTAATCATTACACTCTATCAAAATTCCTCTGCTAATTATAGGCCTCCCCCATATCGTGCCTCTATTACCATAATTACCACGTTTGGCGGGCAGGTTGGCAACCATATTTTTTAATTTTGAGTTGTCAACAGAAGGATGCTGCTGCCTATCTCCTGTTCTATTTCCCTCCGTCGTCTCTCACGACACGCATGGGATGATATAGGGTAGTAGAAACATAAATGCCTCGTTCTTATATTATGAATGTAATATGCAAATTGAGGTAATAATTGCTTATATTTACGTGGCATTAGACATTGTATAAATATAATTTTATGGGTTTTATCTCATTTAGTTTAAATTATAACTTAATTTTACTTAACTAATAACTGACATGTCAGTGAGATATAAAACCTACGTTTTACTGACAGTAAAACCATGGTCAGTTTTGATGTCCAGTCTATATTTACATGCCTACCTGTTGAAGATTGCATCTCAATTATTGTAACTAGTAAACAAGATAAAATGTTCCGTTACTGGTTAGAAGCGTCTCCGCTTTTTATTGCTTATTATAAATACGAAAGACGGCGATATAACTATGAGCACAAAGTCTACCAGATGCTGTGCCCCATAGACATATACATTTATCTTCAATTAAGAATCAAAACGCAGATGCGTTGTCACTCCTGAGGACTACGACGGAATGCCTTCTTTCCAGTAAAAAGGGTATCTTGTATACATACTCAGAACACGCGGTGATCATCTGCAGCGTCTGTTTCTAGATCAGGCTTAACCCTTAGCACTGAATCTATCTTCCCAGTCATGGATAACCATGAGTGATTTATTCCCTCAAAAGAAGAATATACAACAGATTTTTTTATTTTATTTGTTGTATATTCTTCTTTTGTGCTAGCTAGTATCCCAACAGGCTGTTTTGCCAGAGATGAAAATATGTCTTTAGCATTTTTATTACATTTTGTTGCAGGTATAAGCAGCCTATCATCATGTAGACTATTATAATGAAATTGAGGTTGATTATCATTTGAGGTTAGATCTGTGCTTGATTATCAAAAATAAAACAACAGTTCGTACACATATAGAATAATTTTACTAAGACTTATAATAAATAGTCAGAGAATCTGTTACATTCATTAGATAAGGGTATGAGCAAATTACAATAACACATCGAAAAATACATTCACCATTGATATATATTTTAAAAAGGAACAAGTAGTTAGTCACAACACAATTAACACAGTTTACCTTGACGGACGTTTTACACTATTATATTTGAATAAAACATATCCTCGTATCAATACAAACATCAATTTTATACTTAAGACTAATTATTGTAGGACTTCCTAACTCTTAGAGTAATTACATACAAATTACATATTACGTATATATGCATAGGGAAAACCTATAATTCTATATAATTAGATTCAATATGCTTGTCTTGCTTTTTTTATTTTAATTTTAAAAGCAAAAAGAGAAACCTGTTGAAAGACTTTGCGTGTAATTTATGTCGAGATCTGACTACTTCAGACACGTGTGACAAACGTTGTAAAACTAAAAGTGTAGACGGTTATTGTGGTTATTATCATTCGGGCTGATGACACCAACTAATGTTACGCAGTGGGAATTAATATAATCAGACGTTACTTTGCGAAAATTCTATATAAATTAAACTAGATAAATAAAATCACCTGAGATTCGCGTGAAGAATAATAATAATGAGTCCTCCCTATCTCGAACAGCAACCGCCTCCCTCCTGCACTAATATACGTGCACTATCTCCATCATCAATAACCCCTACACCGCTACTCCCAATATCATATTTAAACGTGGTAGAGCCATGCTGCAGTTATATTAGTAGTATAGTTGTAGCACGAATGGGTCGGCTCGACCGGGGAAGGACCACGCTCTCACAGAATACCAGCGTGAAATAGTAGCTTAATGCTGCTGTATTTCGTATGGTGAGTGTAGAGAACCGGAGACCCTTTTTACTGGAAACGAGGCATTCCATCTCAGTCCTCACGGGTGACAACGCATCTGCATTTTGATTTTTAATGGAGGATAGATGTAGATGTCTATGGGCCGCAGCAACCACTTACCATCAGGTGGACTGTGTGCTCGTTTGTCACCCTATTCTATAAAAAAAAAAAAATCAAGAAAACAAAAAAAAACCACCGCTGATAACACACGTGTTTACCATTAAGCGATCATCCGGAGACATTGACCATCGCAGAGTCCACTTGCACCAGACGGTGAAGTGTACGCAATTGAGGGAGGTAACGAGGCACTCCAAACTAGATAAAAGTCATTTTAGTTCTCACGCAGACCTAATTTATTTTAAGGCCTGTAATAGTCACACAGTGATTTATTCTGAAGCTTCGTGGGACGATTCACACAGTTTTCCGTAAAGTAGATTTTTGGGTGTGAAACCCGATCACAAAAATACATTAAATTTACAAGTCAATGTCACAATTCGCGAGTTGATCTGTTCGTAATTGTTTTCTGCGAGTAAGCTTTCAGAAGGAAACAACTATTACAAGAGATTCGCTCAAACAACAAACAAATAATCATGTTTGATTGTTGATTGAGCGAATCTCGTTAAATGGCATATGTGTAATTCACCATCATCATCATTATCATTACAGCCCCTTTTTATTACATTACAGAACATAGGCTTACCCCACGGAATGCCACAAAGCACGTTCCCGATCCATCGACTTCCTGCATGTCTTACCGGGTCGTCACTCCACCTAGTGAGGGGACGCCCTACACTTCGCCTGCCGGTAAGAGGCTGCCGTTCGAAAACCTTTCTTCCCCATCGGTTCTTGGTTCTTCGAGCTATATGGCCGGCCCATTGCTACTTTATCTTACTAATGCATTGGGCTGTGTCGGCTTAGTAATACTAACATATTATTATGGTAATGAGTAAAACAAAGTGAGGTATAATATTGGTAATACAAATTTGTTCACAATTTCGGTAAAATGACATAAATAACGTTCCAACCCTCGGCTATATTAAGTACTACAATTACTGTTATATACATTTTAATATCACAATCCCACTAATGTTATTTTAATTTTAGATCAGTAAGATTGAAAATGTAAGTAAATATTATCTATGTGACATATAAGCCTAAGAATACAATTGAGAAACCTTACTTACGAGCTTACCTAATTTAAACAACCAACCCATTTATTCAGACAATCATATCTTAAATTTCTAAACCCATTATAGACATGCCTTTCAAATAAAGCTTGATTACCACTCTGCTTTTATTAAAGTAAATGCATGTATGAAAGAATTACAAACAAAATGTTTTTCTTAAAATTGTAAAATAGATATATAATATACGTTTATTACCTAAGTACCAAGTGTATCATACATTTATAAGCAGTGATGAATAACACAGAGATATTTTAAGACAAAGCATGCATCTAATACCTGTAAATTGCACGGTCGTAAATACAACTCCTAATTTGGTGTTGCAATTATTTTGAATATCTATGAAATCATTGCACTAAAACAAAATAATTTTATAAAAGTTGAACATACGGAAAACGGTTTTGTGAAGACAAACGCGAATGAGACTTGATAAAAAAATCACAAAAATGACTTTAAATTTTAATTTAAACATACCTGCCTCTCAGAAATTCTGTAAGAAAACCATGTAAAACTTATATCAAATTAAAAGGCTTATCATTTTTTGGTCATACTGAAAAAAAAAACTAAATCAAATCGAACAGTTAAGGTGCTCGCGGTCGCTCTGGCGTATATTTTTTTTTTTTAAATTTTTGCCGCTATAGTACTAATTCGCCCGAAAATTACGGCCAATGAAGAAAAGTTTTCATATCTAAACACCGAAATACAAGAGGGCCTTAACGTTTTTTGCTCATTTGGGCTTTAAATTGGAAATCAAAACCGTGCGTTACAATACATTTGTCTTTCAATTATTTGTTATATACAGAGTTAAAATTTATTTCTTTTCTTTATTTAATAATATTTTTATATATTATTGTCCCACACGCAAATCGATGATTATGCAAATACATATTAATCTTAAACAATAATCTTATATGACAACATAATAAACAAAACTCATGTTTCAACATGAGTTTTGTTTATTATTTCACCAGAAAGCCAATGCAATCCTTTAATATGCTAAAAATACATTTGAATAAGTATATTATTAACTATCCACACAGTAAACCACCAATATTCATTAACATATGCCAAACACCAGCTGTTACAAAAACTTATATATCTTATTTAATAGCTAATAATACACATTTACACATGGTCGGACTACTTTTGCCTAGGAGCCTGTCTGGATATATAATACCCTCTCTTAACTGTTTCTGCCACCAACAGCGGTGGGTTCACTGCTGTGTTGCGATCTGAAGCGTATACAGAGCTAATATAGTTACAAGTTGTGAGGCATTCCATTTTAGTTGTCGGAGAGACGACACATCTATTGATTTCCTTGTTTAAGTTGAAGTGTTATTTACAAAAGAATTGTTTGATGTCGCCATATTTTCATCCAGACGGATTCCGAAATATATAATTTGGAGCCCTAAAATCTTACCGGGTTTAAAGTTACAGCACAATTCTAAATCTACTAACAGATATTTTTAGTAACGTGATATTATAAAAATTGTTTGTATTTATGCACTGCTGCAATTATACACTTCCTGACTTAATTCTACCTAACCTTTTAGGGTTTTGGTACAGTCACAAATGCATATATGAAAACATGTTTGATTTAAAAATACTTTAAATGAAATTACTTTAAAACCACCCTTTATATGATTGAATAATTATCCATAGGATGAAAACCATAGATATTTATAAAATTGCATGTGCTTGATGAATACCTGAAAACTAAATAATTATAATAATATCGAAAATATCAGTAAAAAATTAGAATGTTTGAACATTTATTTTAATTTCTGACTTAATTAAAATCTTTACAAGCTACAGAGTTGACTAAAGATAATGTGAATTGAATAATAGTAGGAAAATTTAATCCTAAAATAAACACAGATTCACTAAATTATAAGTTTTACTAATTTATAGCGGATATTCTTAAATTTACTACACTATTATGAGTTTTATCAATAAACACCTCCATAATACACACATTAAATAGTTACGCTACTAAATATTTACATCTACTACCTGGTACAACCATTTTTGATGAGAATCATCCGATTTGTAAGCAAAATATCTATTCCTATAATCGTAATCAAAAATAAGATTTAAAAAAAATTAAATTGATGGGAACTTTACCCTAATAAGCAAATTTTTACATTAAATGAGTTCCACTCATAACAACTTATAATTTTAATTCTTTATGGTTTACTAATGAGGTTTTGCAACCTTATGTGTATAATATAATAATTATATAAAATATTTTTACTTATTTCTTATATACAACTTTCAGTGTGTGTAAATTGTAAAATTAAGGGTAAACAATGATGCAAAATTGACTGAATAAAATATTATATTAATAAAAGCTCGCTAGATAATTTGTCGACTACAATATGCTGCTTCTACCTTAACATATTTTAAGTTACTTTTCAAGAGACAAAGTATTAACGTAATTTATTTCAAATTAGGCTAAACAACAATATATACATTTCTACGGTTTTAAATTCGATATGGCTTGCGACTTTTCATTTACAACTTATTAGATACTTAACAAATTATGATATTTTCAAGTTATAAATAATAAATGTTATTTATTTATATATTATAATCGTATTGGCTATACATATGTGTATACAATACCGACTTCATTTTGGTTAATAGATAAATAAAATTATGAAAAAACATGCAACATACTCGTATAGACAATTATTAATTACTAATTATTATTTATAGAGATTTTAATTAGGCGTTACTAATTATCTTGGATTAATTGCCGTTAATTGTTAATAAAGTAGGTATGTGAATAATTGATTGCGCTTTAAATTCCGAGAACGTTTAAATATTTAGAACCTCAGAAGACAAAAAAATACTTAAATATGATAACGTAGAATCTCGAACGGTTAGTTTATTATTATTATATGAAACAAAAAATTAAAGCACCAACACAATTGAAAATGACTACGTAAAGTTTCCGATTTAAGTAAGAACGAGAAAGAGCACATAGCACACCTGATGATCTAGACATTATTTTTATCCTAAAGAAACAAAATAAATTTGCATCGTCTTTAGACTAAGAATTCCTCTTTATAGCGTGGAATGAGGTTGGTATTTCGTCGAAATGCTCGTATTACATTCTTCTTACGGCGCCTCTACATGTTGGCCAACACAGTGGCGAATGTAGTGGCCAATAGCATTGGCCAACGTGTAGACGGGGTGTTTGGGCTTCATTGGTATGTATTGGGACGATGGCCCACAAGTTGGCGCGAAATCCGTGTGGTGTCGGTTGTTTACAAAAGATCAAAGGATTGTTGGCAAAGTTTGGTCGCCGCGTCCACACGTTGGCCGCGCGTTTAGTTTGCTACAAGCTCCCAGAGTGATTACACGCGTCTGATTTAAATTTTATATTCAAGATTTGTAGGATGTACACCCCAATTACCAGCCTTTTAGTGCCAATTTCAACTTTAAACATTCCAACTATTTTAATTAGCGCGATTTAATTATTTTTAAACATTTGTTTTAATCGAATAACTATTTATCAAAAAAATAACGAACATTTATTTACAATCAGATTATTGAGAGAACAATTTTAAAATGAAAAAAATGAAGCATGTCGTTTATACGTGGTAGAACCATGCAGTTATATTAGAAGTATAGTTGTAGCACGAATGGGTCGGCTCAACCGGGGAAGGACCACGCTCTCACAGAATATTAGCGTAAAATAGTAGCTTAATGATGCTGTGTTTCGTATAGTGAGTGTAGAGAACCAGAGACCCTTTTTAAAGGAAACGAGGCATTTCATCTTAGTCCTCACGGGTGAGAACGCATATGCATTTTGATTCGTAATCGAGGATAGATGTAGATGTCTGTGGGCCACAGTAACCACTTACCATCAGGTGAACTGTGTGCTCGTTTGTCACCCTATCCTATAAAAAAACGTCGACTTCTTATAATTCAATCGTGCAAGTTTTCGACTCATCATTTACATTATTATCATTACAGATCTTCACAAGTCCACTACTGAACATCCTCCTCCACAGACTGCCGCAAAGCATGGTCCTGAGCCACTTTCCTTGTCATGAGTTTTCATTTATGTTCTCAGTTATAATTAGCACCTATTATTAAGTCAGTGTTAATTATATTTATTGCTATTGTGTTTGTCTTTCACAAAAAATAATTAAATTACCAAATAAATTATAAGGTGTTTTTAATATACATCAAATGTCTGATAGAAATGCAAGTACATATTTTGCTAAACTTTAAAATCAAAATTTTAAAACATGCCCAATTTTAAAACATAGACTAATCGATTATAACTCCTTTAACTTTAAAATAAATTAAGTTCTTATTAATGGTATTTATTCTAGTTTATGATGCATGTAAAGAATAAATAAAGCTAATCGTATTTCTATTTACAGCCCCATTAATATCCACTATTCTTTTATAATTATTTTATAAAAACGTAACCCCCACACTTGGATTTTTTCCTGTATCGTGGAGGCAGGTTGCAAACATAAATTGCACAAGGACACACATCCAGACCCCAAACAATTATTTGTAGGATATACAAATACATGTTCCGTGCGGGATTCAAACCCGCGGCCCCCGGCACAGCTACTCATTGCTAAGCCACTGCGCCACGGAGCCGTCGTTCGTCCGCACCGAACCGAACCGAAGTAAACTGAACGACCTTCCAACGTGTGGACGCCGTCACCAACTCTCGGCCAATATATTCGCCACTACATTCGCCACTGTATTGGCCAACGTGTAGAGGCGACATTACACAAATAAATTATCCTGTTAACTATAATTTTTTTTCATTAAAAGTTCAATTATTGTACCCTTTTGAGTTGTCTAAGAAAAATCCAAACTCAAATAACAACTAGAATGTTGCCTAAATAGTTACAATAATTTATTCACAACTTTTTCAAGTTTAAGGATGAATTTTTTTTCAAATTTTTCTGGGATCAACCCTAAAATTAACCAAATAAGTTATACAGTTAATAACAAAATCAAATTTATCTTTTAAATCAATGTATTTTAGTATATCTTTATTTTTTAAATTAATGTATATATATATATATATTTTTTTTTTTTTATATGTCCTATATACATGTTTAGTTTTCTTAGGGTAGCCATATTTTAAACTTAAATTCAAATATATAAATCGTTATTGCAGTTTGTGAAAATACGAGTAAATAAGGATTCTGCTTTTGTTTAAATTATGCCGAATCGAATGTGATTTATAAACAACAACGTCCTGTCTACCAATAAACACTTACAAATATGTGCATGCGCAATAAAATCGGTTAAATAATGCATTACCGTGTATTGTGCATTTAAAAGAGAAAAAGGACAGAATGTTTGAGCTTTTTTCGTAATTTGCTTGTATTACTTGTTCTGAATCTTCTCTGCAAATTTGCCCGGTTATTGCGAAATAAATCTGTATTGTAGTGTTTCCTAATGATTAGGCGTATTTATGATCCCATTTAGTCCAATGGGTGCGTATAGGTTGAATTGAAATATTTAAGTTCTCATCAAAGATTCTCATTAAAAAAACTGTTATTGAAAACATTAATTTTTCGTTTCCACTAACAGTACTACAACATTTCGCTCTGTTAATTTATAGATAGAGAGCGAAATTTACTGGTGTTTCAAAATCAATCAACTATAAACACCTATATTAAAAATATCAAGACTTCAGGCAAGAAGAATTATTAACCAATTAATATTAAATAAAGTAAATTTATAACATATTTTGAAAGACACAAGGGGTAGCTACAGAGTATCTATGTAGGTATATATGTTTATTGTATATATTACAATATAATATAGAATGTAGTGGCGAATATATTGGCCGAGAGTTGGTGACGGCGTCCACACGTTGGAAGGTCGTTCAGTTTACTTCGGTTCGGTTCGGTGCGGACGAACGACGGCTCCGTGGCGCAGTGGCTTAGCAATGAGTAGCTGTGCCGGGGGCCGCGGGTTTGAATCCCGCACGGAACATGTATTTGTATATCCTACAAATAATTGTTCGGGGTCTGGATGTGTGTCCTTGTGCAATTTATGTTTGCAACCTGCCTCCACGATACAGGAAAAAATTCAAGTGTGGGGGTTACGTTTTTATAAAATAATTATAAAAGAATAGTGGATATTAATGGGGTCGTAAATAGAAATACGATTAGCTTTATTTATTCTTTACATGCATCATAAACTAGAATAAATACCATTAATAAGAACTTAATTTATTTTAAAGTTAAAGGAGTTATAATCGATTAGTCTATGTTTTAAAATTGGGCATGTTTTAAAATTTTGATTTTAAAGTTTAGCAAAATATGTACTTGCATTTCTATCAGACATTTGATGTATATTAAAAACACCTTATAATTTATTTGGTAAATTAATTATTTTTTGTGAAAGACAAACACAATAGCAATAAATATAATTAACACTGACTTAATAATAGGTACTAATTATAACTTAGAACATAAATGAAAACTCATGACAAGGAAAGTGGCTCAGGACCATGCTTTGCGGCAGTCTGTGGAGGAGGATGTTCAGTAGTGGACTTGTGAAGATCTGTAATGATAATAATGTAAATGATGAGTCGAAAACTTGCACGATTGAATTATAAGAAGTCGACGTTTTTTTATAGGATAGGGTGACAAACGAGCACACAGTTCACCTGATGGTAAGTGGTTACTGTGGCCCACAGACATCTACATCTATCCTCGATTACGAATCAAAATGCATATGCGTTCTCACCCGTGAGGACTAAGATGAAATGCCTCGTTTCCTTTAAAAAGGGTCTCTGGTTCTCTACACTCACTATACGAAACACAGCATCATTAAGCTACTATTTTACGCTAATATTCTGTGAGAGCGTGGTCCTTCCCCCGGTTGAGCCGACCGATTCGTGCTACAACTATACTTCTTATATAACTGCATGGTTCTACGACGTATAAACGAGATGCTTCATTTTTTTTTCATTTTAAAATTGTTCTCTCAATAATCTGATTGTAAATAAATGTTCGTTATTTTTTTTGATAAATAGTTATTCGATTAAAACAAATGTTTAAAAAATAATTAAATCGCGCTAATTAAAATAGTTGGAATGTTTAAAGTTGAAATTGGCACTAAAAGGCTGGTAATTGGGGTATACATCCTACAAATCTTGAATATAAAATTTAAATCAGACGCGTGTAATCACTCTGGGAGCTTGTAGCAAACTAAACGCGCGGCAGTGTGGAGGGCGATTAGAAGCTACTCCACAGATGTTTATGCAGTACCCTATTACAGACCGAACTAAAGCATAGTATATTGAACGCAACAGAGGTAAATCAGCAGCATATCTTATGGTCAAGTGGGCGCCAAAAGCAGATTTTTCACGCTTTATAGGTGCACAGAAAATCAATTATTTGTCATTAAAAACTACGAGTTCATTGTGAAATTTAAAGATATTTCTTAGTGAATTATGGTGGCCAAAACATGATTGACACATTTTGACACACTCATCTGAGTTTTTGTGTATGCTGCGAATGTATTGACAGAATATTTTCAGGGAAGTGGACTTATTTTTAACGAGCGAGTTACACGTTTTAGTGTCGCACTCATAAGCCAATGCTACTTCTATGTTGTCTAACTTAGAGATATTTTCATTTACATCAATTACTGCGACAAAAGAATAATATTGAATATTTAATACAATTTAATACACTATAATATATATTATATATATTTAATAATTTGATGTCGAAAATGTTGATGAAATTTCAAATAATTTGATGAAACTTTAAAAATCACAGCAAAAATATGCAATTTACAACAAACGTACGAGGTACAAGCAAATTTGAGAATATCTTTAACTATAATTACAGAACTACTCAGCATATCACATCGTTTTGCTTGAATGCACGCTAAACTTTAATCTACTGTCGTAACAAGTACCTATATCTACTTTATTTCTTAATATTTTATTGTTAAATACCTATATATACTGCATATGTGATTCTGACATTTATATATCTACATACATTACTATTACTATTAATATGTCAAATCCAAAAATTATCGTAAGTTTAGTAAGTATTTTGAAAGAAGGGGGAATGAAACTTATTTATTCACTCAGAAGGTACTGCGCCATATATATGCAGAAAAAAGTTTGTGTGTGTAAGTTGCTGCTAAGGCAGGTAAAATAAAATAAATTTTATTTTTCATATAAAACACTCAATGATTGAATTTATACCAGACGGGATGCTAACAAGGTCAGTCGGAGTCAGTGCGTCATAATATGTATTTTCAAAGTTCACTTTGCATTTGAATCATGTTGATGATAGTTTAATTTTTAAACAACTTTGTTAAATGGCACATGGCTTTATTAATAATCTACAGAAACTAATAAATTCGGTAATTTGATAAATTTTTACTACGTTTTATTACTTACTAGTATTGTAATATTTACTGAAAGCTCGACTTAGATTTAGATTGTTTATGAACTTTGTGGGTAGAATTACTAATTTTGCAGAAATATAAATATATTATTAGTTGAATATCGACATTACACTATAAGGCTTTACTCAGTTATTTGTCATAGTTATAACGTACATTCAAGATATTTTTATAGAATGAGGGTGACAGACAAGCTCATACTCCACTTGATGGTTTTAAATAGATTCTGTGGCCCATAGATGCCTACATTTAACCTCAATTAAGAATCAAAATGGAGATGCGTGTCCCTCCCCAGATGACTACGGTGTAATCATATTAAAACAGAAGACTAAAAATTTAAGTTAACATCATTGTCATTTCAATGACGTTGATAATCATATTTGACTACAGAAATTCACTGAATGTATAACATACCCTTACTGGAGTTGATATTTGACAGTTTGACACATTTCAAAAGATTATTTACGTATCTACGTAGTTTAGATCAGTTAGTCCTTGTTAAATAGTTGGTCAGAGGTATCTATAATGTAAACAATAACAGAGTAATACATTGTATGGAAATTAAGTGAAAAATAAATTAAAATGTAATCTAAATAATCAACAATTTCTTTACCACTCGCTTAGAACGGATAGTAGGCAATAACCATACAGTCCTCGGGCTTTTAGAAGCTTCTACGGGATTTTTGTTATTCGATTTTGGTGTATGTGTTGACTTTGGGCCAGTGGAGATCAGGTCAAGATAGCGCAAATATTCCTCTTTATGACGAATTACCATCCGATTCTATAATTAATATATACCAATTGCGTGTTCAATATTTTGTAATTTCTATCCGATCCTATAATGAATATGCATGGTCACTGAGGAGGTCATTCTGTTCATACGCTCCATAATCTTGCAGAGTATGTAGGTAATTGATATTGGCTGATAATTGACAGTTTCGGCATGTTTGCTTGTTTTGGAAAAAGCTGCACGTTGGTCAGCTTCTAGAATTTTAGCACTATTCCAGTCCTAAATGAAAGGCGGAACAAGCCTATTAGCACAGGAGACTACTCAGCCTAAAGAACTATAGCGGGTATACCAACTGGTCCACTATCTTAATTCAAATCTAGACACCGCAAGATTTCAAGAACTTATGACACGAACTTATTTGTGATATGAACCTCGGACATAAAGGTCCTGAAGTTAGGTATTTCAGATGAGACGTTGTTGCCACTGTCCAGACGCTTTCGCACTTCTTCATACATAAGACTCACTTTCCCAATCCATATTGATTATTATATTTTATATTGATTTCAGGTTAAGTTTTTCATGTTGATAATCTTAGCGTATTTTGCAAGTTCTAAACGTTGTATCAAAAACACATATCACACTCGTCAACTTCAAATCATAGATATATGTTTATAAATCTATATAAAAATTAAATATGGTCTATGTTTAGCTATGGAAAAACTTAACCCTAAACATAAATAAGAAAATTCATTTATTCATTTACCACAACCTATCAAAAGTCCATCGCTGAACATAGACCTAGAATCTATGGAAGATTGGCACTTGGAGTTTAACTGCTATATCTGCCACAATTGGCAGGCAGGTTGGCAATCGCAGTACCTTTACTATTTTGATTTGTTACCAGAAAAAGGCTGCCGCCCATCTCGTGTTCAATTTTTTTGTGTCGTCTTTTACGATATGGCATAATGGATTAATATACGCCGTCCTATACAGCATAAATAAAAAATAGAGTGTATGAATTATTTCATTACTAGTCTTAAATTTAGAACCGTCTTTTAACTAAGTATAAATTTTTTTGAAGTCTTAAATATTAATTAAATATCCAACCTAGCAATTTAAAAGAGAAAGTTGTACACAAAACTCAATATTTTTGTTATTTGACTTATACTGGACGGAATTTGATAAGATTTTAACGCTATGCGAATGTCGATAAACGTAATTAAAATTTCATATGTAACAGAAGAGTGCGACAACATTTATTTTAAAAAGTATAAGTATAATATTTAATTGCATAAGAATGATAAAACCTAATACTGTTCATAACATCAAGAGTTTTTTTTTATATTTTATTGTTTTTAGTACTTTAACAGAATTTTTAACATCAACACGTACATACTTACGTATTTAAGTAACACGTCAGTAATTTCGTGAAGGTAAATTATTACAAAATTTGATATATTGACAACAGAGGTAGACATAAATCGAATATAATTTTATAAACTAACATAATGGGTATTTGAAATTGAAATAAAATTGGCACAATTGACTACGTAAAGAAATTTATGTAATTAAAGCGCTTAAAAACTATGTGGTATAATATACTGCTTGTGACCAGCGGTTTCTTGTTGCCAGTTATTATTTTGTTGCACCAGCATAGCATTCTGTTGAAGGTGTTGTTGTTGTTGATGTAACACCATCACATTGCTGTTGAAATCATATTGACCCTGAGCGCCTGGAGGCCTATTTATATCGTGGTATTGATTGCGATACGGATGTTGTCGTTGATTATTATAATTTTTGTAGTTACCTGAATCTCCAAGAGAACACGAGCGCCTGGTTTGAAATTTTGGGCGGGGATTAGCTTTCAAAACTCCAATGTTTGAAGCCTCTAGGTTTTAACCCTACAAAAAGAAAATAGATTTGTAAAAAAATTTATATATTATAATTAAGAAAGAAATATCTTTTCAATTTGAAATTTAATTTCTGATTGAGATTTACTATAATGTATAAAATAAGAGATATATTAAATGTACCTAAATATTTCAATTCATAAAGATGCATGTATTTACGTGTAATTAATACATTTTGTAAAGCTTTAATTATGAAGGAGGCAAAATAAAATTTAATAGTATTTGCATACCCTAGGCCAGTTGTTCGTGTTGTACATTTCTACGCCTTGAACTTGCTCATATCTGTTGTTAGATTGCTGCATTCTAAATTGTGATTCTTCGTGTTGCTGTTGAGTGGAAAATTGATACCCAATTTGTTGGTTCTGCCGAAATTCCTGTAGCTGTTTTATATGTTGAGATAATAAAAGCCTCGTTTCAACATTCATATCAATTTTGATATTAATTTTGTTAAGATCAGTAAAAGATATCTTATCTGGTAAGTTTATTGTAAAATTTACCATTTCATTATTCAAAATTTCACTAATAAACTCTGATAACAAAGTAAATGTTTTATTAAAAATGATCTTCATATTTTCTTCATTTTCGATTGCAGGATGTAGCATTTCTTTAATAACGGAGTTATACACATCCATGTATATTGATTTATTTTTTTCTGATTGTTTGAAAACTGCTTCGCAACTAGATTCATTGCCAAAATTTAATATATTTTCATACCTTGTGGTTTGTGGATGGTTATTAACCGAGCTATCATTGGAATTTTTTTGTGTTATGTGTGACAAAACTTTCATCATTTTATTTCTGATCATAATTTTAATGAAGTTGTATTCCTCAATAGAAATAACTGAGACTTCATCAGTTTGTGTGTTTACTGATCTTTTTTCGTCATTTTTATTGTTAAGTGTATTAATAATGCTGGAAATAGCCTTTTTTATAGCTTTATGTTCTTCATTATCGACGGTTCTATTTAAAAGTACCTTACATGTGATACATTTTAACTTATTCAAATCGAAAATTTCTTGATCATCAAAATTAAATGTAATTTCTGTCTTTTCACTATCAAAATTATCGTAAGGACGGTTTTGGTCAAAAGTTTCGTCAGAATATTCGACCTTTATTTGCTTCTCTACACTTTCTGTATTGCCAAATGAATTTGGTTCTAAATTTGGCTGTGATTGGTTTCTATATTTATTGTCTATATTGCTTTTTGTTAAGTTATACATATTTTCAAATTTCGGAGTTGGATTAGTTTGAAAAAAATCAGAAAATATTTTGGAGTTGGTTCCACTGAATCATTGATCTATTTTCCGGTTTCTTGAAATGTTGATGTTTGGGGCAATCTTGCGAATGTATGCTGTAAGACTGTATACGGTTGTTTATTTTATGATATCTGCAACAACGGAAGAAATATATTTTATTGTATTTTAAAATGGAATGATAGACACACATACGTCACCAACAAACCGTGGATGTCGTAGGAGGTGACTATTGGCAATGCCATTAAATACTAATGGCTTCCGATATTTAGCGGTATAACCACTTCGAGTACTCCAAACATCACAATCCTTACGCTAGCGACGGACAACAGAATCGAAAGTAAGAGAGCACATGGTACTGCGACCGTCATTCTGCCTGCCAAGCGCGGCGAGTCCCATATTCACCAGTGGGCTTTGGATCTTTTGATTTATGATGAGTTATTGAATAACAATGTACATAAGCTGCTTTTATATTGGAATAAACAATTATTTTATTCATACATTCATTAAAGCCCTTCACAAGACTACTGCTGATTATAAACATTCTCCAAAGAATGCCACAAAGCACGGTCCTGAGCAACCTGCATCCATTGACTATCTGCATGTCTTACCAAGTCGTCACTCTAACTAGTGGGAGGCCCCCCACACTGAACTTACTGGTGCGAGGTATTATAATAATAAATAGAACATAATAACAACAATACATAATTTTTCATTCCATTTTTCAATTATAGTAGTTATATTAAGTAATATAAAACCCACAAAAAGTAATTAGTACACATTAAGGCTCTTGTTACACTAAGAAAGTGCAATTTACTATCTCGGATTTTGTCATGGACTGTAGTCAAGATCTAGCCTATACATAGAAATACATAGCACTCCATATATTATTCTATTTTATTCTACTCTATTACTATTATTAATAGATTAAATATTCTGTACATAACTAGCAGACACAAACGCAGATATGTTATTCAGCTCTTTCCCGATATGTGTAAATAATAATTTAATAATCGCTGATAAGATAAGTAGTAGATAAGATAAGTAGCTTATCAATAACTCAATCACAGCGCCACCTATCAGGTTTAGATTTCGCGATTACCTTTTTTGGCATTACTTAATTTATTTTGCTAAGTCATTTAGTTCCATAAACAGAATTTGTTAATAACTTGACTACAGCGCAATCAATCGTATTTTAGGATAACTATGGAGCAACGAATTAACCAAAAGAAATTTTCAAAAATGAATTCAATCGGTCAATCGTTCTTCAAAAGTTTGAAATAAAGATTTTAGAATACAAAGCAAAACTAAATACCAAAGTTTTAAATACTCGTATGGTTAGTAAAAAAGAATATTAAACACACGTAATGATAACATATTATTGATAACGCTATATGTGAGATTTATAATACATGTTTTTTATTATACACTCCATAATTAGAATAAACATTTTTCTATTGAAAGAAATAGAAAACTTGGATCGTTGTTATAATATAAAGCTTAAGATACATACATTTATACCGGAAGTGAAACTTTTATAGATGGTCGCTTTGGCGCTCTATGTCTTTACTTATATTTTGTGTCATTTTATTCCTCTTCAGATTTCTGTGATTCCAACAAACTTACGTTTATAATCTTTAACGATATAATTTACAACTACAATGTCAAATTATTTTCAATAAACCTCGTAATTCTAAAAGTATGTTTTATGGTACAAAATTTTAATAAAACACAAAAATATTTTCAACAGAAAATAGATTTGAATTCAAAGAAGTATCGGATGCAACTATAATTTATCTAAAAATTACCTTTTGCGATTGTAGACTTGATTTTGATATGTCAGGAACCACCAATATTTAAAATATGCTTCTCAAAGTTTTAGCGCTGTATTTGCACTTCGATGTTGCCAGTTTGCGTTATTTCGCGCAACTGATGTGAGCTTCCGACTGCGATCTCCCTTTCATTTGAGGCAGGGCGGTGTAGTAACACACGCCCGCCCAATGCGAGGGCAGTGCTTAAGCTTAGTACGACACCCACCTCTTAGTTTCCTAATACCGATGCATATAGCAATATAGCAGGTACTTGTTTATTTTATTTTTATATAGTTCTCTACATATTTACTTGTCTTTGTCTAGATAAAGGGAGAACTTGGTTAATTACAATGTTTTTAATGATATTTTTATACGTGGTAGACCCACGCTGCAGGTATATTAGTTGTAGCACGAATGAGTCGGTTCAAACAGGGTAGGATCACGCTCTCACAGCATAACAGCTTAAAATAGCAGCTTAATGCTGGTGTTTTTCGTATGATGAGTCAAAAGAGATAAAAAATATTGTATTGGTAGCCGTGATGGCTTAGGAAATAATCATTAACCTTAAAATTTCATAGGTTGCAAGGAAACCGTTTTAGATCTCTTTCAGAACCAATACAGACTTATTATTTAGTTGGTATAAAAATATTATTATTTAGTTGGAAAAAAATGTATATTTGTAACTACGACAGAATACAGCACAATAAATTCAAGACCAAAATGTAAACAAGGGAATAAATGAAATTGAGCTGCAGCTATCATGAATGACTTAGTTTACACTACAGCAACATTGCCGCAGCACTGTTGAATCAAAGTAATTTTTATCATTTCGAAGGATGTAAAGTAAGTAAACAATGTAGTGCTGGTGTAAGAATATCCACTACCGCATATCGACCCGTGGGTGTCGTTAGAGGCGACAGAAGGGAACTGAAACAGGAACAGGAGATGGGCAGCAGCAGCTTCCTGATAACAACTCAAACTAATAAAATACTGCGGTTGACTACCCGCTCGCCAAGCGTGGCAACTGTGGCAAAATCCACTCTATGAGGCAATCTATGAGTGAGGCCTATCTTCAGCAGTGGTCTTTTATAGGTTGTGATGATGAAATTAAGTAAATTTTCGTTAAAGCAACGGAGCAGAATTTTCCATAATTTCCTTAAAAACGAGAGAAGGCCTATTTCTGATTATGAGTATGAAGGCTGTTAATTTTTTTATAGAAGAGCATGTGGCCCACCTGTTGGTATAAGTGTTGACCATCGCTCGTCGTTAAATGCAACACCAGGGGAATTGCAGATTTTTTTAAATAGAATAAGGGTGACATACGAGCACACAGTCCACCTGATGGTACGTGAATTTTGTGGCCCATTGAGGTCTATAAATTTATCTTCAATTAAGTATCAAAATCCAGATGCGTTCTCACTCCTGTGAACTGAGATGGAAAGCCTTTCCAGTAAATAGTGTATCCAGTTCTCTACACTCACAAAACGAAGCTCAGCAACAATAAGCTGCTACCCCGGACGAGCCGACTCATTTGTGCTACAACCATAATATTCGAATAGCTACGGCGTGGCTCTATTACGTACAAATCGTGTGTTCGTTGCAGGCTGTTAACATTGTTTTTGAGTAAAAAATATGTCCACACACTTTTCATGTTCAGTTTATTGATATCACTCCTATGAAATAAATAATTTTACGAAATTAGCGTTTTGCTTTAAAGTTTGTCATTTACCACGTTTCGGGAGATTTACAGCACCCATGGTCATGGCTTTTTATGCTACAAACATAATATAGATGCACCGAGGCTTTACCATGTACATGTTTTTCTTTTGTTATTTTTTATGTTAAATGTATTTTCTAGATGTCTAACAAGGGCGGTAAATCTGGGCAGTTTTAATTATTTTATAAGATTCTTCGTTTTGTTAATACCTAATATAAAAAAAATAGGAACATGGCAGAGGTAAATGTAGACTGTACAGTGTCAAAATACTTCCTCTATTATAATTATGCAATGGGAAACAAAGGAACACGCTGTTATAGACTAAACGCTATCCGGATATTTGGTATTCTTACACCGCCACTAAACGATGAGTACCCATCTAAACTTATTAGTATAAAAAAGTTTTTTTTAATAGGATATGGTGACAAACGAGCACACAGTCCACCTGATGGTAAGTGGTTGCTGTGTCCCATAGACACTTATATCTGTCTTCGATTACGAATCAAAATGCGGATGCGTTGTCACCCTTGAGGACTAAGATGGAATGCCCTGTTTCCAGTAAAAAGGGTCTCCGGTTCTCTACACTCACCATACGAAACACAGCAGCATCAAGCTACCATTTCACGCTGGTATTCTCTGAGAGCGTGGTCCTTCCCCGGTCGAGCCGACCCATTCGTGCAAACTTACTACTAATATAACTGCAGCATGGCACGTAGAGATAAAGAAAATTAAGTTCCGTAAAGTAGTTTTCTTTGCTCCTATGCTTAGATTGTACTGTGTCTATCGCTTGCAGTAGTCGTTTACCATCAGTTGTCTAACTCATTTGCTACCCTAACGTTATAAAAAATGATATTCATCACCAGGGATGATGCTTCATCTGAAATATTTAAGTAATATAAGGTTGACACACGAGCATAGACAGATACATTGTCACTCCTGAGGACTAATAAATTGAATGCTTCGTTTCTAGTTAAAAGGGTCTTGTGTTCTGTACACTAGCCTTACCGTCCGAATATTTCATATCTGGCATAAATGAGATGGTATAGCGCCGTCTATAGGACGCCACATATATCGGAACTTTATGGTATTTCCCATAGACGGTTTTTACGAGACCCGCGGAACGAAAAGAGGGGACGGATTTTCTTACAGCGCTACCATACGAAAAAAATTTCTTGTAGATATCCTATCTTATCCCGTGGGTGTTGTAAGAGGCGACAAAGAAAAACAAGCAAGGACCGGGATAGGCGGCAGCGTCTTCCTAATAACAATAAATGAAAATTGTGGCTGCGAATTCGCCTGCCAAGCGTGGCAACTGTGGTGAATACCCCCCCCTACAAGACAATCTATGGGGGAGGCTTATATAAGGCACTGAATTTTCATAGATTGTAACCGCAACAGTAAGGGTAGATGAGTACTTATTCCTTAACTAAAAATAGAAATATAGATGCGTTGTACATCTCAAGGCTTAAATTGGATGCATCGTTATCGGTAAGAAGTGAATATTAATAAAAATATGTGTATTTTTTAATATACTACTTTTTTCATATTCTTACATTGTCATCCGATGATGAGCAATGTTCAAAATTTCAAGTCTTACGCTCATCGGGAAGTTAGTTTAAAATCAATTACTAAATTCAGCCCGAACAGACATATTATACGACAGCGAGTTAATAAGAACATGGTAAACAGATTGATGTTAAGTCTCCGGTAGTAATCATTCAGAATATAAAACAAAGCCTTATCAAATTCTGCAGCCACAATAAAAATAATGAGTATGTAGGAGACCCCGACCATAAATATTTAAAATAAAACAAATTTTTAAGAAAGCTACATGCACATTAGACATAGACCCAGATATTTTTTAACGAAATTTCCTTTTTGTTACATTTTATGAAATTGGCAATCAACAAGTGCCCTCCACGCGTTTGAAATTTCTCGAATTCTTCTTGAGACGAATTACCTGCTAGTTAAGCGTAGATTAATAATATCAATACCCGAAAATGAGCCACGTTTAAAATGTACGTTGTATATTTTTTCATTACATTGGAATTATATTTAAGTCCATAATAATGATTGGTCTGACAAAATAACGCCTCTTAGACATAATTATGTTTGTAAATATTTTATGTTGTCTATTTTACTTTGCTGTACACTTTATATCAGCTTCAATACGCGTCAAGTAAGATTGTGCGCAATTTTAATGATGACAAGAAATTAAAAGGAAAATCATAAGTTTAAGCAACCCGTGGTTCAAAACGGAGATTTTCACTTTGACAGGCTTCTGGCGTGTCTTAGGGATCATGAGCGTCGACTACAGAAAGAAAACCGCTATTGCACAGAAGAAAATCTGCATCTAATCACTCTCCCAGTCAACCTAGGACGTGTAGAAATAATGTGATAGGTGCCAAAAACAAAAATAACGTAAAATAACATATAATGACACATTATATATATTTACACATAAATGCATATTTAAAATGTACACACATCCACAAATCATATATAAATGTACCTATAAATAAGTTAAATTGAAAATATTTGGAAACTCAATAGAACTCTAGGATAAGTATATGTAAATTGTATTTATTTTCAACATCGCCTTTCAAACTAATACATCTTGAACAGCGTTTTGTAAGTTTGTTAATTCCTTTGGAAAAAAGGCTTGATACTGGGACTCGTAAAAGGCCTGTACATCATACATTACCTCATCGTCGCGTGTTTAAAGTGGTGAAAATAACTCGGAATTTGGTCCGAAGAATATAGAAACTCAGCAGTTCGTATTGCAGCGCCTGCAACATTAGATCGATTATCGTGATGTAAAAGCACTCCAGCACGCAATTTTCGTCGACGTTTATTATTTAGTACTTTGCATATTTTTTATTAGATGTGTAAGAACCTACATACTTGATAGTTGATCATTATTATACATTCCGCATCCCAAAAGACAGAGGCCATTATTTTTCCAGCGGACGCTCTGGTGTTTCGTCTCCGGGTCAAAATTGTGTACTCACGTTTATTTACGGTTATTCGATCGATTATTGCTAAATTTAGCTTTCAAATGTCAACTCTTGCTTTATTTTGAGTGTCTGTTAACATGCGCGGATGCAGCGCGCGGCCACCTTTTTGAATTTTAAGATGAATTAAAATAAACTGAATTGTCCGTAACAAAAGCTTTAGAAACTCAGATAAATAACGGATAGTCACACGTTGTTGTCCACTGAGAGAGTCGTCATTGCAGGTGGTTTTGCCGCCTTTAAATTTAGCTCTCATTCTATAGTGGCACGGCAGTATGCCACTATAAAATAAGACGGAGCATTGTCAGCAGTAACCAAGTGATAACATTGACCATAGTAAGTAATGTCGGATGCCATAATAAGTATTCACTTATCAATCTTTTAAAGGCAGTTTTACTAAGTGTTTTCTTAACGACTCCAGACAAGAAATTCCATCAGAATGAGAAGAAGAAAGCCAACCAAACCAAAACGAAGCACTACCTACCTTTTCTCGAAGCGATTAGTCATATTTTTGAGCCCTCATAACTTGGGTTTAGATAAGACCACGTTAACAAAATTCTTGAGATATGATGTCAATAGTGGACATATAAAGTTTCAATAGCATAGCTCTTATACTTTAGATTTTATTGATATCTAAAAAAACAGATTTCGTCACTGACTCATTCACTGATGATCATCAAAATTCTTAGGGTACTTTATGAATTTCTAGAAATCTTCGAATAAAACTATTAATTACGGATTTTATCGCGTTTAATTACCACTTTCACTTTTTTATTATATAGGGATAATAAAAATAAGTTAAGTGGTAATGAAACGCGATAAAATCCGTAAATAATAGTTTTATTCAATGTGCAGTGTTCGCGTAAATATAAAAAATCATTACTTGAAATCTGAAAGCTGGTGTGTAAGCTAATATTAGTATACAAACAACAAAACAGTTCTAAAACTTGTAACTTTTACCCCTCAACCCCTTAAACTAGGGGATGGAAGTTCCTTGTTATTAATAATAATAATAAAATATAAATTTCAGGGTTTTTATTAAATCACCCCACCCTTTAAATTAGGGGATGGAAGTTTGCATATGACGCTTACCATAAAAATTTATTTAATTCTAGAGATCTGAAAATCATACAAGTACACTGATTTCTTATAACAAATAAAATACATATCTCACACTAGAAAACAAACATCCCTCAACCCCTTAAATGAGGAGATAAAAATGTGTATGAGGCTTTCATCAGGTGTTAGAATATTACTTCATTACTCTAAAGTGACTAATATGCAAGATGTTCACCTTATAAATATTGACTTTGTTAATATTAAAGGAACAACAGTCAGCTATAGTCGAATATAATCGCGTAAGAGCCAAGTATCGCCCTGAGCTTTTTTGCTTATTATAAAGAGTAAACCAACAAGAAAAAAAGATAAAGATAGGGATTGGAAAAAAAAGCCCCGATGGAGGGAAAAAAAAAACCAAAAATCATCTCAAGCCACCACTTTTTGTTTTGCCAACGAGCCATATGACTCGCACTGTCAAAAATTTATCAGATTTCATGGAGAGCTAAGCTTCTAACTCTACAGGCCCTAACTTCACAAACTCTACATCTTAGTCAAATATGTGGCTTGGCCGTTTCGGTCTACCGTCTGCCGATGCTGTAGATGACGACTGCTGGTGAGGTGGAATACTGCTGCTGGCGATGCTGCCCCCTACCTCATCATTACAGCCCCGTTGTAGGTTATCATTTACGTTCCACGTGATTAATTCTCGTCTTGGCAATATTTTACACAGAAGGATTTTGGTGGGATGTCATTTACGTAAAGTCATAAGTAATACGGAGTAATACGTCTACACTTTGCCACTCTTTTGTTTGGTATTGTAAAAAACAAAGAACCATTATATCTGTACAATAAGCTTGATTGGGCCAAAGATCACAATAATAAACATTATCTCAGATCAATTGAACAAAAATTAGTATATCCTTTTAGCCGCTCAACTGCATTCAGAGGTAGTTTTAAATACAATGCAACAAAGTGTTGGAACAATCTGCCACCTCCCTTACGTAGCCTTACAACAATTAATAGTTTTAAAAACAAATATAAATTACTTCTACTCAATGAACAAAAGATGTTGGTTAAGACGTAGAATCCAGGTAAAATAACTTATGATAATTATTTAATGTAGTAATTTTATTACTAAATTAACGGTGAATGGATTTACCAGTAATTTAAAAAAAATTCCGCTTTCAGTCCAATTATATATAGGTATGGGTATGCATATGTATATGTTTATAGTTTATTATGAATTTTCGGGCATCTAGAGCGAGCGTGCACTCAGCCGCCCGAGCTGCCTCTGGGTAAGGGCTGGACTGAAAACCAGTACTATCACTGAGTCCGGTCCGTTTCACAGTTTCATGCTGCAGCACAGGGTATTTTTAAAATATTTTCTTAAATTTATAATAATGTTAAGTCACTTTTAATTTAGTTGTATTTATCTTTTGGCTTATATATACTTTTTGCTTGTTATGCTGCATGCTTAAACTTGAATAAAATGCTTTTCTTTCTTTCTTTCTAGTAGACGCACTATTATTTCGTCGACTGTAGTATTTACATTTAGGGTACGGACTGTAAAATCCTGAGTGTCGTTGTGTTGAATCCGCCATCGTGGACCATTCCTAACGCAAATATTTTAAGCTTAGAAAAGGTGAACGGGATATTAATATTAAGAGCATTGCCAGTATCCTTTTTTAAGGACAATATTTAAAAAATTGGAAGAAGAAGAATATGGGAACTACAGTTGATGTATGATAGTTATCGGAATTATGACAAACAGGAAGATTGTTTGTCTGGTTAAACAATAGATTAACTTCTACTTCTACTTCTTTCTAGTGTAGTTTTATCGTAATATATGATATGTATTATTACTGACTGCAGCTTTCTACTAATAAAATAATATCGAAATCCTCTGCATAGTTTAAGAGCGGAATATTTCAGCGTCGAGATTTATTTTATTGTATCAAAAGCGATATTCGCGTAATTTGTTATAAACCTTTCGTTTAAATGGCGATGCCTGCAATATCTAACAAAGTAAAAAGAATTATTCAAAATACTACTCAAAAATACATAATGGGAAAACCAAAATAAATTTTACAAAAAAAAAACTTTATACTTGGTTTGGTTTTTCAGGTAAAAAGTTAGTTTAAAAAAGTTAGTAGGTTAATTTAGCAGACTCGTATTATGTCTGCAGTAAGAAACGGTTGGTCTGGCCGGAAAAAAAAAAAATATTGACGGTGTAACAAAAATCGGAGACCATTTTTACTCGTAAGTTGGCATTCCATATTGTCCCCAAACTAGCTGTGCCCCGCGGTTTCATCACATGACACCTAGTTCAAGCACTTTAGATAGCAATGTATCGAAAATGGCAAATTTAATAGAATACTTTTATCTATCGGCGTAATATTTTCAATTTAAAATTTTCGCTCTTAACGTACGTAACGTATGTACGTTAAGAGTGAAAATTTTAAATTTTATCCAATTTACCTCCCCCTCCCGGGTGTACATCACTCCTTCCCCTCAACCTTTAAAATGTACCGAAGCACCAGCCAGTTTTAAAGGAAACAGTACACGATATATGAAAAGTGTTTAGGTTACAAAATGATGCTTGATGAATTTGTAAATATTAAAATTATAATATATTACAACAATTGAAATCTTTTACACAACAACAAGGAAAGACGTTTGCGGATTCGCACGAAAATCTTCGCAACCCTCATGTGGTCGAAAACAAAAGAATGTGGATGTAAAATCAGTTCCTGTGGTGACCCAAACCAAGAGAGAGAATGACGGGTTTACTCTTGTTGAGAAGAGACGTCAGTCGAGACCCGTCTGTAACCAGCGTGGGACCGCCAAAATAAACGCAAGTACAACTCTGCGTATTGTGGAGCCCACCATACAGCTCTACATCTCCCGTTTGGACAAAAGTACGTCGGGAGAAGACGTCCTGCGTTTCGTGGAAGAACGAAGCCGATGCCACATAGAGGATCAGATCTCTTTACATTTGCAGCGTCTGGAGTCTAAGAGGTCCACGAACTTCAAATCCTACGTACTCCAGGTTCCTGCAAAATACAAAGAGACATTCCTTGCTCCCGATTTCTGGCCCTCTGGGGTAGTGTTTCGCCGATACAGGGACGCGCCAAAGAAGAAAGTTCCCTAAATAGTGTTATATTTATATTTTATATATATTTTTAGGTTAAGGTATATATTGCTATGGGCATATTGCAATGTTCTTAATTTTTAAGTCCTTGATGCCTGAAATAAAGTTATTGTATTGTATTGTATTGTATAATGCAGACAAGTCTGTGGCAATGGTCTTTGGAGCGCATAGTAATGACGTTGGTTTACCGTTATACTTGAACGGCACAAATTTGAAGTTATATAGTATAGTAGTTATATATTAGATATTTAGGACATATCATATCGAGTGACCTGAGGGATGATCAGGACATGGACAGAGAAAGGGCCCTTGCTGTGCGTGCAAATATGATTGGCAGGAAATTTAATAAATGCGAGCGAGATGCTAAAATATTACTATTTAAAACCTATTGCCAATCGCTTTACACGCCGCATCTCTGGACTAAATTTAAAAAGGAAAACTATCGAATTTTTAAGGTTCAGTATAACGATTCGTTCCGAATATTATTTCGTTTTCCGAGGTACTGTAGTGCATCTACAATGTTCGCTGAGGCACGCGTACCGACGCTCGATGCTTTGATAAGACATCGTGTGGCCAGATTTAGAAGTAATCTTCTCAAATCTAGAAACGGACTTTGTGGTTGACTGGTTGTGTTGATGACTGTGAGGCATTTAATCTTAGCGCACAGGACCCATTTGTCTTTTACAAGGCTGTATCCTATTCCATTTACTTACTAGTTATATACTTACAGAACCGAAACAATGCTACTCAGCGGGTTATCTCGTAATTTCTCTGCGAAATAAAAGCCGTCTCTTTCGCTCTCTCTCTCTCTCTCTCTCTCTCTCTCTCTCTCTTTCTACTCTTTCTTTTGTAATGTATGTTTCTTAAATTTCTTTTTAGATGTTTGAATGTGTCTTTGTCAATGGATCAACAATCTGTCTGACTGATCAGATTGTGACATATTTGTAAAAGAAACATTATTTTTTGTGTTTTCATCAGACTGGAGTAAAACGCGCTGGCGATCATTGAGTTCGTGGGGCACCCATTAGTTAAATGTTTTTACCTTGCCAATTGGACGCAAAAGGACCAAAATTATTTTGAGGCTAGCGTCGAAAGTTGTTGCTAATTCAACCGTAGATTAAGTTTAATTAACTTTCAAAATCACATTCAATTTGTCATTGTCGACCGTAGTTTTCAGACGGCCACGTAGTTCTTTTTTCAAGTCGAAATTTCCAGAACAACAGTGGACAAACAAATAATAGGTGGTGCATTCGTTTGTAGTATTCGAAAACCTCCGAAAACTTCGTTGATGTTACGTGTCGCTTGTGCCGCGTTGCTGCCACGACGGTACTCATATTCCATAATTACTACATTTTTTACGTATCCATGATGACGAAAAAGATTCAAATGCGATGAAAACATTACGCTTATTAATAAACAAATGACTAATTTAAAAAAGAATTCCAATAATGATTTCTTATATTTACGCGAACACTACACATTGAAATAATACTAGTTTTTACGGAATTTATCGCGTATATTTTAACTTTTTAAATACCCGACGTTTCGAACGCTTTACAGCACTCATGGTCACGGGCAGGACTGAGATGTTCAACGTCCATCTGTCATAGTTAACCGCGGTTACCATAGATTAAAATTTGACAGTAAACACCTGGCTGCAGAGCTCCACCATGTCAAGCAAGTTTTGCATAACAACAAGCTTCGAGTCCCGCGCCTACGTCACAGTGAACGAGTGAAGCCGGCCACAGTCGAGCGTGTACCTGCTGTACTGCCATATGTTAGAGGAGTCACTGACAATATTGGCTACATCTTGAAGCGCGCTTCCATTAAAACATACTTCAAGCCGCTGAAGAAGATTGGTCAGTTTTTACCATCGGTCAAGTGTAATGTCCCTCTGCAAGATGCAGGAGTGTACAAGCTTGATTGTGAATGTGGTCTCTCCTACATAGGACAAACTAAAAGATCAATAAAAACCCGCGTTAAAGAACATATAGCTGATGTGAAGAATCGACGCTCCGGGAAGTCTGCAGTCTGTGAACACGTACAGGATCGCCCCCGTCACTATATCAGATTTGATAGACCGCAGATCCTCGCTAAAGAACACCGATTCCTTCCAAGGATGATTCGCGAGGCTATTGAAATCAAAAAACATTCCTAATTTCAATAGAGAAGTTGGCTGGGTGCTACCATCTGCTTGGGATCCTATAATAAATAAAATTAAATCCCAACCCAAGCATACAACTGCAAGACTTCAAGATACCATAAGTTCATAGTGCATAGATCGGAACAAAAGTTAAATTTTAATCTATGGTAACCGCGGTTAACTATGACAGATGGACGTTGAACATCTCAGTCCTGCCCGTGACCATGAGTGCTGTAAAGCGTTCGAAACGTCGGGTATTTAAAAAGTTAAAATATACGCGATAAATTCCGTAAAAACTAGTATTATTTCAAAAGAATTCCAAATTTTTAATAAAATTACTGAGAAATTAGAATTCTTAACCAAACAAAAATTATTTTTATTTGATATTGCCAGTACTGCAGAACGGCAATTTCATAGGTAAAGACCTATTATTACACTCAAAAACAGCAAAAATTGTTTTTTTTTTCCAAAACTCGCAAGAATACAAAAGTAGTAACCGGTACGACACAAATGCACAACAGTTAATTTAATCCAAAAGTGTGAGATAACTTTGCCCTTGTATATACGGGGACTCGTCGACTGAAACCTACCCCACGCTCACAAAATAGGTCGAGTTCACCGAGGTCAAAATCGATCCAACGTTCGTTGATTTATTTAGGTCATTTGAGATGCATCTTTGTCACTTTTTTTATGCACCCTTAGCAAACTTTTGATGTTTTGATGTTTATAATACGTATGATAAAATATTATAATAATTATCATCATCACAGCCTATATACAATGTCATGAACATAGCCCTCCCCCACAGATTGCTTCATAGGGGGGATATTTGCTAAAGTTGTCACGCTTGACAGGTAGGATGGTATCGGCATTTTTTAATTGTTTTGAACTGTTATCACGAACGCTGCTGCCCATCTCTTGTTTTACTTTCTTCTGTCGTTTGATGTAGTGGATATTCACACAAAGCCATTATTCTGGTAAAATTATTAAAAATATTTAAAATGAAATATTACGATAGACTTTTTGTTCGGTCATATATAAATTTTCAATACCGCAAAATTATTAATATTTTCGTAACTTAGTAAAAGTACAAGCAATTCAAACTTTTTTAAGTTGCGATATCCTCATGAATACTCCCTAACAAGATGTTGTGACGATGTCGTACCAGGCTTTAGCACATGGTATTCATCTTCACTCAACTCAAAAATTCTTGTATCAGAGCTACGAAATCAATACAGAAGGGTATCACTGATATTTTCGTTTAAATAAAACTAGTTTCTACGGATTTTATTGCATATATTAACTTATTTTGTATTCTTGATGTTTCGAGCACTTTACAGCACCCACAAGATGGTAACGGTCCAGATTATAACTTTAACTATTACATTGGGCCGTTGAATAAGTTAATATACACGATAAAGTCTGCAACAAAGTGAAACTGAACTGATGAGCAGCAGCACCTTCCTGATAACAACTGAAAATAACAAAAATCTGGGGTTGCCCGTCCGCTTTTCAAGCTTGACTGCTGACGCGAATCTCCACTTGAGGTAATTCTATGAGAGAGGCCTTTGTTCAGAGATGAATATTTTACAGGCTGTAATGAATGAAACTGTATTATATTTAGTATTTTTATAGTATAAGTTTGGCAAACGAGCACACAGTAGATCTGATGGTAAGTGGTTGCTGTGACCCATAGACATCTACATCTATTCTCGATAACGAATCAATACGCAGATGCGTTGTCAACCGTGAGGACTAAGATGGAATACCTCGTTTCCAGTTAAAAAGGTCTCCGGTTCTCTACACTCACCAAACGATACACAGAAGCATTACGCTACTATTTAACGATGGAATTCTTTGAGTGCGTGGTCCTTCCCCGGTCGAGCCGACCTATTCGTACTACAACTATGAAACAGAAACGGAAAACGAAACAAAAACAGAAACTTTTTTATTCAATGTAGATTATAAACAGTACTTATTTAAAGTCACTTTTCATGTACCACTGGTTCGCAAAAAAACCTCTGTCATGGGAAGAACCAGCAAGAAACCCAGCGGGACTATGTTTTTTTTTCAAATAATAGCTTACAGTGATGTTTACAATTAACAACACATTTCTTAATATTATAATAGCCCTTTTCATACAAACTTAGTGTAATAGAATTTTTGAACTTTGTGTATGACAAATTTTGTATATTTTATGGGATTTTGTTGTAAAAGCTTATAAATCGCCCTATGTATGAATTACTGACTCGGTGGAGTCGAGTATCTGGTACTACTAGCTTGTGTCTGTTCCTAGTATTTACAGAATGAATATCACTTATTTTCGCAAAACTATTTTTTTTTGTGTACGTACATTACATTTTCATAAATGTATTGAGAGGCCAGAGTTAAAATATTAATTTCCTTAAATTTTTCTCTCAGTGACTCTTTTGGTTTTAAATTATATATTGCTCTAATGGCCCTCTTCTGTAAAATAAATATAATTTCAGTGTCAGTCGCGTGTCCCCATAGCAAAATACCATACGACATACTGCTATTGAAATAACTAAAGTAAACTATTCTAGCTGTTACAACATTGGTAAGAGTTTTAATCTTTTTATAGCATGTGTTACAGAACTAAGTCTGCCAAAAATATTTAGTCTATACCAATAATTATAGCTGCAGCATGGTTCTAACATGTAAATAATTTACCCAATATTTAATAAAACAATATTATTTACCTAATATATCAACTCGAATAAATCATTGAGTAACGCTCTTATTAATCGTAATTTGATTTCACGCCGCTGCAAACTTCATTGAAGGTATTACAGTAAAGCCTTTTACCCTGGCGTTTATATAAGTTACTCAATGCCCGGGCCGTTGCCGAGGTGATACGATTCTGTGCAGTTTATACGATCCTATGTCCGTGTAGAGCGCGCCTGTGTGTGTATCGCTTTATGTCGAAATATAATTTTCAAAATTTTCATGATAGAAATCATAACTGCCTTTATAAATTTTACCATATAAGTAACACATAATACTAAATTGAAACAATTATTTTGTAAATTGATTTTATACGGACGTAACCACTATTAAAATATTTCATCATCATCATCATCATTACAGCCTTTCACAAGTCCACTGCTGAACATAGGCCTCCCCCAAGGTATGCCACAAAGCACGGTCCTGAGCCACCTGCATCCATCGACTTCCTGCATGTCTTACCAGGTCGTCACTCCATCTAGTGGGGGGTCGCCCTACACTTCGTCTACCGGTACGAGGCTGCCACTCGAGAACGAAATACGACGACTTATCGAGATGATTTTTACGTGTTGTTGAATTGAAGTATATGTTAATACTGCCTAAAACCTGTAAATTTTTCCCAGTGGAAATACGGAGCCACGGCACCCGCGCCGTGTGCTGTCCCGTTTCCGTACCGGTGTCTTGCCGATGCCGTGCTGATGAGTGGAAAACCGCCCATTTATAGGGTTCCGTAGTCAACTAGGAACCCTTATAGTTTCGCCATGTCTGTCTGTCCGTCTGTCCGTCCTCGCTTAATCTCTGTGACCGTTAGCACTAGAAAGCTGAAATTTGGTACCAAGATGTGTATCAATCACGCCGACAAAGTGGTAAAATAAAAATTGGAAAAAAATGTTTTATTAGGGTAGCCCCCCTATATGTAAAGTGCGAAGTGATTTTTTTTTAATTTAAACCCTAACTTGTGATATATTGTTGGAAAGTTATTTAGAAATGAATAGGGATTTCCTAGAATCATTTTTTGATAATGTCAATAATTTCGGAAATAATCGCTCCAAAAGTAAAAAAACAATGTGTCCCCCCCCTCTAACTTTTGAACCATAAGTTTAGAAAATATGAAAAAAATCTGAAAAGTAGAACTTTATAAGGACTTTCTAGGAAAATCATTTTGAACTTGGATGGAAACAACAGTACCCACTACCGGGAGCAGTTGCAGGAGCGCGGAGCGTATGGAGGGAACATAATGGATACCCACCTTTAAACTCATAAGTGGGAACACTTATTGTGACGGACGGGAAACTACGGAATCCTACACTGAGCGTGGCCCGACACGCTCTTGGCCGCTTTTTTGCTTTATTAATAAGCAAGATCTCACGCCCGGGCGGCCAGGACGTGACACGTGAGAATATAAAATTCAATTCACGTCCAATTTACTCCCTGTGCTGGCTGAGTAACAGGTTAAGTGAACACATCAAATGCGCATGTGCACAAAATATTCACGAAAATTCAAAATATATGAAACGAGATATTCGAAAGTTGTTAATAGCGCGCATAGTTTGTAATATTTAATTTCACTGAAGCGTATTTATTACGTACCTTGATATCTAGATTGAAATGGAGCTCCGGGGCGCATCCAAACTGTTTCCATAGTAACGCCCGGGGGTCTATTGCAGCCTGGATGCGTAGGGTTGACATGATATTGTCGGTCACCGAGATATACATATATTAAAATGTACATAATATGAAAACATTACAACGGTTAAATTAGAAGTAAAATATAGACTTTATGAACATATAAATACAGTAAAAACTATATATATATTATAGTTTTATTTTCGAGATTGTAAAGTCAGTTAGTGTGATCTCTTAGTGGATTTCGTTTATTATAACAACTTACGTTCGAATATTGTGTACTAGATACATAATATAATAAAATGCAGCTAATTTCCTAAATTATATTTGTAATTATACTCTTGGCTATTAAATGTTTCTTTTCTTAACATAATTATATAATTATAAATATTAGATTGTTGCACCTAAGCATTAATTTTGTGATTATACACATACATTTTCACAATGCTGTAGATAGTACAATCATATTATTAGAAGTAGACTTTTACTAAATGATTAAATGTAGTGTTTCTTCCCTTTAACATAACGTAAGCTTTAGTGGAAAATTAACAAGCTCTTGTGACTTCCCCTTGCGAATGCGTGCTGTCAAAATCGATCGCTACAAAAAAATAATTTATCAACACCGAAAATATAATAGTTTATCAAGTCTCAAATACCGACACGGAACTGATGAAAGCTGTCGACACAAGTGCTTTCTCTTTTCCCAAGGAATCAAGTTCTAGCAGATCTTTGGCATTTTTTTTAAGAATTCTACAAATAAAAAATGAATCCTACAAATGACTTTTTATGAATTTTTTTTCTAAAAAATACTTGATGATTTAAAACCTAAAATGGTAACTAGACAACAAACACAGTTTAAAAAAATATTTTAAATATTTTGATAAGGTACTATATAAATTATTTTTATAAATAAAATCTTTAATCGCTCGTTGATAAGAAAAGGCATGTAAAGTGTTCTAGCGTTCTCAACTCACCCTTCTCCCTTCCAGCTACAGCTTAGAACATCTCACAGAAGATTATAAGCTAATTGACAAGCCTAGGGTTATGCATACAAAAGGGATTTATAAAGGATAAAGCGCTTTAACACAGCATCTTTTTCTTTTATGAAACTTAACGGGCTCTATTTTAAAAATTATCCTATTTTATTAAAAGGACAATCTAAAGAGGATCTATTAATGTGGCGTTATTTAGATTTAAGAAAATGTAAGACCATATTATATTATTTTCTTTTCGTTTTTTATTTTAAAACAACTTTTTCCTATAAAATACTAAACTATATTTTCCCTCCCTCCTAGCATTGATGGTTTCATTACAAATTTCGAAGATTAGCCCGGGAGTTTTTGATAATGAGTATTTATGGCTTATTAGCATGCAAATAACCCCCTGAACTTAGTAGAAGCCAGTATTTTAATATAACAAGCATACACTTTTATTTTATTTATAGGTATAGATATAGATTTACTTTCCATGCCAAAGCGTCAAAAAAGAACAAAACTTAATTACTTTACAAGTCAGGAAAAATCAATCATTGCTTTTAGCAGGCGATGCCCACATGCGGGGTTTTAAAAAGGTACGGTAGATAGGCATATATATTCTAAGCCTCTACATAGTACAGAAACCATGACCATAACTGCTGCCGTTTAGGTTTTTTTTTATAGAGTAAGGGTGAGGGAGAAAAACGAGCTTACAGTCGACCTGATGTTAAGTGGATGCTGTGGCCTATAGACATCTACTTTTACCCTTAATAAGAATCAAAATGCTGATGCCTTACCAACTTTGAGGACTAAGATGAAATGCCACATCATCATCATCATCATTACAGGCCTTCACAAGTCCACTGCTGAACATAGGCCTCCCCCAAGTAATGGCACAAAGCACGGTCCTGAGCCACCAAATTCCTGCATATCTTACTAGGTCGTCACTCCATCTAGTGGGGGGTCACCCTACACTACCTCTACCGGTACAAGGCTGTCACTCGAGAACCTTTCTTCCCCATCGGTTATCGGTTCCTCGGGTTATATGGCCGGATCCTTGCCACTTCAGCTTACTAATCCGTTGGGCTATGTCGGTCACTCTAGTTTTACCGCGACTACCCTCATTTCTGAGTCTATCACGCAGAGAAACTCCCAGCATAGCCCTCTCCATAGCTCACTGAGCGATCTTGAGCGTCCTCATACGGCCAGTCGTAAGTCATTACTAGAAACACGCACTGGTTGTACAATCTAGTTTTCAGAGATTAAGGTATACCTGACGAGAAGATGTGTCGTAATTTACCGAACGCTGCCCAGACGAGTTGAATCCGTCGATTGACCTCTCGGTCGAAGTTGGAATTACTTACTCTGACTATTTGTCCTAGGTAAACGTACTCGTCAACAACTTCGAGCATAGTGCTCCCAACAACTACCAGCATAGGTATGACATGGACATTAAACACGATCTTTGTTTTGTCTATGTTCATCTTAAGACCTATCCCTTGGGAGACACCATTAAGGTCATTGAGCATAGTGCTTAGGTACTCCAGCGATTCTGCCATAAGGACTATATCATCGGCAAATCGAAGGTGAGTGAAGTACTCGCCATTGATGTTAATACCGTATCATTTCCAGACCAGTAGCTTGAAAACGTCTTCCAATGCTGCGGTGAAGAGTTTCGGGGATAAAACTTCACTCTGTCTTACACCTTTCTGCAGTTGGATCGATTTCGAACTCTGGTTCTGTACTCGGATACTCATCGTAGCCCTACTGTACAAACACTTCAGCACTTCGGTATACCGACAGTGAACTTGGCACCGCTGAAGGGACTGTAGCACTGCCCAAATTTCGACGGAATTAAAGGCTTTCTCATAGTCCACATACGGCAGGCAATATTCTTCGGTCTTCTGTACAATCTGCCGCAGGGAATGTATGTGGTCTATGGTACTGAAGCCTTTTCGGAAACCGGCTTGTTCGGGAGGCTGGAAGTCGTCGAGTCTGCGTGCGAGACGATTCGTAATGACCCTCGGAAACAGCACGTCGATGCGGCTCAGAAGGGAAATCGGTCTGTAGTTCTTCAAGAAAGCGTTGTCGCCTTTCTTGAAGAACAAGACCACCGCACTTCTGCTCCACGCCTCCGGAGTAGTGCTACCGTGGAGGATGGAATTGAAGAGCTTCTAAAGGACTTCAAGTACCGGTGTTCCACCCGCTTTCAGAAGCTCCGCTGTAATTCCATCATCACCTAGGGCCCTGTCCTTTTTAAGGTGCTGGAGAGCGATTCTAATCTTGCTCAGACTGACGTCCGGGATATCATCGGAATAGTGTCGGATAAGACTTGCTTTTGGATCGTAACTCACACTTGCGTTTGGCTCCAACGATGATGTGTACAGCTGCCCATAGAACCTTTCAATCTCACTCCAAAATCTCGGGTGTCCCGGAAACGCTACTGCCACACTCAGTCTTCAGCTTTGACAGTTGGGTCATTCTGGCAGACAGATCTCTGGCAAAGACTTAGGAGTGGTTATCGCTTCTTTAATACTAGCAGTATTGAAGTTGCATAAGTCCCGCCGCATTCACTTGGAGATCTGTCCGTTCAGTTGCCTGTATACTGTCAAATATGTTGACGATTGCAGCCTCATCTCCCGTCTAACAGCCATGAGATTAAGAGTGTGATCGGAGAGGTTTTGTGTTCTTCTGCGGCGAGTCTTGCAGAACTTAGCTCCGACCACATGGACAGTTTCCCACGAGCTTGTCATTCATATCGTCCACTGCATTGCAACCTTCTAGGCACTGACAGCGGTTACGTATCTCGAGCTGAAAGGTTTCTTGATTCTGGATTAGAGCACGAGGGGACTGAGCGTTGACTTCGTTAGACGAGACCTCTCCAACATAACGTTTAGGTTCAGTGTCCCTCTAAGCATTCGGTGATCGCTGCCAGTTTTCACCCACTGAGACATCACTGAACAGTTGGCGTCTGGTCGTCATAATGAAGTCAATCTCATTTTTTGTCGAACCTTCGGGGCTCGACCAGGTCCACTTTCTATGGAGCCGCTTCTGGAAGAAAGAGTTTATCATAAAAAGTCCCTCTTTCTCCATGAAGTCTGCCAGCTGCTGGCCCCTTGGGTTCCGTTGCGGAAAGTTGCGGACTCCAAATTTTTCTACCTTCAGCTCACCGTTCTTTCTTGTGCCCAGTTTTGTGTTGAAGTCTCCCATTAACACCGTATAGTGAGTTCTGGAGGAATGCATGGCTCTAGAAATATCCCCATACATTTCCTCCACCTTCTCATCGGGATGTTCCGACGTTGGCGCTTAAACCTGTATGATCTTCAGCGAATACCGTTTGGTGATTCTGATTATAAGGTACGCAACCCTCGTCGATACACTCTCAATCTTTAAAACTTTGCTTACGAGAGACTTTTGAACGTTAAATCCAACACCTCCTTGGGACAGATGATCACCCTCCCGGTGATAGAACAAGTTGCCGGATTCGAGAATCACTGTGTCTTCCCCCTGTCTTCGGAACTCGGATAAACCTATAATATTCCAGCACAACTTGTCTATCTCTTCTTCCAGCTCCAGGAACTTCTCGTCAGTTCTCAGTGTGCGTGCGTTAAATGTTGCCAGGTCGAGTCGTCGTAGGTGGCAACCGAACCTCCACTGGAGATTCTTAGCACCCCCTGCCCCGCCGTAACCATGGTCGCCACCGTAGCCAGGAATAGCAGGGCCGCCGGGGACTGGGGGCCGTCTATTTGTGTGATTCTTCATGGGGGGTATATTGCCATAGTTGCCACGCTTGGCGAGCGGGTTGGCAACTGCAGTTTTTTTTTTTTTTGATGTACAGTTGGTGTTATCAGGAAGATGCTGCTGCCCGTCTCCTGCCTGTTTTCCTCTGTCGCCTTTTACGACACCCACGGGAATATATGAGGTAGTGGATATTCTTAACCGCCACTACACGAAAGAGGTATGCTTAGTGCAATATCAACAGAAAAGAGGCATATGATGGAGGGTCAGTTATGGTATTTGCAGGTATTTGTATCGGGGCACGTACGGAATTCCGAGCCATTGAAAATGGCTTACTAAAAGGTGCGTAATATGTAACAGAGATTTTGTAAGAAATTTTATTGTCATTTGCCCTTTTTATAGGAGATAAATTTGTTTTTATGCATTATAATGCACACCACCATACTGCGACCGTAGGTGTCGCATAATTTTGAGACGTTGAAAACAATGTTATAGAGTGGCCAGCGGGCTCGCTCGACTTAATCCCCATAGAGCATTTATGATATATACTTTGAAGACAAATTAAGAGAAGAAATCCTGCTCCCGCTAATTTGAGAGACCTTGAAAACGCATTACAGGAAGAATATAACGCAATGTCACAAGATGTTATTGATAACCTGATTAGGAGTATGCCAAGGAGACTGGACTGATTATAGCCCATGTAAATTTCTTCATCAGTACAAATTTACGGGAATGTTATATAATATATTATAAAACGTTACTTCCACACTTTGATTTTCTCCAGTATTGTGAGGGCTGTTTACATACATTTTCACAAGCACAAATTTCCAAACCCGGAAGAATTATTTGTAGACCATATAAATATTTGTTGCGTATGGTATTCGAACCCGCTTAAAAAGAAAAGTATATTTTATAATATGAATGGTTGTACAAAATTTATACAAAATTTATTTTAGGAACAGCTTGGAAGCGACCACCTCATTCCCAGGGATTATTATCAACCATGTATTCATTTATATTATAATAACCCTTTTATACAGTTATTGTTTGATTATATATTTAAACTTGGTAATAGAGAGACCTTGTGTACTTTCTGGGACTTTGAAAATATTTTTTTTTCAATTTATTTGTGTCAATAATAGATCTAGCCCTTGACATAAAAATACCTTTTCTGAGTCAAGCGTGACCAAATTTAATTTCTTGGAAATGCCCTTTATATTTTTACCGTTAATTCTGTCTTCTCTTTTAATTTGGTAGTCAAAGCAAATATTGTAATTACCGTTTTCAACGAGCATCAGCGACTATCTTGTACCGTGTGTGAGGCAACTGAGAGATCTACTTCGAAATGTGATGGTAATGTCCTCCAGACCGAATTTCGGTCACGGCGGCTAGTCTCAATGAAGACAAGCCCATCTAAAAAGGACAGGATTTTAATGCCCAAGTGTATGCGCAAGTACATGTGCACTCTCTAATCCCTCACTCTCATATTCCGATGGGACGGTAATCCAACACGACCGGAGAGAGATCAAGAGCAGGACCAACGGCTTTATATACTTTTGAAAGCAAGGGGCTAAAACATCGCCAACTTCCTGACTCCGGGTTTTAATGTAAATTCCTTGACTGAAAAACTGATTTTAGCTCGACCCAGGATTCGAACCCGAGACCTCATGATTAGCAATCGTGTTGACGACCACTAAAGTAACTAGGCAGTCAGGTAATGGTATATCCATCTCAAATGACGCGCTAGATGTAAGAAGATACCACAATACTACAAGAAGCGTCAAAACGGAGAGATGTGCCAAAAGTTAGTTTACAGGAAAATCCATGTTCCTGGTGATGGCTATTTGAAACGCAGTACTATTTTTGTGATAAATAAAATGTTTTCATCTTTTAAATTCTCCAGAGAGGTAATTTTTAAAACTAGACGAAGGGAGTAATATATTCACCATTTCGTACTGTTTTGGCACCTTGACAATAAGACTACTGACTGATATTTCCATATACGAGGGTATCTAATAACATTATTTAGGTGTGTTCAAAACGGATATTTATGTTTCGCAAATTTTGCTCATAAGAAATAAAGAAATATTAAGTACACAGTATTTTGTATTATGTCATAACAATAAAGTAATTTGAATATTGTTAAACAAATATAATATTAAGCTTATAAATATCAAATTTCTTTTTATATGTTTACATTCAACTTATAGGCAAGACCACCGGAGCAGCCACGCAGCACTTCTAACGTCATCATCGTCATCATTTAGGCACTAAATGGCAGGACTCCTCTCCTGCTTAGAGAACTACCTGGGCAGGTGCCACCCTCTCAGCTACTTCTGTCGTCAAACGATGCTTACACTGCCATGTCTAGTCTAAAAGTTACAAGAGCCAGTATAATTACACACCTACTGTTAGGCATTTAATCATAGTCCACAAAGATGACAATGCATCTGTAGCCATCTTTATGTGCAGTTAGTTGCAGGTGTCCATGGACCGCAGCTGCCACTTACCATCAGATGGACTCTGAGTTCGTTGTTAATTTATAAGAAATATTGTCTAAACTACGTCTAAAATATGTATGTCGCAGGTTTTTAATAAAATCAGGTTTTTGATCTAGAACCGGAAGAAGAAAACATTACTACCTTATGTTACCATAAACCTGACAAAATCATTGTTTTTTATCAAAAAACCGAGATTGATTTAGTTTACGATAAAATAAAACGAAACTAACATATCGTAACCTAACATAAACTAAGCTTAAATTTTATCATTAACCTAAACAAGTTTTTGATGAGTTATTTTATCGTAAACCTGCGACATATATTCAAAACACGTTCCACCGTCTATAGCTATATTTTCACTACTTCGAGGCCGCATCAGTAACGAAGCCACATTACCAATTATTATTATAATATGTGTACTATAAGGTAAGGTGGCTAAGAGCGGCGAAATCATTGTGCTCATCGTGTTGCAGAATCGCGTCGTTATCGCAAAACATCGTCTGGCTTCTCACTTAATCATTTAAAATTGTAAAGATAATTAAATGAATGTATCTGTGGAAAAAAATATTTTTGCTTATTTACTAACTATATTGTTATACTTACTTAACTTTATAATATGTATGCGACTAATAGTTGTAACCATGCTGGCTGCAATTATTGAAAACATTTGGCACCTGTTCACTGTTAAGCTGTCCTAGCGTTGTAATATGTTGTTGTTGCGTTTGTTGTTGTTGTTCTTGAGTTGTTGTTATTGTGTTTATGAGATCACCAACACAAATTGTACAAAATCATCACGATGCTAATAATAAAATAGCATCGTGATAATTTTGTTCTAGTTGAGGTCTCACTCGCATTGTATCCTGACTGTCAGAGTAGTATGGATTTTGCCGCCGCCCGTGCCAAGAGATCTCATTACTAGGGAAATCGTTGTGAGAGCTAAAGCGCCTTTTGATGTCACCTCTCCGCTGTTCTGCCTGAACCGATCCTGTAGATACGTGCTAATAAGGCCCATGCCCACGTATCTAATGGATCAGTCAGCCAGTCCATGTTGTGTTGCAGGAGCTGTTTCTATTACCTGTATAAATATCATTATATATTAAATTGGTATATTTTACCGGCTGCAAAAAATGATAAGTTCTCAATTCGTATATAAATATTTTTAAACCTTTAAGGGACGTAAGGACTTTAGCTATATTTAGTATAATGACAGATATTATAATATTTTATGTAATTACATACATGTAAAACTGGCGACCTGCCCCGGTTTCGTCTGGGTAGTTTCTTTTAACGTGGCGTTAGTTAGATTTAAGTTATCAAAAACCATTTAATTTGTCAATTTTTTGATTTTTCAAAAAGGAATCACTTTAATTTGAAATAAAAACTAAAACTTACTACTAATTCCTGCCTAATAACTAAATAATAACGAAAAATTTTACCTTTAATTGTAATAATTGTGTAATATATTTAATTAATATCTTTACACCGATTGTGGCAGAATATGTTGAAATATATAAAATTAAGGAAACGTAGTACCATATCTTTAGAAATAAATGAATATTATAGGGATATTTCTATTATTTTTTCGTCTCGTTGGGATGCGTAAATAATTATAAAAGTATATAGACATAATATACAATAGACATAAAAACAATAGAATAAAATATAATGTAATGAAATGAATACAATAAAATTGATATAAAACCCGACCAGACGGAAGCACTCGGCAGGAGAGACCAAACGGTGTAAGGGGGGAAATATTATAATAATAAGGAGGAAATGGAAAGAAACCGGCAAACGATGCGGGCGGTATCGGGAAACATTTGAAATAAATATTATTAAATATACTCGATTGTATGTTTATTTGTGTTTATTCTTTATCTTTGTCAGTTATAAACAGATTTAGTAATTCATTTATTTATTTACCATATCGACCCTTATGGGTGAAATGAATAAAGCTATATTTAAAAATAGGCGATTAAGGCATTTTAGACGACATTATACTATAAGAAGTATGAAGTTATTTAAGAGAAAAACTTAAGAATTTAGGCAAAACTAAAATAGGATATTTTTTACTAAACTTTTTTGCCTTAAATAAAGCCAGTACATTCAAAAAATAGCACACCTTTTGAATTAAGTAACATGATAGCCCTTCAAACCCCTTAGATCCCGCACTCACCCACAGCACTATAAACCATAAAAATTTATATTTAGAGACAACTTTTCTTTGAAGAAGTTTGCCATATTGAATTTGGCGAGAAAACGAAGCTTCGGAGCGAAATAAAGTGAATCCGTGTGATTATTTATTAGTGTCTTTTAAGTTTTAATTAGTGTAAAGTGAATTAAAATGTTAATTTTGGTAACTCAATCGGCAGTTTTTATTGTCACAAACCCTAAGCTCGTAACAATACGAACGATTTTTAAAAGGTTACTACGTGCGTCTTGATAATGGGTACACAAGTGTGTGTATACTATGGACAGAGCACGGGTGTATCCTATAAAATGTGCGGGTGTAAATCTATGTTTGAAACCTAATTATGTCCTCTAATTCCTCATAAGTGGCTTAAGTCAATTTAATACCAGATCATTGCATTCATAAGTTGTTTTGGTGCAAATATTTAGTATATTGTTGACCTGATTGTATAATAGGCATGACAGGTAATTGCACCAATCGATAGGATTGGTGTATTATACATATTAAATTAGTATTGCTACTGGATATTTACTAGGTGTAAGGGTCAATATACATTACATGTAATACTTACTGAAAGTCATTTTGTACTTTTACCACGTGATTGGAAAAATCTCTGTCCTGGGAAGAACCAGCAAGAAACCTAGCGAAACTTTTTTAAAGCACAATTTACAATATAATATTTTATACAATTGTTATGAAAACATTTAGAAATATCGTGGTAGAGATCACCTAATTCCCAGGGTTTTATCAATCAGGGTTATATAAATCAAAGGTTATTGTCACTCATGTGCTCTTTAGTAGTATAATTACCCTCACTAAACAATTTTTGCTTATTAAATATTTTAAACATTTAGATGTACAGATAAGGTCTGCATATTTTCTGGGTCTACGTTGTAAAAATAAATGGATACTTTGCCCCATGAAGGAATTACCGACTCTTTGGATCGAGTAACTGACTTTGAAATGATAGAGCCACACTGCAGCCATATCATGGTTGTAGCACGAATGGGGAATGACCTCGGTCTCACAGAGTACCAGCGTAAAATAGTACCTTAAAGCTGCTGTGTTTTGTAAGGTGAATGTAGAGAATCAGACCCCTTTTATAGGAAGCAAGGCATTCCATCTTAGCCCTCAGGGGTGACAACGCATCTGCATTTTGATTCTTCTTGAGGATAGATGTAGACGTCTATGGGCAGGACATGAACTTACCATCAGATAGACGTTTGTCACTTAAGTTTGTAAATAAAATTTAGATCCTAGAGATATTTATGAAATATCTTTGTATCATTAAGTAATATTATAAGTGTATCGGTATACTATGTAATATTGTAAGTACCTAGAGACAGCAGTGTGAGAGAATCTTCCAACCACAAGGCATTTAATTTTAATCACTAGAGGTGACAACGCATTTGCATTTTAATTCTTAATTGATGACTGATGTATGTGTCTATAGGCCATAGCATTCATTTAGCATCGGTTGGCCGCTGAGTTCGTTTATGACTATTACACAAAAAATAAAATATCGTGTTACGTTTGTTACTATTTCCACGCTATTATAGGTACCTACGTTAAACTTTCAAAATTAGATGTCCTTTTTCCGGTAAAAGGAATCCCATTCCTTTTACCGGAACATACAATGAATAAAAATAATACACGAAGCTGCAATCAAGACATACATACATATAAAAAAGTTAAATCTATTTTCATTCTATCAAGTTTTGCATAACTATTTTTAAAAATTTGTTTCTCTGTCATCGGTATGTCTGAACCGGTTGTGATGCTACTTTACGAACTCAGGATTGATCAAGGCTATATTTAAGAAACTGTCTCTGTGTGTCCGGGCTAATCCTCGGAATGTCTGAACCGGTTGTAATGCTGCTTTACGAACTCAGGATTGATCTAGGCTATATTTAAGAAACTGTCTCTGTATGTCCGGGTTAATCCTCGGAATGTCTGAACCGGTTGTGATGATACTTTACGAACTCAGGAGTGATCTAGGCTATATATAAGAAACTGTCTCTGTGTGTCCGGGCTAATCCTCGGAATGTCTGAACCAGTTGTGATGATACTTTACGAACTCAGGAGCGATCTAGGCTATATATAATCCAAAAAATATATTTATCAAACAGATTTTTTTTTTGTAAAATAGAAAAACTGATAAAATAAATGGATTTTGATGATAATGTCATAAACTTTTGGAGTCAAAAAAAAGTTTCGAATAAAACTTGTCTTGTTTACGATTTTACACAAAATAGATAACACTATCTTCTATTTTTTAATTTTGATGAAAAATCTTATACGTCAAAATTTTATACGTGGTAGAGCCCCCTGCAGCTATATTATGGTAGTAGCACGAATGGGTCGGCTCGACCGGTGAAGGAACATGCTCTCACAGAATACTAACGTAAAACAGCAGCTTAATACTGCTGTGTTTCGTATGATGATTGTAGAGATCCGGAGACCCTTTTTTACTAGACGAGGCATTCCATCTTAGTCCTCAGGAGTGACAACGCATCAGCATTTACATAGATTCTTAATCGAAAATAAATGTAAATGTATATGAGCTACAGCATACACTTACCATCAGGTGGACTTTGTGCTCGTTTGTCATCCTTATTCTATAAAAAGTAGTTTTTAACATTTTTTACTTTAATATAATTTTACATCAAAACTACGAATGCTATAGGATAAACTATTATAATTTGTTTTACGAGAAATCATACCTTAACGAGTATATTTTTTTAAAACATTTTCGCATATCTCAAATTAATTTTTAAATAATAAACAAATCTACAATTTTTTCTTGTCTAAGTTCTACATGGATGAAGACGTAGGTAAAAACTAAAAGCGGTCTTAGCATTTCCTTCTCAACCGTAGATTTTATCAATAAGTGCTCGTCAACTGCAGATACTGTCTCTGAGCTGCTATAAAATAGCTTTATCGTTATTATATTAAAACCTGTCAAAAGTATTTCAAAGTTCAAACCACAGAGTAATTACTAGCATAGTAAACAGGAATCAGCGCCAGATCCGGATGTCGCAGACAGCGCCCTCTGGTGATTTACAGCGGAAAGTAATATCCGGTGTTACCAGGTATGTCTTAAAGATTTCTATCATAAAATAAGAGAGAATCCTAAAATAAGTACAAAGTTTTTGTACTTGAACTTTTTGTGCATATGACGTTTTACGTAGTACACAATATAGTAGCTATATTATTCTCGACTTCTTTATTTTTCGCGGTCGTTGCCGTTTTTTTCATTCCATAGACATCTCCATTGATGTGCATTTAGTGAAACAAAAACGATGTTGATAAATTAATTTCGTCTAAGACTTAGTCAAATTAAGGATTTTGATTAATCCGCTTCGTTTAATATATATGCATATATTTGCCATAGTTCCCTCTCTTTGCAAGTGTGTTGGACACCGCAATTTTTTTATTATTATTCTGAGTAACTAATCAAAACAATAATAAAAAAAATTACTTTTAATTAATTTACTCAAAATAATAATAAATAACTTCCTGATAACTATCAGGAAGACACTGCTGCCTATCTCCTGTTTCTTTTCTTCGTGTCGCCTTTTACGATACTCACGGGATGGTCAATAGGTGCCCATTACACAGTAGGTTTTGCTGTCAGTTTACAACAATCACGGTTGTGATTGACGAATAACCTATCATGTAATGCGGTGATTGACGGTTGCATGAAATTGATTGACAAACATCTTGATATTTTGATTTCTATGTCAATCAACTATCAGTCACGAATTTTGATTGAACATGTTATGGTATTTCGTCAATCACGCGTCGGTCAAAGCTTAGACAGCAACCGGGGCGGACGCAAAATATATTGAAGAGGCTGCTTCCACACACTCGCGCAGTCCATCGCCACACTAGACAAATGTGCTTCAGCCAGAAAAAGATTTCATTTTAAATTTTGAGGCTCTCCCCGAGTTGTGGGACACGAAAAACCCATGGTATACGATTAATACAAAAGGTAAGCTTCGTTTTCATCCTAAAGCTATTTAAATAAATAAATGCGTTTTAATTATGAAGCATATTGCGTTGATACTTAAAATTACATAAAACTAGCGATGGCAAAAGGAAAGGTGTTAAAGTTAATTTTTTTTTTTTAATTAAAAAGTACAGTTAAATGTGTAAGTTTATAGGTGTATATATATATATATATATATATATATATATATATATATATATATATATATATATATATATTTATATAGTGTATTATTTATCAAACATCGCTATAACAATAACGCTATATACACAGAATACCATAATACACATAATTATGCATGTTGTATGTATTATACGTTACGGTTATATAAAATAGCGATGTACTACTTATTTAAAATGCATAATAGGTATGTTGTTGTTTATTTGATTGCAAAAACGGAAACTAGGCCAAGTTGCTAAATATTTTGAGAAAAAATAAAAAAGCCCTACCATAGGCGATGTGAAGAAAAAAATTAATTTAATGAGATCCAACTACCGCCAAAAATTAAAAAATATATATAACATCTAAAAGGTCTGGTGCAGGGCAGACAAAATATATTACCACCCCAAAATTTCCCATGCCTACGTTTTTTACACACAATTGCAGCACAGACCTTTTTTTACGAATCTCCATCCTTTCCCTCTGAAATTTTGGGTTTGAATGACCATTAGCCATAATAAGCGTGTAGTGTCGATTTGTTTCTATCAGTCACCATCGTTTTTTGTCAATATTATTTATGAATGAAACCTGCATGAGCGTGTAATGTACGCCGTAGAGTTTTAAGTAATTATATATCCTATGTCCAGCAGTGGACTTGTGAAGAGCTGTAATGATGATGATGATGATATATTCTTTGGTAGAAATGAGCAGATTCTTTTAGGCCCCCGTTATACAGCATTATCAAGATCCTGCTTTCACTTTCTGGTTTCAAAATATTTTCATTCAAGCATATACAGCTCTTTTTCAATGGTTTTTTCCCCAAAGCAAAAGGTAAATCAGCGTACAAAATTTGTGTGGCAAATGGGATCCAACTCGCCCAAGTACCTTGTGATTCTCAAGTATTAGTATTCATACTTCACTTACTATTCATTTTTAAAGACTGCGACACGATAATATAATGATGATACTATTTAATTTATCGCTAGTCCTCTATTCTTTATATTTTTAGACATATAATAAATAAATAAACAAAAACGAGTATAATGATTTCTTATATTTACGCGAACACATATTAAATAAAACTAATTTTTACGCATTTTATCGCTTAACTTTTTTATATACCCGACGTTTCGAGCACTTTACAGTTCCCCATGATCACGGGGGAGTCTAGATGTCATAGTTAACCGCGGTTAACATAGATTAAAATCATTAATTTTTGTTCCGATCTATGCAGTATGAACGTATAGTATCTTGAAGCCTTGCAGTTGTATGCTTGGGTTGGGATTTAATTTTATTATTTATAGGATCCCAAGTAGATGGTAGCACCCAGCCATCTTCTCTATTGAAATTAGGATGTTTTTGATTTCAATAGCTTCGCGAATCATCCTTGGAAGAAATCGGTGTTCTTTAGCGAGGATTTGTGGTCTATAAAGTCTGATATAGTAACGGAAACGAACCTGTACGTGTTCATATACTGCGGACTTCCCGGAGCGTCGATTCATTCATCTTCGATCACATCAGCTATATGTTCTTTAACGCGGGTTTTAATTGATCTTTTAGTTTGTCCTATGTAAGAGAGACCACATTCACAATCAAGCTTGTACACTCCTGCATCTTACAGAGGGACGTTACACTTGACTAATGGTAAAAACTGACGAATCTTCTTTGGCGGCTTGAAGTATGTTTTAATGGAGGTGCACTTCAAGATGTAGCCAATCTTGTCAGTGACTCCTCTAGCATATGGCAGTACGGCAGGAACACGCTCGACTGTGGCCGGCTTTACTGTGACGTAGGCACTGGACCCGAAGCTTGTTGTTATGCAAAACTTGCTTGACGTGTTGGAGCTCGGCAGCCAGGTGTTTACTGTCACAGATCCCTCGTGCCCTCTGAAACAAAGGTTTACCCACGATAGCTAATTGTGAAGGATGGTGGTGAGAATCACCGTTTAAAATCTATATGTATGGGTCTTTTTCTATACACAGTATGGCTCAAGGTGTTATCAAGATTCCGAATTACTAACATATCTATAAAAGCTAAAAAATTGTTGCCTCTAACTCCAATGTGAACTGAATTTTAGAATTTATAGAGTTAAGATGGTCTAAAAATGCAGTTTATTTATCTAAAGTTAGAATTGTGAAAGTGTCGTCTACGTAACGCTTGTAGAATCTTGGATTTACGGGAGAAGTAAGCAGGGCTTTCTCCTCAAAGTCTTCAACGAATATGTCGGCGACAATGGGAGATACAGGTGAGCCCATCGCCACACCTACTTACTTGTATAATTCCTCCTTCCACAATAGATATCCAGACGTAAGTTGGTGTCTGAGTAATACTGCATATTCTACGGGCTTGTTGTTTTCTTCCAGCCTTCTAGTTGGAATTGAGATGCAGTCTTCGACGGGTTAGTATGTAAACAATGACTGCACATCAAAACTGACCATAGTTCCATTGTCTGCCATATGTATATCTTTAATCTCACTGACAAAATGGTAGGAATCCTTTATGTGTGCTCTTGTATGTCCCCTGAGCGATGAGAGTATTTTCGCTAAGTGTTGAGCCAATCTGTAAGTTGGTGAATCGATTTGGCTCACTATGAAACTTAATGGAGTATTGGGCTTGTATATTTTTGGTAACCCATTGTACGCGTTGGCCCTAAAATTATAGTTTAGGGCCAACGCGAATCGGTCGACAGTAGTGCGCACGCAGGACAGATTTGTCTGTCACAAATATGTCTACTTGCGATACACAGATATTAAAAAACATGGGATATCGTATCATCGGTAAATAACCTAATATTAATTTTGTTACAATTAAATTATTATATAAAAGCATTTTTAAAGTTTTATTTTACAGTTAGTTTAGTTACGTTACCAAGATTAGACCAGGGTTGGATTCAGACCCTCAAAAATATTGTACACGGAAAGTTAAATTATACTATTTAAAAAAAAATGTTTCTTCTTTCCCATGTGGCGGGATTTTGGCGTCGCGCGTCTAGTTTATCTATACGTTTCGGTTTTTGAAGGTTTTTAATTTTTATTTCTGTTTAATTTTTGTCTAAAGAATTTAGTGTAAGTTAAATTTTGAATATTGGTATTTGGTACCTAATATATGTTATATGCAATAAAAGTAAAACGAAAAGAGTACAAAAGAAACCATATATGTTTAATTGAATCTGAAAATCTGATTCGTAAAATATTTTGAAATTCTGTTTTCAAACCTTGCTTCTGGAGCATAGAGTTTTTTTCGCATAATAAATGCATCGATCGAGCATCGATTGACCAGAAAGGGAGCTAATTCTAATTTTATTAAAAAAAAACGCGGTACTCATGTATAATACAGAAATTCTCGATATCGTAGGGTTAGTATTAAAATCTAAAAGGACCCAATAATAATACAAGTCGACCTTTAGGTAAAATTATGGTATTTTCGCTTAGTATTATTACGGTACCAAGTACTACTAACTATGAAATAATGGAACAACTAGGATAATTATACTACGAAATCCGACCCTGGTTACGTCGTGTTTTGATATGACGTTTATATTATGACATATGCGCTACTTTTTCTTGTATGAAAAAGTTATGAGTAAAATGTTTAGATGGGCCTATCCTTCTTTTTGAAATCATTGATTTTACGACCAGATTTAATATTTCGGCAAAGACATATAAGTAGTAATAGTAATAGACCGGACATCAGCAACAAAATTGTCAACTGTAACTTTTGTCCTATAGGATATATCTCCAATTTTTGTCATTTATTCTTAGTGACATCGTCAAAAGGTCAAGACCCAATCGTTTCGTAAATTTAAAAATTATTTAACAAAAAAATATGCCCTGTTGTGCCTTAAGATATTGTAAGTCACGGTATGGAGCATAAAATGAACGTAATTTCGGTTTATTATCGTAATTATAATGTATTCTTACAAAATAATCTTTTAATTTTAATATATTATCTAGTGGATTTTTCTAGAACATTTATTATTTTGTCATAAGCGCCCTCTGTTATCCAGTAGTGTCACTATTTATTTACAAATGTGTTAGTGACTGACGATTGGCGTTATCGATAAAAAAATACAGAATACCGATTTAATCATCTACAATATTTAAGGAGGTGAAACGTAAACGATACTGTACCCATACTAACAAAGATGAGTAGAATATACCAACTACGCTAAGTAGCTTACTTTATGTGGAGAAAGGGTGGGAAAATGATTTTTTACGCATGCTCATGAGATTTTCGGTGTTGCTTGCTGTGTTTTCAAAGACGAAGCCTTGTTACATTAAAAACAATTTACACTGTTAAATATATAAGATGCAAGAAGTTGTAGGTTAAGCGTGAGTTAGAAAATAAGGTAAAAACCTAAAGAAACGGTTTTTTTATTGATGTGGGTCTATAAGTATTGCATCTAATTAAATTTACATAATAACATAAAATTTACAAACTGCTTACAAACATATGTTATTAAAACCTTTTGCTTACAGATTTCTATGAACCGGAATGATAATTATGGTTTTTGTATAAGCGCGAATCTGATAATTTTAGATTTCCGTCAGTTAATACCGCAGAGCGTGAAAAGTGGATACGGTTTGTCCAAATAGAGCGCAGAGAAAAAAAATTGGCTTCCATCTGCTATATCAAAATTATGCTCAAAGCACTTTAGAATCGAAGATATGTACTACGAAAAGACTGGTCGTACAATTTAAAGAAAGGATCATTTCCTCGTTTTGCATGTGAAGTAAGTTGTATGTTATTTATAGCTGTACAGCCAAGCAAAGCTGAACATTTGCCTATTAGTCTTAACCACAGATTTTATTTAATTTTTTCTTGACATCATCTATTTATAATTTCAGAATAATGAAACAAATGCGGAGGCTACCAGAGTTTACACCATCAGTGTTGCTGTATCAAACTCTGAGTCAATATTTGATAGTCCGAGGAAAACTGCATTGAAGTTGCAAGTTCACAATTTACAAAAACCAAAATACGCCATAAGGCTAAAATGAAAAAACTAGGCCAACAAAATAAATAAAAAATAAAAGATCTTGTTAAACCATTAAGAAAAGAAGTTTGATATTAAAAAAATATGGTTAATTCCTTAAATGCTACAATAGAAACGCAAGCCGTGTATAATAGACTCAATATGCAATCGACGAAGGTAGGATTATCTCGTCGTAATCTTTTTTCGTAAATTTGCTCTAACATTATTACTCTCTAGCTTCTTACAAGTGTGCTAGAAAATGTATTTTTGTAAAAGAAACGAATTCAAAAACATAGAGGCGCTCTCTTATTGCATTTGGCGTATCTCGATGTGCTATGATATGCTATTATTATAGCATCTAATGGACCGAGCGACGTACATCCAAGATGCCACCAATTTGACTGCTGTTTGAATTGATTCTTAGTACCTAATTGGAAATTAAGTATTTTATTTCATGACACTAAAGCGGCGTAAAAAGTTAATACGATTTTTATGTGTGATAGAAGCCATAATAATTGGATTTATACAATAAAACAATCATGCATATTCGCTACTATTATATCGTAATGAATTTCAAACTAAGTAACCTTCAAAAACGTTATCGATACTTTGATGTCGAAACGGGAACATTAAACTTTAAAAAAACCGATACTAAAACCGATTATTTATAAACTATATTATATATTTACCTTATATTTATTAGCGTCACCTAATGGGGAATAGCTGAAATTTTCATATATGTGCTAATTTCGCTAGAGGGTATCACACATGCACGAGCTCACAGTTTTTATACGCAAACGTTCCTAATGTCCGCTCTATGGTATATATATTTAAATCTCTTTGTATTTCGGAGTGTTTCTTTAAGAGGTCACTAGTTGTCGAAAGTGTGCTATTTGTTGGGTCGTTTTTAACCTTTTTATAGGTACTTACATCCGAAAAGTTCTTCTGTTTTAGAATTATAATCTGACATATCCATGACTACCGTGAAATTTCCCTTATCTGCGCGGAGAATCGTGAGTTCTGCTTTATTGCGTCTGTTCTTTAACGCTATAAATTCGTCTTTGGGAAGGTTCAGTTTAGGCACTGAACTTCGACGTAACATAGACAAAATGTCTTGACGTATCGCGTCCAAATCTTCTTTCCGCATATTGTTTTTAAATAAACCGCGACACTACAGATCTTCGTACGGTAATCTGCGTGGTGTTAAGAAGACATTCGAGGAGGCGGTAAGATCTTAAATCAGTCGAGTAAAAAGTTGTTAAGGACGGAATCCAACAAAACCGCTCCAATCTACATGACATAAACAAATCCATAGACACATCATCTAGTGAATTAAAGAAAGTTTTAACAACGTTTGATTATAATGTTTGCATGGAAACATTAAATAAACGCGAAATTAGTAAATACAACGAATGCAAAAACAAACATATAGAAAAATATCAAAAATTAACGACCAAATCAAATGTCAAACATCTAAATCAATGCCAGAACCAAATGCAACCATAGACAAACACAGATCACAGATTAATCGGGTTCTATAATCTGTCAAAACAAACACTGGATGATGCAACAATTAGGGTTTTATCCAAAGGCCTAAACTTTGCGATAACACTATTTTTAGTAACTAGAGGTTTAGTAGGGGTCCATCTACATGCTCGCCATATTCACGGAGCCACTTTATGATTTCATATTATTTGTTAGCCAGCGTTGGCATTTTATTAATTTGATGAGAGTGATAGGGTGCATTATCTATACATATATATTATGCTTTTCGAGGTATGTAATAATTTCTCTGAACCACAACGTATTCTCTGAACCACCACTATACATGTTTGAATTCATCTCTTAATAACAGTCTCCAGCTTTTGGGATTTGAAAGCTAACACAGCTTTTAAGTATCTTTCTGTTCCCGCATCTCAATCAACTTAGAAATCTTCTTTCTGTTTCCGCATGGCAAATGATGAGTTGTTAACTTTTCCCTATTGGCACTGCTGAAGGTAGCAATGTCGGCAGTTCAGGTTTTTGAAAGCTTATGATTTGCATTGAACCAAGTTTCATCTGTAAAAATCACATTCGACGAGTATTATACTTTCTTCATTTGTCTTAAAAATTTACATAGAAAGAAAATATCATGAAGTTTAAATCATATTTTGCTTTTGTCTTATTTTTATATAAAATCCAATCTGTTTCAACACCGTTACCAAAATAATTTTGACCACAGTACAAGCTACTTTTTTGTGGTAAATAACGGAGAGATTCTACTATTTTTTGAAATTTGGGTACTTTTCTCTTTGGTTATATTCGTATATATCGTATATATGATGAAGACGTGGTCTCTAACTTACGTCACTGGTATCAAAGAGATTCACAAACTAGTGACAAAGCTGCAACTCAAGCTCTCTTTATTGTCCTTTTAGCACCATACCTTTCGGCATTTTTCAAGTATAAAGCTTACGCGAAGAAAGATACGCTCATCTTAACCAAAGGTAAGGACTCACAAGTAAATCAATATGGAGGAAAACAAATATTCAGCTTGACGTATCGTAAATATGAATGAACACTCAGTGAACATAAAAGCAGTATTAGCACGGGCGTCTCGTTGCGACTAACAATAAAATGGCACTACCACCGCGTCGTTGGCAATGAATGTTGTCTTTGACTTGCCTGATATATGTTATTAACAAATTATAAATACATTAAATCTTGCCCGCATCTTCGTCCGCGTGGAGTTTGGTTATATCGCGCCTATTTGCGAAAAGGAGTCTGCTGCTATAAGCCACAATTATAGATGGACGTTGAGGGCAAAAGCTAGTAAACTATAAAACTTCTTTATACACCACATTTTTTGATAATCTATAAGCCTCTGAGTGCCAAAATTATCAGACTACTGGGCGAGCTTACGCGTGAGCAAGCCTCGTAGAATTGCCCGTGTTAAAACAATTTTCTCTCAAGTCTATAACCGCAAATTTTAATGTCTGCCCTTGTGATTTGTTTATGGTCATTGCAAAGCAAATATTTTCAATTTCTTGAATTTGTTCGCCGTTTTTTACTGCACACGTAGTGTGAACCATTTTCGTTAAGAAAGCTCTGCCGAACAACTGCCGAACGACTAATAACCGTTCGGGAGCTATCCGCCTGCATCTATCCGTGCGGGGATAGATGTGGGCGGATAGCTCCCGAATCTTACAATTGCCCAATCTAGACGCCTTTGATGACTGACTGGTAGTAGTCAGTCTGGGGTTTGTAAAATAATACAAAATGTTAAGCAAAAATAAATAATATCAATGTGTATTTATATAAGTCAAATAGGTAACTCCTTGGGCATCACTAATTGATTAGTACTCGATCTGTAAAATAAATGGTAAAAGTAAAATTAATGGTAGAACGGAGTATAGGTCATAATAATTCTGTAGATGTCCGGTTTATGGGCCGGAAATAAATTATAGTTAATTGGATGTATGATGGCGATACGATATAACCATTTCCCTTACGCCAGGCGAAAAATAGCCAGACTGGCAACTTGCAGCAGCGATAAAGAAGGTAGGGCGACGCTCTAGTTACATATATTATAATGGGTCGACACGACTGAGTAGATACCACGCTCTCATAGGATCATCATCATCATCATTACAGCCCTTCACAAGTCCACTGCTGAACATAGGCCTCCTCCAAGTAATGCCACAAAGCCCGGTCCTGAGCCACCTGCATCCATCGACTTCCTGCATGTCTTACCAGGTCGTCACTCCATCTAGTGGGGGATCGCCCTACAGTACGCCTACCGGTACGAGGCTGCCACTCGAGAACCTTTCTTCCCCATCGGTTATCGGTTCTTCGAGCTATATGGCCGGCCCATTGCCACTTCAGCTTACTAATCCGTTGGGCTATGTCGGTCACTCTGGTTTTACTGCGGATATCCTCATTTCTGAGTCTATCACGCAGAGAAACTCCGGGCATAGCCCTCTCCATAGCTCGCTGAGCGACCTTGAGCGTCCTGGGTCTCTGATCCGTAAGTCATCACTGGCAACATACACTGGTTGTACACTTTAGTTTTCAGAGATTGAGGTATACCTGACGAGAAGATGTGTCGTAATTTCCCGAACGCTGCCCAGCCGAGTTGAATCCGTCGATTGACTCGGTCGAAGTTGGACTTACCTAGTCGGACTATTTGTTCCAGGTAAACGTACTCGTCAACAACTTCGAGCATAGTGCTCCTAACAACTACCGGCATAGGTGTGACATGGACATTAAACATGATATTTGTTTTGTCCATGTTCATCTTTAGACCTATCCGTTGGGAGACACCATTGAGGTCATTGAGCATAGCGGTAAAGTCCTCCAACGATTCTACCATAAGGACTATATCGTCGGCAAATCGAAGGTGAGTGATGTACTCGCCGTTGATGTTAATACCGTATCCTTTCCAGTCCAGTAACTTGAAAACGTCTTCCAACGCAGCGGTGAAGAGTTTCGGGGATATGACGTCACCCTGTCTTACAACTCTCTGCAGTTGTATAGGTTTCGAACTCTGGTTCTGTACTCGGATAGCCATCGTAGCCCTACTGTACAAACACTTCAGCACTTCGATATACCGACAGTCAACTTGGCACTGCTGAAAGTACTGTAGCACCGCCCAAATTTCGACGGAATCAAAGGCTTTCTCATAGTCTACATACGCCAGGCAAAGTGGCAGATTGTACTCTTCGGTCTTTTGTATAATCTGCCGGAGGGTGTGTATGTGGTCTATGGTACCGAAGCCTTTTCACAAACCGGCTTGTTCGGGAAGTAGGAAATCGATGAGTCTGCGTGCGACAGGATTCGTAATGACTCTCGGAAACAGCACGTAGACGCGGCTCAGAATGGAAATCGGTCTGTAGTTCTTCAAGAAAGCGTTTTCGCCTTTCTTAAAGAACAAGACCACCGCATTTTTGCTCCACGCCTCCGGAGTAGTGCCACCATGGAGGACGGAATTGAAGAGCTTCTGAAGGACTTCAAGTACCGGTGTTCCACCCGCTTTCAGAAGCTCCGCTGTAATTCCATCCTCGCCTGGAGCCCTGCCGTTTTTAAGGTGCTGGAGAGCCATTTTAATCTCACTCAGACTGACGTCGGGGATATCATCGGAATAGTGTCGGGTAAGACTTGCTCTTGGATCGTTACTCACACTTGCGTGTGGCTCCAACGATGGTGTGTACAACTGCCCATAGAACCACTCAATCTCACTTAATATCTCAGGTGTCCCGGAAACGATGCTGCCACACTCATTCTTCAGCTTTGACAGTTGGCTCTTTCTGGTGGACAGATCTCTGGCAAAGACTTTAGAGCCCTGGTTCCGCTTGATCGCTTCTTTAATACGAGCAGTATTAAAGTTGCGTAAGTCTCGCCGCATGCATTTGGAGATCTGTCTGTTCAGTTGCCTGTATGCTGTCAAATCTGTTGACGATTGCAGCCTCATCTCCCGTCTAACAGCCATGAGATTAAGAGTGTGATCGGAGAGTTTTTGTTTTCTTCTGCGGCGGGTCTTGCAGATCTTAGCTCCAACCGCATGGACAGTTTCCACGAGCTTGTCATTCATATCGTCTACTGCATTGCAATCTTCTTACGTAACTCGAGCTGAAAAGTCTCGGGATTCTGGATTAGAGCACGAGGTGGGACGGAGCGTTGACTTCATTAGACGAGACCTCTCCAACTTAACGTTTAGGTTCGGTGTGCCTCTAACCATTCGGTGATCGCTGCCGGTTTTCACCCTTGCGATCACTGAGACATCACTGAACAGTTGGCGTCTGGTCGTCATAATGAAGTCAATCTCATTTTTTTGGGGCACCAGGTCCACTTCCTGTGGGACCGCTTCTGGAAGAAAGAGTTCATCATAAAGAGTCCCTTTTTCTCCATAAATTCGGCCAGCTGCTGGCCCCTTCGGTTCCGTTGCCCTACTCCAAATTTCCCTAACTTCATCTCACCGCCTTCTATTCTGCCTAGTTTTGCGTTGAAGTATCTCATCAACAGTGTGTGGGTTTTGGAGGAATGCATGGCTCTAGAAATATCCTCATACATTTCCTCCACCTCCTCATCGGGATGTGCCGAGGTTGGTGCGTAGACCCGTATGACCTTCAGCGAATACCGTTTGGTGATTCTGAGTATCAGGTACGCGACCCTCGTTGACACACTCCCAATATTTACAACGTTGTTGACGAGAGACTTGTGGACGATAAATCCGACACCTCCTTGGGACAGATGGTCGCCCTCCCGGTGATAGAACAAGTTGCCGGACTCGAGATTTACCGTATCCTCCCCCTCTCTTCGGACCTCAGATAATCCAATAATATGCCAGCGCAACTTGTCTACCTCTTCTTCCAGCTCCAGTATCTTCTCGTCAGTCCTCAGGGTGCGTGCGTTATACGTTGCCAGGTCGAGTCGTCGTAGGTGGCAACCGAACCTCCACCGGAGATTCTTAGCACCCGCTCTCATAGGATACCAGCGTATAAAAGCAGCTTAATGCTGTTGTGTTTTGTATGCCGAGTGTAGAGTTCCGGGGACACTTTTTACTTGTGACTACAGTACCGATCGTTTCATTTCGCCCAGTCTCTGTGAGTGAGGCGACTATGGGAAAACTTATAAGACAGTATTAAAATTTAGCTCTAAATGCATATCTAATTCTATCAGCGAAACGTACCAACAATAGTCTTCAATACTATTAATGTAGCAGCGTAGGCTATACAACGGAATTCGGTCGTAATACTATTAAACTAGCCAAAACTAATATGTTAATAAAAACTGATTCAAAATGATTCATAAGTCAGTCTAGTATTCGCTTCTACATTTTTGTGAAATTTGGTTGGAAGGTGAGAGTTAATTCAATGCCATGTTTCACCGTGCAGTTTGTATTGTGCTCGTTAATAAAGTTCTCTTACTCAGGATGACGTTAACAGTACTGTGATTGCCAGTCGTTTCTAAAGCTAATTGCTGTTTGCGTGGTATCTAAAGCTAATCCTCTCGGTAGTGGGAGAGGACAGCTGGATATGTGGAACAGTAAACTTTTATTGGCTGATGAAAAAGATGATAAAGATTTTATGGATAATTTTAAACTGTGAATCTAAAGTCTGTTTTGTTTCAAAATCAAAAGAAAAATATCTAACGACGCAAAATATCTAAAGATTGTGTCTAATTAACGAAACGTCTATATTTTGCTAATTAGATGAATTGACGGATATTCCCGTCAATTCGTACGTCGACGTACTCGCACGGTCGTATAATATGTATCTTCTCATAGCGTATCATATATTTTAATAGTGACAATTATTTTCATAAATGTTATTCGATTAGCATCATAGAATTAATAATTCGTTTCCCGTACAAAAAAAATATTATTTATTCTTCAGTACATTCACAACGCCTTAGCGTTGACTTCAGAAGCCATTAAAACTATTCTTTTCATTATAGATTTTAAGAAAAATTTTAAGTTTAATCAAAAGTATTTTTTATTTCCTTAAGACCAATGTCTAGAATTAATAAAAATGACGATGTGCTCGGGTAAGCAGAAATTCCTGCCGCACTCAATGGTGGGTACAAAAAACCTTTTTTTGTTGATATTCGTCGCATTAGAACCAAACGGTTTGCTTCTTTTGTAATGCGTACAGCAAAGAAGTGGAATCATTAGCAGGCGTATCTTTCCGTCCGAATGCAATTTTTGTTACGCATTGCAATTTACCATCTCGGGCTGCATCACCACTTACCACCAGGTTACATTGTGGTCTAGCACTGACTCATTATGAAAAAAAAATCAACACTGATCGTTTTTAAAAGATTTCGTTGTCTCCTTTTTATCCCAAAACTATCGTAACGATAATTCTAAATGCCCATATTGAAAAAAGTATTAAAATATGGTTCTTTGTTATTGATTTTTTTAATTTAAAATTAACAAAGTTTGCACATGATTTTTATTATAGTCTATTTAATAAAAATCATGTGCAAATTTAAATTTAAATTAAACACCTAATTTAAAACAAAAATCTTGATGATTAAAGTCCATTAAGTACATACAAATATTTTTGCAATCGCATTTTTATACGCATAAAAAATAAGTTCCACTACACATACCTTTCGATAGTTAGACATTTTTTTAAATATTCTCAGCTAGTGCTTGACGACTATTTATCACCCTAATTATATTAAAAAAAGGTGTCTATAGGCCAGCTATCACATCTGTGCATTCGTATATCACCTTCACTTGTGTTAAATTAAAACACTTCATTTTTTTCTCCAAATCAATATGGGATAGCTCGTGAAGTATAACATATTTAATAAAAAATATTTATTAAAATCGATTCACAATTGACGACAATATTGCTTAGCAAAATACAAAAAAGAACATACAGTTGAATTGAGAACCTTCTCCGTTTTTTGAGGTCGGCTAAATTTGCTCTCACCCAATTTTAAACGGTTTTTTTAGAGATAAGGATGACAAATGAGCACACAGTTCCCCTCATAGAAATGGAATGCTGTGGCTCATAGACACCTACATCTATCTTCGAATAAGTAATGATGGGCTATCCCACCTGAGGACTTTGATGGAGTACCTCGTTTCGTTTAGATACAAAGGAATGTGACTGTATTGCATGCGTCAACGAAGCGTCATTTTCGAACACCCGTATCTCATTTTAACCCTATCGCTGTATTCTTCTATATTTTTATATGTGTTCGAGCCATGCTGCAGCTATATTAGATGTATAGTTGTAGCACGAATGAGTCGGATCGACCGAGGAAGGACCACGCTCTCATAGAATACCAGCGTTAAATAGTAGCTTAATGCTGCTGTGTTTCGTATGGTGAGTGTAGAGAACCGGAGACCCTTTTTACTGGAAACGAGGCATTCCATCTTAGTCCCGGGTGACAAGGCATTTTATCGTAGGATAGATGTAGATGTCTATGGGCCACAGCAACCACTTACCATCAGGTGGACTGTGTGCTCGTTTGTCACCCTATCATATAAAAAAAAATATTCTATATTTTAAAAAGCGTGATTTAAAACGAATGTTTTTATCACTTGTTGAAACGCATTTAGTGGAAGTCTTGTAATTTCTAGTGGCAATATATTGTATATTTTAATTTTTATTGCAAAACCTTGCTTGAATACTTTGACTAATCTGGTTCTTGGAACAACTAATCTTTCGCGATTTCTTGAGTTGTAGTTAGCTTTCGCATGAATTATAAATGAACATTTCAATTGTTTAACTACTGTGTCTTTTTCGCGGACAGGGACAATGTTAGGAGAAGATTTTATAGGAATGTACTAAAACAAACATTACTTGTAACGTTTGAAAATACAATGTAACCTTGGCAGCAGTAAATGCGTTTAACATTTTTTTATGCTCGCAGCTTGTCTGTCGGTTTCTGAGAAGAAAACAAATTCTTCTTGTTTGTAAAAATGCATCTGTATTTTATAATGGCTTCTTTGACGAGTTTAATATTTTCTAGATTCAACTCATTTTATTGACGTCATCAACTAGGAACATCTTCATGACTAAATACGCCACGTCATAACAATTTCATTAGACCGACATTAGACCAATAACATAGTAAATTAAAAGCAAAATATTGTCTCATAATAAATAAAATTATTTAAAAATTTGTAAAAATATGATAAGTAATAGAAATACAAATCGAAAATATTATAAAAATAAAGATAAATAATATTTATAATATAATTAGAAAATTTGTTAAAAATTGTCTAAGTATTGGAAAGAGTTCATGTATAAAGAAAATTTTCCTAAGTTGTGGAAGTTGTTCATTTATAGATGTCTTGTATGGAGGAGCTGCCGGAGATACATACCTGTAGTTGTACATATATATGAGGTAGTCGGGAGCCCGACTGCTTGAAGTACTGTAGCACAATGACTAGTCCTATATTAGGGACTTATGATAATAAACTCAATGATACAAAAGCAATACTATAGAAGGTCTCTATGATGAATTTGAATTACAGTAGGAGGGTTGAAGTCCTATATATTAATGACTTGTGAAAGTAAGGTCTATGATACAAAAGCAATATTATAGAAGGTCTTCTTGATGTACAAGTATCATATGGGGTGGTCGGGTGACTAACTGCTCTTAGTACTGTAGCAAAATGACTAGTCCTTATTAGTTACTTGAAAAGGATTTTTGTGGTGGCGTGTATGCTGCTTCACGAACAATTGGTTCGAGGTAAACTTGGACTTGTTAGTGTCGGTGGTAAACAGGTTTGTTGTAAAAATACGGCTTTCCCGTGGACATCGCACACCCATACCGTTTGTGGGCGGCGTCGTAGCGCATAGCGATGCGTCGTCTATCTTTCGGATTGGGACGAGTGTATTTGGTAGCACTTTTAAGTATAACAAGCATACAGAACTTCAGACCTTAGTGCATTAGGTCTATGATACGTGGAGTTTTGTCCACTTGCGTCTTAGTAGCGTGCTACTATGATACGTTGGTGCAGTTTTTAGTTAACAACATCTTACTGTCGGTGGTAAGCGGGTTTGTTGTAAAAATACGGCTTTCCCGTGAACATCGCACACCCATACACTTTGTGGGCGGCGTCGTAGCGCATAGCGATGCGTGGTCTATCTTTCGGATTGACATGAGTGTGTTTGGTAGCACTTTTAAGTGTAACAGGCATACTCAACTTCATATCTTAGTGCATTAGCGCTATGATACGTGGAGTTTTGTTCATTGGCGTCTTAGTAGCGTACTACTATGATACGTTGGTGATATTTTTAGTTAACAACAATACAAATTTTGTTACCAAAGTCGATAGGGATCATGTGGGTATGTTGTGAGGTGGCGCCATCCGTATGATAGTTGCATTGATGCTTACTGCTACTTGCGGTATATCGTCTTGTGATTGATCTGCGGGTGTGTGAAGTCTTGTGATTCCGGTCGATGGAGGTATGTGGGTGGTGATGTCTGCTGGGATGTATGGGGGACCTTGGGATAGTGTAAGCCCGACGATAGTCGTATTGATGCTTGTTACGTTCCGCAAGCATTGCGTCTCTGCGATGGTTGTTTGATAGGACGCTATTATCGATGACGCTCTCTGCGTCTTGGTTTGATTCATACCTAAGTAGCTTTGCCCAAGTCGGGTCCCTTCATTACTGGGCTGCAGACTGTCTGCCCTCCACGATGTTTTATATAACAACATAATAATATATCTCTGTAACATTCCCACCTTTGAGTGATTGAAGGTAACTTGTTGGTGGGTGAGACAAACATGATCAAAATTGCATTTACTCAACGTCAGTGACACAAACCCTTTCTGATGGCGAATTATTACTCTTATCTTATAACTGCCTTTTGGCTATATATGCCGTTGTATTGGTTGGTGGAGCACATGTGTTGACCTCATGCGTGTGGTAGCTGGCGGGAGGATCTGAGGAGACTCTCAAGGCTGCGGCCGAAAGCCGCACAACGTGGGACCTCATTCCCTTGAGGTGAGCGGTAGACTCATGACACGCTCTGCGGCTAGTAGCCGTGCTGATCATGCAATTGGTGGTGATGCCATATAGTTACATCACGTCTGCAGGAGCGGCGGTCTGGCACGTGGTGGCACTCACGGAGGGTTTACGGCCAGAGTGCCTATTTGCCTAAACCGTGTGACGTACATTCACTGTGGCTGGATTCGTTCGTATTCTGTATGGCGTTTACTATTGACATGCGCGACTTCGGTCGATGTTTGTGCTTACACACTAACAAGGGGCCAAGCTTCTTTTACTGGTTCGCCAGTTATTTTGCTATGGACTACGGTTCAGTTCCCGAACTAGCGTTCCCTTCGGAGGGAGTGCATCAAAATGGTTGGCGCTCACCGCGCACGGCGTGTGTGGAGCCCTCTACATTTTTTAAATAAATGAAATTTTAGGAGAGCGAAGCCCTTGTATCGGGTATTTTGTATAAATATATTGTGAGCCTTTTCCAAGCGAGAAGGTATAAATAATAATAAATTAATAATGTAAACCTGACACAAGTGGAATAGGGACATTTTATGTCCTTAACCTTTCTCGAGCCCTGTATTCGTGAACGGGGTTCACTTAGCTTATAAGGCACTACCAACAGCTTTCAATTGCTCTAGTGAATATTTATTCTTTCAAAAGACACCTAAAAGAAGTAAGTTACTGAACAAACACTACGTAAATAAGGGTCCTAACTAAGACAATCACGCCAAAAATATTACAAACGGCCGATTATTAAATCTTTTGAGAGATCATTTAGAAAGATCAAAATATATTTTATTTATTCCGGTCACTAATATATAATGTTATTGAAAAGAGGTAATTAATATTTAATATATTTATTATATATATAGAGGGGGGGAGCGTTACAATATCATTGTTATAACGTTTACCAACAGGTGTCACTATTCATTTTAATAAATATTCTCCAAATATTTACATTGATAATCGGCTCAAATGAGTGGTTTCTTAAAAGGACGTGGTAAATACAGTTATTGACACCGGCTAGATGTTCGTGAGCATCCTCACATTTCATCCCACTAATTCGTTTATAGCAAAACACTTACAACTTTGAAATGACAATAAAAACGCGACTTGCAGGAGCTGAAATAAAGTTTAAAGTGGGTCAAAGACTGAAGACTCTTGTCGCATTACTGAATGACTATCGATTCCTCTTCTGCTAAAGCATAGTATAAAGAGACCAAAAATATGACCACTTGACATTTCTATTTTCTCGTATGAATTACACGCAACATTTTCTATAGTTTTGTATCTTTTTGCTTACTAGAAAATTAAATTAGAAAAATAGTAACAAATATATTTAATCAATTTATGTAGAATAGTAGGTTCTCTCTACACGTATGTACGTAATTACTCTAAGTGTTGTCATAACCCGGTACCATTTATACCATTAATTAGAACAACTTATTTTGAGAAGAAGTTAAAATCTATTCGGTTGTGTTATATAATTGAGTTTTATTAACATTGAAATTTTAGAAAAAGTGTGAGGTATATTTTTGATAACGACAAATAAGCAAAAATAATCATCATGAAAGCAAAATGCTCAGGAGCGTGCTTTGCGACACACGGTTGGTCTCAATAGTCTCAAAAGTTGGTTGGATCGCAATACAAGACGCGTTGCTTCCCGTAGCCGTTCTGGATATTTTGTCTGGCTCTGACGTAACCGATATGGTTACTCAGCCGAATATATCGAAAGCCATTATATTTTTCGTGACTTTTCTCCTAAAACCCTCATAAACCTAACTGGAATTAATTTACGCTGCCACTACACGGCAAACAAATTATAGACTCCTAATCTTTGAAGTTCCTAATGTAAGAAACTCTGTGTTTTGAATAATTGTTAACCACTTCCTTAGTTTCTTTTCCATATTTTCTTAGTGCATATCTACGTTACTTAGTTTTATTTGAAATATAATACTAAACGGATAAGGCCAAATATACCAATTAAATTGTTTACAAAGATTTCCCTACAAAAAATTCCTCCCTTATAATCACCTTATAATTTTAAAAACGCTATTTGAAAACGCTTTTGATAAAACATTCCACTCAACGAATAAAACAAACTACTTGATGTTTCGTCCTTCAAGTCCTACCTTTTACTTAACCCCGACGCAGACAATAAATATTCAATAAAATTATACTGTAACTTATGAATAAGAGTTTACTGATATATATAAGGATGCAAATATCATTGAGCCCGGGCGGACTACCTCGATACTGGAAATTGAGGGTCTATTAACCAAGTCAGACGTCAAATAATAATTTTTATCACCAAAGTGGTACATTGGTAATTTCGTTTGCACCAAAGAAGACTATTTACATGATGGAAAATTGACTTGAATCAGGGTGTCTCGAAGTGTAAATTTTTTCTTGATAATGGCGACAAGATAAAAATTTTGTACATTCCTTTTTCTATACAGGATTATTTTGCAATAAACGGCCAAATTTGCGGAGTAGGTTCAGAATAAATAATATAAGTAACGGGTGAGGCATTTTAAATTCAGAATGCTTGGATTCAGAATGCGTTGTTTTAACTGATTGAAATTCATAAATATCTAGCGCCTACTATTTCACTACGTACTACGTACTACGTTCGTTTTTTAAATTCAGAATGCTTGGATTCAGAATGCGTTGTTTTAACTGATTGAAATTCATAAATATCTAGCACCTACTATTTCACTACACATGCACACATTCGTAAAGGTCGCGCGGAAAATTTTTGTTTTTTTTTCCAGGGTACGCGTGCGCGTGCGTAGGGCGTACGCGTAGTTGTTGCCCATAAATCACATTCAATTTCGGATTATTTTAAATAAAATTAGAAGACTTATATACTTTTTTTAAACTGCAATAACGGTGTATCATTATTTGTATAATATATAAACATAAATATGAATTTTGCTTACAAAACTTAGAAAAAAACAAATATATAAAACAACAAATAAATTTTCGACGTTTCGCATCTTGTGACGTTCGTTTTTTAAAATATACTTGTGTAGCAACGCCCATATATTAATACATTTCTACATAATTTCTACATGGCTCTCTGCAAGCCACACGGTTTACTCTTTTAACAGGCATTAAATTAAAAACACTCTTTAACATTTGCGTATGTTATTAATCACTCCCAACGAATGGGTCTTAAAATGAATATGCTCAAAACAAAGGTAACTTAAGTAATGTCCATATTATACCTATGCTGGTAGTTGTTGGGAGCACTACGCTCAAGGTTGTTGACGAAAATGTTTAAATAGCATAAATTGTCCATCTAGGTAGGTCCAACTTCGAACAAGCCTATCAATCAAATCAATCGACGGATCCAAGACGTTTGGTCACGTTCGAGAACATCTTCTCGTCACGTATATCTCAAAACTTGAAAACAGATGTACAAAATTCAACGGATCAGTAAGCTGATGTTGTGATGAGCCGGCTATATAGCTCGGAGAACCGACATTGGGGAAGAAAGTTTCTGTAGTGGCTGCCCCGTAATGGTAAGCGAAATGTAGTGGGCCTTCTCACTAAATGGAGTAATGACCTGGTAAAAGATGAAGGAAGTCGATGGATGGAAGCTCAAAAAAGCAAGCTGAGCCATTGTTGAGCAATTTGCTTTTTTTGGCTGTAATGATAATAATGATGATGTGTGTAATAGAGTCTATAACCACAAGAAAAAGCATTCGATATTTTGGCGAATGTTATGCTGTTTTAGATGTTGTCATGAGAATAGAACACCTCGCCCGGATCGTTGCTAGGGCGATGCGTTCGATGCAGCTCACTTGTATCTGTGTGCTGTCTATTACAGGTTACAGTTTACAAAGGCGCGCATGTGTGCGTGCCGCGTCATTGTGGACTTGTTGATCAAGCTATGAAGGGTTAAGATATTAATGCATTACAACGATTAGCATTGCTAGGAGCTTCATTGAAATAAGTACAATATTAATTTTAAAATCGGTGTAGATACGAACGTACATATAAGTTTTTTTTCATTTCGTTAAACTAAGAAAATGTTCGGTTGGATCAATCTTTCATGCAAGGTCGATCTGTTTATTTAATACTGTTAAATACGAGCATATTATATTTTTGAACTTCATTCTCATTACAAGACATAGTTTATTGATAGTCTCGGTTTTATGGTAAAATAATATTTTTATGTATTATATTATAGAATAAGGCATGCAAACGAGCTCACAGTTCACGTGATGGTATATAGATGCTGTGGCCGATAGATATCTATATCTATCCTCAATTAAGAATCGAAATGCAGATGTATTGTCACCACTGAGAATTAAGATGGAATGCCTCACAGTCACCATACAAAACGCAGCAGCATTAACCTGCTATTTTACGCTGGTATTCTGAGCGCGTGCTCCATCCGCGTCCGAGCCCACCACCATTCGTGCGACAAACCATAATAGAGCTGCAGCATGGCTCCAGCACGTATAAATATTATTAATTTCTTAAATATGAAGCAATGTATCAATACACCATATTTTTTAAAAAATAGACGGAGAAGTTTTGAAATTACGAACGATCTTCGTTGGTGTTAATTAACGAAAGAAAAAAAGTGGAAGAAACTTCATATGTTCTATCGTCAAGCTGCAATTACATATTTCCAGGTGTTCCATCTAATAGATAATAATGGTTTATGGCCTTCTTTGTTTAAAGTCAAAAGTTAAAGTTAGAGCCTATATACGTCCCACTTCTGGGCACGAGCCTCCTCTCATTTCTGAGAGGGTTTTAGGGCAAGGAAGTGTACGCGTACGGTTTTAGGGCATGAAAGTTTATTTATCGAGAAGATCTCAATTTGCATATTTTTTGCAAACGCGACAACTAATATAATATGCACTTTCTTACAAAATTACGACTTCTTGATAAGAATTTTCAGTACATTAAGTTAAGAACTTAATTTTTTTCTAAAATGATGTCTACGTGGCCAGTTTCAATGAGTGCAACATCTGCCATTTACATCTCCTTTACCTATAAATAGAATAGAAAAGAATAATTTTTATTCATCATAGATTATAAATAATTCATTTTGAAGGTCATTTTTTTCTTTCATCACTGGTTCGTAAAAATTCTCCGTCCTGCGAAGAACCAGCAAGAAACCCAGCGGTTCCATCCATCTGAAATACACGGACGTCAAATAAATAATATAAAAAATGTAGTATTAAAACCATACCGTGCTATAAAAATTAAATATTTTATAGCACGGTATGGTTTTTAATACTACAATGTCTTAGTACTACAATCATTAATGTACAGTATAAATATCGGTACCTTTATTATTTTTAAATTCATTATTAAGGGATTATGCTTACAATTCTCGAAACCATTGTAAACTGTGTCAAAACACGAAGCAGGCTTATATCATTTAATTGCTGCAAAGTCTGCCTGAAAGCTGTGTGAATTAAGGGAAGGAGGGTGGGTGGGCGCGAGCCCTAGGCGCTGGATTTACAAGGGGAAATGCAAGTAAAATTGAAACGAGGAAATAGCTCGTGTTCCGTGTTGCTTTGATATTACTCTTTTATTTTGATGTTGTAAGCGGAAAAAGCCTTAATTTAAGTTAAAGCAAAAGCGAAGACGTTATCATGATATGATATGATATCCTTGCTCGTCGCTGAAATGTCTATGAACATTAAACAACCATTCAACGCAGCTTTAAATTTCCTTATTTTTAGAGATATCTTTTATTTTGCTTTTGAAGTTAAATGCTTTATTTAACCATTCATCTAGTGTTTCAGTAAATTCTGTTTACAATTCGCCAAGTAGCTTTATGTATTATGTTCATGTTTTTGTTTTTGTGAATATTGCTTAATGTATTTGCTATTTAAGTTTCAGGGATGTTGAATGCATAGTTTTACGAGTATATTTACAGGGAACACATTGTACAGCGATATTTTGGTGAATGAGATGTTTCGCTCCTATTTTATAAATAATAAGCATTAAAAATTTGGAAATAAAGATTGTAACAAAATTAAGGAATGTGTTTCATTGGTGATTCAGAATAGCGTGGTAGTTAGTTAGATAAGCTAGGAACAAAGAAGCATATATTACAAAAGCAATGATTAAGCAGGTCGCGAGTCGACCTTTGCTGCGGTCAGTAGCGGAATGTTGGAATGGCGATGCTATCGGGCTCAGTAAGGGGGGGCCCGTTCCGCAGATAAAGTTGACAACACAACGTCGTCGACGTTGTCTGAGAGTACGAAGAAGATACGATTGACGAAAATAAGGACAATGGCAATCTCTTGACCAGGGTAAAAAGCTACACAAAAATTACTATCTATGTGAATCATACATGTGCAACGTACAAACTTGTCCCGTTGAACTTTCTGTCGAACTGTTTCTCGCAGTATTGGGAAGCACTGTGTTATTGGAACTATCAAGTATTAATATTTATTAAGGATGTCGTAACTCCTCACGCACGGGCCGCGTGTATTGAAGTCAGCAGAAGTCGTCTGCGTGCGACACCAATTCGCTGAGCCTTATGCAACTAAATCAGCGATTATTTTGTTTTATTAGAGAGATGGCAAGAGATTCAATCTAGCCCTTGTCATCCTAACCAACGTGCCAGAGGCAAAAGCCATCTTCCGGCAGGTACGCACAGTGTGTGGCCTGTCGAGAGTGAAGGTTGAGCCCCCACATAGGCGCGGATTCCCGGCGCAGTGCCACCGCTGCCAACTATATGGTCATGCGGCGGCCAACTGCTCCGCCCCACCCAGGTGCGTTAAGTGCCTCGAACCCCACAACACCAAAGAGTGCCCCCGGCCCAAAGACGCCGAATCCCCGCCCGCATGGGCCTGTGCAAACAGACAGGCCACCCGGCTAACTACAGGGGCTGCCCCTGCGCACCTCAACCTCGCCCCAGTAGGCAAGCTCCACCGCCGGTCAATGACCGCTCATTCCAGGTCCTCCACCAACGGCCCCGTCAGGGCCTTTCTCAGCCCATCCAGTTGTTGTCTTGTCAATTGACGTCTTGTGACGTCAATTGACAAGACAACAAACACGACGCGCAACTACTCAGTTCCAAGCTCTGCGGCAAGTGGTCCCAAAACGCCGACGCCGGCGCGGCCGGACGCCGCACCAGCCCGCACCCCCGCGCCTCAGCCGTCAGGCTCGCCTCCCGCTCGACCCGAGCGCCGACGCAGGCCGCCAAACGTTAAATTAGGCCTAAACAAGCCCCCCGTCCCGGACATGAGGATCTAGGTCCGCGAGTAAATTGGCAAGCGGGATAGGGTAGAGACGGCACGTTGCAAAACCGAATCTCCAACCAAAACCTCGGCCACCCTAGCACTTACTTGGCACAAAGCGCTTCTTTCGAAGCTCCCTTCCTATGGGCTTCCCGAGAAATTGTGCGATTGGATCACCAGTTTTCTTGCAGATCGGAGCATCAAGGTCGTTGTAGACGGTGCAAGCTCCGATTGCAAGCTTATTAATGCTGGTGTTCCACAGGGCTGCGTGCTATCGCCAACGCTGTTTCTTCTGCATATCTTGGATTAAACATATATACATTCTGTTTAACGTGACTCAAAATTTATTTTTATTCCTTTTATTTCCTTTGCGTCGTTTTATATATTGAATGCCTATAAAACCCTTTCCTGGGTATCCCAACAATTTTTATAAATATATTTATTTCATAATACTGAACCAAATGAAACTGGTTTTTTATTTACTTTTTTATAAAATAAAGATGACAAGCGAAAGGAAAGTAGTTGCTGCAGCGAATAAACATCTTCTGATGAGGTGTAACACAGGCTCTCCGGTTGTCTAATCTCACCATACGAAACGCAGCATTATTCTGCTATTTTCCACTGCTTTATCACTCTTGCTACCTGCTTGAAATAATTACCTAAAACCGCGACGCGCCCGGGAGAAACAACGCAGTCAGGGCTAGCGCGTTGGAGGCGATTGAATGTTAAAGTTTTTTAACGCTGTTTACGTAAATAGTTTTATGTAAATAGTTGTTGAAATAGTTTTTGTTTAGTGTTTAGTATATTTAATTGTAGGTAAAAATAGTTGTAAAAGTTTTAATGTATTTTAAAAATTATATAATATGTATATAGTGCATTGGGGTAAGATCGGTGATGGGGTAAGACCGTACAATTCAAATTTCCGGTGAATTATGCTATATTTTTGAAAGCTAGCAATATGGTACAAGACTCCATTTTATTCTGCCCCGACCCCAAGTTTTAGCCAGTCGCTCGGAAAAGTAGGGCGTGTGCTGCGCAGTATTTTATAAAACAAGGTAATTTTTGAATTTTTTCGTCTGTCCGGTCTTTCCCTATCACTTTTATTCGCGATTTTTAGCAACGTCCGGTCTTCCCCTTGATGGCCAATTCTTCATCATGCATATAAAAAATTATACCTTGTCTTCGCACACGTTTTAAGCAGAAACTGTTGAGTTTTGAAAAGTAAAAGCTTCTTATAGCTAAATTACGTGTAACCATTAACGATTTGCGCCATGTTTCAGAAATCTGACGTATATGGATGTCGAGAAAATAAAGTTTTTGCCAGACTGTTTTAACTAGTCGAAAATCCGTCCGGTATTGCCCCAACGTATATTACCTATTTGATAAATTATAATAGCAAAACGTCATTTCTACTGTAACTGTTGCTTAGATGGATACTAAATGAAATGAGCAACAAAAGGTTTCATGTAATTCTTTAAGTTACCGAAGAATTTTAGAAGGAAGTTATGAAAGGTGAATTTATTTAATTTTATTGTTTGATAAACAGCAAAAAAGAATTAAGTAATAATTTGGTCTACATAAGAAATAACTAAGTACTTCATTACAAAAATTAGTTAAAATTTACTTTACTATCCAAGTATTTACTTACATACCTATACTTATCTTTTGTAATTAAAATATTTTGAGTAATAATAACACAAAATACTGAAATTAAAACTTTGTATACTAACAAGATTTTTTTTCTAAGTAGTAGCATGTAATCTGTTTAAGTTTATTTGTTGGTTACACTATCTACCTATTTCTCCCAAGCGTTACGATTCCCGACGAATGACCTTGCAATTTGCATGCGTTAGGCATCGCAGAACTCACATATGGGCGAAAGTATGGTTAGTCACATACATACAAAAAAGTTTCTTCCTTTTATGAAGCCGGATAAAATCCTCTTTAAAAACAGTAAAGCTTGAAGTAAATGTTTTAAGCAGAGACTACATATTAGTACGTCCAATCTTCAATAGTTATTTGGCATATGCCATCAGATCGTAAAGGATTAAATTCACCGGACCGTCCACGTCCGAACACACCCATTTCACAAATTAACCTCATCTTCTACACGTAGAATGAAAACAATGGACGTTACAAAACATGATTGTAACATCGTGTCGAGTATGGGTTGATGAGTTATATTAAGTATTTAGTTATTTTATCAAACACAATACAAAAAAAAATTGAAGTAGAAGTAAATATAAATATAATATAAATATTTATATTATATTTATATTCACTTATTTTTATAAAATGTGAGTGACAAAACGAGTGGATTTTGAGGCCTATGGACATCTAAATTTATCTTCGATTAAGATTCAACCAAGATAGAATGCCTCGTTTTCAGTAAAAAAGGGTCTCCGGATCTCTACACTCACCATACAAAACACGGCAGCAACAACGCTGGTATTCTGTGAGAGCGTGGTCTTTCTCCGGTCGAACCGATCCACTCGTGCTACAACCATTATATAGCTGCAGCGTGATTCTACCACATGAAAACTCTATCGCGTGTAAGCAGGAATCAATATTATTCAACCCATCTTAACCTAACAAGAGAAATCATAACAACTTTCTGATATCGCCAATATCTCCGGGGAGCGACCCCGGTACTTCGAGGTACGTAACCCTGTAGTTAGCAATCGCAGACCACATGGTGGTTGGCTACTGCTGTCCGTGGACACCTGCAGCCCAGTTCAAACAAAGCTGACTACAGGTGCGATGTCACCTCTAAGGACTAACACGAACACAGCTTATTTGTTTAAATGAGATCACCCGCCGAGTTTATTAAGAAAGTTCACTTTCATCTGAGTTCCACGATTATCAAGTAAACAACGGCAAAACTAGTCCATGAACAAGTGCATAGATAGGGTTACAACACCGTTTAAATTGAACGCGCAATATACTTCACAAACACTTTTCTAGTTCTAGATCATTTTTCCATCCGATGCGGGGTTGATTTAAAAACAAAAAAGAAAGCCACGCTAATTACTAATACAAATTAAAGAGTTTTGTCTTACTTTTATTTATAAGAGGATAACAGTGAGGTTTTAAATTTAATTGGATTTATTTTTATCTTAATGGATGCTTTCTTTAATTTAGTGCAGCCTTAAATATCTTCTTTGTTGCTTAGCAACCCAGTGCTGTAGACTACTAAGATGGATTTTTCGTGACCAATTTGTGAGAATTAACGCACGCAGCAAGTGACTTACGAATGGAGGGTCGAGTTGTTCATGTTACTTTACCCACGGGACGATATGGGGCAGTGGATATTCTTACATGACTACCTTTGTTACAATATATTCCATTTAATTACTAAGAACTACGAAGCGATAATACTGATACATATATCACGATTATATATTATATAGACACGCAGTAATTCCTAATTCTCACCAGCGCGCCAGGAAACTCCCAGTCCATAATAAAAGCAATTGTAGTTTTTTTTGTAATTAATATTGAGCTGTTTTCAGGAAAATGCTTCTGCCTATTTCCTGTTTCAGCGTCCCTCTGTCGCCTCTTACGACACCTACGGGATTATATGGTTTATTTGATTCTCTTACGGCGCACTTCAGGAAAATTATCCCGTATCAGAAAATTGTAATAAATTATTACCTCTAATCCCTGCGATTTTCGTTGAAAGAATATCCTTTAAATGAGATTTAGAAAGATTTGCAATAATTGCGTAATTAATAGACGCTCCTTACTTAATTTTATTTCATTTCTATAGCTATGAAGGTTTATGTCCAGGAATGAATCCACCACACTACCTCATTGAGTGACGACGGACTTCAATGTAAGTCTCCTTACAATTTTTTTCTTTTCCGTCAAGAATATAATAAATTAGTACCCAAAATTGCAAGTAAAAATTTCAATGGTATTTGGGATAGAACCCTGCTTCACGAAACATAAAATTTAAGGCGAAAGCCTCCCTCCAGAGATACTTATATACGAGACCGATTGAGCCCAGATGATTAGCGCTCGCTGTAGTTTTTACAGTGTGCGAGCAACTCGGGTTCGATCCCCGCCGGCACCAATGAAATTGTTAATTGCAATTTAAAACATCGTGAGGAAACCTGCATGTCTGGAAAATAAGAAAAAAAATATTTCGATGACTGGTGAAGTTCGCCACCACGCATTGGGGCAGCGCAGTGTGTTAGACATTTCCTTGCCCTAAAACCTTTGCGGAAATGAGAGGAGGCATGTGCCCAGCAGTGAGACTTATATAAGCTGTAACTTTATCTTCTTTTAAATAAAATAATCATACGGTCGAATTGAGAACTGCCCCAATTTTTGAGTCGGCTATATAGAAGAGTCGTACTTGAAGAGAACGAATGTCGAAGAAAAAGGTAATTTGCTTATAAAACGAAAATATTAAATGACTTTCTGTACTCTATTGAAACAGTGCAGTGTCGAATGCACGGAATGCATGCTATGTATTTTGATTTTCACATCACTTTGTAGCGAGGGCAAACAGTTACAAACAGTTTAAGCTTTGAGTCAATTTACAGCGAGTTTTTAATTACGATGTCTACTAGCTTTGTGATTTGTTTACTTTAAATGCTGTTTATTAGGTAGGTAGGTGTATATAATTCATCGGTAATATTAAGAGAACTATATAACGTCATATTATGTACACCTTTTTATTATATTCATTATAATCGTCTTAATATTTAGAGCCTATCAAAAGAGTTCTGATGATCATACATCTTTTTGTACCGGACCAATATGTGTGAGGTGCTGGTAGACGAAAGCGTAGACTCCTCTCCTCTCCGCGTACGTGGCGCTCCCCACACGCAGATAACAGTGCCACTTCCAGAGCCGTTAGACTAATAAACTGTTTTCTCAGGGCCAATCCGACGCAGATATATTTTTGACAAACCCAGCGCAACGTATTAAAATGTATTAATATTCTTAAACGACTTTGTAAGATAGAAGAATAGTATATGTTTAGGTAATTAAGTTTAATTTATGATATAGTAAATAGATCTCATTATACTGTTGTGGCTGTCATTTATATTGTGTATGGTAATATTTAATAATTGGTGATTTTTTTTCTTGCGTATTTTATCTTATTTTGTATATATATATATATATATATTTTGATTTGGTTGTATATACTGTAAGCTTATATTTTATCAATAAATGAATATGAATATGAATCATTGGTCTCCCACATAGATTGCTTCATTTGCCATAGTTGCCACGCTTGGCAGGCAGCTTGGCAGCCACATTTTTTAATTATTTTTAAGTTGTTAACAAAAGGATGCTCCTGCTTATCACCTGTTTCATTTCGCTCTGTCGTCTCTCACGACACGCACGTGATGCGGTACGGCAGTAGAAACAAAAAACGCCTCGTTCTTATATTGTGAACGTAGTATACAAATTCAGGTATTGATTTCATATATTTACGCGAATATTAGACATTAAATAAAACTATTTTTCTTACAGATTTCATCTCGTTTAATTTTACTTATTTTTAATTCCAGATGTGTCTTACATCTGTCTATCTATTGTGGAAGGAAGAGTATCTCTGTATCTCTCAACTGTATTTCCCATTCTCGCCAATATATTCATGGACGACTTTGAGGTGAAAGACCTTTTCATCTCACCTGTAAATCCAAGGTTCTACAAGCGGTAGGTAGACGATACTTTCACAACTTTATCTTAAACTCAATTTACTATAATATAATTTCTTTATATTATTAATATAATAAATTCAATTTAAAATAATATAAATATAATATATCGCTCATTTGGAGCGACAGTGACATAACTGCAAAAAAAGGCGAATCTGACATAATTACACCAAAATTATCTCCATAACTATCTACGTTATGGAGTTAAAACACCGCATTTGTTATTTTAAAAAACGCCCGCTATAGGGCAAAAGACGTTGTTGAAATATTACATTTTGTCGCGAGAATACCGGGCGATAACGACCGAACAGTCAGTTGTGCGGGGCGCCTCGCTAAGTGTGCATGTGTCAGAGAGTTACATCGGCGCTAAGGTAAATATGACAAATTATGCTAAACATCGGTGTTACAACGACGCAATTGTATTTTGTGACTATATATCAACTAGAAATGAAAACAGTTTTGTGGATACAATGTCGTATTATACAATTGCGCCGTTGTATCACCAAACATTTTGTATTTTTTAAGACGTAAATATAAATACGCCATTATTGTACTGCCATTATTGAATGCCTTTTTACCAATAACAATTATGATTAATTGTAATAATTTTAGACCAAATTTAATTACGTTAATTTTTTATACATTTTAAGCTATCAAAATGGGAAGTCGAGCACGAATGTTGGTTTTAATAATAATTTTTGTCAAGTTCTAACGTTTTTTTTGCTAAATTACAGAGATATTTTCTGCAGAACAAAACCAAGACGTCAGCAATATTATTTCAAACATTGATACTGCTTGCTCTAGTCAACGTAAGTCAGTTTTTCTACATTACTTACGTTTATTTGCAAAGTTATATTCTTCTGATTGTACACTTTTGTAGTTGTATTCGGATTAACTATTTTATTTAAATTATAGTTTGTTTATTTTAGCATCGATTGTGACAGAAAATTTTATTTCTTCTCTAAATAAGGCGGATCTGTCACCGATCCTCCTGGAAAATCACGAAAACGACAGTGAAGATGAAACTAAAGACTTTTCTCCAGACGATAGTGGTGATGAATATATGTAAGCCAGAGAAATCTGTGCAACGCAACCGTATTAATTCAACGTCATCTAGATCATATTCGAGCTCTTCATCCTCAACTTCATCGTCTAGTTCATCCGGTACTACTTCTAGCTCATCATCAACATCGATTACTCATGATTCTGTCAGAAATTCCAATTTTATAGATACCAGCCAAGATTTAGCGCTACCTTCCGAGACTAGAGTTGCCAAGATGGCACGTGAAACTAAGCGTACGTGCAAAACTTTTTTTAAATACTTTGGGTATATCATAGAGAACATTGCGAACGGTTATTGAAGGTAAAAACAGTTCTGGTACGGGTGTGATCTCTGAGGACAAGCAAACGTGGCAAGCATGCTCATCATAATCAAGTAAACTCAGAAATCATGCAATTCGTTCGCGATCACATTAATTCCGTCCCTAGAATTAAGAGCCACTATACTCGGGCTAACACAACTCGTGAATTTATTGATGGCGGTCTTACCGTTAAAGAGTTGCATTGAAATTACGTTTCTAGTAGAAGAACGATGCCATCGGGAACTTTTGACACGTATTACCGAATTTTCAACACTGAATTTAACTTATCATTTTTTGTACCCAAAAAAGATCAGTGTGATCTCTGCGAGTCTTACAAAAATGCTGACCAAAAGACCAACTCTAATCAAAAGAAGTTTATAAAGAGCATTTAAAACAAAAAGATTTAAGTAGGAAAGAGAAAACTAAGGATATTGAGTTAGTAAAAGAAGATTGTAACAATATCGTTGCAATATACGATTTACAGGCAGTTATGCCTGTACCTATCGGTAATAGTTCAGCGTTTTTTTACAAATCAAAGTTGAATTGCCTAAACTTTACTTGCTTCCTTTGGATTCATACGTATGTAGCTTAAAAAACTAATATTAATTTTTTACAGGTTACAAATTTAAAAGATAGCGTAACAAATTGCTATTTCTGGCACGAGGGTCTTGGCAATAGAGGAGCTATAGAAATTGGTTCTTGTGTGTTCAAATTTCTGAAAGAGACTGCAGAACGTTATGCCAATAGCAATATAATATTTTATTCTGACAACTGCTGTGGTCAACAAAAAAATAGGTACATTTATAGTCATTATTTTCACACAAAAATAGAATTAAAATTAACCATTTTTTCTATTTTTAAGTTATATTTTACTTTTTCAGATTCCTGCTTGGCATGTATTACTATGCGGTTGAATCTCTTCCAATAAATTCAATCACACATAACACCAAGAAAACTGGAAATGCTTTTGTAGTAAACGAGCTTAACTATGACGATTATTATGATTTAAAAAAGCTATTTGAAGATATTACACTAAATGTTAACAAAGATCCGCAAGGTAATCAGATCAACTATCTGAAATAAAATCTATACGATTTGTTAAAAATAGTAAGACTTACGATTTAAAATATTCTTTCGAGTGTGAGCGGATAACTGTCAAATCAAAAACATCTACTAATACTCGAAAAATCCGATAATAATTTACATATACTGAAATACGTTTAAAAGCAGCTTACAATTCAAAACTTACGATTTCTGATCAAAAAAAGGCAGGATTTGCGTACTTTGTTAGAAAAAAACATTGTTCCCAGATGCTACTCTGGATTTTACGGGTTTGTTTTAAGTTACCTGAGTAGGTAAATTTTTTTTATTCTTTTTATGTTAAGTTTTAATTTTTTATGTAAGTAGCATGACTAATGAAACGAACGTAAGACTGAAATGTTTAAAAATAGTTCTAACATTCTATTGATCTTTTAAGACTGACTTTTAAGAATAACTTTTAAATGTGCAGGGTTTTAGATTTTAAGAATATTGTTATAAACAGCAGATTTTTCTGTGCCATATTAGATAGCAGTTATTAAGAGGGTTAAAAAACTAATTTTATATACCTACTATATTATTTAATTTCGTATTGAATAGTTTCTATTAAAGTGTAATTAAGATGAAGGTCATCTACAAATGATTCATACTATGAGGCATAACTATGTCACCACTGACTGTCGTTGTTAATTTTTATTGAAATAGTACAAAATGTGTTGATTGAACGATATTGGTTTTATTTTATAAAAGACAACAAAGGTCATAACTACCCGAGCTTTTCCTACGGTAACAACGACGCAACTGTAAGTGTTAAAATGTTTTTTTTTATTTATTTCTCATTATTTAGGATAAGAATATAAAAAATAAATGTGTCTGTTTTCAAGCCCAGAGTTCAAACTACAATAATAAAATGGATAAAGAGTCTGTAACTGTAAGAACAGTAAATAATCTTTAATGGTGTTACGAAAATATCTTAAAACTTGTGTAGTGTGTAAATTTTACAAATTTGCAGTTATTTCACTATCGCTCCAAATGAGCGATATAGCAAATAATTCCTTAGATGTGTTAGTCATCCGAAATCCTAACAACACCATGGGACACACCGTGTATAAAAAAATTATGGTCATGTATGCCGTGCTATGGGAACAGAGAGTCAGTATAATTACAGCACACAATGAAACATAGGCATTCCATCTCGCCCTCAGAGCCGACAGTGCACCTGTTGCCTTCTCTGTTTAAAGTTCGCTACATGTGTCCACTGATGACAGAAGCCTGTGCGTGTGTGTTAAGAGTAGGAAAGATGATTCACGTGTCATGATCATGACCGTCCCCTGAAAATTGATGTATGTCGAGATTAAAGTTATCTGTGATTCATATTATTATCCCGCGCGCATAGTTTGTTATAATTGCTGAATATTTTTAACATTGTTGCTTTATTTAGTTTAGCTGTAGTAGCGCTCGCCGCAAGTGAATTAGTTGCCTTTGGGTACAATCCGATTTGAAGCCTCGGAATTACTTGCTTAGTGCATTCACCGCTGTTTATGTATAAAATTTAAGAAAGCTAGTATAATTACAGGCTGTTCCCGGAGATGAAAACAAGGCTTTAGCATTCCTTAACTGCAGTTGGTTGCAGGTATAAGCAACCTACTATCACTTAGACTTTTATAATAAAATTGAGGTTGATTATCATTTGAGGTTAGGTGTGTGCTTGATGATTAAAAATAAAACAACAATTCGTACATATATATAATTATTTTACTTGAGACTTATACATTTAGTATATATAGGCAGAGAATATGTTACATTCATTAGATAAGGGTATGAGCAAATCACAATAAAACATCGAAAAATACATTCACTATTAATATATCCTTTAAAAAGTAACAAGGGGTTAGTCACAACACAATTAGCACAATCTACCTTGACGGACGTTTTACAATATTATATTTGAATAAAACATTTCCTCGTATCAATACAAACATCAATTTTATACTTAAGACTAATTAGTATAGGACTTCCTAACTCTTAGATTAACAACATACATATTACATATGTACTCATAGATAAAACCTATAATTGTTCATAATTAGAGTCAATGTATTTCTCTTGCTTTTTTATTTGATATTCATATGAGGCAAAAATAGAAACCTATTGAAATATGTTGCGTGTAGTTTAATGATGATCTCTAACTCCGTCAGAAGAAAACAACTATTACAATAGATTCGCTCAAATAACAAACAAATAATCATGTTTTTTGATTGAGCGAATCACGTGACATATGTGTATTAATCATCATCATCCACATTACAGTCCTTCACTATTCCGCTGCTGAACATATGCCTCCCCAAAAGAATGCCACAAAGCACGGTTCTGAGCGACCTGCATTCATCGACTTACTGCATGTCTTACCAGGTCGACACTCCATCTAGTGAGGGGACGCCCTCGTGTACGAAGCTGTCACTCGAGAAACTTTCTTCCCCATACTTTGTCAGCGCTTCGAGCTGTATGGTCGGCCCATTTCCACCTTTGATTACTTATACTTGGGGCTATGTCGGCTAAGAAATATTATTATATTAATGGGTAAAACAAAGTGAGGTACAATATTGGTAATAATATATATCTGTTCACAGTTACGGTATTATCAAATCAAATCAAATCATTTATTTCGTTAAAACATGGGTATAGACGGATGGATACAGAGTCAATATTTATTTCTGCGGTCTTAAGCGTATACAGAGCTAATATAGCCACAAGTTGTGAGGCCATTTTATTTGTCGGAGTGACAACGCATGTGCAGATTTCCGTGTTTAAGTTGAAGTGTTATTTACAAAATAATTGTTAGATGTCGCCATATTTCTACCCAGATGGATTTCGAAATGTCACATATCGAAAATGACTGTAAAAATTACATTCTTTGAACGTGTATCGTAATTTCGGACTCATTTACTACGTTTACAAGCTACAGAATTGACTATGGCTAATAAAAATTGACTAACAGTGGGAAAATTAATTTCTTAGATAAACACACAATTTACTACATTATAAGCATTTACTAATTTATAGAGGATATACCTAAATTTAATACACTTATTATAAGTTTTATCAATAAATACCTCCATAACACACACATCAAATTGTTAAGCTACTAAATATTTACATCTGCTACCTCAAACACGGTTGTACAAACCGTGTTTGATGAGAATCATCTTATTTCTAAGCAAATATCTATCTCTATTATAGTAATTCAAAATGAGTAAGAAAAAAACTAACTAAAACTTTTTCAAAAAACTTTACCTTAATAAGCAAAATTTTACATAAAATAATTTCAATTAATTACAACTTATAAGTTTAATTCTTTTATTTCTTTATGGTCTAATGTAGTTTTGCAACTTTTTGGGTATAACAATTTTATAAAAATATTTTTACTTGTTTTTATTATATATATATATATATATATATATATATATATATATATATATATATATATATATATATATATATATATATATATACATTTAATGTGAGTTAAAGTGATAAACTATAATAATAGTTCAAATTCAAATGAAGGGTAAATAATGATCCAAATTTGACTTGAATAAAACAATATGCTACTTCTACCTAAACATATTTTAAGTTACTTATAAAGAGAAAAAGTTTTAATCTAATTTATTTAACTTAGGCTGTACTACAATATATACATTACTACAGCTTTAAATTCGATCTGGCTTGAGACTTTTCATTTACAACTTATTTGATACTTAACAACTTACGAGTTATAAATAATAAATATTTCTTATATATATTACTTATCGTCTTGGCTATAAACATGTGTGTATAACATCGACTAATTCAAACTTCATTTTGATTATTGGATAAATAAAATTCAGAAAAAAACCCGCAACATATTGATAATAATTAGTAATTACTAATTAATATTTTAAGTATTTATTTATAATTTAACAATTAATGGCAATTATATATTTATTTATAATATATAATTGCCATTATTTGTTAATAAAGTATGTTGTAATAGTGGAGACGAACTGTCCACTATTAACAGACTCCGAGTGGTTTTCTTCAAGGTGGAGAAATGAAACTACTGTTTATGTTTATGAATGTACTGTCGAATGGGATTCGGAATGGAATATCTTTTGCATCAACCTTGCCTATATTTATATGGCTGGCTCACTATTGATTTGCCAATGGTAACAATTAATATTTTGCCTAGCCAATTATATTGCTTATTTTATGACCAATGAAAACTATTTAAAATATACAATTATCTAGGTTTCGTTTCCCGGCGTGAGACTTGTTTGTTGTTCACGAAGCTACGTCGCTGGACCGGGCTATATAAGACATGCAGATCGGTGCGCACGCGTAGTCGGCGGGCGGCGGCGGTGTGGAATACGGCTCCGGAACAGCAAGAGGAAACGAACTGCGGCGTTGAAGAAACGGCTCACCATTGGTCGACGGATACGTGACGATAGCGGTGTGTGAAGTCGGTGTGGCGCTGAATGATATTTGCGGCTGCTTCTTGTTTCTTTATAAGAACGTCAAATTATCTATATACAGTCCGCAGTATCTCAGTAGCCAAGAATAATTAGGAAATAAAATGTTTTTTTATTTATTCTCGCCTTCCGCGTTATGGTAGCAGCGGAGTATATATTATTTATTCCCGTTTAGGTTTGATTAATCTGGCTGCTACATCACTCTCCCCCCAGCGAAAGCGTACCGGAGGCTTGACGACTCGCCCGTATTTCGTAGTTTTTAAAATAGGTTTCAACTGGGTTGATGTAGATGATGAAGTTTCAAGCTTCCTCGCTGGTGGTTTTGATGATGATGATGAATCCTCTGCAGTATCCTCGTTAATAATATAGGCAGGCTTTAGTCGGTCGATCGATATAATCGTAGATTTCCTTCCGGGTATTTGTAGTTTAAAAGTCTTGCTATTTCTCTCTAATACTTTATACGGTCCATCGTAGGTAGGTTGAAATTGTTTTTTCATTGCGTCGTTTCTTACAAAAACTTGCTTGCATGTTTTCAAATCTTGGTGAATGAATACTGATTTATTATTTCTGTGCGATTGCATTTCGGTGCATTTCAACGATAAGGCTTTGTTAATTGATTCTCGAAGTTTAGTTACGAAATCGTAATCCATTTCTTGTTTGTTTGACGCTGCTGAACTGAAGAAGTCACACGGCAGCCTTATGCTGCAGCCGTAGGTTAGCTGAGCGGCGCTAAGACTAGTGTCTGCACGCGGTGTTGCTCGTAGTCCGAGTAGCACTGTAGGTAGCTCATCAATCCACTTTGTATGTTGAGATAAACGAGTTTTGAGTGCAGTCTTTAATGTACGATGCCATCGTTCGATTATTCCGTTTGACTGAGGATGGTATGCTGTTGTACGCGTCTTCTGTATTCCCATAGTTTGAAGAAGTTTGAGGAATAGGTTGCTTTCGAAATTCCTTCCTTGATCCGTTGTGATGGTTTTAGGTGATCCGAAACGAGTAATCCAATTTTCATAAATTATCTTCGCGACGGATTCGGCTGAAGTATCATCGGTAGGTATTGCTTCTGGCCATCTTGTTGTTCTGTCGATCATTGTTACGAGATAACGATGTCCTTGCGGTGAAGTAGGTAATGGTACAACGATGTCAACGTGCAAGTGTTCGAATCTCTCCGTGGGTGGAAATGTAGCTAGACTACTTGATGTATGCCTTTGTACTTTGCATTTTTGGCATTGAATGCATTGCTTCGCCCAGTTGCCAACATCCGCTTGCATTGCAGGCCAAAAGAATTTTTCAGTTGTGCAGTGCATTGAAGACTTCGCGACGACATTCTTCTGGTATGTATGGTCGCATGGTTGTCGTTGAGGATTCACAGTATATAGGTAGATGCGTCATTGGCATTGTAACTTGCTTGATGGACAAGTTACCTTGCTTCGCTAGATGTTTTATGTTGTCACTATCTCTGTCTTGTGCTGCGGCGATCTTATGATAGTCGATTGATGTAGGGCACGTTACACTGTCGATTGGTACGCGACTGAGTGCGTCGGCAACTATGTTGTCCTTTCCACTGATGTGACGTATGTCGGTCGTGAATTCACTTATGAAAATAAGTTGTCTTGCTCTTCGTGGTGTTTCCGATAGTGATGGTTTCTTTGGAAGTACATATGTTAATGGCTTGTGGTCGGTAAAAACGATCAGGTTTCGACCCTCGAACGTTTTTCTGAAGTGCTTGATAGCCATGTAAATAGCGAGTAGCTCTCGGTCGAATGTACTGTAGTTACGTTGAGTATCGGAGAACTTCTTCGAAAAATATCCAAGTGGTTGCCATTTCCCATTGCTGTATTGTTGGAGAACTGCTCCTGCTGAGAGATCGGATGCGTCGCTGAAGATAGCAAGGGTTGCTTCGTGTGATGGGTGAGCGAGTAAAGCTGCATTTTGGATCGCAATTTTACAAGCTTCAAATGCCTTCGTGGCTTCATCGTTCCATTCGATTGACGTTTTATCTTTTCTCTTCGTGTTGTGAAGGTAGGCGTGAAGTGGTGCTTGGATTTCAGCGGCTTTAGGTATGTGTTCTCTGTAAAAATTTATCATCCCAAGAAAACGCCTTAGCTCTTCGATAGTTTTAGGTTTTGCATAATCGATGATTGCTCTGACTTTTTCGGCAGGCGGTTTTATTCCTTCCTTGCTGACGGTGAAACCAAGAAATTGAACTTCTTGCTGTCCAAATATGCATTTCGAAGGGTTGATTGTGATTCCGTTGTCTTCTAATCGCTGTAGCACGGTGCGTAGATGGGTTTCGTGCGTTTCTTTATCAGGGCTTGCAACAAGGAGATCATCAATAAATGCGAAAACGAAATCCAGTCCATGAAGTACTTCGTGTATGAATCTTTGGAAAGTTTGACCTCCGTTCTTTAATCCTGGGATCATTCTTGGGAATTCGAATAATCCCATTGGGGTAATTATTGCTGTCTTCTCTATGTCTTCATCGCGGACTCTTATTTGTTGGTAAGCTCGGTTGAGATCGATGGTGGAGAATATAGTCTTGTCTGATAGTTGATGAGTGAAATCCCTGACTCGCGGTATTGGGTAGCGGTCAGGAGTGGTAATAGAATTCAGTCTTCCGTAATCTCCACAAACTCGTAATTCTCCGTTCTTCTTCGGTACAATGTGAAGTGGTGATGACCAAGGGCTTTTGCTTGGACGGCATATTCCTTGCTCAATCATGTTTTCGAATTCCTTTCGAACTTGCTCGTATAGGTGTGGTGCGATTGGACGTGCACGACAATGAAGTGGTGGTCCATTGGTGTCGATGAAATGCTCAACGTCGTTCTTCGGTGTTAATTTCATTGAAGTTATTCTTGTGATACCAGGGTATTCTTCGAGGATCTTGTGATACGGTTGTTGCACATCTATGCTTCTTATTGTGGGCAGATTGGTTGCTTGTACAAAAGACTGAGATGCAAGATTGGTTTTCCCGTCGATGATTCTTCTATTTTTGATGTCGATGACCAACTGGTGATGTTGAACAAAATCAGCACCGATGATTGGTTTGCTGACTTTAGCGACGATAAATCTCCATTTGAATGGTCGGCGTAGATTAAAATCAAGTTCCATTGTTTTTTCTCCATATGTAGGGATAACCGTATTGTTTGCTGCATAGAGTTGAAAATCTAGTGGCTTCAACTTCTGTCCTTGCTTCGGCGGTAACACTGAGATATTTGCTCCGGTGTCGATAAGGAAAGTAAGCTTGCTTTTTTTATCGGTGACGAAAAGACGGTAGGACTTTGCTGTTACGCTGGATCCCGTCGCATCGAGCGTACTAGTTAGTTTTCCGTATTCGTATTTTCATTTTTGAATGTACACGGTGCTGTGCATTTTCTTGCCTCGACCCCGAAACGTCGATGATAGTAGCAGTAAGGGGATCTTGATGTTGAGCTTATTTGACTTCTACTTGCAGAGCGGTTGCGACGAAAAGGTGATCTTCGGTGTTGCTGATTGCGCTGGTTGTACTGTTGCTGGTAAAAGGTATGATGCTGGGAAGCTTTGAGCGCGGCGACTTCGAATGATAGCTTCCGAATTTCTTCGAGAAGAAACTGGGTATCATTGGCCTTTGTTGAAGTGCCTTCGATGATCGATATGTGTGAGCTACTGCTGTTTTCGATCATCTTGTCCGCCAGGAGTGCCAGTTCGTCGAGCTTCGTCTGCGTGCTGAATGTTTCGCTGACTGCTATTACCGATCGAATATGTGGTGGTAGGTGGTTTACCCACATTAGCCGTAGTGTTGAATCCGGAACTTTATCTCGCGCCAAAGTACGCATTTTGCGTAGGAGTTGTGTGGGTTTCTGGTCTCCAAGTTCTATTTCTGATAGAAGTTTTTGTAGCTGTCGACTGTCGGATTCTTCGTATGCGGAGATCAGACGATCCTTCAGTGAATTATACTGGTCGACTGCTGGTGGGTTGTACAACAGGTCCGCAATTTGTTCGATGTCTTGTTTCTCAAGTTGGGCTATCACCATCTGTGCTAATTGCGCTTGGCTCTTCTTTAAACCATTCGTTGCGGCTTCAAAACTGACGAACCAAAGTCGTGGTTTGTCTCTCCAAAACGGTGGTATTCTTAACGATAGAGATATACCGGCGATTTCTGGTTCCTTTACCGGGTTTGATGTATATGTGTTTGCCTCCTGCTCCATAATGACGGCTTGATTACACTGATTTTATATAAACTGAAGTCTTCCTTCTCGGTGTTCGTACGGGTTTCCTTCGCGGTGTTCGTGCAATAGTAGTGGTACGTCGCAGGGTGTTCCTTCTTGGTGTTCGTACCGGATCTTCCCCCTCGGTGTTCGTACGGGGTCACCACTGTAATAGTGGAGACGAACTGTCCACTATTAACAGACTCCGAGTGGTTTTCTTCAAGGTGGAGAAATGAAACTACTGTTTATGTTTATGAATGTACTGTCGCATGGGATTCGGAATGGAATATCTTTTGCATCAACCTTGCCTATATTTATATGGCTGGCTCACTATTGATTTGCCAATGGTAACAATTAATATTTTGCCTAGCCAATTATATTGCTTATTTTATGACCAATGAAAACTATTTAAAATATACAATTATCTAGGTTTCGTTTCCCGGCGTGAGACTTGTTTGTTGTTCACGAAGCTACGTCGCTGGACCGGGCTATATAAGACATGCAGATCGGTGCGCACGCGTAGTCGGCGGGCGGCGGCGGTGTGGAATACAGCTCCGGAACAGCAAGAGGAAACGAACTGCGGCGTTGAAGAAACGGCTCACCATTGGTCGACGGATACGTGACGATAGCGGCGTGTGAAGTCGGTGTGGCGCTGAATGATATTTGCGGCTGCTTCTTGTTTCTTTATAAGAACGTCAAATTATCTATATACAGTCCGCAGTATCTCAGTAGCCAAGAATAATTAGGAAATAATAATGTTTTTTTATTTATTCTGGTTATGGTAGCAGCGGAGTATATATTTATTTATTTTTTCCCGTTAGTTTGATTAATATGGCTAAATGTAAATAATTGGACTGCGCTTTAAAATACGAGAACTTTTAAATTTTTAGAACTTCTTTCCGTCAAGAAATTCTCAGTAGCTGCCCGGAGTCTGGAATACATTGTAACATCGTACACGTAAATACATTGATCCTGCACTTAATCTATCTGTCCTGTCAGTTCACAGTCGCATCGGATTATGAGAGTGAGGGAATAGAGAGTGCACCTGAGCTTGCACAAACACTTGAGCACTATATTTCTCTCCTGCGCCGATGATTAGTCTCTATTGACGCTGGCCTCCGTGACCGAAATTCGGCCTGGAGAACATTATTATACTTCATTATGATAATAACTATGAAGTAATATAAATGAATACTTACCATTAGTCTGTACCTGTCTACAATCCTACCTGTGATGGTAAGTGGTGATGTAGCTCTGGAAATTAGGGCTTACCTTAACAAAAGACTATTAAGTATCTCATCATACTTATTTTAATTGGATAGAAAGGCATAAGTTGGCAATTTTTTATTTAATTATGAAAGACGAATTTAAACGTTTAATTGAAATGCGTCGTGTTGACGGCACCGGTGGCGAAAACCTGCCTCGTGTTTCAGGTTGTCTGAATGTGGAAGTGGGAAATAGAAGCTTTATAAATAGAAGGCTTAGCAAGATCCTCCGTTATGCCGAAAATGTTGCAGCATTAATTTTGAAATAAATATATGGTAAAGTTGAGGATTAATATTAAGTACTATGTTAGACGAAAACATGATTCCGTAAAATTTTCTCGATAGAAAAAAATCCAAAGTTTGCTTCCAAACTTTGCATAATTATGCTAACTAAACTAACTATAAAGCAGGGCTTATGTTTTTTATTTTTTTATTACCATTATTTTCACTATAAAAAGAAATTACCTAAATTATCGGCGTCCTGAAGCTTGTTTCCTGCCGCCCAGTTCCAAGCTTCAGAACGTTATTGAAGTTTGTGAAAATAAGAGTAGATAAGGCTTCTGCTTTTGTTTCAATTATCCTAAATTGAATGTGATTTATAGATAACTTTATGTTTACCGATCGACCATTATGAAAAATTTGCTAAAATAATGCGACGAAGTAATTACGACGCATTTTGAATATAAAAAAGAAAAAGGACAGAAAGTTTGAGTTTTTTTAAATTAATTTTTTTCATAATTTGCTTATATTACTTATTCTAAACCTTCAATTTAGCCGATTATTACGAAATAAACCTATATAGTGTTTCCTAATAATTAAGCGTGATCAAGGTCCTATTTAGTTTTATATGTGCCGTATAAGATGAGTTAAAATATTTGAGTTCTTATCAAAGATTCTCAACAAAAAGAAACTGCTAAGTATTGAAAACTTTTACTTTACATTAACACTAACAGTACTACTCTATTTCCCTCTGGTAATTTATAGATAGATAGCGAAATTTACTGGTGTTTCCAAATCCAATCAACTATAAACAGCAATATTACAAAAAAATAAAGGGATGGAATAATTTGCCGGTGTCAGGAGTTAAAAGACTTTTTTCTCTACTTCATTACTACTCACCAACAAGACTGGTTTTAGTCAAGCACTGGCTTATAATAGATTTAAAAAAACTTGCGGATATGGTTATAGTATCCATATAATCATACATCCATTTCAAAGAAAGAAATTTTACTTTCACTATAATTTTACCTCCCATAAAAACAAAACTCACTATGTGCCACGGGCACAAATATAACTTTTTTCACTAGATAGGTTATTAACTTACTTACATATATAATTATTTTCAATATATTATGCTACAGTCCGAACTGTTTCCCAACCAAAACTACTTTTGGCCAAAGCATGCACTCAGAACACTAAGTTACCAGCCAAACCCGGTTTTTGACCAACAATTTTTTCTAGTACCCTGGAGTTTTCTTAACCCGACAGAATCAACTATATGTCCGCTGCTTTGTCCAGCCGCATCTCAACCTACTAAAATTGATATTTCGAAATATATTTACAGAGACAGTGAGTTAAATGCGGCTGGCGTGCCCCTTGGTACACAATACATGCAATAAACATACATACCTACATAGATACTCTGTAGCGACCCCTTGTGTCTTTCAAAATAATGTATAAATTTTACTTTATTTAATATTAATTTATTAAGTTTTAATTTAGTAAGATAGTATAGTTAAATCTTTATTCCGTTTTCAAATCATTTGTGAATTTATTTAAAGTACTTATCCGTTTTTTGTTTACATAGAATACTATTGTGAATAAAAAGTGCCATTAAGTAGTTTTAATAAAAAAATAAGGTAATCCTTATGTAATTATGATTTCCGTTCAATTAATTTCGTAATTTATACAAAACAAAGTACATACGGTTTACCATTGTAAACTGCTAAAATTTTTTTAATCGCCCAAGCTATTAGATGTGTAGATGTTATAGATCAAAAATGATTATAAATGCGTGAATATAATTTAAAAAAATATAATATTTAGCATTTAAATTGAACATTAATATTCAATGAATATCTAGAATTGTAATAAAAAAAATGAAATATAACTTATAAAGTAGTAAGGATTGTATGATGTTTGAAGCATTTTATTAATAACAAATTATCTCATTTAACGCGTTGTAAATATGAAGTTCCAATTTCAGTAATAAACAAACCATTGTCAAAATTAGTAAACCTTCCTTTATTTTTGTTTTAAATAATTTATAATCAATTTTTTTATAGGATATGGTGACAAACGAGCACACAGTCCACCTGATGGTAAGTGGTTGCTTTGGCCCATAGACATCTACATCTATCCTCGATTACGAATCAAAATGCAGATACGTTGTCACCCGTGAGGATTAAGATGGAATGCTTCGTTTCCAGTAAAAAGGGTCTCCGGTTCTCTACACTCACCATACGAAACACAGCAGCACCAAGCCACTATTTCACGCCGAAATTCTGTGAGAGGTGGTTCGTGAACTAACCTCTACATCTATACATATAACTGCAGCATGGCTCTACCACGTATAAATTTATTTTTGTACTTTGTTATGTTGATGAAGGACCAAGTTCAAACTATGAATATTTTTCTCTGTGTATATATAATTAAAATAAAGATATTTAATACGAAATATTATTTCAATAACATATAACATATAAATAATGTAAAGAAGATGCTGCAGTAAAAGCTTATTTAATTTTACTTAAATATATTTTTCACACTCACAACCGTATTAGCTTTAGCTTATTTATTAACTACTTAATCCGTGTTCATAACCGCTACTATTTTACCAGCGATTGTAACTATAACCTAAGTTTTACTTCTTAATTATAATTATAAGATTTAAAAAACGCATAGCTACTGATAGTCGAAAAGCTTTTGAGAGCTTTATTCCAACTACCAATTATACTCGACCTAACGCACCATTACGTTCGTCTTCCATTTACAATTAGTAGTTACATGTACAAATTTTAACTACATATACCATTGATTATACAAGAAGCCACTGTGAAAAATAAAGAGAACGAGAGTAATTAAAAAAATTTAAATTAAATACAGAAACTAAACACTTATCCGCGAAATAAACTTTAGTAGAAAAAATTAGTTTTAACTTTTTATTTGTATTTTTAGTGTAGTGCAGTGTAGTGTAGTGAGTATAGTGTAGTGGCGGCGTAAGAATACCCACTATCCCATATCGTCTTGTGGCTATCGCAAGAAGCGGCAGAGAGACACTGAAAAAGGAGATGGGCAACAGCGACATCCTAATAACAAATTAAAATTATTAAAAAATCTGCAGTTGTCAACCCGCCCGCCAAGCGAGGCTACTATGGCGGGATTCCCCTTATGATGCAACCTATGAGGAAGGTCTATGTTCAGCAGTGAACTGTTATAGGCTGTGATGGATGGATTCGTATTTGGATAAGCGCATTATATATTATATATATATATATATATATATATATATATATATATTATATATATATATATATATATTTTTACTATTACTCGACTTCAAACATTTACGAGAAATATTCTCGGAGAAAAATCTCCGTGACAGACATACAGATATCGATGTGATTACATGTGTTTCGTTTTGTTGAATTTGGGACGAAATATTAAGTGATAAATTAAGTTTTAAGCTTTTGGTGTGTTTTATCTTAATAATAAATATTCTATATTTTAATGTTTGTCATTAGTAACAGCCTGTTGTATTACAGCAGAGTCCATTGCTGAACAAAGGCTCCTCATAGATTGCCACATAAAGAGAACATTGTCCACAGTGGCCGCGCTTGGCACGCGGGTTGGCAATCGCAGTTTTTTATTGTCTAGTTGTTATTACAAAGCCGCTGCTGCTGATCTCCTGGTTTGTTTCCCTATATCGCCTCTCACGTCACCCACGAGACGATATCGTGATTGTCACCACACGATATAATGGTAATTAAAAATACCTATTTTGCAAAAAAAAAAAAATATGGTAGTAGTAAGGATAGAGTCCAATGATATGTTATAAAAGTACATCTATCTTCTATGAGATTAACTTATAATTTATTCGTATATAATACAGGTACGTAAGTGTGCTTGACCGGCTACTAACTACAATTGAATATTAACAAAAGTTTATAAATTCTGTATGATACAGTCATCAAGCGCTCGCAGAAAGCTTGCACAACTTTCGCCACCAGCTCAACGCCACTTTGGAGTGAGGTGAAATATTTAGCTCAAGGCGAATGAGTTAGTAGTTAGCTCAAGGATAAGGTGGAAGGAAGGAGAAAAAAAATGTGGAGATGGATATTTCTTTGTTATTTAATAATTATATAAGAAATGGATAAACGAAACTACAGATATTCCAAACAGTAAGAGTTAAAAAAGTTACTAAATATGTTTAAACAATTAAAGATCACACCATCGAGACATTGTTTTGTGTATGTAAAAAGCGTAATACCCTAGTCCGAAGACATTTTATTAAAAACGTAACTTTCAATGACAATAACACTGTGTGCACATCTGTCGCGAATAAGTGCATTTCACTCCTAGCTAGCGACATCTGGCGGGCGGAAGATTACCTGTTAGCTCTCAGTACTCTTCAATTTTCACCGACATTAATGACATTTTAATAGCAGTTTCAAGTATATACTACTTGAATAAGTTATCTGCGGAAGAAGAAATGAAAAAACCTGTATGAATGAGGAATGACCTATTTATCTTGACATACAAAAACAATTAGTATCATAAACAAATAGTGTTGCCAAGTATTTTATTTCAAACTAGCTGACCCGATATACGTCGTTTTGCCCTTTCTGGTTAGTGGCGCGATGGATTTAATTCCACATACACACATTTTTCTGTAGATTTTGATTTATTATACGTATAGTTAAATATATAGACATATATTGATAAGTATTTTACTAATTTTGATAACCGAAAAACGATGACCGTTCAAAGCTTAAATGGCTACCTATACGTCAAAGGCGATGCTCTAGAATTTTACTTGTACTTTATTCAATTTTAAACGATCCAAGGTCGCCTTCTTATCTTAAGGATAATTTTCATTTTTTTTCATCCGATCGACGGTCGAACATCCCGACAGTCAAACCGTCTGAGGTTAAGGTTTCCACAGCATAAGTCAAATTTTTTTAGGTCGTCTTTTACGATACAAGCTATACAACTTTGGAACACCCTCCCCAACGATATTAAGAATGCCACAAATAAAAAAGTCTTCAAAGTTCTTCTCCGAGAACATTACCTGAAGGAAACTACTAATTAACAATATTTTCCTTAATTTTTGTCTTTCTTTTCTTCTTTTTTACTTTAGATATTTATTTCATTATATATTATTCAAACATCATATTATATATATCATTCATTTGTATATTTATTTACGAAGTTTATAAGCATGTATATATATATATATATATATATATATATATATATATATATATATATTTAATGTATGTATATATTTTAATGTAATTATTTACGTATAATGGTCGCACCTGCCAACGATTGTCCTTGGCACCCAGGGTTGACTGGCAGAGAATGCCACATGGCATTAAGTCCGCCCTATGTACCCCTTTAGCTTAAGGTGTTACGTTTAAGTTTTTAAATAAATAAATAAATAAATGACCCAATTAAGTTTTTAAAAGTTTTGTTGTGATGAATATGTGTTGTAGCCAGATATTTAAGTAGATGGCTTATTAGACGGCTAGCCCTTCAGTTACACTCTGGCACATAATTGAATGTCTAATATAACTGAATCAACACATAGGTAACTGTAGACAGAGCTGGTCACTATAAGCACTCGAAACGTCGAAATTTATTATCAGTTCAAAATGACGACTACAAAATTCGTAAATAAGCTTTATTTAGTTTTTACAGAATAGAATAAGGGTGACGAACGAGCAAACAATCCACCAGATAGTGAGTGGACTAAGATGGAATGCCTTACTTTTATTAAAAAGGGTCTCCGGTTCTCTACACTTACCACACAAAACACAGCTGAATGCTGGCAAGGCATTTATTATATTACCGCTGGCTGACAAGGCATTTATTATATTACCGGTGTTTAACTTAAATGCTAGCCATCTAATTAACCGAGTAATTGAACTATCGGGAACACATTTGAACTTCGCATCAAATTTAACGGATGTCATTGAAGATTAGTGCCGAAAACATCGCATTTCTCTTGTGCGTAATGATATTGTTACGAGCTTAGGGGTCGTGACATTAAAAACTGCCGATTGAATTACCAAAATTAACACTTTAATTATCGAACACCACTTAAAATTTAAAAAAAACACTAATAATTAATCACACTAATCACTTTTATTTCACTTTATTTCGCTCCGAAGCTTCGCTTGTCTTGCCAAATTCAATACTGCTCGATCGTGGCTTGCAGCGGCTTTAAACACACTTTTTCTACCGAAACATCCAGAATATTCCAGCAAATACGGGTGCTGAACGACTAGGCGTAGAAAGTTGGAGTGTGGGGCTTCTAGAAAGCTTAATTCTTCTGTTCGATACTAGATGGCGCTGTTGGTGGAAAGTTCAAGATTGACATTTTGTAGGAAGCCCTCCTCACTCTGGTCCCTGACACTATATGGCGCTAGTACCAGGTACCAGACGTCAACTTAGGCGCGCAACAATATTAGTGATGGTGTAAAAGGATAAATTGAAAATTTTCTTAAAATGATTAGGCTGTATCAAACGAACCGTTTCATTAATACACAAATTAATCGTTTAACATTTTCGTCTCAGTGCTAATTTTTGTATTATTAAAATGTAATTTCTGTAATATTTAAAATAAAATTTAACAAAGCATGAGTTTTCTCATCAGAGAAGAACAATATTGTATATTTAATATGTATATGTTACGGCTAATAGCCGAAGTGCGGTTGCACCTAGTTTTAGCCGGCTACAACTAGGTGCAGCCGACCACATGCGGTTAAACTTAGATTTATCCTACTTATCTTCGGTTAGAACTAGGTTTAGCCTTCATCATAGCGGCCAGAACTAGGTGCTGCCGCACACCGGTGGTTAAACCTAGGTGTATCCTATTTATCATCGGCTACAACTAGGTTTTCAGTTCAGTTAAGCATTTTGGTTTTGTTTTGAGATTCTTGTCTTGCGTTTCCCGATCGATTCTATTATATTGAAAAAATAAAAGACAGGGATGTTGAAGTGACATTTATAATTATACTTATAAGTAATTAATAAAACTCAAAATTTAAAACTTTTCTGCAGAAGTAAAAGAACTAGACATCTTAGGCACAAAGATAAAAATGTTAAACATAAAAAAAATAAGTTTTACTATGAAATAATTAACCAAGTATTTGTACTCCTCTCTCACATTTTTATGTTAAAATAAATAAGATCTCTTTGACTTAGTTTTAATTATTAAAAAAAAATAATCAACAAACTCTTCATGTAATAGTATGTTGCAAGAATCTATCACTTATTCAAACAAGATAAACTTGAATGACGTTTAGAATTACACAAAATACCGGCTGCTTTACAGAGGCTGAGGTTGAGGAGGTTAATAATTATAATTGACAGAATTGATATTCACAGAATTTATAATATACCCGTACTCAAGTTGATATTTGGCAGTTTGACACATTTAAAAAGATTATTAAGAATCTTAAAGTATCAATTATCTATTTAACTATAGTACGTCTTTGTTAAGTACTCACTCAGTCAATAGTATCTATAATGTAAACAGTAACACGTTGTAAGAAAATTAAGTGACTGCTAATTAAAATATAACATAAATACTCAACTTTTTCTTTACCACTCGCTTAGAACGGGGGTGAGGCAATACAGTCCCCGGAGTTTTACAAGCTTCTACAGGACTTTGATCGTGGGATTTTGTTGTATGTGTTAACTTTGGGCCAGCGGAGATGCGCTCAAGATAGCGCAAACATTCCTCTTAATGACGAATTCCCATCCGATCCTATAAAGAATATGTACAAATTGCGTGTTAAACTTTTTGTAATACCCATCCGATCTTATAAGAATAAGTTGCTTTACTTGCCTTTCCATTGAGTACAAAGCTGCAAGATGGCATTTAGAACCATCACTTCATATATGGCAGCAATACTCTATGCACTACCGGACTTGCGCTTTACATAAAATAATCAGCTGTCCCGACGTGAAGTACCGCCGCACCTTGGCAAGGACTCCTAGTCATCTTGCAGCTGCTTTGCCCTTGAACTCTATGAACCACCCGATGACGTTCGGTGTATTCCAATGATACATTTCGGAAAAAAGCAACTAAGGTGAGCTGGCTCCTTTCTTTAGTGAGGAGATACCCTTGTGTTTTGGAAGAATTGAATTTCACATGATTGCCATCGCCCCATTTGGAGACTGCCTGCAGTGTGAGATTCACACACTCAAACATAGCTTCTCTTTTGGACTGAATTTGATCCCGACAGGCTCGAGGACTTGGTTGGCATCTCTCCACGATTTCTTGTCATCTGCATACTCATAGATACGGGGCAGAAGCAGATCATTTATATGCAGGAGGAAGAGAGTTGCTTAGACAACGGACCACTAAGGAACACTGGCGTTAGTTGCCACAGGATCGGATGAGCAGCCATCGACGACGGCGCGGAGAGACCATTAACTTAGAAAGTCCTTTACCCTGTAAATCAGACCAGGGGATAAGCCATACGCTGGAAATTTACCCAAAAGTCTAGAGTGCCACACTCTGTCAAAGGCCTTCAAGACATCAAGGGAAACAGCAAGGACTTCTCCACTATTTTCAGTTCCTTCGTTTCATAAGTGCGCAGTATACACTAAAAGGTCCCCAGCTGACCAATTTCGGTGAAAGCTATACTGGCGGTCATTGAGGAGGTCATTCTGTTCTAGGTTTGCCAATAAGAGGGCATTGCGTAGAGATTATTTAAATTGGTCGACAATTGGCAAGGCCGGCGCGGCTGCCTTTTTTGGAACAAGGTGCACGTTGGCCAGCCTCCAGGATTTTGGCACTATTTCAGTCCTAAATAAAAGGCGGAACAAGCGTGTCAGCATAGGAGATAACTCAGGTGCACAAGCCTTAAGAACTATAGCTAGTATACCATCTGGAGATTTTAAGAACTTCCTTATTTGTGATACCAACCTCCGACATAGAGGTCCGGAAATAAAGTAATTCACGTTATTGCCACTGTCCTGACGCTTTTGCGCTTTTTCACATATAAGGCGCACTTTCCCAAACCATACATATCGATTTGTGGTTAAGTTTTTCATGTTGGTAATATTTGCCTATTTTGCAAGTTCTAAACTTCATATCTAAAACACTTACACACACCATCTATATAAAAATTAAATGTGGTATGTGTCTAGCCATGGCAAAACTTAACTCTATCTGAAATAAGAAAATTCATTTATTACAAAAACCTAACAAAAATCCATTGCCGAACATAGATCCCTCCATAGATTGGCTCATAAGGAGTATAATTGCCATATCTGTCATAAACAATATTTCAATATTTTTACAACACAAATATCAATTTTTATTATTTGACTTATACTGGACGTATTTCGATAAGATATACAAACGTCGATAGACGTAATTGTACCTACATATGTAACAGGAAAGTTCAACAATATTTATTTTAAAAAGTATAATATTTAATTGCATGAGAATAATAAAAGCTAATACTATTCACAACATCAAGAGTTTTTTTTTATGTTTTTAGTTCTTTAACATTATTTTTGACATCAACACGTACTTACTACATACTTACGTAACATCAACACATCTATAATTTGTGGTAGTTACGCGTACCTGACAAGTCTCCAAGACCTTTTGGGCGGAGAACAGCAGTGTGGTATCTCTGATTAGGTGTGATTTGTTACAGTGCAGGGACTTGTACGTGTGCAGCCACTGGATCCTACAAAAATAAAATATATTTATAAAGAAACTTATACACGTAAATTATAATTAAGAAATAAATACCTTTTCATTTAGAAATTTAATTTCTGTTTAAGATTTGCTATAGCAATATTATAATTATATTTATAAACTATAATCTACAAAATAAAAAAATATGTTAAATGTACCTAAATATTTCAATTCATAAATATTTAGGTACATTTTTACATCGTAGGAAAAATGTAATTTAATGGTATTTGCATACCCTAGGCCAGTTGTTGGTGTTGTACATTCCTACGTCTTGAACTTGCGTATATCTGTTATTAAATTGCTGCATTCTAAATGTTTGTGTTGCTGTTGAGTGGAAAATTGGTACACAATTCGTTCGTTCTGTCAAAATTGCTGAAGTTGTTTAATATGTTGAGATAATAAAAGCCTCGTTTCATCATTCATATCAATTTTGATATTAATGTTGTTGAAATCAGTAAAAGATCTCTCATCTGGTGATTTAATTGTAAAATTTGGCATTTTATTATTCAAAATTTCACTAATAAACTCTGATACCAAAGTTTTATTAAAAATGGTCTTCACATTTTCTTCATTTTCGATTGTAGGATGTAGCATTTATTTAATAAAGGAATTATATACACCCGTGATTATTGATTTTTTTTTTCTGATTGTTTGAAAACTGCTTCGCAACAAGATTCATTGTCAAAATTCAATATATTTTCATCCCTTGTGTTTTTCTGTGTAAAATTTCATTATTTTATTTCTGATCATAATTTTAAAGACATTTTATTCCTCAAAGGATATAGCTGATATTTCATCAGTTTGTGTATTTACTGATCTTTTTTCGTCATTTTTATTGTTGAGTGTTAGAATAATGCTGGAAACAGCCTTGTTTATAGCTTTTTGTTCTTCATAATTGAGGGGTCTATTTAAAAGTAGCTTATAAGTGATTATTTTTTAACTTATTCGAATTGTAAATTTCTCGATTATCATCAAAATTAAATATAATTTCTAAATTTTATTATTAAAATTATCGTAAGGGTGGTTTTGGTCAAAAGTTCCATAAAAATAATTGACCTTTTTTTCTCGCCTTTATGCTTTCCGTATTACCAAATGAATTTGGTTCCAAATTCGGCTGTGATTGGTTTCTATATTTACTGTCTATATTATTTTTTGTTAAATCATAAATTTTTTCAAATTTCGGAGTTGGATTAGTATTTGGAGTTGTTACTATTGAATCATTAATCTGTTTTTCGGTTTCTTGAAATGTAATTGTTTGAGGCAATACGTGTGAATGTACATTGTATGACTGTATGCGGTTATTTATTTTGTGATATCTGCAACAATGGAAGAAATGTGATTTATTGAAGCAGAAACAGAAACAGAAACTTTTTTATTCAATGTAGATTATAAACAATACTTATTGAAAGTCAATTTTTTCATTTACCATTAACCATTGTATTTCAAAATAGGGTGATGGACACTTATTACGTCACCACCAAACGGCGGTTGTCGTGGGAGATGACTATGGGCAATGCCATTAAATACTAATGGCTTCCGATAGGTGGCGGTATAACCATTTCGAGTACCCCTAACGTAAAATATTCACGCCGGCGACGGACAGCAGCATCGAAATACGAGCACACGGTACTGCGACATCATACCGTCTGCCAAGCGTGGTGAGTCCCATATTCACCAGTGGGCTTTGGATCTTTTGATTTATAATGAGGTATTGAATAACAATGTTCATAAGGTGCTTTTATATTGTAATAAACAATCTTTATACTAATACTTTATACATTAATTACAGCCCTTTACAAGTCTACTGCTGAACATAGGCCTCCCCCAAGGTATGCCACAAAGTACGGTCCTGAGCCACCTGCATCCATCGACTTCCTGCACGTCTTACCAGGTCTTCACTCCATCTAGTAGGAGACCGCCAACACTTCACTAACCGATACGAGGCATTATAGATATAAAATAATAATAACAATAATACTTAATTATTTAATCCATATTGCAATCACGGTATGTTAAATTATATAAATCCCTCAAAAAATAATCAATATTCTTAAGCTAAGATCATCACATATTAATTTAAAAATACATAACATTCCATATATTCCTCTATTTTATTAATTCTATTCTATTTTATTCTATTCTATAAATAACTGGCTGATCCGGGCCCCAAATATGTTGTTCGGCTCTTTCCGATAAGTTTAATAAATAATTTAATAATTTCCGGTAACATAAGTAAAAACTTATCAATAACTCGATCACAGCACCACCTTTTGGATTTAGATTTCATGATTAACTTTTTTTAAATTACCCAACTTCTTTTGCAAATACAAGTCGTTTTGGTCTAATAACATAGAATTTGTTAAAAACTTGACTACAGCGCACTCTATCGAGTCTTAGCATAACTATGAAGCAACGACTTAACAAAAAGACATGTTTAAAAATGAATTAAATCGGTCAAACCAATCAGAAGTTCGAAATAAATATTTTTCAATACAGAGCAATACTAGGTATATACCTACTTTTAAATATGGTTAGGGAAAAAGAATATTAAACTGTCATAACTTTAAAATATTATTGATAACGCTATATATGAGACATATAATACATGTTTTTTAAACAAATACTCCTTAATTAGAATAAAAAATTTCTATTTAAATAAAAAAAAAAACGTGAATCGTCGTTGTAATATAAAGCGTAAGGTACATACATTTCCACTGGAAGTGAAACTTTTATAGATGGCCGCATTGGTGCTCTTCTACTGTCTTTGCTTGTCCTTTTATGTCCCTTCAGATTTCGGTGATTCTAATGTAATGTAAAAAAGTGACGTTTATAATCTTTAACGAAATAATTTATAACTACAATTTCAAATTATTTTCAATAAACCTCGTAATTCCAAAAATCTGTATTTTTAACGTATATAATTTTAAAAGTACTTTTTATAAACACTAGAGTATTTTAACAGGAAAAAAGATTATTTTTAATTTTTAAATCAAATCAGTAATGATCTTAAAATTACCTTTTGCGATTGTAGAATTTGAAACGTCAGGAACCAGCAACATTCAAAATATTTTTCTCTAAGTATTAGCACAGGATTTGCACTTCGATGTTGCCAGTTTGCGTTATTTCGCGCAACTGATGCAAGCTTCCGACTAATATCTCCCTTTTATTTGAGGCAGTGCGGTGAAGTAACAGACGCCCGCCCAACGCGAGGGCAGTGCTTAAGCTTAGTGAGACACCCACCTCTATACGGGTATAGCAGGTACCCGTATATTTTATTTTAATATAATTCTTTACATATTTACTTGTCTTTGTCTAGATAAAGTGAGGGTTTGTTATAAATACAACTTTGTCAATGACGTTTTTATAGGTGGCGGACTCGCGCTGCAGGTATATGAGTTGTAGCACGAATGGTTCGGGTCAACCGGGGTAGGACCTCACAGAATACTGGCTTAAAATATCAACTTAATACTGGTGTGTTTCGTATGATGAATGTAGGGAACCGAATACCCTTTTTACTGGAAACGAGGCATTCCGTCATAGTCCTCAGGAGTAGCAGCGCATCTGCATTTTAATTCTTGATCGAGGATAAATGAAGATTTCTATGGTCCACTGCTTCCACTTACCATCAGGTGGACTCGGTGCTTGTTTTTTTTATTTTTTTTATTTTATTTTATTTATTTATTAATTTATTTCAATCAACAAGGATCATAGGGTAAAATAACATATATTAACATTTATTCTAATACTAAAATTATAAATCATTACTAATATTAATTATATCAAATGCGTAAGTATTTATAATAATATCGAAAATAAAATATTAATTTAATAATAATAAAATAACATAAATCTATTTCACCGTTACACATACATCATATCCGATTTAATTATATATTAACAAAACCACCAACAAAACTTACCATAATGATATAATACAATATTTTTTTTTAAAATACAAAGAAAAAGTCTTAAATATATGTAAGTAAAATTAGGTAATAAATTAGTTCATATACCTGAGGTGCCTGTCCGAGGTAATGGGTACATGGACATAAACCCAGTGCCTCAAAAAAGCACACTCCGGTTTCTCACTAATTACGTTAAGAATGCTGTTGGCGCTCCCACGAACCCTGTGCATCAGTGACGCACTTCTTTTGCGAATAAGTGTTAAAAATTATCTACGTGGGCGTCAACAAACATACCTGATGCACTACAGTAACGTGGGAGCCCCAGCAACAATCTAAAAGCGTTATTATATTGTGTACGTAGGGTGTTGTATGCCCGCCGGTATATCTGACCCATAAGGCACACGTATAGAGGGATTGGCAATAGGCAATGATTTATGATTTTATGATTTTACCCTTAATCAATAAAAAACTTTAAAGTACAAAGTTAGTCAAAAGAAATAAAAATATTGTATTGGTAGTCGTGGTGGCTTAGGGAATAATCGTTAACCTCAAGATTTCATAGGTTACAAGGAAACCGTCTTCGATCCCTTTCAGAACCAATACAGATTTATGGTTTAAAAATATCGCGTGGAAACTGCACGTCTAAAGAAAGAAAAAAATATATATTTATTCGTAACTACGACAGAATACCGCACAATAAATTCATGACTAAAATGAAAATTAGGAAAAGATATTAAATTGAGCTGCAGCTATCATGAATGACTTAGTTTAAACTACAGCAACATTGCCGCAGCACTGTTGACTCTAAGTAATTTTTATTATTTCGAAGGATGTAAAGTAAGTAAACCGTGTAGTGCTGACAGAAGTGAACTGAAACAGGAACAGGAGATGGGCAGCAGCAGCTTCCTGATAACAACTCAAACTAATAAAATACTGCGGTTGACTACCCGCGCGCTAAGCGTGGCAACTATGGCAAAATCTCCCCTATGAGGTAATCTCTAGGGGAGGCCTATGCTTAGCGGTGGACTTTTATAGGCTGTGGTAGTGATGATGATGATGATGATGATTGAAGAAAGTAAGTCAATTTTCATTAAAGTAATGGAGCAGAATTTTCCATAATCTTGAAAACGAGAGAAGGCTTATTTCTAACGGAATGTGGACTGTTACTTTTTTCATAGAAGATTTTCATAGAAGAACACCTGATGGTGTCGACCACTCATCATTAACTGCAACACCAGTGGAATTGCAGATTATTTTATAGAAAAAGGATGACAAACGAGCACAATGTACACCTGATAATAGGTGGATGTTGTGGCCCATAGATATCTACATTTATCCTCAATTAAGAATCTAAATGCAAATACGTTGTTACCCCCGTGAATTGAGATGGACGCCTCGTTTCCAGTAAAAAGGGTATCCAGTTCTCTACATTCACCATGCGTAACACAGCAACATTAAACTGCTACCCAAGCGAGCCGAACCATTCATACTACAACTTTAATATACGAGTAGCTATGACGTAGCTCTACGTGGCGTTGCATGTCGTTAGTATTATTTGTGAGTAAAAATTTTCCACACACTTCACGAGCTGTTTATTAATGTCACTCCTATAAAATAAGTAAGTTTCCACATTTTATAGCGTTTAGTGTCAAAATTTATCATTCACGTTTCTGGCGCTTTACAGCACCCATGATCATGGCTTTTTATGCTACAAACGTAATATATCTGCATCGTGGCTTTACCACTTTTATGTTTTTCTTTTATTAAATTTTCATTTTTGTTAAATTTATTTTCTGGATGTCAAATAACGACGGTAAACCTGGACAGTTTTAATTATTTTAGATGATTCTTGTTTTTGTAACAACTAATATAAAAAAAAATAGGAACATGGCAGAGGTAGGTGTAGATTGTAGTGTCAAAATATTTCCTCTATTATCGTTATCAATATGGAAAACAAAGGAATACACTGTGATAGACTAAACGCCATCCGGATATTTGATATTCTTACACCGCTACTGCACGGTGGGTACCCGTCTAATCTTGATTATATTGAAAAAAGTTTCCGTAGTCTTTTATGCTACTTTGCGTAGAGTCTACTGTGTCTATCGATATATTTCAGTAGTCGTTTACCATCAGTTGGCCAACTCATTTACTACCCTAATATTATAAAAATTATATTCATCGCCTCGTATCATGCATCTCTGATGCATCATCAGTGGTGATGCATCGTGGATACATCTGAAATATTAAAGTAGTATAAGGTGGATATACGAGCACACCACCCACCTGATGGTAAGTGGATGATACAGCAAGTAGACATCTTTATTTACACTTGACTAAGAATCAAAAAATAGATATGTTGTCACTCCTGAGGACTAATAAATTGAATGATTCGTTTCTAGTTCAAAGGGTCTTCTGTTATCTACGGTTACCTTACCTTGCCCACTTCGGGTTGCGTCTGACGTAATCTGACGTAAATGAGATGATATACCGCTGTCTTTAGGACTCCACTTATATAGGATTTTTTTTTATATTTCACATAGACGAGATTTTTGGCGAGATCCGCGGCATTAAAAGAGGGGACAGATTTTCTTCTGCTCACACACGACAAAAAACTTCTTGTGTCTATCTCTATATCTATCTATTCTCTATTTTTTATATACTTACATTGTCATCTGATTTTGAATAATGTTCAAGATTTCAAGTGTCTAGCTCATCAGGAAGTTAGTTTAAAATCAATAACTAAACTCCACCCAAACAGACATATTATACGAAAGCGAGTTAATGAAAACATGGTAAGCAGATTGATGTCAAGTCTCCAGTTGTAATCATTCAGAATACAAAAAAATGTCTCAAAGCTTCTGCAGTCACAATAAAAACAACGTGTGAATAAGAGACCGCAAGAATATAGACCCAGAAATATCTTTACAAAATTTCGTTTTTGTTACATTTTATGAAATTGGCAAACAACAAGTAGTCCCCACGCGTTTGTAATTTCTCAAATTCTTCTTGAGACGTAATTACCTACTTGTTAAGCGTAGATCAATCATGTCGATACCTGAAATTGATCCACGTTTAAATTACGTTGTAAATTTCTTTCATTATATTGAAATTATATTTAAATCCACAATATTCATGGGATCCACAATAATCTGACACTATAATAGCTCGTAGGGACAATGATGTTTGTAAGTATTTTTACGTTACCTATTTCAATTTTCTATACCGTTTACATAAGCTTCTATACGTGGCACATAAGACGTTGCACAAGTTTAATGATGACAAGAAATTAATTTAAAGGAAAAAATCCGTGGTTCAAAGCGAAGATTTTCGCTTTGACCGGCTTCTGGTCTGGTCCTGAGTGACGACTATAGAAGAAAGACCGCTATTGAACAGAAAATCTGCATCTGATAACAGATCGCTATTGTTGTGACCTTTATCATAGTTTATTTTTAAATTAAAAGTTTAATGAAAGAAATTAAATAATTTATTCAAAGCAACAGCACTGTTTACTTATGAGAAAAAATTTAAGTATAAATATTCCTTTTAAACATTTTACTGCATTGAAGCTACGAAATTGTCACGTTACTCTCATTGTGAAATTGCTACGATGATCACTGCTTAATCTTTCATAAAATATTCAATCGTTTTTATTATTTTCATCTCATCTCTCATTCCTTAACGTTGATCTGTAAATTCAATTGAACCAGCTAAAACATGAATAAAATTCTCGACTCTTAAATCATTTTAGGATAGTTTAAAATATAATCTCAGGTTTTAAATCTATCGTTGGTTGTTTTTTATCCTTTTGAGTCGTCTAAAGAATATCACAAGCTCAAAAATATTGTATAAATAGTTTTACATTAAAATAATCATTTCTTAGCTTTCCAACCTAAAGGGGTGGATTTTTTCCATAAATTTATAGGTTTTAAGGCAGATTGACGTATAATCTACTAAAAAGTAAAAATAACGGTTAAAGTATAACCCATGATTCCACGTGACGTCCATACAAAAATGATCATAAAGTCTGAATGAGAACGTCCTTCTTTATTTGAAATCGGCTAAACAGAAGTTGCCAACTGTGTTACTTGCTCAGCATGTCGTACAAGACAATTGATGGAATATTTGGTCGATTTTGTGTAGGCGATGGACTAGCCACTTATAAATACCACTCCAACTCATACTTTTCAGCTAAATGTTTTCTGTGTAGTTTACTGCTATTTTGGACTATTTCTAATGTAATATAGGAAGGTATATATGTTGAAATAATGCTAGTTGTTACGGAATTTATCGCGTATATTTAATTTTTTAAATACCCGACGTTTCGAACGCTTTACAGCACTCATGTCACGGTCCCGCCCGTGACCATGACTGCTGTAAAGCGTTCGAAACGTCGGGTATTTAAAAAATTAAATATACGCGATAAATTCTGTAAAAACTACTATTATTTCAATGTGTAGTGTTCGCGTAAATATAAGAAATCATTAGGTATATATGTACTATGTAGATATCACATATATCATAATTTCTTAATAGATGATTTTTGGGCTCAGGGCTGTGCTTTGTGGCATTCTTTGTCACGGTCTGTAATCATAACGGTGATATTTATTATTAAGTAATATAATTTTAATTTCGCTATTTGGAGGAAGCGTTGAAGAATCCATTGACACATTTCGTCTCGTCATTGTCGGAAGGGGTGACAATTGGAAATTCCAGAAAGCCTGAAAGATGGCTGTACAAACAAACAAACGTAAAATAACCCAAACAGAATTAAAAAATTGTTAAAATTATTTAAATCTCCTCAAATCACCTCAAAATGTACTACAGGTTCTAAAAGACATCTGAAGAGAAAAACCAGCAAGAAACACGGGGGTCATCAATTATTCAAATTGAGACTAACGTTGCATTACCTTGAAGGCAATGTGCAATCTAGGTATGAATATGAGCAGCGTCACTCACAAATTATATAATATAAATACGGGACCGACACCTTTCACTTAATTTCGAAGATTTTTAAGACAGAACAAAATATAGCTGTCTAGAGCTACTAGATCTCGGCAGATGTTTTGTTAGCATGGTTAATTTTGCCACCAATTTTTAACGCAAGCTCTTTATGTGCAAAGCTTGCTGAGTCATTTGCTTGCTGGACCAAAAGTAAATAGCAAACCAAAAGGCTCCAGAACTTTCGAAAGCCTCGTAGCTCTACGTGCTTATCTGAAAGCCAACCATACTCTTTTTTACGGATGCTTGCTTCTTTTCACAAAAATTTGTGATTAGCCGAGGCAAACGAAGTAATGAAAATGAAAGAAATAAAGTAAAAATTTCGTAATGGGGTGAAAGAAACCTTTAAAAATATTTTTTACGAACTTGAATGACTATTAAATTATATGGTGGCTCAGTCATGTGAAGTTCACCAGCTCGCATCGAGGCAGTGCGGCGAACTCTGCTCTACCTTGTTGTGTAATAAAAAGCAAACTTTAAAAAGTCATAAGACTTAACCAAACTTCAGAGATTAATTTAGGTATCTAATTTAAAACTAAATCATTGTTTCGCTAACAGAGGGTTATAAATCCAGGGGCATTGTATTCTTAAGTTAATTATTTAAGCACTTATCGGTTATAAATAAAAATTTCAAAGGCTCGTGCAAACAAGGTGCAAATAAGCAACTCGTCATCATAGCGTTAGTGATTTGACACATTTTGCACAAACCAAGTAAGTAAATTTTTAGAGAATGTTGTGTTAGAAGTTCTTAAAAAAAGGTTAGGTACATAAATTCATATTATGGTCTGGACAAGAATTACGTGTTTTTCCAAATAGTTATTAGTTTTAGTTTTCGTAATAGATTATTTCTTCAACAAAAAGAGAAATCTAAGTGATTTGTTCACAATGCTTCCAAATTAAAAGCCTGTGACGATTCTTTTATATCTTTATTGAGTTTAGAATTTCGTTAATGCTCAATGTTTGATATAATTTTGTGAACAGTACAAATATAAATTCAAATAAAATTTATTCGCTAAAGAAATTGTAAATAAAAATATCAAAAACCTTTATTTATTTATACTATATTGTGCACCTTAATAAAAACAAAGAGCGGATTTAAAGCTTTTTGGCTTTTTCTCCCAGTTAACCTGGACGTGTAGAAATAATGTGACGGATGCCAAAAATAAAATCAATTGTTTAGTATAATATATAAAGACATATTAAAGTATATACATATATTTACAAATATATAGATATATAAAATCTACACACATACACAAATCATCTATAAATGTATATATAAACATGTACATATTTTAAATACAAATCTTTGGAAACACAATAAATCTCTAGGATAAGTATATGTAAATTGTATTTGTTTTTCAATTTAATCGCCTTTCAAACTAATACACCTTGAACAGCGTTTTGTAAGTTAGTTAATTCCTTTGGAAAAAAGGCTTAATCCTGGGACTCGAAAAGGCCTGTGCATGACACATCACCTCATTGTCATCGTCGAATTTTATACCACACAAGTCTTTTTCAGGTGAGTATAAAGGTCTCTTGGCTGGCGGAGAAGACGGTCTTCTCAACACCTTGCTTTGTTTTTTCGTCTTCGGGTCAAATTTGTGTACCCAGTTTTATCTACGGTTACGAAACAAACGCAAAAAGAATCTGGATCTTCTTCGATTATTGCTAAATTTAGTTTTGAAATGTTAACTCTGCGGCAACCGTAAGCGTGCGGCAACCGTTTTGAATTTTAAAGTGAGTTAAAATAAACTGAATTGCCCCCAACGAAAGCTTTAGAATCTCAGATAAATAACGGATAGTCACTCGTACTTACGTACCTTAACAATTTTTTCGATTTTCCAACATTTTCTCGCGTAGCAGCCGTTGTTGGCCACTACGAGCGAGTGTCCTCATTGCAAGTGGTTTTGCCGCGTTTAAATTCAGCGCCACACATTCTATAGTGACTCTCCAGTATGCCACTGTAAAATAAGACGGAACATTGTCAGCCAAAGTAAACCGCAGTTCTCCACAAACACTATTTATGAAAAAAAATTCTGACAGAAATATTTAATAACTGCAAGAAGTTCAAGTTTCTTCATTTTGCACACAAATCGAATTCCCACAAAATGTGAAGTTTGAAAAAAAATTGGGTATAGTTTTTAATTTAGTTTTTTGCCTTCACTTCTTCACCACTAACAAATTAAGATTCGAAAAAAAAGTACTTTTTTAAGTGTTTTTAAGTGTTTTCCGAAAAGTTATTGATCAACCTAGTATAACAAAAACTTATAAATAAACGTACAACAGAGGTAACCAAATGATAATATTGACCATACTAACTAACGTAATAAGTATAAGTATTCATGTCATAATAAGTATTCACTTATCAATCTTTTAAAGGCAGTTTTATTAGGTAATTTTCTAACGTCCTCAGGCAAGGAGTTCCAGGAGAATCATTTCATTCATGCAGTCATAAGTAACAGACGTACTATTATTTCGTCGATACTAGAGTATTTTGATTTAGGGTACGAACTGTAAAACCCTTTTTGTCGTAGTGTTAAATTCGCCATTCGACAAATTTCCTAGACCGTTCCTAGCACAAATATTTTAAGCTTAAAAAAGGTTTACGGGATATTAATATAAACGGCATGGGCTGTGTTCTTTTTTAGGGACAATATTTAAAAAAAATCCGAAAAAGGAGAATAAAGGAAGTATGGTAATTATAGGAGTTATGAGAAGCAAGAAAATTGTTGTTCTAGTCAAATAATAGATTAATAACAATTTAATGGTGTTCTACTTTTTTCTAGTGTCGTGGTATCGTAAGAAGATCCAGAACCCGCTGTGAAAAATGCCGGAAAACCTTATAGCTTCCGACAGATGGCGGGTGTCACCACTTTGTTTACGCCAGGCGTAAAATATGCTATACTAGGCGTAATGGCAACGGGCAGCAGTGTCAAAGATGTGAAACAGTACTGCGTTCGACAATCTACCTGCCAAGCGATACGTTTAAGACAAACCTGCTCTACAGCGGGAGAAAAAGATGTCCAGTATTAGGTTATTATCGAGCTAATGATGATAATAAAGAAGAAGTTTAAAAAAGTTTTGATTTTTAGGGCATGGGTGACAAACGAGCACACTGATGGTAAGTGTATGCTACGGCCAATAGACATCTACATTTATCCTCGATTAAGAATTAAAATGTATGCGTTGCCACTTCTGAGAACTAAGATGGAATTCCTCGTTCCCAGTAAAAAAGGGTCACTGGTTTTTTATATTCACCATACGAAAGATAGCTATTTTACGCTGGTATTCTGTAAGAGCGTGGTCCTACCCCGGTCAAGCCGACCCATTCTTGCTACAATCGTAATATAGATGCAAAATTATGTTTACGTGACGACAACTGGTTCTCAAATAAAATAATTTCCATAATATATTTATGGCAAATGGCTCAGTACGTGTACAGCAGCGTCTTCCTAAAAGCAATTTTAAAATTGAAATAACTACCTATGCTTTCCAACTGTATGTCCCTTCTATGAGAAAATCTGTAAGGAAGGCTCTATATGGATTGGAATATTCAGCAGTGCAATTTTGATAGGTTGTAACTGTAAATGGCCCAGTGCCGTGATTCCTTGGAAGATTCCTGAGGAATGAAAGTTAATTATTATCTGCAATTATACTAAAGCGTATGCCTATAGTGACAAGTGTAGATGACAAGTAACGAAGTTCATTTGATAGAAAGTGGATGGTATGTCCAATATTACACTATATTACATATTTTTTTTATAGAATAAGGGTGACAAAGGAGCACACATTTTACCTGACGGTAAGTGGGTTCTGTGGCCCATAGATATCTACATTTATCCTCGATTAAGAATCAAAACGTAGATGCGATTTCACCCCCGAGGACTAAGATAGAATGCCTCGTTTCCAGTAAAAAAGGTCTCTGGATCTCTACACTCACCATTCGAAACAAAACAGTAGCAGTATTAAGATGCTATTTTACGCTGTTATTCTGTGAGAGCGTGTTCCTTCCCCGGTCGAGCAGACCCATTCGTACTACAACCATAATATAGCTACAGTGTGACTCTAGCACATGTATGTCCTTGATTAAGTATTAAAATTCAAATGCTATGCTAAAAGATAAAATCCGCAAAAGTAGTTTTAATCAATGTGTAGTGTTCGCGTAAATATAAGAAATCATTATTCAAATGCGTTATAATCCTTTAAGACTAAGATGGAATGCTTCGTTACCAGTAAAAAGTATATCCTAATGTAGTCATTAAGCACATGAAACACAGCACCAATATATTAAATTTAGGCTTTTTTTAAATTATTAAAATGCAAATGCGTTGTTACCCTTTAGGATTAAGACGGAATGCTTCGTTACCAGTAAAGAGCGTTTCCGGTTGTAGACATTAAGCATATGAATCATGGCACCAAAATTTAAGCCTGGTTTCTTGGAAAGTCGCAACACAGCTACTGCGTGGCTACAGCTGAAACCTCATTCTTCAGACTAAGATATCCATTACTAGGCTGCACTAAAAGTATCGGGAATGGAATATTTCCACTGTTCCTGTCATATTAAAATCTTTATAATTGAAAACTCCTTGGTTTTAAAAATCTAATACAATTTATTCATTTAAAAAAATATTCTCGGTATTGTCAAAAGGTTTTATCAAACTTGTTTAGTCGTTGAGAAAATGGAATTGACTCGAGAAAATTCAAGAGCGATGATTTATTATGACTTTCGAAGTGGTTTATCACAAAAACAGTGTGTTGACCGGATGATTTCTGCATTTGGTGATGAAGCCCCATCCAAAACCACAATTTATGGCTGGTTTGCTGAATTTCAACGTGGATGTGCCAAGCTCAGTGATGATCCCCGTCAAGGTCGTCCAAAACCTGCAGTCACCCAAGAAAACGTTGATGCGGTGCGTAATTCTGGCGCAAATTCAGGACTTTAGACATTGGCATGAGTCAAATACAAATAATCTTGCATGAACAATTAGGTGTAATAAAATTGTTTTTTTCCGATGGATACCGCATTAGCTCCGTGAAGAGCAAAAAGCGGATCCCGTTACTTGGTGCGTCAGAACTCTCGAAAGATTCCACGCAGGATACTCAAATGCTGTATACAACATCGTATCAGGTGACGAATCCTGGATATATGCGTACGAACCCGAAACAAAAAACCAGTCACGAGTTTGGGTGTTCGAAAATGAGTCAAAGCCAACAAAAATTGTTCGTTCACGGAGTGTTGCAAAAAAAAATGGTGGCCACGTTTGTCTCCAAAACCAGCCATGTTACGACTATTCCTCTTGAGGGACAAAGAACGGTTAATGAAGTATGGTATGCTAGCATTTGTTTGCCACAGGTCATTTCTGAACTCCGTAAAGAGAACTGCAACCGCCGCATCATCCTCTATCACGACAATGCGAGTTCTCACACCGCACACAGAACAAAAGAGTTTTTAGAGCAAGAAAACATAGAATTATTAGACCATCCGCCGTACAGCCCCGACCTAAGCCCTAATGATTTCTATACTTTCCCTAAAATAAAGAATAAATTGCGTGAACAGAGATTTTCATCACCTGAAGAAGCTGTGGACGCCTACAAAACGGACATTTTGGAGACCCTAACTTCCGAATGGAATAGTTGCTTCAATGATTGGTTCCATCGTATGGAAAAATGTGTCAAATTTCGGGGAGAATAGTTCGAAAAGCAATAAATACATTTTTAAATAGTAATGTTGTGTCACTTCCTTGATTCCCGAAATTTTCAGTGCCGCCTCCTTAAACAGATAAAAAATATAACACAATATGAATATGTTCCTTATTATTTAGTTTTAACATTTTCTAAATATATGGAAATTAATATGTTGTGCTACTATTCGTAATTAACTCTGAATGCTCCGTTATAAATATTAGCGTTTATGTACTAAGTATGTTTTATTTCTTAAATTTCTTTACGATATTTTTCGTTAAAGCTGAGAACAAAGTAAATCAGTAAGTCAATAAAGTGGAACTCCCGGTGAGTTAGTTAGACTCATTTAATTAAACGTTTATGATAAAGGTTGAGTTCAAATCCAAATCAAACGCTATAGTAAAATCAGCTATAACCATGCACTGTGAATATCCACATTCACAAAGACAGACGTACAAACGGCGTTCACGCTCAATAAATACTACATACAAAGGTGCATAGCTATCCAAATATTGGTTCCAGAATTATAAGTGACTGCAGCTTTCTGCTAATAAACTGGTATCAAATTCCTCTGCACAGTTTCCGAGCGGAATATTTCAGCGCCGTCAGTTATTTTATTGAATCAAAAGCGATATTCACGTAATTTGTTTAAAGCCTTTTGTTTAAATAGGGATGCCTGCAATTTCTAATGAAGTAAAAATTGTTATCGAAACTACTTTTCAAAAACAAATACTGGGACATACAAAATAAATTTTAAACTAACTTTGTACTTGGTTTGGCTTTATCAGGTAAATAGACAGTTTAGAAAAGTTAGTAGGTTAATTTAGCTGCCGCGTATTATGTCTGCAGTACGAATAGGTTGGTTCGGCCGGAAAAAATAACCAAATATTAACGGCGTAACAAAAATCGGAGACCGTTTTTACTCGTAAGATGGCATTCCATGTTATTCCCAAAATAGCTGTGCCCCGCGGTTTCACCTGCGTATATCACGTGACTGAGCTGCGCGACATGACATGACACCTAGTTTAAGCAATTTAGATAGCAATTTTTGAAAAAATTGCAAAATTTATGGAGTACTTTTTTCTATCGGCATATTAACGTTAAGAGAAAAGTAAAATTTTATCTACTCTACATCCCTTTCCGGGTGTGAATCACCTCTCCCCCTGCCCTATAAAGTGCCCCGAGGCACCAGCCAGTTTTAAAGGAAATGGTACTTCAAAATTGATGAATTCGCTATCAACCTCTCATACATACAAAAGCATTATCATTCATAGTTTTTGTGGCCTTTGCCACTAACAAATTTAAGATGCGAAAAAAATGAATGCATTTCTATAACTTATTACTAAGTGTCCTATTCCGAAAAGTTATTGATCAACTTAGTATAACTTAAACTTATAAATAAACGTACAACAGAGTAACCAAATGATAACATGGACCATACTAACTAATGTCTGATGTCAATAAGTACTCACTTATCAATATTTTAATAGCAGTTTTAATAGGTGTATTTCTAACATCTTCAGGCAAGGAGTCAGTTACATATGCCTACCAAGACCATGCAAGCAAGCAGGAAGTCACCTACAATATAGCATCGCAGGCTAATCAAATAACAGCGCGTGACTTAAGAATAATCAACACAGTGCCATCAGGAAGTCACCTGCTGCCTGCTAAGCAAAACCCAGCACGTTTCAACATAGTATATAAACCTAGGTTTAATTGTTGAGACAACCCAGCAGTAATCAAGCTAGTTTGTAAGTTAGGTAGTCTAGTATTCCTGTGTATTTACATCGTGACAGTATTTAAGTTAACTTATAAAAGTCTTCGTCTCCTTCCACTTACACCCTCCCAAGCTGCCGCAAACGTAAGGAGTTCTAGAAGAATATCCCTCCTAGACGAGCCAAACAAAACAAAAAGAAGCAATACCTAACTTTTCTCGAAGCGCAACGTCATTTTTGAACCCTCATAACTTGGGTTTTAATAACACCATATAAACAAAATTCTTGAGATATGATGTCAATAGTAGTTTTCATAAACATATAAAGTTTCAATTACTTAGCTCTTATACTTTAGATTTTATTAATATCTAAATATCCAGATATCGTCTTTGACTCACTCACTGATCATCATCAAAATTCTTAGGGTACTTCCTGAAGTTCTGAAATTAGGTGTGTAAGCTAGTATTAGTATACAACAACAAAACAATTTAAAAACTTGTAAATTAAACCCCTCAAGTCCTTAAACTAAGTAATGGAAATTTGTATGAGACTTTCGCAAATTTTGATGCTAGAGGTTTGAAAATTGATATAGAGACTCCATTTTATTTCTTGTTATAAATAATAATAATAAACTAAATATTCCAATATTGTTGGTAAATCACCCCCAACCCTTAAATAAGGAGATGGAAGTTTGCACATGAATTTTCCCATAAAAAGTTAATTTCATGCTAGAGATCTGAAAATTATACAAGTACTTCTTATTACAAATTATAAATACATGTTTCAAGTTTTAAAAAAATCATAAATGAGGAGATAAAAATTATATGGATGGTCAAGTTTTTAAATATTACTATATTACTGTGATGTGACTGATTTGCAAAGTGTTCACCTTATAAATATTGACTTTTGTAGTTTTAAAGCACTACAGACAGCTATAGTCAAATATAATCGCCTAAGAGCCAAGTATCGCCCTGATCTTGCTCGCTTATTATAAACAGTAAACCAACAAAGAAAAACAGCAAAGATATAGATTGTGCTATGAAATAATCACAATGTGCAGAAATACATCCAAAAAAAGGAAGCAAAAATGAACAAAATAAAAAAATATTGTTATAAGCAACTTGCTCAAAGAAGTGAAATCCCACCACAAAATATTTTCATGTAAAATGTTGCCAAGACTTTTAATTTTATGTACTTTACACCCCTTTCCGAGCGTGCATCATATTTAATATTCATATTTCATGGTAGATTGCCTGGAAACTGTAAAATATATTGTTTTTGTATGTATGAGAGGGTGATAGCAAAGGAGACGGTTCATTTCTGGCCCATTCTACGTACACTATACCGTAAAAAACCAAACATACTCAGGGATTTTATTAAAAAATAAAATAAGACAATAAACCAAACTAAATGACTTGCTAAAAATAAAAATGCAATCCCAATTTTTGATAATTTTACGAGATGGCGCCCTTCCAGACATAAAATTATATTTCAAATGTCGTGTCTGAAAAGTGACTTGAGTTATGAAATAATGTAGGTAGTGTGATATTTTTTATTCTGAGCTTGTTGTCAAGTCGTGAATACGTTTATTGTGTTTATTTTCGATTTTTTTGACGATTTATTTTTTATATTTTTTTTTTGGACTTTGGATCTGTTATTACTTATTTGACTCGGATTTTGTTTTACACAACAACAAAAAGGATAAGTGACGACACTACCTACATCTTGAAATCTACATTAAAAAAAACATAGAACAATGAAGAACTGATTTTTACTAATTTAATCGTAATACCCAATTATACTATCCTACAAAATTAATTCCTATGGTAAAAAGTACGGAAGATTGGTCACATTCGTCTTGCTTGGCGGACAAATTACGATCGCCGTACTAGACATCACTTTGCCGCTCCAATCGCTGCCGGATATTAGATATTTCACACCTGTCTTACATTGACTTTAATTTCATATATTGCAGAAACCAAAGGATCTTCTATCTATCCTTTGTTATTTTTTGGATAAGTTGACTCGTACGATTACTGTGGGACATGGGATATCTTTTTCTGCTATCATGATCAAACACTAACCTTACATATTTCTGCTAGCAAGCATTAACACACTCACTGTAGTTTTTCGTTTACTAATCAAAAATTATTTTGGTTTGAAATGGCCGGTACTGCAGGACGGCAACATGGAAACCGACAGCAACAATTGATTTTCTTTTACATCCAAAACTCGCAAGAACACAAAAGTCGTAACCCGTGTGACACAAATACACAACAATTAATTTAATAACAAAAGTTTGAGACAGCCTTGCCCTTGTATATACGGGGACTCGTCGACTGGAACCTACCCCAACGCTCACAAAGTAGGTCGAGTTCACCGACGTCAATAATCGATCCGACCTACATTGATTTATTTAGGTCATTTGAGATGCATCTATCCTTAGGAAACTTTTGATTTTTAATTGTTTTGAATTGTTATCACGAATGCTGCTACTCATCTCCTGTTTTACTTCCTTCTGTCGTTTGATGTAGTGGATATTCTTACACCGCCACTACCCTGGTATTTTAATAATATTCAAAATTAAACATTACGATAGACTTTTTGTTCGGTCGTAAATAAGTTTGCAATGCTACAAAATTATTAATATGTTTTTAACTTAGTAGAAGAACAAGTAATGTAAACTTTAACTTTACATTACTTGTTCTTCTTTAACTTAACTTTAACTGTTTGAAAACAATGATTTGGGAAATAATCATGAATACTTCTCCTAACGAGATGTTGTGGGGATGTCACGCCAGGCTTTTAGCCCGATATTTTGGCATTCAGCTCCACTTAACTCAAATACGTCCCGTATCAGAGCTACGAAATCATATATTAAAACTCACAAGTCATAAGGGTTACCAATGATAAGTTCGTTTAAATAAAACTATTTTATCATCATCATAATATATTAAAACACAAAGGTCTTAAGGGTTACCATTTATGAGTTCGCTTAAATAAAACTATTTTATATTCCCGACGTTTCAAACACTTTACAACACCCATGGTCACGGGGGAGACTAAGGTGTTCGACTTCCCAATGTCATAGTTCACCGCGGTTACCTCCAGATTATATTTTTAACTCTTACATTGGGACGTCGAATAAGTTAATATACGAGATAAAATCCACAACAGCGGGAAACTGAATAGGAATCGAGCAGCAGCATCTTCTTGACTTCAACTAAGAATAACAAAAATCTGGAATTGCCAACCCGCCTATCAAGCTTGACTACTGACGCTCTCATATATCCACTTGAGGTTATTCTATGGTAGAGGCCTTTGTTCAGAGATGAACTTTTTATAGGCTGTAATGAATGAAATTTTATTATAATTAGTATTTTTTATAGTATGAGGGTGGCAAACGAGCACACAGTCCACCTGATGGTAAGTGGTTGCTGTAGCCCATAGACATCTACATCTATCCTCGATAATGAATCAAAATGCAGATGCATTGTTACCCGTGAGGACTAAGATGAAATAACTCGTTTCCAGTTAAAGGGGTCTCAGATCACCAAACAGACACTCACCAAACGAAACACAGCAGCATTAAGCTGCTATTTGACGCTGGAATTCTGTGAGAGCGTGGTCCTTCCCCGGTCGAGCCGACCCATTCGTGCCACAACTATACCAGTAATATAGCTGCAGCACGGCTCTACCACGTAAATTATTTTCCTAATAACCTATAATATATAATAAAAAATATTATTAACTTAGGTAAATACGCAAATTACGATTAATAAAACAGCGTTACTCGATGATTTTCGATTTTTGATACAAGTTGATATATTAGTATATCAGTATATTAGTATATCAACTCGAATAAATCATCGAGTAACACTGTTTTATTAATCGTTATTTGATTTCACGCCGCTTCAAACTTCATTGAAGGTATCTATTACAGTGGAGCCTTTTAACCTGGCGTTTATTATAAGTTACTCAATGCCCCGGCCGTTGCCGAGGTGATACGATTCGGTGCAGTTTATACGTTCCTATGTCTGTGTAGCTAGGTAGCTTAAGATCTCGCCTGTGTGTGTGTATCGCTTTATGTCAAAATATAATTTTCAAAAGTTGCATGATTGAAATACCAACTGCCTTTATAATTTTACCACACAAATAGCAGATAAAACGGATATGAAATTGAAATAATTATTTTGTAAATTGATTTTATACGGACGCTACTACTATTAAAATATTTAATTTTACTGAAATATGTTAATGGTACTTTAAAATGTAAATAATTTTATGATCTATAGTCAGAGATCAGTTTAAAGAACTAATAAAATAGCAAAGGTTATTAATAGGTTTGGTGGATACCGCCACCGAAGTATGTGGTGTAAGTAAAAGAACAAATGAAAGGAAAAGTAATACGTTGTGGTGGGATGATGAGGTACGGGTGGAAGTTGAATCAAAGAAGAAAGCATGGTTAGATTTACTAGCAACCAAAGCTGGTAATTCTTCTGGTACGAATGATGAGATTGAAAGAAAAAAGGCAGAATTTAGACGTCTAAATAAGAGAGTAAAAGAAGTTGTTGAAAGGAAAAAGAAAGAAAGAATGGATAAGAATGATAGAAGGATATCTGATAATTTCCAGGCTAACATAAAAATGTTCTGGAAACTCGTAAGAACTGCCAGGGGAAATACAAAACAGCCTATAATAAATGCTATAAGAGACGAGAATGGATGTATTCTGAACGATGAAGTTTCGAATTTAAACAGATGGAAGGAATACTTTGAAAGCGTGTTTATGAGTGAAGAGTCGTATGAATTAAATGAACTAGAAATTCCGAAAGAAGTGGAAAGGGGTATGGAGATAAGTGTAGATGAAATAATGAAAGCAATGAAAAGCATGAAAGCAGGTAAGGCAGCTGGATATGATAGAGTATCACTCGAGATGCTAAGGGCTGGAGAGGGAGTGGTGGCAGGCCTGCTGTACACCTTGTTTAATTTATGTTGGGAATTAAAACGGGTACCGGATGACTGGTGTAAAGCAGTTATAGTACCAATATATAAAGGAAAAGGGTCACAGCAGGACTGCAAAAACTACCGCGGTATCAGCTTGCTTAGTATTGTGGGTAAACTGTATGCTAAGGTGTTAATTGAAAGAGTTATGAAAGAAACTGATGGAAAAATTTGGGATGTGCAAGCGGGTTTTAGAAAGGGAATGGGGTGCACAGATCAAGTCTTTTCCATGCGCATGATTGCGGAGAAGTTTTTGGCCAAAAACCAGAAAGTTTTTTGTGCGTTCATGGACTTGGAAAAGGCTTATGACAGAGTGGACAGGAATGTGTTATGGCAAACACTGAACTCATATGGGTTGAGCGCTGGTTTGATACAGGCATTGGGGTCTCTTTATAGGGACTCTAGTGCTTGTGTCAGGATCAATGGGGTCTACTCGGACTGGTTTGGCATCCAAAAAGGTGTCAGACAGGGCTGTGTAGCTTCCCCTTGGCTGTTCAACCTATTTATGGACCGGTGTTTGCAAACTTTGAAAGATGAAGAATGTGGTTTAAGAATGGGCGAGTTAACCGTCAAATGCCTTTTGTATGCCGATGATCAAGTCATATTTGCGTCATCAGCGGCTGAGTTGCAAATGATGGTTACATTAATGAACTGGGAATTAAAAGAAAGGGGAATGAAAGTGAACGCAAGTAAGACGAAAGTGATGGTTTTTGAAAGAGAAGAAAGCAAAACGGTATGTGAAATAAGAATAGAAGGAGAGTTAATTGAGCAAGTGGATGAGTTTGTGTATTTGGGATGTGTATTTAGCAGGAATGGTAGATATGATAGGGATATAGAACGACGAGTAAATGCAGGGAATAGAGTGAATGGGGCACTACACTCTATTATGAAGAACCAGAATGTGTCAAAACAGGCACGTATGGTAATTCAAAATGCTGTGTTAGTCCCTACGTTAATGTATGGTAGTGAAAGCTAGGTGTGGCAGAAGAAGCACGAAAGTAGAATAAATGCTGTAGAAATGCGTTCTTTAAGAAATATGCTAGGGTTTAATCTGAATGACAGGGTGAGAAATTGCGTGATAAGAGATAAATGTGGTATGCAAGATGATGTTGTGACCAGGATTAAGAAAGGAATGCTTCGGTGGTTTGGTCACGTAGAAAGAATGAATGATGAAAGAGTGACAAAGCAAATTTATATGGCAGATGTGAACGGCCGAGTCGGGAAGGGACGCCCTAGAAAAAAGTTTGTCGACCAAATTGGCGATATTTTGAAAATGGGCCACGTTAGAAGTACCCTTAACCGACGAGCATGTATGCGTAGATATATGGATGTAAAGGAGGCGAAAGAGGTATGTCAGGATCGGGCCAAATGGAAGTCCGTAGTCTCTGCCTACCCCTCTGGGTGACAGGCGTGAGTGTTTATGTATGTTATGTATTATTATGTAAAATAGCAAACGAATAAATAGCTGAAAAATAATTTTGACATTATAATATTTTTAATTAACATCTAAAACTTTATTCAATTTTATGAATTTTATACTGTTTATAAAGGTTTTTTGTTTTTTTTTTTTGTGTTTCATTGACTATTCTTTGATTTTTTGGATGTTTTAAACTTTCGCAAAGCTAATTAATTAACAATAAAGTAAAAACATACCTACATAACAGGTAGACTGGCAGAGCAGTTAGTATAAGGTGTATAATAAAGATTAAATAAATAAATAACTGGAGAGTAAAAGTTTTTACAAGCACAAGTCTCAAGCTACAAAGCGCAAAAAAAAAGGATCCGACGCCGACGCCGGCGCCGACGACGAAAATGCAAATAAATTTTATACTCAAAATTATTCCGAGTTCAAAAATAAGAAAGACGCTTGCTGCAAAACGTAGGACAATGAAAAATATTCTGTTTCAATGTTGTTAAAAAAGTGTCAAATAAGAGGAAATAGATTAGGGTTGCCAGGTTAAAATTCGTTTGGTTTTTCCCGAAATTTAATGTTAATTAGACCTCCGAAAAAATACCAACAACTTATCATAATATTGCTTTTCTATTCATCGGCACGGCTCCGCATCGGTCTGGCTGCCGGGGAAGCAAAAATGTATAAAATATATGGCCGTGTTTCCACTTAACGGCGCCAGCGTGGCACCGGCCCATCGATGACACCCACCGGTACCGTTGCCAGTGTCGGGACAGCAAGCTTCCCGCTCGGTGCCGGCCGGTAAAACTGCATATGTATTATAATACGTATTGTATCCGTGTGCGTGTGCGTGCGCGCAGACCAAGATAGGAGGTAGGTACGCTCTGAGATAGAGACTCGAAATTGGCTTGAGAAATGATGAAATGTCTCACGTTCATGCGGAAGTAGTTGAAATATTTTTGGGGTCTATTTTTAGTTTTTCAAAGGTATTATAATCGTTTCTTCTAAGTATCTTATTTTTCAGATTGGATGAATTCAAAATTTGACTTCTCTGTGTTGATTATATTCTCGTCTGAAATGCAAGAGATATATAACTAGCAAATACGACGACTTAACGAGACCATTCCACGTTTTGTGGAATTGAAGTACGTGTTAATACTACTGCCCAAAACCTGTTAATTTTTCCCAGTCGGAAAACGGAGCAGCGGCACCCGCGCCGTGTGCCGTGTCGGTGTCATGTTGGTGCCGCCGGTGCCGTGCCGATACCGTACCGATGCCGTGCCGACGAGTGGAAAAGCGCCCTTTTTCGCATTAATAATAAACAAAATCTTCATATTCAATGCCCGTCCAATTTCTTGCTGTCGCTGGCTGAGTAACTGGTTAAGCACAGATTATATAATTTTATATAATTTTATTTTTTCTCAAGATAGTATGTATTTTCGATTCGACAGCAGAGTAGGACATATGCGAACGTGCTTCGTTGGCAAATAATTTTAGCACAGGTAATTACACAAAATAGCAAAAATATTACAATACAATGACTTACGACCGCATTTCTAAACCGTTTACATTTTATTATTGGTACTTTTGGTCGAACAAAAATCTCATAAAAAATGTTTAATTTTTAATATCATTTACTATTATATTGTAAATCAAGATTATTTTTAATTTATTTTTCCAATCAAATCGCAACTTTCACCTTTTAATTACTGAAAAGTCATCGAATGCACAGGCATGCCTCTCTGCAAATTAGAGCGCTTCGAGGGACGGCAAAATTGGAAAATCAAAGCGTCGATGTCAATTTCAATGTTTAATTTGTACCGTAGACATGTAATGAAACCGTTTCTCCATAAGGCATTTGATCAAACAAAATACAGACTTAGTAGAGTATGTATAAAACTGTTGCCCAAGTTGAAAAGCCAGTCCAGATATTTTCTTTTTATAGAATAAGAATGACAAACCATCACACAGGACCACCACCTGACGGTTAGTCGATACTGTGGCCCATAGGCATCTCTGGATATTTATCAAGGTTGATATGCGTTCTTTATTACCACCAGCTCACGAATGTATTTACAATATTACAATTTTAACATATACCTATTAATTTTTTAATTAATACTGACTGTTGGATGACGATATATATAGAAAATATTATCATCATTTTCAATATTATCTTTGTATCTTTTGTGTAACGTTTTCTTCTTCATTTTCTCTTTTGTAGGTCATTGTTAATAAGTTTGACGTAATGCAACTGTCAATTTAATGACGTTTAATACAGTACTTAAACTAACAATTGAGCAAATATAAAACAAAGAGAATTTAAATTTTACATTTAGAAGAGTATATTAGATTTTATAAATATCAGATTTGCGTAAAATAGCAGCTTAATACTGCTGTGTTTCGTATAGTGAGTGTAGAGATCCGGAGACCCTTTTTTTACTGGAAACGTGGCATTCCATCTTAGTCCTCAAGGGTGACAACGTATCTGCGTTTTGATTCCTAATCGAGGATAAATGTATATGTCTATGGGCCACAGCATCCACTTACCATCAGGTAGACTGTGTGCTCGTTTGTCACCCTCATTCTATGAAAAAAATCCACATCAAATGCGCTTGTACACAAAATATTCACAGAAATTCAAAATATATGAAACGAGATATTCGAAAGTTGTTAATAGCGAGCATAGTTTGTAATATTCAATTTCGTTGAAGCGTATTTATTACGTATCTTGATATCTAGATGGAACGGGAGCGCCGGCGCGCATCGAATCTGCTACCATAGCAACGCCCGGGGGTCGCTTGCAGCCCGGATGCGTAGCGTGGACATGATATTGTCAGTCACAAAAATATACGTATATTAAGATGGGGTTGGATGAGGGTTAAGTTAGAAATTAAATTATAGAATTTATGTAACCGTTATAAATACAGTAAACAGCAGTTTATGAATGGAAATAATTACATGTTGCTTTCTAGATTGTGAAGTCATAAAAGGTTGTTAGTGTGATCTTTTAGTGGATTTCGACTATTATTACAACTTACATTCGAAAATTGTGTACTAGATACCTACTGTAATTAAATGCAGCTAATTTCCTAAATTACATTTATAATCATCCTCTTGGCTATTAAATAACCTTTATATATATATATATATATATATATATATATATATATATATATATATAGTACATGGTTGACCGAGCTCTGTTCGGTATTTTTTTTAAATCGTGTGTTTTGGAAATTATATTTAGATACAAATTACTGATGAATATGAATAATATTTTTTGATCTTACCGACATAATAGTAAAAACTGAACTGGTTATTTGAATAAAAAATCATGAGTGCAATTAGTCTAATTTAAATTTTCGAAAAAAAAATACTAAAAAAGGGCTCGAAATAATAGATTATCTCAAAAAAAGAAGGGAACTTGAAAAAAAAAAATTAAAAAAGCCGAACTGGGAACAGGGTACTACGATTTCATCATTCATCATCATTATAATCATCAACATTTTGTCAAAATTTACCTTCTTATTCTAACGATATTGTAGCACTTTTTATTGCTTGATAACACGGATAAAACGACAAAATGAATCCTAGCTAGATCGATTTATTGCCCTCAAAACCCCCTGGACACTAAATTTTATGAAAACCGTTGGAGCCGTTACCGAGATTCCATATATATATATATATATATATATATATATATATATATATATATATATTTTATTATTATAAATATATAAATAGTCCCTGGTAGTCGTAAACAAGCTGGTTTTTATAAAAAAAATATGATTAATTATGTAACATTAAAAAGTAAACTCTTAAAAAAATAAGCTTTAGTGGAAAATGATCAATCTTTTGCGGCTTCGTTTTTCTACTTTTTGTGTTTTGAAGGTTTTTTTTTGTGTTATGACATGTAAAGTATTCTAGCGCTATCGACTCGCCCCTCTCCTTCTAGCTACAGCCATGAACATCTCAAAGAAAATTCTAAGCTAATTGTCAAGAATGAGGATATGCATACAAAAGGAAATCCCTTTAATATATTTATTAATAACGCATAAAGCGCTTTACCAAAATATATTTTTCTTTTATGTAACTTAACAGGCTTTATTTTAAAATTTATCATATTTTACTAATAGGATAATTTATAAAATAATTTTATTTATAGGATTATATTAATAAAGCTAATATTTAGATTTAAAATAATAAAAAAATTATATTATATTATTTGTTTTTTAAATCAAAATTTTCCGATATAGCTTAGATCCCTCCTGACATTGCTCTCTATCTGTTCGTCATATGTTTCACTACACATTTCAAAAATCATCCAGCAGACAGACGACTAGGCAGACAGACAGACAGTTATTTTTTTTTTGATAATGGTTATTTAAGCCTCAATAGCATGCAAATAACCCCCAGATACCATTAGAAGTTAGTATTTTAATATTACAAGCAGACACTTTCATTTTATTTATAGCTATAGATATAGACTTACTTTCCATGTCAAAACGTTAAAAAACACCAATCAAAACTTATGTCGAAAAAAATCGATCATTGCTTTTAGCGGACGATGCCCACAGGCGGGGTTTTAGAAAGGCGAGGGGCGGCTGAAAAGTTCGCGGCTAAGGGTACTTAACGATGAATAATTAGCTTGTCATTCATGTCACTAGTTGCAAAACTCAATAGTATTATAAAAGCAATCACTAATTAAGTTTGCACTCAAAGTTCAATTATTTATTGAACAACAAACATCATCATGCCGGCCGAATTTTGAACACCGCACCGTGGTAAAATTCCTCGCAAAGAAGGGAAATACACCGAACGACATTTTTGAATTTTAGTCGCTATTAGGAAGACGTTGCTGCCCAACTCCTGATTCATTTCCCTCTATCACCTGTTACGACACCCACGGGATGATATGCAGTAGTGGATATCCTTGCACCGACACATTCCGGGACTTTCAAAGTATCTCATATTATTTTTTCAGATCTAATAATATGGAAGTCAGTATTTTTTTAATAATCCATTTATTATCGAGTCTGAGCAACAAATTAGTTATAAAGGACGAAATAACAAAGCAACGTGCACGTTATTAGTCTTCTTTTTTGACATCACCTAAAACTAGTAAAAAGAGTCTCAGATTCTCTATACCCGTCTTACAAAACACCTCAGCTTTAAGTTGTTATTTTACGTTGGTACTCTGTAAGACGTTGTTCCTTCTACGGTCGAGCCAACCCATTGCGCTGCAACATCAAGGGTAATGCAAACATGCACCGGACCATGGCCTTTTTTATAGAATAAGGGTGACAAAAGAGCACACAGTCCAACCTATGGTAAGTGGAGGCTGTGGCCCATGGACATCTACATATATCCTTAATTACGAATCAAATTACAGATGCGTTGTCACCCGTACGAACTAGCATGGAATGCCTCGTTTCCAGTAAAAATGTTTTCCGGTTCACTACACTCACCACACAAAACTCAGCAGCATTAAGCTGCTATTTTACGCTAGTATTTTGTGAGAGTGTGGTCCTTCCCCGGTCGAGCTGACCCATTCGTGCTACAGCCATAATATAGCTGCAGCGTGGCTCTAACACATATAAATTACATATTAGAATGAAATGAAATCCACGTGTCTAAAACAAGCACGTTCTTCACAGGGAAACTTTAGTTAGTAAGTTAAAGAACTATTCCACCAAAATTGTTTACAGCAGATTACTTCACAAATACTTTGTGCAGAACTCTAAGTGCATATACTAATCTGCTGATGCGTTAACCTTTGTTTCCGCAAACAAAGTTATGCGTAACTTTTGTAAGCGTACATTGCAGCACATTTATAATCGAACATGTGCACCTCGAGAGAGCTTTGCCGTCAGTCGTTAATATACTACGTATTAATTTATGCTGTAGCTTTGTCATATTGTGCAGTCTGCTTAAAAAAATAGTAAAACCGCATTATTGGGTGATGCCTAAACTGAAAACCACAGAATACTATTACTACTGCGACGGGGCGTTGTCGTGGTGAAGGAGGATTCTACTGCGAGGTCGTTTCTCCTGAACTTTTCCAAGACAAGTGGCAAACAATTTTATTATTACCAATAAAACTGTGTGGTTGTGCCAAAATAATTACTTTATTTTGTATTGAAACTAGATGGCGCCATTAAAACCAGTTCTTAAAAATAAAATACAAATATTTTGGCGCGATTGATTGAAGATTTAGTAGTTGCGTAGAATGGCGTCTACGGTTCTTTATAAAAATGAAAACACAGATTTGATGAATGTTGCTGTTGCCTGCGTTGTATCTATTAGTGTGATGTCATTTAGATTTACGATAATTATCGAAGACTATAGTTATTTCATCAATTTCTCGATTTCTTTCGGATAAAATATGGCCTATATCATTCCTGCCGGGCTAGCACGCGCAGGAGACAAAATTTTTATCCCCCGATTATATCCACTGACAAAAGATAAAATTGTCTTATCCCTTTGCCAGAGTTTTATCCACCCCGCGAGCATGGGTCTATGGTGGATATAATATCCACAGTAGATAAAATAGGAGATACACTTATCCCCACGCGTACAAGGAAGCAAAGTGGAACGCCTCGAAACTGTGATGCTCCCACAGTAAAAATTTTGAAAAGTAGTAAAAAGTTAACGGATTTCAGTGTTCTTAGTTGGCAAAATTTTTTTAGCCGCAAAACAGTTTTTAGTGATTTTTCAAGTGAAAAATCGTTTTTTCTCATATTAGCTAAACAGTAAATCGCGTGCGACGTTCGATTAGTCGCCACAACCTGCTATTTTTATTGACTTTTGTGCGCCACCGGGGAGCACATGATCCTATAAAAAGTTGGAATTTTTGGATAAAGGACACCTGAGTTATTAGAGGAAAACCACGGGGTAGGTAATTTCGCAAACCAGGAGTCTGCGGCTGGAATTGAAAGTGTCGCTCGCGGCGTCTCAGAAAGTTCTTTCCGAAAATATATGCATCATTAGCCGGAAGTGTATATCCTAGGAATGACGACACTTTTGCGGTTGGTGTTCCACATGTTGTAAGTATGGACTTAATAACTTTTATTTTTGAGTGACAACCCTCCTTCATTTTTTTTGTATATAGAGGACAAACTCATGCCCTAACTGTGAGTGAAATATCAAATTTTTCAGATAAGCAGTTTTTTAATAATAAATTTTTTGTAAAACATATCCCTTTTCGCCTTTCCGTAATAAGTTTATTTTGCCTGTAGTGGCTAGCTAGACCGTAAACGCTAGCTCAAAAGAAATGAAATTGTCGCTCACTTTAATAGTTAGGAATAGATTGATTTACATATATCCAATTTACATTTTTTTTCCTTCTCTTAACTTTATTTCATGCCCAACCTGTTTTATTCTATATTTGATAGAACATCTCTGAAGAATGTTAATTTTACATATTGGATTTAGTATAGCTATAAGGTCCACTTTTTTATTATTCTATTTTAATGGTTAAGTACTCTGATCACGTATCGATCGCCGATGTTTTTCTTTTCTTGTTAGTTTTATTTCGTGTAATTTCCTTTCTTGTTTTTCAATTTCTGATACGAAAATGTGGTTCTGAAGATTATCCCAGACAGTCAGGCATACTGACTGAAAGACAGATAAAAATTTCATCATAACCAGTTCACAGGTTCAGCCGTTCCGAAGGTTATCTCATACAGTCAGGCATACTGATTGAAAGACAGATAAAAATTTCATAACAACCAGTTCACAGGTTCAGCTGTTCCGAAGATTATCCCAGACAGCCAGGCATAATGACTGAAAGACAGATAAAAATTTCATCACCAGTTCACAGGTTCAGCCGTTCCGAAGGTTATCCCAGACAGTCAGGCATACTGACTGAAAGGCAGATAAAGATTTCATCACAATCAATTTACAGGTTAAGCCGTTCCGAAGATTATCGCAGACAGTCAAGCATACTGGCTGAAAGACAGATAAAAATTTCATCATAACCAGTTCACAGGTTTAGCCGTTACGAAGATTATCCCCGACAGTCAGACATACTGACAGAAGGACAAATAAAAATTTAAATATTGTTAGTCACGCCATAACGGTATGTAAATAATAATAAAAGGCAGTAATTTTGATATACTGACAATATTATTTACTCGTAAAATATTTCTAAGGAATAAATCATGAGTTACTTAAATTAACCTTAAGAAGAAAAATATAGGGTATTATCTCAACAATAATAGGTATCATGGATAAACATGTAATTTGTGTTACTGAAATATCTGTGATTGAAAAGCACAAAGCCTGAGCGGCTGTAATTGAATATTGATAAACGATTAGCTTACACGTTAATAAAGACGGGGCAATGGGCGGTGATCTGGAATAACAATCTCTGATTCAATACCTACATACGTATAGTCGTCTTTATGTAACCATATACTAGTAGTTTGCGTTACGTTAAGAAGCTCGTTACTAAGGAGGAATATGTATTAAAAAATCTAACATGAAAATTACTTATTTGTTTATTTAAAAATTAATATTTAAAAACTGAATTGGCTAACTATGACGTTGGGACGTCAAACATCTTAGTACCTCCCATGACCATGGGTGCTGTAAATCACCCGAAACGTCGGACATTAAAAATAGTGTTGCACGCCATAATTAATGCCCGGTATATGGCGGGTGATTATTAGCGCCATCTAGTGTCGAGTACCAGAAATAGGAGCGTCAAGATCTTTCTAGAGCTTTCCCACAAGCGCCATCTAGTGTCGAGTGGCGAGGGCTTTCTGCAGGATTATTTGCTAGAGCTTTCGGCGTTCTACTCGGACATTATAGATTTTTCGGTGGAAAGGTCTTATATAAAGTCGGTAGAGAGCGCGACCGGGGCAGTATTGAATTGGCAATACAAGTGAAGACTTAGGAGCGAAAGTGTCAATTTTGGTAATTCAATCGGCAGTTTGTTTTGAAACGAATCCTAAGCTCGTAACAATTGGTGTCAGAAGTGGGTAAAATAATGCCAATTTTACCTAAGGACGACGCAGAGGGTGTCCGTAGGCGAAGTAAACGCCAGCAGGAGACGGACCAGAGACGATTTGGTGGTGTAACGCCGCAGACATCGGAGGTCCAGTTGCGGCCACGGAGGCTAGCCCGTCAGCAGCTACTACATCTGCAGCACCTGACTTTGGTATTCTGATGATGATGCTGCAGGAACAGGCTCATAAGTTAAAAGAGCAGCAGGAGGAATAGGCCCGTCGTTTGGAAGAGCAGCTTAAACGTGATATGCAAGGACAGATTCTTCCCATGAAGGACCTTCACGCTACCTTCGGGAAAGAGATAAGGGAGGTGAAGGATAGGGTGGCTCAATATGATAACCACCTGTTGGAATCTGAAGCCGGAATCGACCAAGTGAATTATCGCATTGACAACGTGATGGCTGATATGAAGAAATCACTGGATGAACTCAAACTGGGAATGGAACTACAGTTCCTGTAATAGCTACTACACCTTCGCTATGTGGGTTCAAAGTGCCGCTGTTCGACGGGACTTCTTCCTGGTCGGCCTACAAAATCCAGTTTGAAGCTGCTGCTGTGAAAGGCGAATGGCTGGAATAAAGATCAGGCCATGACTGCTCTCACACTAGGCCTGCGCGATCAGGCCTTAACTATTCTGGAAGCTCTCAGTAAGGAAGTGACTTACGAGCAGCCCCTTGAGGCATTGGAGGCGAGATTTGGCGACGCTCACCTGGAACACGTTGTTCGTGCACAGCTTAAAGATCGCGTGCAACGCATCAACGAAAACCTGCAGCAGTGGCCCCTTGAGGTGGAGAAGCTAGTTCGAAGATCATACTGGTCTGTACCTGCGCTCATTGCACTTAACCTGGTGCAGACATTCATCGACGGCTTTTGCGACCTTGAAGTCAGAGCTGCTGTGAGGCTCGGGCACCTCGAGACGCTAAAGGATGCCTTGGCCCATGCACTGGAGGTGGAAGCTGTGCGGCAGAATCATCGTTCCCATCGCATCAGGGAGGTTTCAGCAGCTACAGTTCAAAGAATACAGCCCTAGGTGCTATGGCTGTGGGGAAAGGGGCCATTTTCGATCCAGTTGCCCTAAGCAAACTGTAGAAAGAGAAGATGATCGATCTCGAAAGGGCAGTGTGGCTAACAGCACCGCCCAGCAGCAGCAGGTAAACGAGTAAAGCCAGGACTGCGGCGCGGGTGCTGGCTGTTGTAAAAAGAGCCCCAAGGATTTCAATCTCATAAACCCATGATGGGAATAGCCTAATCATCAAGGGCGAGGTCAACGGAAAGTCTTGTAAACTGACCATAGACACTGGAGCCTCTCGCACGATTGTCAGTTCCCTACTTATAAGTCAATTCCTTGGGGACTCCGCATACAACCGAGAACGCATTAATTTGGTAACATCCACTGGTCAGCGTATACCCGTCCGTGGAGAGAAGGAGATGGAGTTGAAGCTAGGCAACATGATCTATGTGAATAACGTCATCGTGACTGATATAGTAGACTACTGCATCCTGGGCCTAGACTTTATGAGGAAGAATTGTTGTGAGATCGACGTTAAGTAAGGTGTTGTGAATTGTGGACAGGAGAAACGTTTTGTCGAAGGAGCGTTACCGGGGAACGTGTACAGCCTTAAGAAGATTGTACTTCCGCCGAGATCGGAAACGATTATGCCGGTTAGTCTTCCTCGGAATTCTGGACAAGCTCATCGTTGTGTACTCGTCGAAAGGGTAGACAATGTCCTTCCATGGAAAGTAGCTCGAACCTTGGTCAGAACCACTAACATCTCAGGAGTACGTGAACTAAACCTTTGTGACCAGGAACAGATTATAGAAAAAGGCACACCGGTTGGTACTTGTCAGAAAATGGATTGGTTACGTCGATACTAATATCTATCGAGTGGTACCCGCAGCAAGGATGGACAGACCACACTTTTAGAAGACTGTTGCAGCGTTCTCTCCTCGAATGAAATAGTCAAGGCGAAGAAGTGGTTACTCAAGTACGCCAATGTTTTCTCGTCAAACGAAGCTGACATAGGTAAGACTGGCTTAGTTCAACACAAAATAAACACAAAAGAAGAATTGCCTATCCGACAGCGGCCAAGAAAATTGCCGGTAGCACATGAAAAGGAAGTGGAAACCATGATTGAGGGAATGATGAAGAATGGTGTTAGTGAACCTTTATCTAGTCCATGGTGTTCACCTGTGGTGCTGGTAAAGAAGAAAGACGGCAGCATGCGCTTTTGTGTTGTTTACCGCTGTCTGAACGACGTCACGAAGAAGGGCAGCTATCCCTTGACAAGAATTGATGACACACTGGACATGCTTACAGGAGTAAAGTGGTTCCAAGTGGTCCAGCGTGCTAGGACCTGAAAAGTAGCTACTGGCAAGTTAAAATTGACCTTAAAGATAAAGAAAAAACTATACTCTCGATAGGAAAGGGTATGTGGCAATTTAATGTTATGCCGTTTGGATTATGCAATGCTCCGGCAACGTTTGAAAGGTTGATGGAATTTGTACTTACCGGACCAAGTGGTGATAAATCTCTGGTTTACTTGGATAACATCATCATCATAGGCCGTATGTTTGAGGAACACATTCAAAACCTGAGGAATAGATAATTAGCTGAAGTGGCAATGGGGAAATAGAGATCCAGAATAATTATAAGCTGTGAGGCATTCTAGCATCTTAGTCCTTAACAACAAAACAAAGGAGCTACAGATGCGATATCAACTGACATCGCATCTGTAGCTCCTTTGTTTAACTTGGCGGCAGGTGTCCACGGACAGCAGTAGCCACTTACCATCATGTGGCCTGCGATTGCTACAGGGCTATGTACCTCAATGCAACGGGTTCACACCTCGGGATATTGGCGATATTAAAAAGTGGTTAGGATTCCTCAAAAGGCATCCTAGGGGCTCGAATAATAATAATTCCTGTTTACAGGCGGTCGTCAGGCTGCAGCTATATAATGGTTGCAGCACGAATGTGTCGACCCGACCGGGGAAGCATTACGCTCTCACGGAATAACTGTTTTGATGCTGCCATGTTTCGTATCGTTAGTATAGAGATCCGGAGATCCTTTTTTACAGAAAACGAGGCATTTCTTCTTAGTCCTCAGGTGTGATAACTCATCTGTATTTGGAATCCTTATCCTCAGGGGAGATCACGCATCTGTATTTTGAATCTTAATCGAAGATAAATGTAGATATTTAAAAGCCTCAGCATCCACTTACAATCAGAGGGACTGTATATTCGTTTGTCACTCATATTTTATTTAAAAAAAAAGTACGCAAAATATGCTTTCAATCGTGGAGTTGCTGAAACTATGCTGTATACCATTAAGTTACAAAAAATCTAAGTATTTAAATATAAAAAAATTCTTTTTGATATTTCGTTCATTAAAATGAATAAATACTTAAAATAAATCCTTACTCGACACTGTGTTACAATCATATTTTGTAAAGTCCATTGTTTTCATTCTACATATAGACGTGCAGGTTAATTTGTGAAATGGGTGTGTTCGGACGTCGACGCTCCGGTGGATTTAATCCTTTACGAGGTGATGGCATAAGCCAAGTAACTATTGAAGTTAAGACGCACCACTATGTTGTATCTGCTTAAAACATTTACTTCGAGCTTTATTATTTTTAAAGAGGATTTTTAGCCGACTTCATAAAAGGAAGGGACATTTTTGGTATGTATGTTACGCGATATCTTTATCAATCGTTAACTCCATAGGTCCATTCTTGAGGGGCTGCCCTATATAAATTTGGAGAAAAATTCCACCCCTCAGGGTGGCGAAATATGGAATGAAGATTTTAATGTAAGGTTACGAGCTTGAGGTTCGTGACAATTAAAAATTGCCGATAAAATTACCTAAATTAACACCTTAATTTACTTTACACAAATTAAAACTTAAAACGCTAATAATTAAACACACTAATTCACTTTATTCCGCTCCGAAGCTTCGCTTGTGTCGCCAATTCCAATACTGCCTCGATCGCATCTTGCAGCGCCTGTTTATATAAATTAGCAAAGAAGTATCCGGAATATTCAAGTAAATGCGCGCAAAGGGACGAGTGTGCGAGTGTAGATTTTCTAGAAACTTAGTTCTTCGGATGGCGCTGTCGGTTGAGAGATTTGTGATGTCATTTTCTGCAAAGCTCCCCTCGCTCTCGTTCCTGACACTAGATGGCGCTAGTTGACTTATTCACGCAACAGTAACTATTCAGATGGCATTGAGATTGTGATACTTCTAAGTGCACTCAAAAGGGTAAAAAATAACTTTTAATAAAGACTAAAAGTGGTTTATAAGAACTAAATAGAATAAAATAACTTCATGTTTGAAGGTGGCTTCTACATTTTACCGTTACCGTTATAGTGTATCAGTAGTGCACTGCTGGACATAGGCTTCCCCATACAAGGTCTCATAAGTGGGATATTTGTCATAGTTGCCAGTCTTGGTTAACAAACTTATTTTTTTTTAATTTGTTGTAAGGAAGTCGCTGCTGCCCATCTCCTGGTTTGTTTCCCTCTGTCGTCTCCTACGACAGCCACGGGACGACATGGGATAGTGAATATTCTTACACCGGCACTACACGGCTGTTAACATCAGCCAGATTAATATAAAAATCCTTTACTTCTTCTTCATTAACCCGTACAACTGCACAGCTGGACATGGGTGAAATAACAGAATAATGCTGCGTTTCGTATGGTGAGAGTAGACAACCGGAGACCCTGGGTTACACCGCATTTGAATATGTATATTGGCTGCAACAGCTACTTCCCTTTTGCTTGTCATCTTTATTCAATAAAAAAGTAAATAAAAAAACAGTTTCATTCGGTTTAGGATTATGAAATAAATAGATTTATAAAAATTGTTGGAATACCATGGAAAGTTTTTTATAGACATCCAATATATAAAACAACGCAAAGGAAATAAAACGAATAAAAATAAGTTTTGAGTATACACTAAACAGAAAATATATGAATGATTGTTTTACATTCATAGATATTCCAGCGACGATCAAGTATATAATATTATGGTAAACGTCTTTGCTTTTGCTTTGAATTGAATTAAAGCTGTTCCCGCTCACAACATCAAATTAATTAAACAAACAACATAAAATTAAAAAAATTAACAAACCATTGGAACCATTGGTTTTCTTGCTGGTTTTTCTCAGGACAGAGAAATTTTTGCGAAACAGTGATGAAAGTTAGAAAATGACCTTCAAAAACACAGGTAAAAGAAGATGTAAATGGCAGATATTGCACTCATGGAAACTGGCCACGTAGATATTATTTTAGAAAAAATGAAGTTCTTAATTTAAAGTAATGGAAGTTCTTGTCAAGAAATCGTATTTTCTTACAAAATTACGAAATGCATACGTTGTTAGTTGTCGTGTTTGCAAAAAAATATTCAAATTTAGAACTTCTCGATACATAAACTTCCATTGTGAATCAACACCAACGAACATTCTTCGTAATTTCAAAACTTATTCGTCTAATTTAATCATAATATGGTGTATTGCTTCAGGTTTAAGAAATTAATAAATATTTTTACGTGGCAGAGTCACACTGCAGCTACGAGCTCGTATATTATAGTTTGTCGCACGGATGGGCGTTGGGCTCGAACGGGGATGGAGCACGCTTTCAGAATACCAGCATAAAATAGCGTAGGTTAATTCTGCTTCGTTTTGTATGGTGACAGTAAGGCATTCTATCTTAATCCTCAGGAGTATAGGGGTAGGGGTAGGGGTATATTTGAGGATAGATGTAGATGTCTATGGGCCACAGCATCTACTTCTTATAATCAGGTGAACTGTGAGTTCGTTTGCACCCTTATTCTATAATATATATAAAAATATTCTGTACACATAAAACCGAGAGTGTCAATAAAATGTGTCTTGTAATGAGAGTTACGTTCAGTAATATAATATACTCGTATTTAACAATATTAGATAAACAGATCGACCGTGGACGAAAGCTTGATCCAACTGAACTATGTTTAACGAAATGAGAAAAAAACGGCACGAGAACTCGTATGTACATCGATTTTAAGATTAATATTGTACATATTTCAATTAAGCTCTTAGTATACTTGATCAACAAGTTTATCAAGCGAAGCCTTTATATCGATGCGGAACGCACACACTCGCGCCTTTGTAAACTAACATGACACATGCAGCACACAGACGCGAGTAAGCTGCATCGAACGCATCACCCTAGCAACGATCCGGGCAAGGTGTACTATTCCCATGACAGCATATTAAACAGAATAACGTTCGCTAAAATATCGAACGCCTTTTCTTGTGGTAAAAGACTCGATTAGAAACATCACCATTACAGCCTACCACAAGTCAATTGCTAACAATGGCCAAGCTTGCTTTCTTGAGCTTGAACAAGTCAACTGCTGAATCAAGGCAAGGCTTGCTTTCCTGAGCAATGTGCATCCATTAACTTCCTGCGTATCTTGCCAGGTCGTCAATTCATCTAGTGGGAGGGGGGAGCGCTCTATCTTCACAAGGCAGTCACTCCAGATCCCCATCGATTGTCGGTTCCTCGAGCTATGTGGTCGGCCTATCGCCACTACAACTTACTGGTCCGTTGAGTTATATCAGTCTACTTAGGTTTTACTGAGAATATTCTCATCTTTTTCTACACACAAGGTCTCCAAATAAAGGCTACTCTAAAACTCGTTGTGCGACTTTGATTGTGTTTCCTCACACAGGCAGCAGTGATTGACCACGTTTTAGATCCCTATGTACTAGCCACATGCACTGGTTGTGTACAACGTTTGTTTTCGAGTTTCGATGTAATGAGAAAAGGTGTTGTAACTTTCCGAACACTGCCCAGTAGAGTTGGATCAGTCAATTCACTTGATTGATAGACTCATTCGAAGTCGGATTTACCTAGATGGACAATTTATCCTAGATATACATACTAGTCAATAACTTTGAGCGCAGTGCTCCCAACAACTACCGGCATGGGTGTAATATAGACGTTTCCTTACGTACATATCGAAGTTACCTTTGTCTTGACCATATTTATTTTAGGACCCATCCGTTGGGAAACACTATTGAGGAATAAAATATGCATATAGTAAAATATGTGTATTTAATTCAATTGAAAAAAGCCCCTATAAGCCACACGGTTGAACCGTGCGACTTATAGGGTCCTCCTAACACTGGGATAATATGACAAACAACGCTTATTATTATTTGATTTTTATTAATATTTTTTTAAGGTATTATAATTGGACCAGAATAGACTATGCCATCTTATTTAGCATCTCTAGAGTTGCATGAAAATTATTAAGGAATTCACATTTTTATTCTGTCGCTATTATCATGAAAGAAGTTTACACTTACCCACTTCCCTCAAATTGACACCCTATTGAGAACGGAACTAAAAACAGCCGAAGAACAGAAGTAACTTTGTGTTTTCTTTTTATATCGAGAATATATTTCATTTCTGAATGTTCAGTTGTTCGTAATGATACGTTTTAATAAACACAATATATTAAAAACATTTTAAAGTTATAATTTGTATCAACTCAGAGTCAAGAAATTGACGGTGTTTCACCATCGCGCCTCGGAAAGCGCGTAAAGCAGTTGGTCCTACGCTTGATCTTTCTCCTTCGTCTAGTTTCTGTAATGCTACCGCCGTTGGAAATCTTTTAAAATGATGTTAATTGGTACCTAATTGATCTTAATTACGAGTAAAACATATGAAACTACTTGTTCTTAACTGGAGAAGATGCTGAGATTTATTCATACAAGTAGCTGTGTCCGCGACTTTGTAGCACAAATCTTTGTTAGTAATTTAAATGTTTTAGGATGTTATTACTTTGAGGCTAGTTGACTGTATTTAATAAAGTACAACATTGTTCCAGCTCAAACAGTACTAGTAAGTTACGTGAGGGTACGCCCTATTCAACCAAAACTAGGGGGAGGACGGAGAAAAAACAAAAAATCGTATGCTATACCTAATATATTAAGAAAAAAAAAATAGCAAATAAGCTCTGACAATAATTAGAAACACTTCGAAAAAGTAACAAATAAAACTAATTACACTACACCAAACTAAAATCTACTAAAATATTTGCTATAATGTCAGCTGTCAAAAATGGCGTCGATAAAGTAGAGCCCTTTTCACATTTTATTATTTGATTGACTGATGAAGAGCTATCGTATCACAAATCCATTTTTGCAAACAAGGCTGTATTTTTTGAGTTATTAGAAAGTGGCCATATTAACTAGATGACCATATTACCCCCACGTACTATATAAATATTTTTATACTTACAAGGAGTGATTTTATTATAAAACCGATCAAATGCATGAAAGATTTTAGCACCGAGGGTGCTTTATCCACTCAGTATTATACTTAAAATAAAACTAAGGAACGTAGATATGCACTAGGAAAATATGGAAAAAAAAACTAAGGAACAGGTTAAAATTTACTCAAAACATAAAGTGTCTTACATTCCAACTGCAAAGGTAAGGAGGTTAAGAAACGAATTATCTTCTTATATTTACGCGAACACTACACATTGAAATAATACTAGTTTTTACGGATTTTATCGCGTATATTTAACTATAAATACCCCCGTCACTACATCAGATTTGATAGACCACAAATCCTCGCTAAAGAACACCGATTCCTTCCAAGGATGATTCGCGAGGCTATTCAAATCAAAAAACATCCTAATGTCATCAATGTAGAGAAGATGGCTGGGTGCTACCATCTGCTTGGGATCCTATAATAAATAAAATTAAATCCCAACCCAAGCATACAACTCCAAGACTTCAAGATACCATAAGTTCATACTGTGTAGATCGGAACAAAAGTTAAAATTTTTATCTATGGTAACCGCTGTTAACTATGACATTTGGACGTTGAACATCTCAGTTCTCCCCGTGACCATGGGTGCTGTAAAGCGCTCGAAACGTCGGGTATTTATAGTTAAATATACGCGATAAAATCCGTAAAAACTAGTATTATTTCAAACGAATTATCGTTTGCCGTGTGCGGCGGTGGTGGAGTGGCGGCTTAAACGATTTCCTATTACGTTCCGGGAATTTGTAAAAGACTATTAAGAGAAACATCACTAATAATCTAATGGCTTTTGGAACCATATCGGTTACGTCAGAGCCAGACAAAATATCCAGACCGACTACGGGAAGCAACGTCAAAGGTGCGAAACTTCTTGTATTGCAATCTGACGATCTCCCTTTCAACCGTGACAAAAAATTCCCCTCTCAGTAGGAAAGGCTTATGTTTTACGAAAGACTTTATCGGACTGATGATACCTAGAATCAGAATCAGAATTTTTATCTGTGAAACACAGGTATACATTTACAATAGGCGGTCATACATTTCATAGAGTGCTGTGTTTTGTCGTAAAACATCCAAATATTTTAACAAATTAAATAGTTTAAAATTAACATTTTTCATAATTAAATAATATTCATAAAGTTTGATAAAACTCATAACAAATTGCAAGCATAAGGTTCATAATATTATAATAATGTATCATTTAAAAACTCGTCTATTGTATAATAACAATTATCAAGGAGATGTTTTTGCAGTGCTATTTTAAATTTTAACACTGGCATTATTTTAATTGCGTCCGAAAAAGCTAAAGAGCAAGAATATTTTTTTTGACATTTTTGTATCGTTCTGTTGCGACAAAAGTATTCAGTTTCTGACACCCTAGAAACTTTATATCAGCTCCTGAAAATAGAAATGTCAAGTGGGCATATTTGGTGTCTTTACACTATGCTTTAGAGGAAGAAGAGTAGATAATTATTTTTGTGTCATTCAGTAATGCAACAAGAGTTCTAATTCTTTGTCCCCCTTTAAACTTTATTGCAGCTCCTGTAAATAGCTTTGTTTATTGTCATTGCAAAGTTGTAAGTGTTTTGCTTTAAGCGTGTTCGTGGGATGAAGTGAGAAGAAGAAAAGTGCTCACGAACATCTAGACGGTGTCAATAGCTGTGTTTACCACGTCCTTTTAAGAAACCACTAATTTCAACCGATAACCATTGTAAATATTAGAAGAACATTTATTGAAATTGAATAGTGACACGTGTTGGTAAATGTTAAAATTATAATAAGAAAAACAAAAACTAAAACTACGGCTAACTAAATTGAATATAGTGATGAAGCAATCTTTACTAAACAATAATCGATACTTTCACAGATTTTAAAGTATGATATATTATGTAAATGAAATTACTTAGTAGATATTTAAAAATAATATATAAGAATTGTGTTCTGAAATATTGTTTTTGTCAACTTATAAGATTTCCCTAAACAAATGACAATTACATTTATAAAGTACAACATCCTAACAACTTTCTATAAGTAATACAAGTAAAACAGTTTATTTGATAATAGTCGTTACCTTTACAGCCCATTAAAGTCCACTGCTGAACATAGGCCTCACCCAAGGATGGCCTCATTGGGGGCGTATTTGTCATAGTCGCTACGCTTGACAAGCGAGCTGCCAACCGCGGTTTTTTATTTTTAGTCGTTATTAGGCAGACGCTGCTGCCCATCTCCTGATTTGCTTCCTTCTGTCGGCTCTTACGACACCCGCGGGATGATATGGGGTGGTGGATATTCTTAAACAGCCACTACACGGTCAATTTTGTAACGAATGCTAGAAATTAAGAAACAAAGTATTATAAGCATAATGCAATATACAAGTTTAATTTGAAATAGGAATTCAGTTCAGTTCAGTCAGGTTTACATATTAGGGAACAGGACGATTTATAAAAAATTCTGAAGACGTAGAAGAAACAAGATTATCATTACCAATAAAACAAAAAATTACTTTATTTTGTATTGAAACTAGCTGGCGCCATTATCACCAGTTCTTAAAAATAAAAAACAAATATTTCAATGCGATTGATTGAATATTTTGTAGTTGCGTAAAACGGCATCTACGCATCTATATAAAAATGAAAACACAGATTTGATGAATGTTTCGTTCGTATGGTAAAGTATATATTGTGTAGTACTCACTACCTTGAAATATGTAAAATACTCTTACACTACAGCAAAAGTAATACTTTTGACCATACAGTAGAATTTTTTTAGGATCTAGTAGCTAATTTACATTCACTAGTTGTTTTTAGCTTAGAAGTAAGTACATTACATTAGTTTTATTAGCGACCCTAAAACACTCTTCACTTCCGTCCCGCTGATAATTTCGTTACTTACTCGTCCGCTGATTTAACGACATTAAGTACAGGAAGTTAAAAGCTACCTGCATTTAAATTCACCGCAATATTTCGCTTCTAAGTCTTCACTTGTATTGAATTGGGATGTGAAAGTTAGGAGGAAATTTTGTTTTATTATGAGTTTTATTTTTAACGAAACTGTCAATTTTGGTAATTCCCCCAAAAAAAGAAATCCTAAGCTCGAACAATAGGTTAATTAAACGTGATAAAATCCATATAAATAGTTTTATACAATGTGAAGTGTTTGCGTAAATTTAAGAAATCATTATGAATGGTTCAGCTCGATTGGGGAAAGACCTCGCACGGAATATCAGCACAGCATGATGATGTGTTTTGTATGAATAGTTGCGAGAACGAGGTAACTTTTTACTAATACGAGTAATGATGTGGCTTTCCATCTTAGCCCACTAAAGCTTCATTTTGATTCTTTATCGAGAGTGGATGTAGTCGTCTATGGACCGCATCGTCTAATTGATATCGGGTGAACTGTATGCTGGTTCGTCATCACTGCTGAACTATACCCTCTATAACTCAGAGGGGTTATTGCCGCAGTTGCTGCGCTGGCAAGCGAAATAGCAGACACAGTTTTTTGTTTTTATTTAGCTGTTCAGGAACTAGCTGCAGCCCATCTTCTGGTCAATCTCTTTTTGTCGCCTCTTACGACAACCACAGGATAATATTTAGAGGTATTAATAATTCTTGCAACGCTATTCATCATCATCGTCATCATTACAGCCCTTCACAAGTCCACTGCTGAACATAAGCGACCCCCAAGGAATGTCACAACAAATAGGTCTTAGCAACTGATGGTTTTAGTCAATTTCAGTTATGCAAGTTTTAAATATTAAATGATAATGTTCTGTTTTTTACGAAGAAAGCTCGCCTCGTTTAATTTCATGTTATTACGCGTGTAAACTATTTTCAAGAACTTCCTCGTACGTACGAGAGACAAGGAAGCTTATTAAATTTTCCGTGAATTTGAATTCTGAAAAGATAAATATAAAAGTACCTGAACATAATCGAAATGAAATAATCGGATTAGTGTACCGTTATATTCCTGTTGAATTCTATGAGAGCCAGACGTACAGTCATGGTACACTCTTTTAAAAATAGCGTAGGCTACATATTACGTAATTACAGATTATTATGTAATGACAGAGACTTGTGAAAAATAAAATACTCTCGATTGTTCAACGTCTATTCACAAGCCTTGTCTAACCATCTACAAACTTGTGGCATATCTTTCTTATAAGTAAATGCCACCTACCCTACATACCATATATATATATATATATATATATATATATATATATATATATATATATATATATATATATATATATATATATTACAACTTGCTTTAACTATATTATGGTTGTAGCACGAATAGGTCAGCTCGACCGGAAAAGTATTACGCTCACACAGAACACCAGCATGAAATAGAAGCCAGCGTGAAGTAGCTTATGGCTGTATAGTAATATAATTTGTGCCCAGTCCATCAGCACAATATCAGGCTTATTCGCAAGAATAGTCCTGTCTGTGTTGATGGCCCGGACCCAGTAGAGCCTGGCGCGATCATTTTCGAGCACGGCTTTCAGCAAGTACTTATAATTACAATTTCCGGTCCGCGAGACCGTATTTCAGAGCGAGCTCCTGGTGAAGAATTCTGGCTACTAGGTTGTGCCTGTGCAAGTACTCAGAATTAGAAAGCGCTGAACAACCTTAGATAACATACAAAGTGACTCACCGGGATGGCGACAAGTTCGACAGATTTCGACGGTGCCATCCTTCAGGATGTATCTCCGATAGTGTATAGATAGATAGATAGATAGTGTATCCGTGAGTGTAGAGAACCGGAGAACCTTTTTATTGGAAATGTGACATTCAATCATTGTCCTCAGGGGTGACAACGCATCAATTCTTATTCAAAGATTGATGTAGGTGTCTACGAGCCACAGCATTCACTTGCTATCAGGAGAACTGTGTGCTCATTTGTCACCCTTATCTCCCAAAAAATCGTTTAAAATTGGGTGAGACCTGATTTAGCTGAATTCTAAAATCGGAGAAGGTTAAGCTAAGCAAAATTAGCATCACTTATAAATCGTTTACTTCAACGAGAAACTTAGCCACCAATAAAACTCCACACAATTCAAGTCCAGGAATGTACGCTTGTTTAATAGGAGCTACTTTAGTTTTAGCAGTTATCAAATGAGTTTCAATTTTACCATCTGTAGTAATGCATCTAATATACACAACAGCAGAATATGATAGACTTGATGCATCGCTAAATACATGTAATTCCACCAGTTTGTCCTTTTTAGAATTTTGAACTCATCGCGTTACTTGAAACCTACTTCTACTGCTACTTCACGCAACTCGTTTCGATAAGTTGCCATTCACACAATAGCTCGTTTGGTAATTTCTCCCCGTCCAGTCCAGTTAACCACAGTTTTGGAATAAACACTTTTTCAGTAATAATACATGGTGATATTAAACCAATAGGGTCATATAAATGGCAGATTTCAGCGATGATTTTTCTTTTAGTGTCAGGCAAGGAGGATTCAGATGACAGCCGTAGTGAGTTATCCAACTTATTACTTCTACGATTCCATGCAAGTCTAAGTATATTGGTTATATCATCTTTTTTAATTTTCTTACCATTTCCTTCTCCTTTATCTTCCTTTAATGATGTAAGCAACTCCTCCTTTTTTCTAGACCAAAATTTAAATGTATTTTCTCACAAAATGTAATTGCTTCAATTTCATATTGACAACCTGTCTTGAGATTATCGACGTAAAAGTCCGTTTTGAATTTACCTGCAGCTGATGGATAATTACATATATGCCCTTTATCTATAGCAACTTGCTGCAAAACTTTTACCGCTAAGTACTGTGCGCAAGACAGACCAAAACTTACTCTCAAAAGTATATAAACTTTTATTTATGAAGTGGGATTGTCACGCCAAACTATTCTTTGATAGTCAAAGTGCTTTGCAGCAATCTTGACTTGTCGATATATTTTAACAATGTCGGCAGTGAGACATATCGGGTCTAAACGCCATCGCATAAGGATATGTCCCAATTTTGGCTGCAAAGTTAGTCCGACCATAAGAATATAATTTAAAGACACACTATTGGCGCTACTATCCGATGCATTAAACATAACTCTAGTTTTTGTTGTACTTTTGTCCAGTGTGATTACAGCATGATGTGGCAACTGACTGTAGTGAATCCATTCCTATTTCTTCCATGTGACCAAGCTTCACGTATTTTTTCAGCGTTACTGCATAATCCTTTCTTTGTTTAGGGCATTACGGTAATATTTTCTCTAAACTTAACAATATTTTATCCGAAATTTTCCTCGTATCTCCAAATGTATCTTTAATACTAAAATTAGAACGGAAAAGTAACTCTACAATGCAGCGACCATATTGGTCTCTACTTGTTGTAGCAGCAAAATGTTCCTCACATTATTGCTCTTCAGGAGTCAATATTTTCCTGTGTTCTAAATTAGGCTCTGAATCAAGCATCCAAACCGTTTAAGTATTTTGTTATCTTCATCTACCTTTTATATTAAAAATTATATTGTGACTTCAAATTCTGTACTATTACTGCTTACCTGGCCCGACAATACCCATCCAAGTATCCTGAGCAAAGAGTCCAATCAAAAGGTTGTTTCATTAAACCCCTTTCCAGGATCTTACAACAAACCTGTGTCTAGTAAAATGTCTACCAGAGTGATCCACCTTAAATCTTCCCAACACGCTTGCGAAAATTTCTTTTTTGGCAAGACCTAAGTCACCTTATTTAATACGTGAGCATCTATCAGCATTTTAAATGAAGGGTCACTAAGTGCCAGCACGTTTACTTTAACCTTTACCTTCAACCTCCACCCAAACCTGATACGCAACTTCTTGCATTAATTTTATCAAGACGTAATAGTTGCACAGCAGCTTCAGATGTGAAAAATGCTTGCGGTCCTTGGTCTAGCAGAGTTCTCAATATCTGATGATTACCATTTTTAGATTTAACCTTTATTAAGGCTATTCATCATCCAGTCAATAAGGCTTGACTATGTGTTTAGTCTGTCTTAAAACTGTTAACAATATTATTGGTGGTCTCATTCATGCATTCGACGATACTATTTTCACTGCTTTATATTAGTTTTAGTCAAAAAAACACTTAGTAAACAGTATAATTCGCAGAGAGAAATGTTCCTGCAGCCGTAACAAAACTCAAAAGAAATCTCGATTCTGATTGGTCGACAGCTTAAGCTCAGGAGTGGAGTAGCTTGGTCGTGGTAGGTCAGCGAGGGATTGTGCTGGTACCCTCCTGGGGTTGGAGGCAGGTTGATGTTGGGGGGAGGGAATTGGGCCTCCGGCCACCTGCACTCACCAGACGAAACGCGGAAGCTGAGCTTCCACTTCACGCCGGTATTCTGTGAGGTCGTGGTACCAACCCGGCTCGAGCCGGTCCATACGGCAAACAGCAAAAGCTGCCGCGTGACTCTACCAAGCGGCAGCTCGTGTCGGCTTTTCCGACAACATCAAACACAATGACTTACTGTATGTTATTCTTAGGCTATGCCTGGGCGTTAAGTATATTTTATATATTAAAATATAGCATTTTTGTAAAGCACTACGGTAAATGTATTTATAACTTCGTAACATCAATCAGGCAGGTCAAAGACAACATTCATAGCCAACGACGCGGCGGTAATGCCATTTTATTGTTACTCGCAACGAGACGCCCGTGCTAATACTGCATTTCCGTTCACTTAGTGTTCATTCAAATTTTCCATACGTCAAGCTGAATATTTGTTTTCCTCCATATTGATTTACTTGTGAATCATTACGTTTGTATAAGTTGAGCGTATCATTCTTCCCAGTAAGCTTTATACTTGAAAAATGCCGAAAGGTAAGGTGCTTAACATTTGAAACGCCGATACATCCGTTCGGACTTACAAAATGTTACCTTTTTTATTTATTAACTGGCTTTACGGCTCTGGGTTCTAGCTCTTCTGAGCCTATCATTTCTTTTGGAATCCTCATTTTTATATTCTTTTTTTTTCACAATATGCTGATGCGTCACATTACGAATCCCTTGGGAAATTATGACGACAGCTTCACCCAGCGAATAGTTGATGACGACAGCCACTCAAGTTCATGAGGTGCCCAAGCGATCAAAAAAACTTGAGGTATATGTCGACATCAAAGCGCTTGTTTCGTCGTTTTCTCTAATAGTTCACATGCGCGGACACGTAATTCACAAAATCGCATCACTAATCAAAATCCACTTCAGACCATTATTTAAGCGACAAAATAGGAGCGGCAATCCGTCTGCGGCCAAGTTCCCGCCAAAACTCAATGTCACCTTTGTAGACCGCGCTAAAGAGAATAGTAATATAGTTAGTGCACTAATTAGGTCGGCATGCCCATAAAGTATGACATTGACAGGTACTGTCTGTACTACTAAGAAATTCAGGACTTCATAGGCGTGATTTAACTGACAACTGTCGCAGACATTAAGCAATCTTTTATGAACCATAGAAGGGACCTCTTAGAATTAAAGAGTATATTATAATTACTAAGTTTACTCAGAACCATAGATAAGAGTGCTAAGAACGTTTTTTTTTAATGTTATAAAAATGATACAACTAACATTTTATAAGAATTCGTTTCGTTACTTAGTAACGCTTCTAAAACTGAATTATCCAACACACTTACAGTCCACCTGAAGATGGTAAGTGGTTATTGCAGCCCATGGAAACTTGCAGCTAAGTTGTAGGTTGTCACCTCTACGAACTGAGATGAAATGCCTTACAGCCTTCATTTATACCGGTATTCGGTAAGAGAGTGATTACCCAGATGATCTCGCAGACAGAAATGGGTCTTACCACTTAGTTCACACATAATCAAACTACGATGGGAAATATGTACTAAAAAAGGTAATAAACAAGACTACGATGTCAATATTTTAGAATCCTTCAAAGATAATCAATTTATTGTAAAAATGTTGTGAGCTCTCCTTAAAGATATTTTGCAATTGTGCGACATACTTTATTCTAATGAATAAATAAATTTCAATATGTAATTTTATATATTTTAATTATACCTACAGCTATTTTTTTGAATTTGTTTCGTTACTAAATTACGCTTCTCTCAATTTACTTCAAATGACGAGTTTCTGCCTTTACCTACCCATCGCGTTTACTTCATATACTTCATTCTATTTTCTTCGCCGCGTGACTGCAAGAGACCACTACATAAATATAAAAAATAGTAAGTACAAAAGTAAGTTTAATTTTCGTTTTTTATTGAAAAGGTAAATAAATTGTCTGTTTTAAAAGCCAGACAAGCAAGACAAAAATAGCTTATATTTTGTCTCGCAACGCGGAAGTAACTAAAATGAAATGTAAAGTGTTAGTTTTCACCACAAACTAATAAGAAGTGCTAGCGCAGTTTTCACTGTAAATCATGTAAAAGACATTGCGCCTACAGACTTCTACTTTTTCCAGAATTTAAATAATTTTTGACGGGAAAATAATTCATTACCCAAGAGGCTGTACAAAATGCTTTTGAAGAATTTATTGATTCCCGTCAAGCTGATTTCTTCAAGAAGGGGTTTATTGATACTGCTACTGTGTTGGCAAAGATGCATCGACTGCGTTATTACTTTGATTAATAGAAATAAAAAATATAAAAAAGGAATTTAGTTAAATTATTTCATAAAAAAACGGCAATTTTATAGGTAAATACTCAATATATTCTATATCCAATGTAACTTTTTTCCAATATTTAACCTTAATTGGCAATTATTAAATTTATTGGCAATTATTAAAATTATATCAATTCAGTAGTAAAAGTAAAAAATGACTTCCAGTAAGTATTACACGTAATGAACATTAAGTCCTACACCTAGTAAACAGCCAGTAAGACCTCCGACTATTAAAATGGCAATACATGAATTGAAAACCGTATACACGCAGTATGTGTACAATTGTAGGTCGCAGAGTCGAACCCCAACGATGACCGCTATAATTATTTAAGCCTTTCTCTTTGTGTCTGCGCCGCCACCATTTGTTTTACCCGAGAGCATATTAATTGGATTATTTGATAGTTTTGAAACGACATCGTTTTGAAGTACATTCACTATGTCTATGCCAGTATTAATTCATTGTATAACCTTAGCTACTCCCTGTGTAGTATTGATTGAAAATTATTATTTTCTTTATCCTTATTTATTTATGTATTTATTACTAACTTTTGCCCGTGGCTTTGTCTGACATCTGAGATCATTTAGACTGACACTAACATCATTTAAAAAACAGCACAGCCCATTTACCTTTTAAGTTCTGCCACAGATTAATAAATAGTTTATCAAGTTCTGCACGCGAATTCGTCCGCGTCTGTGTCATTATTTCAAGTAGTTGCTCATTACGATTTCTTTCGCGTGAAAAGTGAAATTGCTTATGACGTGACATAATATATTAACAACTAAGCTAGGTTGTCAATAACTTATCAATGAAACGCTTTAACTTTAAAAGGTTTAAGAATTACTAATAAGTAATATTGATATGGCTTAATTAAGTTGCCCACGTTGCAGTAAATACTTTCCATTTATTGCATGTTACTTACTTTAATATAGAATTCACTCTGTAGTAAAAATGATCTGTAAACCACTTAGTATTTCTTTTTATTTTCCGCCAGTACGTGTAAAATTTGGGTGTTAGATACTCTCGAAAACGCAATATACACCTGATCTTACAATAAGAATTGAGACAAACGAATACCCGCCACTTTGTCTGACTCTGGTATTTATCAACGGTGTTAACTTCGACGGGAATTACAGCCTTTCAAATTGAAATGACAGAATATTTGAAATGATTGGAATACGGGGAATCGAAATATACTCCCCTTTAACTGTTCCAATCTGAATAGTGTCCTTTATGATATTTCTCCTCAGCTCTGAGATGCACAACCTCGTGCCGTTATACTATCTCGGTGCATCAAGGTTACGCAGCAGCAGGACTGGGACTCCATTTCTTACCTCCAGCTAATACGAATGCGCGCCCGTTAATCCAAAGGAGTTGAGAAGCTGGACTTAGTTAGCAGTACTGAGGTCACTAATAGTATATCAGTATCAAGCGATGAGTATTGCAATCCTTTATTTTACAAATATTTATTTATTTTATAAACTGATTCTATTTTTTTTTTGGTGAGAGTAATGACTTTTTTTATAGAATAAGGGTGACAAAGGAGCCCACAGTCGATCCTATAGTTTACGGTGGTCGTTCATTATGTATATTATTCAATAAAAAGAAAATTCGTTCAATTAGTTCGTCTTCTGTCACCATCACACACAAAATATACTGAAAATTGGATATTGCAATTTGCATCACTTTCCAGTGGACCTCCACCTTATGGGCACCGGATTTTTGATCATTTTAAAGATGAAAACGCACACTGCACGTCAGATGTTGTTTTCTCCACCCTAGATCACTATCCTGGTACTACTACCACTGGCACTACCCCTTTGAGACATGCGTTAATTTCATTCAACGGTGTGCCTTTGTTAATAACGGGCATTGTCTTTTCATAGTAACCTGCGAACACAACAATAAAACCGCCCATCAGAGCCTGGTTGCTGCGGATGTTCTGCCCGCTGCGATTTAAGCTTTGGCACTTGAGCGACATCGTGCTCTTACCCCATACGATTAATTTGTAGTGCTGTAAGCGAGCGGCGTGTGTTATTTATTATTAAGTCGTAAATTGAACTTCGGACGTATGTATGCCTACAGTCGAATAACGTCTCAATATGCGGGAGGAAGCTATAGCTAAGGCTATAATATTATAGTTCTTGTGAAGTTGGGTCAACTTGGGGTCAACAGTAAGTTCAGAACGAATGTCTACCCGTACCCCCTTTTAATCTACTTGTGGAAATACCTACGCATACCCACCGCGCGAGGACAAGGATAGGTTATGTCGGACTCGCACCAACTGTAATCTCATGGTATTCCACCTTCGTCGCATATTGGCAGGGCCACGGAAACGTTTTCGCACACATCCGCGGCCACACCACCTCCGGCCACACATGGCGGAGCTTCCTTGAAAGAGACTCCTTCTCCTTCTCAAGTAATTCGCACGAGAACACATGGCACGCCTTACTCACGGCCTCCAACTACAATTGTGCAACGGACGCCCCCCGTGTCGGATGCGCGAAGGCCACGGAGCCAGGAAAAACGAGCACTACGAAGCACTATCCTTCTTGAGCCCAGCGACGGCTCTGGTCCATGGCTCCGCCGCCAACCAAGATTCGGCTGCGGAGGGTAGGGAGAGCGGAACCATGTTATACCGACACTCCTCTCGCCCCGCAGCACAACAACGATGCGGCCCCTTTTGAATGGCGAGTGGCGTGTCGTCATACCAACACTCCTCTTCCTTCACGATTCCACCTCGGCTGCAGCGGCAGGTGGAGAGGACGAACCTCTTTTCGCAGCCCACCATCACATATCCGAAGTTGGTTAGCCAAACCCACTCGGAGTAGCCAGCTCGGGCCAACCATTGCCCGTACCCCCTGGTGTGTGAAGAGGTTAAAGCCCCTGGTCTTTAGTACTTATACGCTATATGAGAAAACGTGTCACCATTTTATTCACGTGGTTTTCTAAATCCTCGGTAAGGTGGCTGGAGCTCCCTCACAACATCGCTTCATAACTATTCCCTTCGCTGCGGTATGGTAAAACTGAAGTTAAGCCAATTTCTTACCAAATGTTGATACTCGTATCATCTTATCGTCAATTAATTTCAACACTTCATTGATAATTAAATCATTATTCGTGCTTTGTAGTTATATGCGCGATGTCTTTTATATTATAATGACACACATAAAAATAATTAACAGCTCCGTGACGCAGTATCTTAGCAATGAACAAGTATTTTGTATGGCCTACAGATAATTGTTCCGGGTCTTGATGTTAAATTATACAGAATACGATACCGAAAAATATATAAGCAATGAAATATAAAAAAAAATTCTTGTGTACATACTTTAACTCCAAGAAATATAGTCTCCAAACTTAAGGAAAAATATATTCAAGAATATTTCATTTTATTAGCGCTCTTTCATTTTTGAAATACTGCACAAGGATCTTTTTGTCATGACATGTCGTTCACATAGATAGCAATAACAGTAGGGGAGGTAGGGGGAGGGATGGGCACTTTTTTTACAATTTGATGCAGAAAAAACCAGATTTTATAGATAATCAACATTTAATGCCTATTCTTATTGCACCACATATTTGGCTAGATATCTTAGAAAGAACTTTCTTAAAATTATGATCAGTCTCAACATTTTAAGATAATTTCTGAAACTCAGTCAAAGTGCCCAATGCTCCCTATGGCAGGGAGGTTTGGACACACCCTGTGGGAGGCTTGGGCGTGGCCTATAAAATACTTAATATCCAAATATAAAACACTTAATATCTGATACAATCCAAAAATAAAAGTTAAGATTTTGTTCTTGATCCAGTTATCAGGAATATTAGTTTTCTTTATGGCTACAGCATAGTCATAGGCCAATTTACGTGCTTGTATCTTTGTTAATCCATAATGATGTTTAGAACAAACTATTATGTAATTTGATAATTTTTGTTCTGCTTCGTCGGTGAAAATTTGTGAGGTTATAAATCTATGCGAAGAATCCTTTATAGAATCTTGTTTAAGGTACCGTTGTATACTTGATCTAGGAATTTTATATTTACCAGCCGTTGTTTTTATTTTTGATCCTTTTGATATCTCTTCTATGGCTCGTAATATCACATCTTTAGGAATTTCCCGTCGCAGACCTTTCTTTTTGAATTTAAATGGCATCTTTCTGTAATTAAATATAATTCAAATAGTTTAATTAATGCAGGTAATTAGAAATTTTAAAAATCCTGCCATACTAGACTTAAAGGAGGGAGCATTGGGCATGCCCAAACCTCCCTCACATCAGAATGCTCATTACTCCCTCCGTATACATTTTCAACATAAGTGATCGGTATTTTTTTATTAAGCTATTTAAGCATGAATTTCAATTTTATTTATAGGTTCGTAAATATACAATAGATATACAATGAAAAGTAGACATACCTTTCGTTCGTTTTCTCTTTATCACAATCCGAAACCACAACAAAATATTTACTTTTACGAGCGCATAACCTTCAAACGTGTCTGTGTTTGACAACTGACAGAAATGACAGATAGTCTATGGATGAACATTGTTGCCAGTCGGTAAAGTAAACTATCAAAGTAGGGAAAAAATAAAATCTGTGACCGGACCAGAATAAAAGGGGGGTGCCCATGTCTCCCGACTGCCCGTCCCTCCCCTACCTCCCCCTACACCACATAACTTCAAACAGAAATATATATATATAATATACCTACACTATGTATGATTCGTTTATCGAATGTTGATGGTCTACTATATTGCTTCTACAAAGGTACTCTGTGATTGCTCTATTTGTGTTCGTGACAGTGCAAACTAATGGACGCACGAATTTGAACGGCTTCCCTTACATATATCCTTTATTAGATTCAAAGCGAGTATTTGAGCGAAATTGGAACTTTGACAGATTTTTGTTTAATGCATATGCACGTGAAGCATTAAGTGGTTCATATGGGCAAACAAAAGTAATATTTTTAGCCCGCTGAAAAAAGGAGCTTTTCGATTCGACTCTATGTTCTATTTAATGATTTCTTATATTTACACGAACACTATATATTGATTAAAACTACTTTTACGGATTTTATCGCGTTTTATTTATATTAATTATAATACCCGACGTTTCGGGTGCTTTCCAGCACCCATGGTCACGGGGGACTGAGGTGACTGACGTCCCGATGTCAAAGTTTACCCGGAGTACCTTCAGCTTTTTGGACGACGACGCCTCCTATGGCACCCACGGGACGATATGTAATTGTGGTTATACTTATACCACGACACTATATACTTAAGTTTTTTCGGAAGTTTTTTAACGTTAGTTGAGGGTCAATTTATTTAGTTTATGTATTATATTTATATGCATGCGAAGATTGTCTTTAAGTAATTGTTGCACTTCTGTTAATATTTTAAATAACTGTACTAATATTATGATCTTAGTGTTAGCAATTCTTGGTTAACCTATTGAAAAGAAAAAATAATTTAAATGTCACTATTTGGACGACATTTTAGTAGTTAAATAAATTAAACATTATTAAAGGGTTTTTATTAATAAAAAAAGGTAAATCAGACTTAAAAAAAATAATTCTTAAGTCAGAACTTTTATTTTTCGTACCCTATTTCTCAACACCTTTTAGTTTTTACTTTTTATCAAAAGTTTTATTTTTACTGTGAAAAGTTATAGGCATTTTTTTTAAAAATCCTCTAAATCCCATAAAATATACAAAACTACTACGATAAACTTCGACCTCTTCTATAGTCTATGTTAGACAACAATTTCTGTTTCTCAAGAAGAATATTGACTATGAAAGTAGATAGTAGAAGGAAAAGAGTAGATAGTAGAAGGTAGATAGTACTAAGAAAAGGCCTGTCTTAGGGCTGATTTATGGATAAGCTCATAGTCTATCCACAGGATGGTAAGTCTCGTAGACATCTATATTTATTCTCGATTATGAATTAAAATGCCGATACGTTGTCACCACTGACGACTAAAATGGAAAGCTCTTTTCCAATGGAAAGAGTCACTTTTTTCTTTTTTTATAGAAGATGGGACAAACGAGCATGCGGATCACATAATGTTAGGTGTTAGGTGACTATCGCCGCCCATAAATACCAGGGGAATTGCAGGCGTTGACGACCTTGTAGAAAGAAGTAAGCCCTTTTTTTGCAGGTCCCTAAGTCGAATCGGTCCTGAAAAATCTCCGTTATTAAACTATTCCAAAGAAAAGCTGTACGAGAAAGGAAACTCTTAATAAAAGGCACAGTGATTGGTGATTGGTGGTCCACCAAGCATCCGGATGGTGTGAATGGTATCGTGAATTTTGACGCAATGTCTGGAATTAACCCGAATAATTTATCAGAGCAGAGCTTAGCAGAATTAGCTCCCCGTTCTTCCGCTTTCTATGATGAATGATGATGTAGATACGATAGAAAATGCAAACTGATGCAACACCCCTGTGCAGCGGCAGTGAATCGAGCCGATCAGAAAGAACTTGGTCGTCGACGATTCGAACTGCTCTGCGCTGGATGCGGTCTAGTGGAAAGAACTGGCACTGAGGCGCCCCGGCCCAGAGATGAGAACAGTATTCCATATGTGGCCGAACTTGCGCTTTGTAAGTTGCAAGCGATGTGCCGACATAAAATACTGTCGCGTTCTGCTGAGCCGGCCAAGTATTTTAGAGGTCAATTTGCTCTTCCCTTTCAAGTGACCACGAAACGTTATGTCATATATTCCATATCTCAACGCCGTGGGTTCCAACACTAGCTAAAGTAGCAAGGCAAGTGCCTTGAAACTGAGGAGAAACGACAAAAGGGTCCTTTTTAGCGGTACTTCTGTGTTTTGAGGATTGAACTGACTCCGAGACTTTGTTACAAAGACTCGTCTTCAGACACAAGTTTGTTCCGGTACTCGTCCATGTTCTTACGAGAAATATTGGCACGGCCGATGTATAAAGAATCACAATTGCTGTTGTCTGCAATGCAATGAATGTCTGTCTTGATGCAATGAGTCTTCTGCCTCCGCCCATCCATAAGTTAGGTAGATCAGAAGATCACCAGCTGATCTACCCCCACGGAAACCGTATTGGCGGTCACTAATCAGCTGGTGATCCTCAAGGTACCTCATGAGCTGGCAGTTCATAATGGAGTCCATTATTTTGGAGAACAAGGAGATGGTGGCGATAGGTTTGAGTTGGATGGGTCGGAGCGGTTAACCTTTTTTAGGATCGGGTGGATCAAAGCTGTCTTCCATAAATTCGGGAGTACGCCTTGGCAGTAAGAGTATCGGAAAAGATAATTGCAGAAGGAATACGTTTCTAGCACAATGGGAAGGACTCCATCAGACTGACTTTACTTGTTGATGTCCAGGGAGAGATAAGTGCTTCGAGAACCGAGCGCTGTGATTGTGCCGATTGTGCCATGGAGCACTCACACCGAAAACGAGATGATTAAATCGTCATCTATCGGTAACCTTCACACCTTTATGGAAGTTCCTATAGTCGCCATTTACGACGACCACGGATAATTGATAGAATCAGGTGTTACTTTGCGGAGATCCATCATAATAATGCACGCAATTGAGGGAGGGCGGGAGGTGCTCTTCAATCCAGGTAAGACACATCATTGTATTTATTTAGCGGAAGGTTGCAAAATAAATAATATCTTTATGACAACCACGGAATCAAATGATGTGACAGATATATGCTATAAAAGGAGACAAGGATAAATTAAACAATAAAGGTCTATTTTATATTTTTATTCAGATACTTATCAAAGGTAAATCTTAAAATTAAAACGTGAATAACTTTTATTACTTACGTTATTGTACTACAAACAATGACAAACAACTAAATAACAGATCAGATATTTAAATATGTCTCGTGAAATACCGAATTAAGTACCCCGTGCCGTGTGGTTTTATTGTTCAGGTGTTTTGGGCTTAAATTGCGCGCAAATCGTCTAAGGTTTAGTTAAACAATATGCGAGCAAGTAATATCTATATTCTGACCATTTATTTATTTTATGATGTTACTAACTGTATTAATGTTAAGAAATATCTTGAAACTGATATATTGCTGTTTCGAAAAACTGTAATCTTTACCGGCGGGAGTGAGTATAGATACTCGTAGCTATTTTATGAGATGTAAGTGAAGTTAGCCTATGCGACTCTTACTGCTTCATCTGACTCAGTGCGGATTAAAAAGGGAAAGGCAAAGAAGATGAGGATTATGTTTATTGGTTATCAGATATAACATGATCCAACTGCATGAAGCCTAACGTCACCAGATACACGAATTTTCAAAATATTATGACTTCACCAGTCATTAAAAACGTCATAGTATTTTTTTATGTTACTCAACTAGGCTTCTCTCCTGTATCACAGAGGTAGTTTGCAAACATAAATTGCGCAAGGACAAATATTCAGACCCCAATAATTTATTTGTAGGCCATACAAATATTTATTCCGTACGGGATCCGAATCCTCAGCCCCCAACACTGCAACTCAAGCTAAGCCACTACGCCACGGAACCGTCAACGTGTACTTATCATACCGTTATACTTTTCAGAAGACATTTTTAGCGCTGATCTATTGTCTAGTCGTATATTGTGTACTGAAGAGATTTCTATTATATTTTCTATTATGCCTATTTATTAGTAACACAGCGGCCGTAAGAAAGATTCTTAACTTATATTCACAACTGTTAACAGGTCCAGAAACAGTAAATGATTCGCTTTGATTTGTTCTCTTCCATGTTTCCTTTTTTCTTTTGATATCAAAAAACAAAAAAATTTGGAACTCTGAAAAAAAAACATCCAAAAAGTAGTGTTGAAGAATACAATGTTAAACTAAATTATGGTATGTTACATTAATAGGTCTTGATAGCTCAGGCGTCAAGGACTCGTCTTAAATTTTACTGTGAGCTACCTGTTTGCTGAGGTACTTGGCGGTGATAGTAAATATCGTGAGAAAACCTGCATGCCTGAGGAATACAATATTTTGTAATTTGTGGATATGTTAAGTCGGCCTCGTTGGTCTAGTGGTTGTAGTAGTGCGACTGCTGATCATGAGGTCCTGGGTTCGAATCCCGGATCGGGCCAAAAAATCAATTATTGAGTTTTCTGTCAAGAAATTCTCAGTAGCTGCCCGGAGTCAGGAAGTTGGCGGTGTCTCACGGCCGTGCCTCGGAAAGCACACGTAAAACCGTTATTTCCTGCGCCTGATCTCTCTCCGGTCGTGTCGGTTTACCGTCCCATCGGATTATGAGAGTGAGGGAATAGAGAGTGCACCTTTGCTTTCGCATACACTTGAGCACTATAATCCTGTCTTGCGCCGATGGCTAGCCTACGTTGAGGCAAGCCGTCGTGGCCGAAATTCAGTCTGGAGAACATTATTATTATTAAGTCGACCAACGCACTTAGAGCGATAAATTATTGGCTCCACAACCCTTTTAAAAATTAGGAGAGCCCCTAACAACCCCTAACTCACTAATAACAAATAACCCTTGCACGAACAATACGTAGGTACATAGGGTGTACACTAACCCTCTCAGAAATAGGACGTACATAGCGCTACTTTACTATGCTCGTGATCATCTTGCTTAGAAACTTGATTACGATGTTTGTTTAGTAATTGAGTTGCTTTAGAAATGTCTGTTAAAAAATTAAAGTTCAAAAGAGCACAGTAAGTCGTTATAGTGCACACCTTTGTGTGAGTCACATGATATCGGAGGGCTGCAGTATGAGAACTTCTAGACCAGCTTTTTCTCCAGATTTATCCTGCTGGTTTCCGGCACCCGAAGTGTAGTTTGATTGTTGTAGTACATATATTGCGTCCATTGTTGTGACTTTTGCGTCGCTGCTTATGAAAACAATAATTAAAGATCGAATAATCGTTAGGAGTTAAATATAAAACTGGTGAAGGTATGGAGGATACTCCTTTTACTGTAATTGAGATATTCCATCTTAGTCGGGTTGTGATTTAGTGTCTATGGGGCATGTCATGGCATTCACCTAAAATCAGGTGGACTACATTTGCACTCGTTTGTCACCCTTATTAACATAAACTATAAAAACTTTCTTTTAAATATTTTTAGAATAAGGTGATTTGTGAGGGAACATAGTAATAATTGTTAAGATAATATTATAGTTAATACAATCTCAACAGTTGAGGGGATTAGGTTTCGAGTACTTGTACAAATCAAATCATCTCAGATGGCACCAAATATGAAATGAAATGAAATGAAATGAAATGAAGATTTATTTGAAGATTTATTTGCTTTGAAAAAGGTTACATTAAGGTGGTTATTACAAAGTATAGTACAGCTTTTTCAGCCATCAATGGATAGCATGCAAATACATTTTTTATTATTAAGATTATTTAGTGTTTTATTAAAATAGCGAATTTAATTAAAATATATCATAAAATAGTCATCATTTAGAAATTATCAATACATAATACCAATACATACAAATTTAAAAATAATTAAAATTGAAAATGCAATTAAAAATATATAACTACTGTTGTGTCACATCATGTCAAATTTAGGTAGTCATTCACATTATAAAAACAATGATCATTTAGCCACCTGTAAAGGGCGCCTTTAAATCTATTAAGGGGCAAGTCTTTGATATGTCGGGGTATTTTATTAAATATGAGCATACACATCCAGAAGCAATTTTTTTTAAACCGCGCACTCTTGGGTATAATTTCAGCAGCAAGTCTATTGCCATTTCTGGTATTATGCGTATAAACCTCTTTTGCTTGTCTGAAATAATACATGTTTTGTTTTACAAATTTTGCAATTTCAAAAATGTACAGGCATTACATTATCAGTTTTAGGTGCTGAATTAGTTCGTGCAATCGTTGGTACGTCGTTCACCAACTAGAGTTAAGCTGGCGAGGTGTACTAATTGTTCCATAACCTTTTCATGAATATAGGCTGTAATTTTATTTTATTTTGGAAAAGTGATACATCCTTACCCATTAAACTCATCTGTCTTTAACACGATGCCATCTGAAAATAAACACAACATTTTAAGGTACGTTACTATATTTAAATGTGGATGTTTTGCAATGGCGAAGCTAGGGCTGCAAACTAGGGCACGCCCAAGATATGTTTTTGTTGTTTTTAGCAGTTTTATAAAAATACATCAATCTTGATCAGTCTCCACTCTTCAGTTTCTTATTCAGTTTTGTCGAGAACGTGTTTAACAGATAACTGCTAGATAGATTGTGTGACATATCATCAATTGCATACCTTCGGTGGCTTTAAAAAAGCCGTTTGGGTTTGCTTGAGCGAAAGAAAAAGATATTTACATACAAGGCTATATATGAACGAAGTACAAACACAAACAAAGAAAACAAATTATTTACATTCTAAATTGAATGGTCTCTGTTTCTTAAGGAAATATTTGATTACGTCCGCGCAAAATGTTAGTGAACATTTTAAGTCTGAAAGTCGCTCTTGACCTTGTGTATTTTCTCAACAAAGTTTAAAGATTTAACCTTTTCATAGCCGATTAGCACTTTCACCCACTGATCCACACTATATACTCCACTATTATCCTCCATTTTCACTTAAAATATTTGAAAAGCATAAATTTTCAACAGACACAACAAAAACAAACATAAACATTTAAATGTGAAGTGAACTTGCAAACATATCGCCTGCACGCCCGCGCACACCTTAAAAACTTCAGAGCAAAACCCGCCAACACGTGCGAGAGAGACGACTAATACCTCAAATCAACTCCTTGCTTTCATTAATTTTGATATTCCATTGCGTTACCATAGACCTCATACATACCCTGCGGCAGATTGTACAGAAGACCGAAGAGTACAATCTGCCACTATGCCTGGGTTATGTGGACTATGAGAAAGCCTTTGATTCCGTCGAAATTTGGGCGTTGCTACAGTCCCTTCAGCGGTGCCAAGTTGACTGTCGGTATATCGAAGTGCTGAAGTGTTTGTACAGTAGGGCTACGATGACTATCCGAGTACAGAACCAGAGTTCGAAACCTATCCAACTGCAGATAGGTGTAAGACTGACGTTATATCCCCGAAACTCTTCACCGCTGCATTGGAAGACATATTCAAGCTACTGGACTGGAAAGGATATGTTATTAACATCAATGGCGAGTACATCACTCACCTTCGATTTGCCGACGATATAGTCCTTATGGCATATTCGCTGGAGAACCTAAGCACTATGCTCAATGACCTCAATGGTGTCTCCCAACGGATAGGTCTTAAGATGAACATGCAGATCATGTTTAATGTCCATGTCACACCTATGCCGGTAGTTGTTGGGAGCACTATGCTCGAAGTTGTTGACGAGTACGTTTACCTGGGACAAATAGTCCGACTAGATAAGTCCAACTTCGATCGAGAAGTCAATCGACGGATACAACTCGGATGGGAAATTACGACACATATTCTCGTCAGGTAAACCTCAATCTCTGAAATCTGAAGTGTACAACCAGTGCGTGTTGCCAGTGATGACTTACGGATCTGAGACGTGGTCCTTCACTGCTGGCCGTATGAGGACGCTCAAGGTCGCTCAGCGAGCTATGGAGAGGGCTGTGCTCTGAGTTTCTCTGCGTGATAGACACAGAAATGAGGATATCCGCCGTAAAACCAGAGTTACCGACATAGCCCAACGGATTAGTAAGCTGAAGTGGCAATGGGCCGGCCATATAGCTCGAAGAACCGATAACCGATGGGGAAGAAAGGTACTCGAGTGGCACCGTACCGGGCCCCCCACTAGATGGAGTGACGACCTGGTAAGATATGCAGGAAGTCGATGGATGCAGGTGGCTCGCGACCGTGCTTTGTGGCATTACTTGGGGGAGGCCTATGTTTAGCAGTGCAGTTTAACATAAGGCAGAAAACGAGTGCTCAAGTGAAATTATTCTATCCTATTTCACGTATGAAAGCATACCCAGTTCGTTACATTTCTACGAGGTCGTAACAGAGGGCCGTCAAAGTAGTTTTAAAATTGCATATTTAATAGGACTACCAACACCTGGTATGGTTGTCGAGCCAGAGATCCGTTGCAGAGATGCGCTGTTGAATCAATAAAGTGCTTCTTCTCTACTCACGATAGCGCATAAGCGAGTGGTTTTTGAAGCGTTCTCAGCCATTTCCAAGATAATACTTTTATATGCATGCTATAGTAGTTTGAGGTGCAAAGCAACATAGACAAAGGGAGCTGGTAATTGTCATTCCTCGACCTAAAGTGATAATGAGGTTGCATAGTTATCAGTAATATTTCAGCGCGGAACGCAAGACAGGGTTTATGACACTAAGTTCCGCAAAGAGAAGGACTCTTCATATGGTAATTTTTATAACGTTTTTCGTTATTTTACCGTGCGAGTTACTTGGACTTTTTAATATTGCATAATGTTATTTAAGTAAACGTGTTTATCGGTTTTTTGAAAAGTATTGCAAGGGTTCAAACCTGACACCCATAACAACAGAAAATTAACTCACCTTTTTGTCGCCGACAGCGAACTACAAAGCAGAACAGAAGCACAAATAGTGCGGCGATTACAAGCGCGCAGGCGATTAGTGGCGCTACGTGTGCGGTCTCTGTTAGCAAACAAGTTTTTTTTTTAAATAATATTCAAGTGATTAACGAACTTTTAGTCCAACTGCAGGTAAGTAAGTGGCTACTAAAGCCTATTGATACTTGCAACCAACTTTCAACAAAGAAGAATACCGGTGCGATGTCACTTCTAAGGAATACAATGCTCTGTAATTATACTGACTCAATATCCTTCAGAACATAATATAGCAGTGCACTCACTACTGCTTGACGGGTGAAAGAAGACAGAAGGTGGCAGAAAGAAATCTTACTAGTTAGTGAAAAAAAGGATTCCTACCATTTTTTTATAGGAGAGGGGGCAAATGAGCATACGATTTACCTGATTTTAACTGGCTACCGCCGCCCATGAACAACTGCAACACCAGGGGAATTGCAGGTGCGCTACCGGCCTTTTAGAAAGGAGTAAGCTCTTTTCTTGAAGCTACCTATGTCGTATCGGTACGGAAACATCGCTGGTGGTAAACTGTGCCACAAAGAGGTCGTACGCGGAAGAAAACTTCTAGTGAAACGTACAGTGGTGGACCGCTAAACTTCCAGATGGTGTGGCTAGTATCGGGAGTTTTGCCGGGGTGTGCGTTCAATAAATTTAGCGGCTGAGATGAATCCGAACAATTCCTCAGAGCATTCCTCTTGGTAAATGTGATAGAAGATGAAAAGAGATGCAACATCTCTTCGCAGTCCAGTGAATCGAGCCGTTCGGAAATCACCCGGTCTTCAACGACTCAAGCCGCTCTGCGGTCAAGTGGAAGGATCTGGCACTGAGGATTCCCAGCCCAGAGATGGGAATAGTATTCCATGTGAGGCCAAACCTGCGCCTTGTAAATTTTCAGGTGGTGTGCCGGCACGAAATACTGTCACGCTCTGCTGAGCATGCCATGCTTTTTAAATGCCTATTTGGCCTTCTCTTCCAAGTAACCAGAAAACTGCACGTCACTCCATATGTCGACGCCGAGGATTCCGATACTGGCTTAGGCAACAAGAGCAGTGCCTTGATATTGAAGAGATACGACAAAGGGGTTCTTTTTATTGGTAAACGCGCAAACTTGTGTCTTCTTAGGATTAAACTGAACTAGATTTAATTGCTCCCAATCCGAGACTTTACGAGTATTCAGCAAAGACTCGACTTCAGACACAAGTTTGTCCCGGTACTTGGCGACGTTTTCCCGAAAATACTGACACGGCATGTATATAAAGCATCACCAGTGATCTCATCTGCATAGCAATGATTGCTACCGGTTTTCAACATATCATTGATATGCAGAATAAACAGCGTTGGTGATTACACGCAGCCTTGTGGAACGCCAGCATTAATAAGCTTGTAGTCGGAGCATGCACCGTCTACAACAACCTTGATGCTCCGATCTGCAAGAAAACTGGTGATCCAGTTGCACAATATCTCGGGAAGCCCATAGGAAGGGTGCTTCGAAAGAAGCACTTTGTGCTAGACCCAATCGCCAAAGGCCTTCGCAATATCCAAACTAATGGCCAGTTCCTCCCTATTGGACTCTACTGCCACCGCCCATCTATGAGTCAGGTATACCAGAAGATCACCAGCTGATCGACCACGACGAAAACCATATTGGCAATCACTAATTGGCTGGTGATCCTCAAGGTACCGCATGAGCTGGCAGTTCATAATGTACTCCAAATATTTTGGAGAACAAGGAGGTGATGGCGATAGGGCTGTAGTTAGATAGATCTGAGCGGTTGCCTTTTTTAGGGATCAGGTGGACGAAAGCCGTCTCATGGTTTCGGGACAACGCTTAGGGAGTAGTACCGAAAAGACGCGTTAAAACGGTGCCAACTCTGGAGAACGCGTTCTCAGCACAATCGGAAGGATTCCGTCAGGCCCACTCAACTTTTACAATTTCCTTAAATTATATATATATATATATATATATATATATATATATATATATATATATATATATATATATATATATATATATATTATATTTGTTATACAAATAACATTGCGTTGTACTAAATAAGTAATAAGCGAATAATGGAGCATTAGTATAAATTTAAGTTGGTGGTTGACTCATCCATCCATTACAGCTGTCCACTGCTGAACATAGGCCTCCTCATAGAGGGGATTCAACCGTGTAGTGGCGGTGTAAGAACGTCCACTAGCCCATATCGTGTGTGGGTGTCGTAAGAGGCGACAGAGAGACAGGAGATGGGCAGCAACATCTTTCTGGTAACAACTAGGAACTGTAAACCACTGCGGTTGCTAAACTGTCAATTATGGCAAAATAAGGGGGGAGTCAATTTTGATGATTTCAATTAATTTAACAATCGAAAACTAAAAACATGTATAGAAAGAAAGTGTTACGAAAATATTTTGCAGTGGAACACTTATACTGAATAATTAAACTAAATGTATTTTTTCCCGTTATATTAAAAAATGATCTTGTTCAATAAACGTTTTTAACTAATAAGTGTGAAAATAATTTTAATAAATGATAATGAGTATTATAATATCCAAAATCATAATATTTCCATTTTCGTGACAATCCCTAGTATACATGCTGCCGCGTAAATACAAACGTGGGCGGCGGCATCGCCAGATATCAAAGGCGTTTAACAACTGTAAGGTCTTAAAACTGTGGTATTACATGAGTCCTTAAAGGTGAACACGCATAAAACAAACAAGGCCACAGGTTCATTGTTTGAAGTTGGTTGGAATCATGCGTCGGCGATAATGAACTACAATTGGGCCTCCTCCACCAACGGGAAAGCAAGAATACTGATCAAGAAGCTACTTCAGGAGAAGTGCACCCAGTTAAATATTATAAAGAGCTTATGTCATAAAATAGTTTAGTAAAGGACATACCATGTACGGTCAATGCGATAGTATGCGAAGAATATCCCATATCGTTGTCTACATGCAGTATGTAGTTCCCCGCATCATCAACTCCAACGTTGCTAATAAAAAGTGCGTAGAGATAACAACCGTATACTCCCTCTCTTTCTAACGCTCTATACCGATCTGGAAAATAATTTACATAGTTTCCAATGAAATATAATGGAGTAGAGTAATAATCATCATAGATTGTTACATAATCATTGAAAAGTTATTTATCACTGGTTTAAGGATTCATATGTCTTGGATGAACCAGAAAGAAACCCAGTGGTGCTATTTTTCAATTATTTTTTATATAAACTGTTTAGTACAATATACAAACAAAACAGTAGTCACAATTTTTGAATGAATTATTATAGAAACTGCCTAGTAGCAATGACGATCGTCTTATTCCCGGGGATATTTTAATTCTTGTAATCGTTTATACAATTACCCCTTTTATACAGTTTTTGTTAAAGGATTTTTTTAATTTGTTAATTGACAAATATTCAGCAATGTATTGTTCATTTTTGTTACAAAAGCAAATTTATACATTGACCTAAGAATGAATTACCAACTCCGTGGAGACCAGTAACTGGTAGTGGTATTAGAAGCTTGTGTTTGTTTCTATTAAATACATTATGAATAACCTTTTATTATCAAAAATAACATGTTTTTGTACATACTCGTACAAACATTATATTATGGGACTGTCTCCTTGGCCTAGTGGTCGTAAACGCGATTGTTGATCATGAGGTCCAGGGTTCGAATCCAGGGTCGGGCCAAAATCAGTTATTGGTTCTGACAATGAATTCTCAATAGCAGCCCGAAGTTTAAAAGTCAGCGGTGTTTCATCACCCTGCCTCAAAAAGCACGTAAAGCCGTTGGTACTAAGCCTAATCTATCTCCGGGCGTGTCGAGTTACTATACCGGACTATGGGAGTGAAGAAATAGAGAGTGCACCTATGCTTGCGCATCCAAACATGCCTTTTTAAGTTTTGTCGCTTGATCAAAAAATACAACTAGAACCATGTAGTACTTTTTGTTATTTTTTTAAGTATTCGCCACGTAGCTTAATACACTTTTTTCATTCGCTCGTTAGTAAATAAAACATTTATTCTACTACAAAGTCCTCCGACTGCTTCTTCACTGGTCTGGAACCTTTGACCACGAAGATTTTTCTTGATTTCAGGAAATGTAAAGAAATCGTTAGGGCTTAAGTCAGGACTCTATGAAGGACAGGGGGATGGTCAAGAGTTTCTACGTTTTCCTGCTTCAAATACTCAATCGTTTGACTAGCGCTGTGTGAGCTTGCATTGTTATGGTGTAGGATTATACGTCACTTTGGTTTAGATTTCCGAAGTTCGGCGATGACTTGTGGTAAGCAAACAGTGGTATACCACTCTGCATTAACCGTTCTACGATCTTCAAGTACAATCGTCGCAACATGGCTGATTTTCGAAATGAACGTGGCCACCATTTTCTTTGAGTGCTTCGAGAGCGAACAACTTTAGTCGGCTTGGGCTCGTCTTGGAAGACCAAGATTGTAGATTGTTGTTGAGAATCGGGATCGTCGGCATAGATCCAAGATTCGTCACTACTGATGATGTCGTAGACGTGATGTAACTCTCCTCGGTTGAAACTTTGTAGAGTTTTTTTACACCATCTGATGCGGGACCCTTATGATTGTGGTGGCGCTGTTGTCGCGCCGCAAGCGAAACACACCGAAGCCTAAATCACGCTATCAAAGTTCCGAATCATAAACAGTATATACAGAACATTTCCAACTATCACACGGCGTGTTGGCCGCTCCCCGGGCAGAACATCTTGCCGGGCGGCAAGATGTTCTCCCCTTTTCCTTCTTCGGTCACACACCTTCGGAAACTTCAAGCTTCATCATCGTCATAGAATACCCCACCCATTCTCTCCCGAGCAGATATCAACTGCAGTCTTCATATCCTGCAAGTTAGCTAGCTTCACAAGATTCATCGCAGCACCGGAATAAGAATGCTTCCTATTCCTTCAGGCTACACTCTGAGCTACAGTGTTCAGCACGGCTCTGAGTCTTACTGCTCGCCTCTGCTTCACGGCACTCTTGCAGATTACTTGCCTTCTTCTCGACTTACCGCAGACTACAAGGAAATCCACTGGCACTTGCACATTCGTCGGCAACGAGGCTGCACTATCAACCACCGATCTGAGCAGGGGGGTGATGTGGCGACACTATCGTCGCGCCGCAAGCAAAACACATCGAAGCCTAAATCACGCTATCAAAATTCCGAATCATAAACAGTATATATAGAACATCTCTGAACTATCACACGGAGCGTTGGCCACTCCCCGGGCAGAACACCTTGCCCAGCGGGAGATCTCCCCTTTTCCTTCCACGGCCACATGATCGTCGGAAAGTAAATACGGGATCCAGCGGCAAATTAGCTATCTCACACCCAGCGTTTAATGCAAGATCTTCTTCATGGTTGTCTCTGAGATGCCTAATAACGCTTCTATCTCTCGATATGCCATATTACGATCTTCAAGAATTAGTTGTCTTGCAGCAACGATGTTATCTTCAGTGAAGGCGGATTTTGGACGTTCTTCACGAGATTTGTCACTAAATTTGGTATTCATTTTGACATTGGAAGTCTAAATACCAGTGTTCAACAGTCCTGAAATATGAGGTTTTATCATGGAATACAGAAATTAGCTCTTCCTAACAATGAAGCCGTGTTAGACCTCTTCGAAAATTGTAGAAAATTATTGCACGGATATTTTCCTTAGTAAGATTCATTTTCATACGTGACCTGACAAATTCAAAACGACTCTGTGACTAAACAATAGCATTAATCCTCATACTTTCAATTGTTTTGAGATTCTGACTTTAAACAAATTTGAATATTGAACAGTTCCAAATTCAAAATTGCCGGTAAATATGTAAACGACAGAACTTAAATAGGCATATCTTCTTCTGCGCAGATGGCTAGCTTCCGTAGGGACTGGTCGCTGTGATCAAAATTCGGTCTGGGGGACATTATTATAATTATAATATTTTGAGACCAGGCAATATATTTTTATTTCTTTAAGCTCTTCTCTGAAAGAATCTTTACTATAATTTACTAGAATTTACTAGTATGTAAATACTTCACTTAAATATAAGAAATCATTATATCATACCAAGTTCTGAAGGTACGTCGAATCTTAGTTTATCTCTTAACCAATACGCCATAGTTGGTGCTGGGTCGGCACAAACTGTAACTTGAAATGAAACTTCGGCCCCGCCCCAGCCATGAGCATTTACTAAGTGGGCGCCCACGGGTGGACCAAGCACATTCAGGGTGATTGCATCTGATTGGTGAGATCTGTTGACAAATTAATAATAAATCGACTATTAGCAAACTAAGCTTAGCTTCTTGTACGCTATTTGTCTGTCCGGTACGAAATTAAGGTACAATCGATTTTAAATTAACTTCTCGAGAGGAAACTTTGAATATTGTTCAGCACTGCAAACGTGGTAGAAATAATCGTCACTTAGGAGTGTTATTATTTAAAATGAATTTTATAGTTTGGGCGATTTCCTGAATGGTTGGAACGACGGTAATGCAACATTTGCCTTCGCATAATTTATGTTTTAATCCCGCTAGTAATGATTTTGCCGTAACCAACTTTCACTATATATTTTTTTTTACCTCAGCATGGTAGTAAAAGACGGCGAAAAACATATTAATATGTTATTATTATACTATATATATATATATATATATATATATATATATATGTGTATATATGTATGTTTATATGTGTAGCTAGCAAGATAGTTGTGTTCAGGAATAAGAAAGGAATGTTATCATGATTGATGTGTTAGAGCCATGCTGCAGTTGTATTTGTAGTAAGTTGTAGCACGAATGAGTCGGGGAAGGATCTCACGCTCTCATAGAATACCAGCGTAAAATAGTAGCTTAATGCTGCTGTGTTACGTATGGTGAGTGTAGAGAACCGGAGACCCTTTTTACTGGAAACGAGGCATTCCATCTTAGTTCTACGGTTCTTACGGTACATAATATATGGATATAACAGAAGCGAAAGAGGTGTGTCGGCTTATCCCTGAGTTTTATGTTTGTTTTAGTCTTAGATCTCAGCGAAGAGCAGTAGTTTTTATTTGTTTCAGTTTCCATTTGATTATAATCGTAACATATTCCAGACTTAAGCATTTTGATTTTACTTTAAGTAGCTTACGGGAATGTAAATAATATTATTAACGTTATTTGTAGAGCCATGGTATCTAAGGTGCTAAGCGCTCGCTGCAAATTTCACGGTACGTGAGCACCCGGGTTCGATCCCCGCCGGCACCAATGAAATTGTCCAATGCAATTTGAAATACTGATTTACCACTCACTCTGAGGTAAAGGAAAACATCGTGAAGAAACCTGTATGACTGAGAAGTAAGAAAAAATATATTTCAAGGACATGTGAAGTTCGCCAACACGTAATTTACATTTACTTGCCCTAAACTCCCTCAGAAATGAAAGGAGGCCTATGCCCAGCAGTGTAGCTGTAACTTCTGTTTATGGATATCACTAGACATGTTTCATAACGCAAAACATTACTTATTTAACAATTATACTCACCTTTTCTCAAGTCCGATACAGTTTTCAACAGCACAAGTATATCGACCTCGCTGTGTGTAGGAAATATTGAACAGCTGTAGTTGAGAAGTTGACGATATAGAATGGCCATTAGATAAAATGTCTTGGGTAGTGGTTGCTATTCCAGAACTAAAAACAAACGGAGGGAGTAAATATATAGATCTTTAATATAAATGGATCTACTACGGGCTGGACAGTAAAGAACAATAACGTAAGGAACTACATGCTTAAAAATAAATTATTTTAAAGACAAATGAAGTCCAAGTTTTTTTATTTTTATTTTATAGAATAAGGGTGACAAACGAGCACATAGTCAAAACGAACGCACTACCAGACGTCTCGCATCTTTTTATAGAGTAATGGGATGCTGTGGTCCGTAGACACCTACATTCATCCTCGATTAAGAATCAAATGCAGATGCGTTGTCACCCCTGAGAACTAATATGGAATGCAAGTGGTCTAACTATTACATTACAATCAGAAATGTAAGGAGACTTCTCCAGCAGTGGACGGGTAAATTGGCTGTGACGGTGTTATTGAAGTTTGAATTTATAGAGAAACAGCCGGAACTTAAAACATAATTAGCACTTTTTTATTTTTCTTCTTCCATTACCGTTACCGTTACATCATATTAAAGTACACTGCTGAACATAGACCTCCCCCATAGACTTAATAGGGGGGGGGGATATTTGCCATAGTGACCAGGCTTGGCAAGTGTTTTAGCAACCGCAGTTTTTTTAAGTCGTTATTAGTAAGACGCTGCTTCCTGTCTCCTGATTGTTTCCCTCTGTCACCCACGACACCCACGGGATGATATGGGGTAGTAGATACTCTACAGCGCCACTACACGGTCAAGGAAAGTTTTATTGCATTTAATTTTAACCTTCACACGGGGGTTAAAATTATATGGCGTGTACTCACAATTATATGTCGCTTTCATGACTATCATCATGTATATCCGGGCTACCTTCAGCTATTAACTATGGTGCGATCTACGCAGAATGAGCTTACTGTATCTTGAAATACGTAACATAACATGTAATAAATAAAATGTTTAATTAAACAGCTTACATATGATACCAATGATAAGACGGAGGTGGATTTCCTTCAGCTTTACATTCCAGAGTCACTTGCGAGAAGAGATTCGCTTCGACGACAGTATCTGGACCTACCCACGTAATACGAGGTCCAACTGAAAAAGGTAAAGAAATTTCGAAAGAAATAAGGGCCCGATTGTTCATTCGAGGACACAGTAATTATCTGATGGTAAATGGTTGTTTTAATAATTTAGAATCAATATGTATAGTAGCGTTGCTACCCCTGAAAGAGCTGTGGTAGCTCAGGGGCTTAGCGCTCTCTATAAATTTCATAGTGCCCGAACAATCCGGGTTCGATTCCCGATGGCAACAATGAAATTGTTAATTGCAATTTTAAGTGCTGATGTACAACGTGCTCAGTGGTGAAAGAAAACATCGTGAGGAAACCTGAATGTCTGAGAAATAAGGAAAAAATATCTCGAAGACATATGAAGTTGGCCAACACGTATGGGAGCAGCGCGGCAGACATTTACTTGCCCTAAAACCTTCTCAGAAATGTGAGGAGGCCTGTGCTCAGCATTGGTTTTAACTTTTTTGGCTACCCCTTAGTTATAAAATGAATTTTGACAGTAAAAACTATCTCTGGTTCTTGTCATTAAGCATATGAAACACAACAGAATTATGCTGTGGTTCACTACCTCGTAGGTCTAGAGTTCGTGAGTGCGACTGTTGATCATGTGACCTAGGGTTCGAATCCCGGGACGGGACAAAAATTTGTCATGGGGTTTTTTCTAACATGATATTCTATGTCAGGAAGTTGGCGGTGTTTTACAGCTGTGCCTTGGAAAGCGAGTTAAGCCGTTGGTTTTATGCCTGATCTCTCTCCGGTCGTGCCGAATTCCCATCCCATCGGACTATTAGAGTGATATAATAGCGGGTGCAGCTGTGTTTGTTTACGAACTCGTGCACTATAATCCTACCCTGCGCAGATAGCCAGTTTCCGTTGAGAACGGCTACCGTATGCCGGTATCGGTCTGCAGGACATTATTAGCACCGAAACAATCTTGAATTCGACCATTGTCCTGTCACCATGACTGTTGAATTATTTGCCTAAACTCACTAGGTTGAGTACGCGGATTAGTAAGCCTTTGCAGTAATAATAATTTTTCCCATCGCTATCATCAATACAGCCCATGAATAGTCCACTGCTGAACATAACCTTTCCCCATAGACTGACTCATAGGGGGACATCTATCAGGAAGATGCTACCACTCATCTCCTATTTCCCCATTTCGCCTTTATGACACCCACGGGATTATATAGAGCTCTGGATACTATTAAATCGCCACTACACAGCCAATGTGTGTCTTTGGCAGCGCCACCAAAATGTTATAATGACGGCCTTAAGCCGAACTACAACAAGGCTAAATCACGATATCTAAGTTTCTGAAAAACTATAATTTAATAATTAGTAGTTCTGTACTACAATATGAAGCATTGATCGCTCCCTGGATGAGAACCTTGTTCAGAAGGAGGTTTGCCCTTTTCTATCCGAACCCAATTAGCAAATAGCCCATCAGTTAAACATAGTGAAAAGGTTACGATTTATTCACTTTTTACCTTTATATTAAATCGTTACCTCGCTCTCTAAACGTCGCGTAAAGTAGTATTAAAGTGAAGAGAATTTTAGAAAAAATTTGTACGTATTCTAAATTTCTAATCTTACGTCTACACGTCTTATCAGGCAAAGGGTGGCTGGGAACGCTCGAACAGTTCGATTTAGCTAATAATTTTATTTAAAAAAAATTGCCTATAAAATTCCACTGCTTAACAAAGGCCTCTTCCATAGATTAACTCATAAGGTGGATGTGGCCATACTTGCCACGCTTTACAGATTGGTAACCGCAGTTTTTTTATAATTTTGGGTTATTATCGAGAAGTTTCTGCTACCTATCTCCTGTTTAAGGTTCCCTTAGTCGCCTCTTACGATAACCACGTGGTGATATGGGATAGTGGATATTATTCTTACACCGCCACTACACGGTTAACGGTGTCCTCAATATGAACCGAAAAATAATTAGCCTTTTTATTTGATATCTGTGACATAAATTAATGTTTAATTAGTAAGCTTTATTCGAACCAATTATTATGAGTCGCGTTTCTGTCTTTATTTGTTCCATAATTACGTTTAACTAGATTTACAGAGGTTCAATTAAGTTAAAAAATACTGCAAAATCGTCCATACGCGCTCGATGTTGTTTACTAAAAATGTTATTTATTAAAAATTTAAAAATACTTACATTTAACGTCTATCTTAATTTTGTGTGAATCTGAGATTCCCAGATGGTTTTTTGCTTGACATCCGTAAACACCTACAAATTATATTCTGAATGAACATAACATTATTAAAAAATAAGTTAAGCAATTATCAATGCAATTTAATATACAGTAGGTGCTCGATAATCCGGCGCTCGCCAATCCGGCACGCTCAGCAGTCCGGCACTTTGGGACTCAAGTAGCCAGCTCTATAATCCGGCATTTTACACAGGCTGTGTAAAATGCCGCAGCTGAACGCCGGACTACTGAGCGGTTGGGTCGAATTGTTCGAGTAGTTTCTGTCTTCTCTCGCTCGGCAGTTCGTACTTAATGTTATGTTATATTAAGTACGTAATTTGATTTTTATAATAAATTCACCTAACCATATTAAAACAGTATTTTACTGTGGACCTATTTTACTTCCTATACAAATTCGATAATCCGGCAGCTCCGACAATCCGGCATAAAGGGAAAAAGTCGGGTGCCGGATTATCGAGCGTCTACTGTATTAAAATAAGAATTTTGATACATTATACTGGTCGTTAATGTATAAACTTGAAACGGCATCGTTGCTCATGGGGGGATATTTGCCATAGTTACCACGCTCGGCGAGCGGGTTGGCAACCGCAGTTTTACCGGCATAAAGGTTCTCGAGTGGCAGCCTCGTACCGGTTGGCGAAGTTTAGGGCGACCGCCCACTAGATGGAGTGACAACCTGGTAAGACATGCAGGAAGTGCAAGTGGCTCAGGAGCGTGCTTTGTGGTATACCTTGGGAGACGCCTATGTTCAGCAGTGGACTTGTGAAGGGCTGTAATGATGATGATGATGATGATGATTGAAACGGCATCTACATTTACATCTTTGCTCGATTAAGAATCAAAATGCAGATGTGAGACAGCAGCATTATGCTATTATTTTGCGCTTGTTTTTTGTGGGAGCGAGCGTGGTCCCTCCTCGGTCGGACTGCGTGCAATGACAAATGTGCAATTTGTCACTCTTATTCTATAAAAAAAGTCAAGAAAATTGCACAGGTTCCAAAACAATGACTGTCTTGTGCCCTAAATTGAAAAAATTGAAATGCAGACGCCATGCCAGCCCTGAGGACTAAGATGGAATGCCTCGTTACCAGTAAAAAGGGTCTCCGGTTCTCTACACTCACCATACGAAACATAGCAGCATTACGCCGCTATTTTACGCTGTTATTTAGTAAGGTCTTACAGTAAGGAAAGCTACACCATCACTTTAACAAGACCTAAAAGAACTCAACAAGTAGACGATTACTCTACCGATACTTACAGATTAACACATAATTATATACACCTAATTAAAAAACAAGAAATGTCGTTATATCCACACATTATTGTCTTTAAAATCGAACATAAAATATCCTTTCTTTATAGAAATGCTTTTTAATAAGCTTGGATTTATCCAAATTACTACAAAGAATCTCGTTATAGTATATGTATATTAATAAATCAACATAAAAGTGAGCTATCATGAGGCTTGTACTCATGTCTGGTACAGGAAGATTAGGTTCTATATTGCCAAATTTATAAAATTAATTTCTTACCATTATTATGATATTATTAAAATAAATATCCTTGTTAATCAATTGTGAATTGACTATTGAGATATTATAATCTTGACTTTATAAGTAATGATCGTCTTTGCTTCTTCCGAGCAATACAAGTCAACTGATGCATTTAAGAAAGAGCTTTGCCCGACAGTGGATCAAAACGACTATTATTATGATGATAGTATAGTGGCTGTCCTCCCTTCCTCCTCCCATAAATGCACAGTATCCAGTGGGGAGGTCACAGAAAATGACATACGTTGTTAAATATTACTTACCACTCTACAACCTATTTGTTTCATAATTTAATTTAAATGTAAAAATCAATATAAATTAACATTACACGTGAGCAGAGGGCTACAGCTGCTGTCTCTTGGATTCTTCTATTTAATACCCACCTGAATGGTTTCTTGTTACTGGTGCCAATATTAGCTTTGAACCCTTTGCACCAACGGATTTTCCATTATTCGTCCACCATACAAAAGGTTTCGGGTTCCCTACCGCTTTGCAGTCCAACGACAAAGTGCTCACACCTTCTTCTAGACTGGAGAGAATGTTAGCGTCCGCTCCGAGAATGGAAACTACTGGAACGACTGCAATTAATGAAAGTGCCGAATTACGTAATCAAAGATTTTTTAATAATCTATTTAGTTGTGGGAGACGAGCACATTCTTTGTCTAAGAAGCACACATTCCACCAGATGGTAAGTGGATGTTGTGGCCAACAAAAACCTATATTTATCATCAATTAAGCATTAAAATGCAGGTGATCGTCACCCCGAGGACTAAGATGGAATGCATAATTACCTGCAAAAATCTTTTCTCCGGTATCCTGCACTCATTATACTTTTAGCTTTTTAGCTTTAGCTTTTTAACCGATTCGAAAAAAGGGCATAAGTTTTATCTACGGATCGCTAAGGTAAAGACACCTAATTCCGAGGGTTACTAAAATTGGCACCATATTTCGAGGTATTTAGAAAAACTTCGTTTACAAGTGATTTACAAGCTCTTTTTTTACTGTAATATCTCTTATTGAATAGATAACATAACCCGTTGAGTCCCGGACTTTTCAAGCTCGGTGCCCAACGGATCGCCTCAGCTACGTTTACCGGCGTTATGATAACGAGATTAATGGGCGTAACATTCGCACACTGACTCGCCACAATTTCTTTTAAAGGGCCCTCGCTGTGGTTTGTGGACTCTCACTACAGGCTGCGCCAGAATGTGAAAGTGTCGGCCTGATTCGGTGCTAGGTCCGTTTCACGTACCATTGGTCGCTCCAATGATTTATAGCCTCTTCTGATCACATTGAAAGAGACGATTCTGGCCGAACCGCATCGACCTCTCGGTATCATGAACAGATCGTCTATGTGCTCCGTCAGTTTTTGCGTTATATCCGGCTGGGAAAAACTGACATTTATCCCAGCAAACGCTATTCTTACGGTGTGCGCACAATTTAACCGGTTATTGCTCAACCTGAAGCTTATCAGTCTGCCGATGAGGCCCATAGCCATTGTCCAACGCATGCGGCGTACACCACCAGTGGTGGGTGCCGCTGGCCGATTCTGAGAGGACATTGCCGATACCAAACCATGAGGTGGGGATGATGAATGCGAAGGGTTGCTAGGTGGTTGTCTGTGTCGGTGTGTGGCCCGCATGTTGTCGCGTATTATTAGTTTTAAGGTATTTATATGGTATTCTGAACTGGTTGAGCTGAATAAATGTATAAAAGGAAATAATAAATGTTTATATACAATAAATAACACATAAATAAATGAGAGCCCAACCAATATTATTATTATTATAGGGGTATTTAAATAGTTTTCTCATCTGGTTGGGCTGTATAAATTCATAAATGGAAATGATAAATATACAAATATAGTGAAATAAATACATAAACGATTCTTAATTTCTTTAAATTTTTTACTTTTATGTATTATACGTGGTAGAGCCATGCTGCAGTTATATTAGTAGTATAGTTGTAGCACGAATGGGTCGGCTCGACCGGGGAAGGACCACGCTCTCACAGAATACCAGCGTGAAATAGTAGCTTAATGCTGCTGTATTTCGTATGGTGATTGTAGAGAACCGGAGACCCATTTTACTGGAAACGAGGCATTCCATCTTAGTCCTCAGGGGTGACAACGCATCTGCATTTTGATTCGTAATCGAGGATAGATGTAGATGTCTATGGGCCACAGCAACCACTTACCATCAGGTGGACTGTGTGCTCGTTTGTCACCCTATCCTATAAAAAAAAAATTATTAGATAAAATTTTACACAATATCTTGCTTTAGAGAGGGCCACACATTGTTTGTACGACTATCGCAACAATACAACAAGTATTAATAAAATAAATAAAATTGATTAGCCAGGTATATTAGGTAATAATAGGATTTTATTTCATATCTTTAAATTGATACTTCTTGAAAATTTTCTGTGTCGGTTTTGTGAATGAAAATCAAAATTGGTCAAAAACACCTTGTTAATTAATTGCATTTTAAAAAATTTAATTAACATGTATAATAAATTTTAGTTATAGGATGATGAGCACCATGTATTATTCTTCCTACAGTTTATTGCATTTTGTACACTCGGTATTTGGAACCAACCGATACGACTTAGAAATCTTCAAGAAAAGAGCTTACTCTTTTCTAAAGGGCCAGCAACGCACCTGCAATTCCCCTGGTGTTGTGGTTGATCATGGGCGGCGGTAGTCACTTAACATCAGGTGAGCCGCATGCTCGTTTGCCCCCTCTTCTATAAAAAAAAACAAATACATCCGAATGAGGATTTTTACATCGGAATAAGTATATTTCTTTGCATATTTAATTAATTTAGAATAAAAATTAAGATTTTTATTCTATATTTTATTAATAGCTAAACATATTTTCTACTTTAAGAGTAGAAATTATGGTTTTGAAAAAATAGCCAAACCTTTAAAAGAGTATGCTTAATTTTCGATCTTCTTTGGTGTTTTAGTAAAAGTACCGCGGAACTAAGTGCCTTTACTTTATATATTTTATTATTTATTAAGTGAATTTCGATTAATACATATTCGGCTAAAAGTTCACATTAATATACGATTCTTTTACTTACATGAAACATCTAACTTTGTATAAGCCACTCGATAGTGCGGCGCTGGATAAGAGAGATGATGCGCTATACACGTCAGTTTTTTCCCAAGCGCTGATCTGCTTACTTCCATGTCTAGCACGGAGCGAGCCGCCCAAACACGTGGTCTTTCTATTTCCGATACGTTTGTTTGACGCAACGCTATAAGGCGGTTTTTACCTGGAAACAATTCTATCAATAATTAGAAATATTGTACTTTCATCGTTAAATTTGAGCTACACTATGTTGTGAATAAAGCTATTATTTACGGATTTTATCGCGTTTAATTACTACTTTAACTTATTTTTGTTATCCCGACGTTTCGGGTGCTTTACAGCACCCACGGTCACCGGGAGAGTGAGATGTTTGACGTCCCAATGTCATAGTTACTCCGGCTACCTTCAGTTTTTGAATATTAACTTTTGGTCCAATTTACGCAAAACGAGCTTATAGTATCATGAAGTCTTGCAGTGGTATGCTTGGCCAAGACTTCATGATACTGAAAGCTCATATCAAATCGGATCAAAAATTAACCCGAAACGTCGGGATAATAAAAATAAGTTAAAGTAGTAGTTAAACGCGATAAAATCCGTAAATAATAGTTTCATTCAATGTGTAGTGTTCGCGTAAATTCAAGAAATTATTACACTGTTTTTTTTTTTTTAAATAGGGTGTTTTTGAACAAATACAAGTAACAAACGTAAATATAGTTTACCTAATGATAAGTGGTTACTGTGGCCCTAATACACCTATATTTATCCTGACTGTCTCGTTGGTCTAGCAGCTGTAAATGCAATTCCTAATCATGAAGTCCCCGGTTCGAATCCCGAGTCGGGCTAAAATCAGCTATTGGGTTTTTCTATCAAGAAATTCTCAGTAGCAACCCAGAGTCAGAAAGTTGGCAGTGTTTCACCCCCGTGCCTCGAAAAGCAAGTAATTCTGTTGGACCTGCGCTTGATCTCTCCATGGTCATGTCGGATTACATCGAACTATGAGAGTGAAGGAATAGTTAAGACGTGTGCTTGGGCATACAGTTGGAAACTATAATCCTGTACTGTCCAGACAAGTCTCCGTTGAGTTGGCCACCGTGAACGAATAATCTAGATGTGTTGTTATCACTGACGACTAAGATTATGTTACGAGCTTGGGGAAATGTCTAGAAAGATCTTGACTCTCCTAGTTCTGCTACTCGATACTAGAAGGCGCTAGTAGTAACTAGTGTCACCCTGTACGAGACATTAATTGTGGCGCGCAACAATAAAAATTCTCGTTTTAAGTAGTAATAAAACTTAGGTATGTATTATATAATTAAAAAAACGAACTAACAGTCCACTTGATGGTATGTGGCTAGGGTAGTCTGTGGACACCTGCGGTCAATTTCAAACAAAGAAAACTTAGATGATTTTCACCTCTTAGGACTAAGATAGAATGCCTCACAGAATGTAATTATACCGACTTTCTATACCATTCAGACCAGAACACAACAGCGCAAGTACTACTCGTATGTAATATTTGGCGGTACGAATAGGCGAAGTGCTCAGACGGACTCCTAGGCAGCCTTACCTCCTAGTTATATTTTACGGGTTTTATCCCATTTAATAGGGTATTTTACACCATGTAAAAGATCAAAAAATATATATTTATGATAGATTTTGTAAAAAATTAAACGAGAAATATTGATTACTATTTATAAAATTGCATTATAAATTTTATATTTCAATTTTAAGAATATTTTTTCGTCTGTGTCTCAAATTATCAAAACGCTGTCGGCCATATTATAACTTTCGTGACGTCACTAATCCCGCCTAAGGGTATTAGTGTTCTGCGTCACTAATTAAGAGAACTAGCTAATGTGCTGCGTTACTTCGAATTTTTCCAAGTTATCGTTATGATTATTAAGTTTCATTCCGAATTTTATTGAAAAGGTATCATGGAAGACGAATTCATAAAAGCAGAACTATTGGAACTGCAATCCCAATTTTTGTTCTGCTGAGTTGAGGAATACTAAAACATCAATGAAAGTACCTATTACCAACTTTTGTTTATACAAAAACACAATATCAGATCAGAGAGCATTTTGATAAAACATAGTTTAGTAGCTATCATAGTTTAGTTTATCTATAATTACAATAATAATCAATCATTATTTATAATATCTAAGTTAACGTAACTTATTATATAATTTGACTTGTGATACTCTTCACCTCATGATGTTTTGTTTTGTATAAACGATTGTTTAATATAAGTCACACTTACATCAAAATGATTTTCACAGAAGAATAGTATTCGTAGACAATGTATTCGGGTATCTTCTTGCCAGTTTTAACCATGTATTTCTTATATTTTAATCAGTTGGCACTTGAATCCATAGGTTTCCCGGCGTTCTTACGCTCGTATTTTTGCATTCAGGCACAACACAACAATGATATAGATGATAACTCATTATTAAACATTAAAAAGTATCTTACTCCTTTGAAAAATCGGCAAAATTCTAGGACAGTGACATCACGAGTAGAACAGCATGGCGGCTAGCGTTTTCACGCGAAAATTTGAAACGGTAGATTAAAAGTAATTTTATGGCACTATTCGGTTTTAAATATATATATATATATATATATATATATATATATATATATATATATATATATATATATATATATATAGTGGTTCATTATCACTCTGGGATTAATTTGAAGCACTTTTTGAAAATGGCTGTAATACCCTATTACACATTATTTTTATTCGAAACGTCCGGAATTAAAAATAAGTTAAAATAATACACCATCAAATCCCTAAAATTAGTTCTATTCCATGCCTTTTATATACAGTGAAATAGCTACAAATATACAAGGTAATAAATAATGTTTTAATA